>OZ007501.1:10961802-12164302 GCA_963931805.1 Microdon myrmicae | reverse complement strand
TATATATATATATATATATATATATCAATTAAAACCCTTGATGCGCAATTTTCTTATTTTTTTCTTTTTCTTTCTGTCACACTGTTTATAAATATTTAAGTGTATCTTAAATGATTTTCGCTGATTTAACAAATGTCACTTTTCATACGCAACCAGGTTACTTACATTATGTATGTTCGCTCCCCTTTTGAGTACATCAGAAATTCGCCACTGCATTATTTCCTCACGTCTCACAGTGACATTTACGGTTGTATTTTTAATCCTTTTTGTTTTTGCAGATTGTAAACAAGAAATGAAGTCATAAGTTGCGAACTTGAATTGGGCTCTCCTGTCAAATGACTATGACTAAATTCCCTCGTGGAATCCGACTTTTCTGTGCCCTGGGGCAATTGCTTCTAGTGTGACTCATCGTTCAAAAGGTGCCACAAGAGAATTGAAAAGTCCAAGTAATTGACAAAACCCAGGGATGAAAAAGGTCATTTCTTTCACTTTTCTTTCGGTCTTCTTTGTATCCATTTTATGGGTCGGGTTTCTTAGCTGTTCCAAATTTTTCCAAAGGACTCGTAATTTTCCCCACCGGCCACATGCTCCGTTGTGGCTCAGAAACTTTCACCGGAATAAGGTCATATTTTTCCATGCTTCTCTATAATCCTGGAAGATATAGAGTGGGTGTCAGCAGAATGTTGAAAATCTCATAGCCATAGTATAGTACAATAAATCTTTTTGCCATGGTTTCGGTTTTGGTTTCAGTCGGTTGGGTGCCTGCTCTGGCTCGTCATTTCCGCCAAAGAGAATATTAGAAAACTGAAAAACATTTAACCCCGGTTAAAGCTTGTGTGCATCGCACCTAAATCCAATTTCACCTGATACCGGACGATGGTGCCGTTGTTTTGACACGCGAATTCCTAGGATCGACACAACGTTCCACGCCAGCAGGATGTGTATGAGTGAATATTAAATATCTCAATTTCTCAGGCATCCGAAGCCGAGGAGTGGGAATTGTGCGTTACAGTGGTGGCATTTTATGCTTCAGATTGGGGAAGTAAGCCTGCCGATTTATTGCGCATACAGAAGGAAGGGAGAGATAGGGCTTTACGGATTGTAGATAACAAATTGCTATTTCCTCTAGATTACACTATAAGGAGTGACTTCTTTGAATACAATGTTTCCATTTCAATCAACGGATTATACGAAAATGGAGAATGCACGACTTGGTATCTTTTTCGTATTCGCACAGGGACTTTTATCAGTGCAAATCTTTGGATATTCACATTAATAAAATCAAACGAGCTTTATTTGTTTGGTATGATAACTAAGCATTTCTCTAAAATTCTCTTTGAGTTATTCCCGGCTTATGCCAAAAAAAAAAATTGTTTAATAATTTTTTTGCACACATTTGAGATGATTCGTATACAAATAATATATCATTGGATTAAGCAACTCTTGAAGTTAGAAAAAAGATTTTTTTTCTTATTAGAACTAGTGGCGGATGCACAGTAGTTAGCGTAAACCAGTATTTTAACCTAGAACAAAAAACTCCTTTTTTTTTTAATATCTACGTGAGTAGTAGTGAAGTACCCGTGATTATATTTTTAGAATTTGTTTTCGTGAAACGGCCATTCTTCAAACCAAAACTCCTGTTTTTGACGAAACCAGTCGACCTAAATTGTTTATAACTTTTTTTCCTGCTAAATAATCGTTAAAATCTGGTAACAATTGCCATACAGACGAATTCGGTTGAGGACTTTGAAAAAATAAAAAATTTGCTAATAAGGACTACCGCGGAATTTTACACGTACACCCAGAAAAAAGTAAAGAATATAACGGTTCTACTAAAGGGCGTCGACCCTGAAACAGAACCAGAAATTCTATCATCGCGGTAAAACCCTTCAATACAGCTAGGGCTAGGCGGGAGAATAGTAAACTACCATTCCACCTGGTGCATCTAGGCCCCGATATCATAATTGGTGGACTTAGGAAAATCACTATCCTGAACCGTCAAATTGACGGATTGATTGAGATATAATCTAGTGTTTTCGCTACCAAAGGTTCGGGCACTCAGCAGCAAACTGCGACATGCAGTATCGATGCGGAAGATGCGGACAGGACCACAGCATAGAAAAATGCACGTTAGGTAAAGAATGGGTAGACGACAGATCTCTTCTAAAGTGTGCAGTTTCTAAGAGCGAGGGACAACCCGCTAATTATCGAGGCTGTCCTAAATTCCGCGAAATACAGGAAAAAAGCATTCACAGCAACGAAAAATATAACGCCCAATAGTTCAAGCTCGACCAGCCCTAAACGTAACACCCCAGTTTTCGTATGCTCAAGTAACAGCTTGTGGAAAAACATGCCAGAACCCACCACACGGGTACCGTCGCAACATACTCTGGCTCAAGAGATGGTAACAGTCGCAGATGTGCTCACAGCCTTCCTATTCCGACGCAGATGACAGAAATGCAAAAACAAAAACAGGAGCAGGACACTAGACTAGACTGGGTCTATTCGCAGTTGTCTAGCTAGCCGTCAATATAAACCCCGAACAGAAAGCACAATTAAGGCTCTAGTCGTGAATGTAAATTCACTTATCAGAATCTCTCTTTAAAATGTTGCAAGACGAAAGTCCTGACGTGCTTCTAACTACCGAAACTAAGTTGAATCAGAGGCATAAACTGTATCACAAAAACTACGACATTATACGGAGAGACCGACTCAACTCCACACAAGAAGGAGGGGTGGCAATCTTTGTTAAAAGAGAACTTCAACATACGGTAATATATAGTGGTGAGATGCGCAGATTTCGGCTGCTTGAAGCGTGCATCATCCGCATACCCCTTCGACAAGGTAGGCGGATGTATGTGATATCTGCCTACGCACCAGAACCACATCAACAAAATCAATTTATAGTGGAGCTAGAGACTTTTTTCAATGCTTACAACTTCACTCGGGAGGGAACTATTACATCGTAGGTGTCGATTTAACTGCTAAACACCCAAATTAGGGAAATGGCATGTTCAACACGAGAGGAAATCAACTCGCTGGTTGGCTAGATCACCCATCGAATATAAGGCTGACCTGCTAGCTACAGAATATCCATCTTTCCCCAGAGGGGGGTCGTTCTTAGATATTATTGACACACGACTTAAAAATACACATACTAACAGACAAAATAGAAACTGTTTACGCACAATTGAGTATGACAGCGACCATCGTGCATTATCAATCGTGATAAAAGCATCAAGCGAAGTTGTGGAACTCGGTGAATGTGCGATACCGCAACCCTATAACTATGCGGGTATGCGATGGACGCGTTTCACGAGGACCTTAACTAGAGAAATTCGCTTAAAAGATATTAACCCTCCTACCAACAGAAACATATCCAACGCTGACATCGACAAATACATACCAAAAATGGACGAAACCATAAAACAAACTATGGACAAAACAATACAACAAGACAAGATGAACATGTACCAAAACGTCACAATCAACGCAGTCCACAGAAAAAAAGTAGACTTTTGTCTCAACTAAAACTACGGCATAGACGATTTACTGACAGGCACGACCAGGAGATAATATCACCGAAGTCTAGATTAAAAAATCTCCAACAGCTGATAAAAGCCAACTATAGGTTATCAGCAAATTTGTATTGGAACAACAAAGTTCAGGTGGTAAATCCAACAGCTCTAATATATTCCCGCAAATTAATAAAATATTTAGTTGGAGTAATGAAAACGAAGAGCTATATCACAAACCTACAATAGTGAGAGTAATCATATCGCGACGATGATGGGCCGGACATGTGGCGCGGAAAGGCAACGATAGGACCGTGCGTAGAATTCCTGACGGTACACCAACGGGAAAGAGATCTGTGGGATGCTGATCGGCTCCCATTGGTCATGCATGTCGGAAGGGATGTTTCTCCTGCGATGGTATGCGGTGGAAATCCATCACAATCGCCGGAGGCTGGACCAATTTTTATGGAGTCAGGCCAGTGTCGTGTGTACAACCACAAAAATGTCTATAATTATCAATAAGTTAGAGTGGTTACCTGGTTCCTCCCTCGTGGTGACCAGCTGATGAATTTTGTTGTGCTCGGCCCAGGTCAGTGCAGCAGCCCAGACACAATCCTGTCTGTGGTGTCCCACTTGAATCGATGATTGCTGCCCTGATTCCAGCAATAAGTAGTTCGCAAACCATCCAGTGTTGGCTCCTCTGGATGTTTCCTCGATTCAGCACTGATTAGTTACTCCTAGTTTGTTGAACAACCGCTGTTAATTGAATGTGCGCTTATTACATCAGGAAAGCAACGACAGAGGCCACACAAATTCGCAGTACAAACGGAAACCACATTTTTTCTTAGATTCACGTTTAATTTCCCAACTCCTGTTTTTACAACAATGCTTTTAATTTTACTTTTTACCAAAAAAAAGACAAAAGGGAACGGGCTCTTTCTATATTTTTTCCTTTCTTTCTTCGACTCCGCGGTAAAAATCAACTGTCATGAACGGAAAGCAGAAAAACCGTATTTCAGAAAAAGGCTAACCCTCCGTCTCTCTCGCTCTCCACTCACGTCCACTTCAAAAAATAAATTCGAACTCGAAGAACTGCACGATCCACACCCGAATCAGGGCGTGTTCAAAAACTCACTTCTGGATCGTGCAATTCTTCCACCACCTTACCATCGTACTATTTTAAAACAAAATTATATTAAACACAAATTATCAAATGATGGTGGTGGCCGACGTACGTAACACCAGTCAGATTGGAGTTTTCGAAGAGTGTGCACTCGTTTAAAATATAAATTCTACCTCCGGGTCAATTTCACCACGGAGTATCTTTCTTGTCGAAGTCGTGAAGTAAAAATATGTTTAGTGAGTTGAACAGAGACAGTTTTAGTGTGTTTCTAAAACCCCGGAGATCTTTGGAAAGTATCTGAACCGTCAAATGGGAAATCTCCAGCTTTCGTTAGTGACCAAGTATTAGATAAAAGTTATACTGCAGTGAGATAAAACTAGATTAAGTGGACGAGAACTTTGTGGATCCAGACAACATTTCTAAGACAAAAATATAGATTCGGAAATTAAAAATAAAGAGTGTATCGCTAGACAACAGAGTGTTCTTCATTTTCTTTCGTTTATTTGTGGACTTAGATGAACAGTTTTCTGCATAGAGCCGTGGAAGTTTAGTGAATTCTGCGCCCTTGCCGGCTCCGCGACTAAACTTACGCCACAGATCGACAGGCGGCTGCGCCGGAGATGGGACGACAATGTAAGGTTTGACCTTGAGGAGATCGGATCAGATGGTCAAGCGTGGAAGGAGAGTGCACAGGGCATGGAACGATGGCGGAGTCGAGTCGGCGTGGTCATGAACTTCCGGGTTCCTACAGGCCAGGAAATAGTAAATAATAAATGAAAACGAGATTCAGTATCTCCAAATACCACGAACTGACTAAAACCGACGAATGCTGACAAATATAGACACAAACAACGCCATCCTAAATGATGAACTTTTTGTGTTTGAAGATTCCTTGGAAAAAGTGAATGTTGTAGGGGCCGTCTTTCAAGAACTGTACAAGGCAAATGAAATAATTCGCCACAACCATGACTTAGAGGATAAAGTTCTACTAAATTATCGTCATCTTCGAAATGACATTTCACAGTGGCGATCAGAAAACCATGGGATTATCGAACTCAGTAATGAAAATACGGCAAACGCCGAGATCACTGCCGAAAGCGCTAACAGCCTTTTGATCACTAGTGAAGAAATCCATGGCGTCTTTGCATCATTAAGAAACAAAAAATCAGTTGGTATCAATGGAGTACCCAATATAGCACTCAAACATCTTCCTCCAATCGCAGTGGACATATATGCAGTCTTGTTTAACAACGCGTTGAGCAACGCACACTATCCAGTACGTTGGAAAACGGCCATCATCCAACCGTTACCAAAAAAAAGGGAAAGACAGAACAAACCCAAAATCTGCGATCGATCAGTTTGTTACCGAGTATCATTAAAGTATTCGAGAAGGTTCTAAACAAGGCTGTACTTAAATAGGTTGAGGACCAACCAGTTTAGTTTTAAAGCTGATCATGAAAACATACATGTCGCAGCTAAACTGGTATCAGACATCCAGTGGAATTAAAATCTGAAACAGTGCACACGTGCCTGTTTCATTGACTAGGAGAGGGCCTTCGACATCGTTTGGTTAGAAGGGTTATACTACAAACTAATGAGACTAGGCATTCATAAACTACTACTGTATATACTATACGACATGTTGAATGAAAGAAAATCCGTCATCAAAAGTGGCAATGTGACCTCCGACATTATTTACAAAATAAAAAAATGGTCTGCAACAGTGAGTGGTGTTATCTCCGATCCTATTTAATATTTACTCTAGCGACTTGATAGGGTCTCTTCATCAGGCTATTGCGTATGCAGACGATCTGATAATATATAGAACAGCACCAAAAATTGATATAATTAACGGACTATTACAAGGGGATTTCAATGATGTTCAGCGATACTGCGACTACTGGAAACTCAATATTAATATCCGAATGTGTGAAACCATCCCCTTGAGAACACCACTGGCTGAAGCTACCAGAGACACCAAGAAAAACTGGCGAAAGCTAGCTATTATGGGACCAGAAGACCAAACACTGGAAATCAAAAATGTAGTCAAATACTTAGGCTTCTTGCTGGATCAAACATTTTAACAAATATGTGGAGGCTGCGCAGGCCAGGGCTAAGAAAGCTTATGCTATACCAAGAAGACTGTTTCATAGTAGTCAACTTGACAGCAGAGTTAAAGTTATATGCGAGAGCCATGTATCTCATCAGCCCGATGATAATATTTGGATCCCCATTGTGGTTTAATGTGGGGCCTAGCTTAATGGAAAAGATTCGGATTTTTGAATGACAATGCCTTAGGACGTGCCTGAAATTACATCAGACTCCTGAATCCGATCACAAAAAAATACTATCCCAATGAAGCGTTGTACAGTAGGGCCAATATAAACAGAGTGGATAACTTTAACTATGATCAAGTTGCTCCGAGGGCATATTGTTAGATCAATGTACACACTGAACGATTTAGTTTTTATGCATATTATCCAAACAGTATGTATTATGAGGGGGTGCGTCGCAATGGCTTTATTCCACCAGAAGCATTCGTCAGTCTTGAATCGGCTATAACGTTTATTTATCATGTGCGTCGATCGGGCATAGATAAACGAATATGTTATAATCGAAAGGTTGCGCACACAGATGAAGAGCGCTGCAGTTCAGTAGGGCAGTAAAACAGAAAGATTGGAAAGACACGAATAAGCAACACCCGAGATTTTGGTGGCTGAGTGGCAATTAAAAACCCGTTTCCATATAAAATTGGCAAAAAAAGGAAGTAATAATAATAATAATAATGAAAAAAGCCCAACTAATAACGAAAAGCTTACATCGATTTAGGATAGCGTTAAGGCAAAAAAAAAATTATAATAATAATATTAATTAGTTAGTTAAGTATTTAAGTTAGATATAAGGTAAAAACAATAAAAAAAAAAGTTTATTATGTTCTTCATTTTCTTTGTAACCAATTCATTACAATTCATGTAAACAAAACAATCGTAATGTCGAAAGACAAGTTTTCACACTTTAAGCGTATGCATGTAACTTAGAGAGTCCGCAAGGGACCTGTGCGTTAGGAAAAAAGATACCATAAGCTAGAGTTTAATCATTTTTATTTAGCGAGTAAGTAAATTGTAATAAGAGGAAGAAATAAAAAATGATATGATTCTACTGATTTTCAAAGCCGCGTAATTAAAAAAAAAAAGCGAGCGGTTGTTAAAATGGACAAAAATTCTGATTTTGTAGTATCGAAGTTGCTTCGGAAAAATTTATTTTAAGAAATTTAGATTTTTATCGGTACTTGGGCGTTGTAGATTTTGATTCTAGCGATGTTTTGCGATGATTTAAGCCAATAAAAAAATGAAATGGAAAAAATTAAGCCGGGAATAACCTCTTAAAAATAAAATTGCAGACTTTAAATTCTTTTATTTAGAACTATAAGGGAGATACTGTATGGGTTCTCTATACCACATGGAGAACCAACCCACAATGCCAACCAATCTTGACCGCTAACAGCGCGTCACCTCAACCAAACTCCCCATTCAAAACCTGCAATACATACATTCGCAACCATGCAAAACCTGCAAGCGCATCCATCCCGAACTTGTAAGAATCCATCTCCCAATCCGCAATGAAACGCATTTCCCAAAACTTCCAACAGAATATATTCTAAATCATCCCCGCATACATTTTCCCAAAATTGCTTCGGTCAATTCTTTACTTAAGTCATGCGACCAAGCAATCTTAATTTCCCCAGAAATGCATATGCTGTAATAAAACGAATATTTAAACCTACAACGGAACATTAATCATCACCACCAACTACACCGAGCCGCATACATTTCCCCGAAATTGCTTCGGTTAATTCTCTATCTAAATTATATCCCTTGCTTGCACCCAAGCAATGCCAATTTCCCCCGAAAACCATTTCGGTTCATTTCCTCCTTAAACTATACTTCTCGTTTGCAACCAAGCGGCAGCTAATTTTCCGCGAAACGACCATCACAACGATCAAGATCATTGATCATACTTGGCTATGCCGCCGAAACCAATTTTCTGGTATACACAACCAACTCAGCTTATATGGCGAGGATTCGCTGGAACTGAATTCCCCATGCAAGCAGAGCAATCCCTATCAAGTTCGTAGTAAGTGGCAGTCAGATTATTTAGCTATGACTCCATTGCCACGACGCGATGAACTTTTTCTTTCCATTTATTAGTCAGTCGAGATCCAACCGCCACCAGGGCCACACCGCCGTCTGCGAACATTTTGTTTAGTTCCGAATGTTTCCGTTCGATCCACTCAGTCGGGGTTGACGTAGTGTATTTCGGGAGTCGGTCGTCCGAACCTGGCACGCGTTTTGGCCACCTTGCGTTCGGCAATCCTCGCGTATCAAACAACCTTTTGCAATATAGCGCGGCGCAATTCGGGTCACTGTTAGAAGCATGCGGATTTACCCAACCACTGGATGCCGAAATGTGCAGATTTCACACAAACAATGTTTTGGATAGTTATTGGACGTATCTAGGACATTTGTATATGTGTACAAGAATATGTGTGTAGAGAATTAGTATTGTTAACTGAATATATGAGAAATTGAAGAAATAAAAGACTGAGTTCAACGAAGCCCGGGTGTTTCATTTGTGGTGTTTCCTCCTTGCGGATGACGGTTTCGCATCAGGTTTTCAAGTGCTCGCAACGTGCCCGAAGTGCGATCTTCTAGTGGATGGCCGCCAGTGAATAACTTCAGTGTACGACCCAATCAATCAAACTTTTGGAATAATTGCAAACGATCTAAACCGGCCCAGTGGTGGCCCGCAGCTATTCGCCCTTTCCCGGACTTCTGTCGGTGGGTGAGAGTTAACCCCGTGCAGTACGTCGGCATCCATACCCTAAACCCCCACAATACTCTTCCTAATATTTTTGTGAAATATGTTGTTAATAAAACGATGGATTTTAGCATTAGAAATTAATCCTGATATCCCCAACTTATTTCAAAGTGTACATCAATCTCTCCATCTGTCATAAAAGAGAATGTCTAGCGGTGCTTCATTACATATAAACAGCTCTCGCCTAAATTTTCGCTGGCACCCGCATGCCATCCAATTTGATCATTCTTAGAATTTTAAAACATTTCGAAACTGTTATGTGATCTCTTAACTCAATGATTTTACAAGTTTTGGTAGTATCTGTTGTGACTCTATAAGAAGTAATTCCTCCAAATCTTCACCTTTTCCGGTGCGCCAAAGTAATTGTTACCTTATAGCGTTTGCGATGATAGTGAAGAACGTGTGATTCGAACTGACGCTATGACAGTTAGAATCACCAAAAATTGAACCAATGCGTAACACATCAGGCTACTGGCCGTGTATAGTATTCGATTTTTAAACTCAAGTATATTCAACTGATGTGAATTGTTATGTTATCGCTATGGTATACGGCTCTGATGCATTTTCTTATTCGATTTTCGTTAGGTGTTCTTCACTATTTGCTTGTGTATTGTATATGTATCTGTTAGAAACGCCACAACTCTGCATGGTATTTCCGACAGAACATGGTCGTCATACTCCTCAACATGAATTCTGTGTGCTTTCGCTGCCGATTTTTTTGATTAAAGTAGTACAATAAATTTTCCCGAAAGTCACGAAACTCGATGTTTAACAGTATTAAAAAAAAGTTGTTTACGGTTTAGCGAATTTCGGCTAAATTTCAACATAGCTTTTTCTTCTAGATGGATTACCATCTTGAAATAACGAGCACGCAGTTATGTAACGCCATTTGTTGAAAATAGCGAGAACCTACTCAAAGTCGTAATTGACTAATAATTGACTCTTAATTGGAATGACCATATATCCCAATCCCCTAAAAACACAGTGAATTGCCTTGGGTTACTGAAAATATGTAAGAACTAGCTCACCCCATACGAATTAGATAATTTACAATTGTCATATTTGGTTGGCGTAATCAATAAGAGCACTAATCTGTTCAGTAGGATGCGAAACGAGGAACGAACTTGATAAAAATGTTTATTAGACCACACGCGGGTCGTATACCCATTTTCGCTTTTCTACATATATTGCTCAAGTGTAATTGCTGTTCTGGTCCCCAAGTACTTGTGGGGGGTTTCTCTATTCTAAATGAGAAAAAACCCACAATTCCAACCGACATTTCCACCTAATTTCGACCGATTTCAGCGCGTCATACTTACCAATTTCCTTTATATGTATTCCCCTGTAAAACATTTCAAACGGACGTATAGCTAAACTCATCATCCTTTGCAGATAATGCATAATAGAGTTTAGCTACATAAATGTCATACGGCAACTCCATTCTTGCTAACCATGAGTTTCCCATCGGAAATCTCATAATGTCGGTTAGCAACAACAAGTCTAAAAGAACGACGCTGTTGCATCATAGCAAAATAGCTGGGGTAATTTCAGCGTCTTAGAGTCTGGTTCTCACGCGAATTATTTCCCAAACATCAGCAGCGTCCTACCGACTTTCCCTCAGATCACCCATTCGCTTGGGATCAATGATCTCTCTTTGCAGGGGAGTAACATCCGCTAAGTTTCGCTCTCATTCGTATTTCTTTCCACGGTTCAATGCGCTCTAACTACACCATAGCCGTACCACTGGGTCAGTAGGTCGTGTCAGTAGCTGCATCTGATACCAACACACACAACCAAAGCTACCCCGAGATCACAGCATATCATGTTTTCTGTTCTCTCATTCTTCATGTCCGTCAATTACCCTATTAACAAAAGTTGCTCATACTTTGACGGGCGTGAGGTTGAGAGAGCAGAGGCGTGGTCTCTTTTGTTGTCCTGTGTGAAGAATGAAATATGAATTTCCACCCTAATTCCTTCAGTCACTATTCAATCACCATCGCGTGTAGTCACGCTGCCGCAGGAGTCGATATCCAACTACGGTCGTAGCCACACACATTTCCCGCTGCTTATCTCAACTCGTTAGTGCTCAAATGTATTTGAATTAAATAATTAATTTCTGCAGTCAAAGTGTCAAGAAAGAAAAGTTTCACCACATTAAGCATAAGTTCTAGTTAAGTGAATTAAAAGGAAAATTGAACAATTAAAAGCAATAATCATAAACAACCGCAGTGCATTTCATTATTTAATCTCTCCTCTTGGATTACCTGGCGATCATTTCGTCGAAGCAAGATCGTTGCGGAGTGAGTGAATACTTGCCGTACGTCGGCATACCCACATTAACCCCACATATTCACCTATGAAGACCATCAATCAAAGCACTACAAGTAAATTTTAGATAGAGACAAATACAAGGAACCGTTCTTCAGTCGAACCATATGTGCGTGGAACACTCTACCACATCACCGCAGGATTGCAAGCAGCTGACATTCAAGACCAATATACAATGACATTTTCTTTCCCAATCTTGTCCTTTTTTCCCTATTCACCCTGTGGATTTACATTTAAGGATTTCAAACAATCTCCTTTGGGCGAGGGTGTTGTAAAGAGAAAACATCTTTCCAAAAGATCCGCACAGGCAACTCTGATCACTTGTCATTCTAAAACATACTACGTTTCCAATATTATCACATTAGTGTTTTTTTATTATTGTTCACACCACGCATCTGAGTCGAAAACATAAGAATGGTCAAATAACCAATTAGACAGATAAATTGCTGGAACATCTGCCTTATTCTCGAAGGCTTCAAAAATACCATCGGAAAGAAGTCCGGTAATTTTGCTTCGACCACATATACTTGTGAAATTGAGTCTCCGCGATACGTCCAGAATTACTATAAATAAGAAGATGAGTTTAAGGACATTTTACCCAACAACATTTACACGGTCATGTAATCTTATGACTGTCTCATGACGGACACCGCCTTACCATTGGGAAAAATATATCGAATTTCATTTTTGGCCGCTTCTTCAGAACAGCTAATGTGAACTTTAGGATCCACTCCCATGTACAAATACGGGCTGCATCTAAAACCAATAAAAGAGAAGTGTGTTAGATCTTTTTAGGATATCATGTCTGGAATAATTACCCTGGAGTTGACATTAACAATATAAGGTCAGTAATAGCATCGACCTTATTTAAAATCACTGCTTCGGCAGGACCACTCGAAAGTGACATCACCTTAAGGGGAAAGCACGGGTCCTGCTTTTCCAAGTCCTTATATAATTCTGCAGCTTGCTCTGGACTGAAATGGACCCTCTTCCTGTGAGTTATACGAAATCCATTGCTCATAAACAGTTGCAGAATTCTAATCTTATTTGCCATAAACTCAGGTTTGACGATACATAACGTGTTCTGGGTTTTAGACATTGTGAGTGAGATTAACAATTCAAATTAAAAATAAAAATTCGGGACGAAATATTACAAATTTTTGAAGGGTGTATTCATGAGTGATGACTGATATAATGAAAAGAAACGTTGGAGTACGCAATCGTCTTATTTACAAGTAGAAAATTCGGCATTAGACCGTATTTCGCATCACAGAGAATTCTAATACCTGAGCCATAAATGAAGAAAAACCAGGTAAGTATATTCAAAAACATTTTTGGGATTAATATCATCGTTCTAATATGATCGTAATACGTTATTCTCCCATAGCGATTCAACTCGAATGGACTAATAGATTTCCAACTCGGGTGGACTGATTTGTCCACGTTGTCCAAATTCAGTAGAACTAGGAGGTAATGATAAGGTGAATGAACAGGTTAGCTCGGACAACAGAGTAAATTGAGTAGAGACTGTAGTAATGGTTTTTGGACGTTAGTACCAATCTTTTTGATGGAATTAGCAATGATGTGATAGGCACATATTTTTCGGAGATATCCTGCATTTAATTGACGTACAGTTTTGTATCTGATAACGCCAAAGTAATGGGGAATTATTCTTGTTAGTCATTAAAGGGTTAAACCTATTTTTAAAAAAATTACAATTTTTTAATTTTCTTTAGTGCTGTAGAAGTATCCCAAAAATGATATCCAATAGTATTTGTAATCAAAGCAATTCTTAAATGACCCTCAAAGTTACATTTCTGAACCAATATTAGATGCTCCGAAACCCTCTTGAACGCTTAGTGCGTGAATGTTTGTTTCATATATTCGTACTTGCCTCCGCAGTACAAGTAGTATGACTGATTTGCGTAATTATCGCGTGAAAGTACTGCCGAAAGCATCCATGGCTTGATATTTGTTGAGTAAAGTGATCTTGTGGGGAGGATAATCGCCACGCCACCATGGGCGAAAGTTCTACTATCAACCCACTCGCCGTTTATTATAAGTTCCGCCGAACACCAAAAGTTCCAAGCACGATCACCAGGGGAACAACAATAGAAAAATGAAACGCGCAAATTTAATTGGTGATCACCGACTTTTTATTTCTTTACTTAGAGGTTCTTATATTTCACTTAGAACTTAATATTAATATTAAATTGATTTTTATAAATTTAATACAAGATGAAACACTTCCCTCTCGAAACGACTTCACTATATCTACGCTTCTCCACCGTACGACGGAGAGCGGGAGATCGCGCGACCTGCGTAATCGGGGGATGTAATAAGGCTCAGTGATACAACCCTCGTTTGGGGTGAGTTTGTGGTGTGGTGGTAGATATCCTTTCCACTAAGGATGTGTATTTACTTACCACCAGAGAAACGCAAAGTCTCTCTTGGTTGAATAGAAAACCAGATCTTGTAATGGAGATCATGGTGGTATGTGTGTGATAGTTCAGATCTGTGTTGTTTACTCATGCGCCAAGGCAATGGAAAAAAAAAAGCAGACAGGCGGCAAGGACGAAGGAATCGGGGCGATCGTGGTTTTTGATGGGCATCGCGGCTAAAATAGACGACAGTGCATCGAAGAGATGTGCTAAAAGCAAATATGGGACGAGGGCATCATATAAGTCTTTCGATGAGTGATGCCCTTGTGTAAATAGGCGAATAGCCATTGGGAAAAGGTGCTAATGGGTTGGTGGACGAAAAGAATCCCTTGCTTGCATTTGTATATGCAGGGAAATTCGTTTGTGGGAAACGGGTTCTATATTTGCATTGTTTATGCTTTGAATTCAATCCGCCGGCTATGCGCGAAGCCGATGATTAAGTAAAGTGCTTGCAGCTGTATCGATATTTGCAAGTCATAGCAAAGCAGATTAGATGATTATACAATGACGGTTTGTATATACCATTGTGGGGGTATGTGTTGTATGCCAAACAGGGGCACGCGGTTCACTATTATCCAACGATCTAAAGATGCGCCGATAGCCGGTATCAGGAAATCAATCATCAAGACAAATAAAACAGTGATGGTTCATGGTGACAATTATTTTTTTATTGCAAGTCTTTCCGGTTATTTTTATGAATACTCTAAATTGTTATAGATCTTAATCATTTAAAACACAAATGTCGTAATTTTACGAATCACAAAATAAAGAAAATGTAATCAATTTACAAACTGTGGCGAGCACTTAGACACCTATTCCAATGGATTTATTGATATTCTTATTGTTCTCGGCTGTTCTTAACACTAAAGAGTTTGGTTTATTGTCCAGTAACACAGGAACTTGTTTGACCCTTATCTGAGGTATATTTACGATACTGATGAACACGCGCGAATCGTACCGGTAAAATGTCTCGAATTTTATATTGTCGATTATATCTCAGATTTTATTTTTTTGTCTCCGCCTTATACACAAATGGTTATTACGGAAACATTCAACTCTAACACAGCACAATGAAAACTGTCACGCTCCGTTTTACACTCTCGACTCCGGTCTGCACGCTGCGGTTGTGAAGATTGATACTGACTCTGGAGACGTGTACTCCGTTTGAGGATTGATTAGCGACTGACTCGACTCAGGGGTGAAATTCGTATATCGTTCCACACACAGGACAATCAAAAGAGACCACGCCTCTGCTCTCTCAACCCCACGCCCGTTTAAGTCTGGGTAACTTTTGTTAATAGGGTAATGGATGGACATGGAGAATGAGAGAACAGAAACATGATGTGCTGTGATCTCGGGGTAGCTTTGGTTGTGTGTGTTGGTATCAAATGCAGCTACTGAGATGACCTACTGACCCAGTGGTACGGCTATGGTGTAGTCAGAGCGCATTGAACCGTGGAAAGCCAGAACTGCGAAGGAAAGGAGAACCTAGCTGATGTTATTCACTTGCAAAAAGAGATCATTGATCCCAAGCGATTGGGTGATCTGGGAAAAGTCAATAGGACGCCGCGTCGGCTGGGCATATAACACCATGGGAAAAACTCTGTGGAATGTTGGTAAATACCCAAGCCAATGGATGATGATGCAACCGCGTCGCTTTGTTTGACTTGGTTGTTGCTAACGAATACGAATGTAATTTTCGGTGGAAATCCCATGGTTAGAGCAATAGTGTTGCCGTATGGCGAAGATAGTAGGTAAACTCAATTATGGATTATCTGCATATGATAATGTGTTTAGCTATGCGTCCTTGGGGAAATTGTGTATTTCAGGTGACTAACATATAAGGGAAATGGGTGTGTATGACGCGCTGAAAGCGGTCGTAATAAGATGGAAATTGTGGTTGAGATTGTGGGTTGTTTCTCATATAGAATTGAGAAACCCCACACCATCTGTGTCAATTATACATGGCATCGATGGCGACGCCAGGATCGAACTCTAGTGTGAATATTTACACTAATTGGAAATTCGGTTCTGGGTCGCTAATGCAGAGATGCATTAATACATGTATGAATGCTCTTGTAGGAAAAATTCTTTGCAGGCATTTCCAGGTAATGCATTGAAAGCATTAATTATCCTTGGGAAGGAAATGTTTTTGCTGCGGGGAGATTGCGGTGCAGGTGTGGGAAGGTTTGAACTTGCCCGGCAACCGAAGGTACCGAATAGGTTTTGGTTTTACGCACCTGTATAATGGAAAGAATTCTTGTAGGGAATTTGCATGCGAAGAAATGCATGAAAGGTAAGAATTCTTTTACAGGGACTTTTAGGTTATATAAATTTAATCTATTTGATGCGTGAAGCATTTAAGATGCTAATGCGATCGCATAAGCGAAATTTATAGCGTTGGGTCGAATTTATGGGGGTTCTTCAGTTAAGTAACAGTGGGGTTTGGCGGAACCGCCACAATCTCACCTTGCTACGATAGCAAGTGGGAATTTATTTCTGCTCTTACTACCCAAAATTCGGAAAAAAGGAATGGATGCGGCGCGGCAACAATGAAATTGTATTGAAAAATTTAATTACGATGTTATCGATTGAGCTCCTACAGAAGGGAAAGTATGCGATGCGGAATAAAGTGAAAATCTCATAGGAGAATTCTTTTACCGAGTTCTAATTGTGGCCTTATCACCTGCGTTTTTAGAAATCAGCCCTAAAGTCGTGTCATAGATAATTCGGGTTGCACAAATTCAAGTTAACGTCGTCTCCTCCAGGATTGGGACTTCTTCTGCAGAATAGAAGTTAGCACTACGAATTAGTGAGAAGAAAACGGTGGTGGGCCGCCTTTTGAGGTTAGGGTGGATATTCGAGCAGCGTTCTGCATGAAGACCATGATTCTTGGTATGAAAAGCTTAGAATCAAAGCACCGACGCATCAGACCATGTCTACGTGTATGCCAGATAGTCGAGACATAGGCTTTAATTGCTACGTAAAGGGTAACGCCACTCTGGATCGCTCAAAAATTATTTTTTTTTCGTATTTTTTTTTTTGTGGAGAAATGAGAAGGTTGGTAGGAAAATCATTACCAGGTTAATAAGAGGTTATAAATGCACATTTCTAGAATGTAAAAAAAATAATTGGAATTTTCATACAAAATAACGGCTGTATTCATAATAATCCAAAAAAAAAATCTTTCAAGGAGGTTTCACCTCAGGAAATGTAGCCGGAACAATTTTTGACGTAGAAACACAAACTGGAGTATTGCTTAAGCTTAGGATCTGTTTTGGAGGAACCCACTTTGGTTCTATATAAATTTGACAAGCACATAAACTTGTCGAAATACGTTGAGATGTATAGGCACTTACAACCAATACACCAAGTAGACCCTAAAATAATAATCACCGTTTGTAGTGGTTATCTATTTACAAGTGACTCTATTCTCTAAAATGTTTTCTCTGAAATACTAATTTTCGTCATAGAAATCGTGAGAATAGGAAAGAGAATAGGACTGAAAAGTTCATGTGGCTAGATCGTGGAATTTGGATACCTCGCATTAAATCATTCTCGTTACTGAAATTCAAAACCCTGTCTGGCATTCGCGTCTTTCGAATATCGTGCATCCAAATGTCTCATGGTATCCATAAGGCATTTGGATACCTTGCATAAAATTGTTCTCATGAAAGTTGATTATGCCTGCAATTACTGAAAAGCGAAAAAACTTCGCGTCTGTTCTGATTGTGGGAACGGTGATGGAAATATGAATACTTAGGTATTTTACAATGTTGCGGGAAGGAAAGTAGATGGTTTATGCTAATAATTACATTAGGGTGCGCAAGCAAGTATGGAATGTGATTATAATAATATAATAATTCTTAATTATAACATTCTCAATTCTTACGAGGAACAAAATACATATGATAGCGTAGCACTTTAACAAACTTTGATTTGTAAAAAAATGACGGTATTTTGAAAAAAAAGTTTTTTGACCAAAAATTCATCGATCAATTATTTATAAAAAAATATCTAATCAATGTTTCAAAAATCCCATTCGTCGTCTTATGATGAATGTTATTACAAAGTTATAGTTAAAATTTCAAGTCAATCGGATGAAAAATGAGGACGAAACATTTCCCGAGGTTTTGAAAAAACTTGTCTCGAGATAAACGCCTTTAAAGTTTTGACGGCGATAAAAGTATGGACATTTTTACTACACGTTTAATTAGCAATCCCAGCTCCATACATTTCACCTTCAATGCCAACGTCCATCTCCTCTGATTCCGTCCGAAATGATCTGTTGGGCATTCTGGCCTCTCGAGCTCACAGTAATTTGGGCAGGTAAGTTACGAGAAATGGGAGAAGCAATCGATCGGATTATCGGCAGAGCGATGACGCTCCATCTGCCTTCGGCGGATTGGATTCTATGGTACTTAGACTTTTATTTGCGACTAGGGACCAAGTGTAGATCAATTTTAAGACCTTAAAGCATCATTTAAGCAAAAATCGATTTTTTGATAAAGCCAAAGTGTCGCTATCTCTTAATGCTATGGGAAACGACGTTGATCAGTTTTTCGATTTTCTTTTGTTACTGTTTTTTCACTACAATTATGATCATCATCATCATCATCGGCACTACAACCGGGAACCGGTCTTGGCCTTATTTAGCAAGTCCTGAGGCTTGTTAAATTTTCCATAATGATTTATTTTTTTGGGCAAGGTCATTAGTCTTGCGCCAGGGGCTCCCCGACGGGGAATCGAACTCCGGTCTCCCGGGTGACAGGCGGGTGTACTAACCACTATACTATCGAGGAGCCCACAATTATTATATATATAAATATATATATATATATATATATATATATATATATATATATTATATTTCATTTATTGGCCTGTAGGAACCCGGAAGTTCATGACCTCACCGACTCGGCTCCGCCATCGTTCTCTGTCCTGTGCACTCTCCTTCCACACCCGACCATCTTGTTACGTGATAGCAGTTTGGATTTCAGCAGTTTACTGACTGTGTGCCAACTAGCGTTGCCGGAGTGTAGTCTTTTGTTAATTTCCTTCGACATTTCGTTAGTGGTCGTCAGTATCGTTCCCAGATATTTAAATTTTTTAACCTTTTCAAATATCTTGCCTCTGACGTTTATATGTGTTCCCTGAGTTCCACCTGCTCTCGCCGTAATCATGTATTTTGTTTTGTCTTCATTTATTTCTAACCCCACCTCTTCTGCCGCTGCATGATGATTTCACTGTTTTTACCTACAGTTTCGCGATTATCGCCCAGAACGGCGATGTCATCCGCATATGCGAGCACTTGTGTGACCCCGTCCAGGGATGATCCGGCCATGTTGTCGTCTCGTACCTTTCTGATGACATACTCGAGCACAAGGTTAAAAAGACACGGTGTTAGACCATCCCCCTGTTTTAGTCCGGCCCGGATTTCAAATGGTTTTGAGAGGTGGTTTTCTATTCTAACTCGCCCTTTGTTTTCGTTCATGCAAATTTGAATGAGGGCGGCATATTTTTTTGGGATTCCCAGCTCAGCTACAATATGGTAGAGTCTTTGCCTTGCGACTGAGTCTTGGGGTTTTTTGAAGTCAACGAACAGTTGGTGAACCGTCCCTCCGTATTCCCACTTCTTTTCCAGCAGTTGCCTTATTGTGAATATTTGGTCGCTTTGTTGACCGGTGCCTACGGAATCCGCATTGGTAGTCTCCCAATATTTCTTCTGCGTACTGTGTGATTCTCGCCAGTATGACATTTGTTAATATTTTGTATGTGGTTGGGAGCAATGATATTCCTCTGTAGTTTTCGCAGTCAGATCTGTCGCCTTTTTCGAAAATGGGGACGACTATTGAGGTTTTCCATTCTTCCGGAGTGACTTCCTTATCCCATATCGTTTGGATGAGCTGGTGGACCGTTCGAGTCGTTGCCCCTCCTCTATGCTTCACAAGCTCTGCCGGTATGCAGTCGACTCTGGCGGTTTTGTTGTTTTTCAATCGATTTATTGCGTCTACAAGTTCGTTGAAAGAGGTCTCTGGGATCTGAGGCTCGACTGTATGTACGTCTGGTGCGTTGATTTGTGGTTGATGGGTGCGTACATTGAGCAGGTTTTCAAAGTACTGCTTCCATCTTGTCACGATATTGTTTGTTTCTGTGACCAGACAGCCGTTTGTGTCTCGAATTATTTTGGCTCTCCCCCGGCAGCCATTTCTAATTGAATTTATGCCGCCATACATACCTCTGATATTCTTTGCTCTGGAATTTCCTAGGATTTTTTAGATCCGAGTCTTCTCCCATTCGCGGTTTGTGTTTGAAGAGTCTCATTGCCTCTCTCCGAATCGTCGCGTATCTTTCTGCATTGACTTCATCATATCTTTCTAAATGGATCACTCTGAGGCGTTTACGTGCGTCGATCTTCGCCATGCACTCAGCGTCAAATCAAGGTTTGGACTGAATTGTTTTCACTGGAATTGCCTGAGCGTAATCTATTGAAATCACCACAGAGCTTTCGCAACAAAATAGAACTCCCCTTCAAAGACGAACCGGGATTGCAATCCCGCAATTTGTTAGTTATTGCATTTTTGAATGCACAAGCAACAGTAACGAATGTGAAACCGAATTTCGTGCAAGCATTGCTTGTTTGTAGTCATACATAATAGAGCAGTGGCACTCTAAAACTCTGATCTTGCACTAATCACCGCGAAACTCTCGATTGATTTCATTGAATACACAAAAGATGAAGATCGTCTTGAAATAGGGTATCAATTGAAATCCTTAATGAACGAGGAAAAGTGACCACTAAAAGGGTTGTGTCCTTGTGGCAACTGCCTCACCGAATCTCTTAGGAAACTAAGCCTGCTACCGATTGCATATTGATGTCTTAAAGATGAGACGGCAGATAGTCTCCTTAGAATTAGAGAACTGTAAAATACGAATCAATACAATTTATGGGGATGATCTGGGGCTTGTTGTATTCCAGAATACTACCCTTATTCGCTTTAACACTAACTCATTTCCTTTCAAACACAACCATTAAAACTACATCCTCACATATCTTACATTCTCAGTTAATACAATTCATAAATAAACAGACACAATATTCTATATCCTGTCACTTACAGCACATTTCATAAATAAACAGACACAATATTCTATATCCAGTCACTTACAGCACATTTCATAAATATGCCCCTTTTCATAACAAGCACATTTTTCATTTCAAAACATGGCCACTTTGATTTTCGTTCAAAGTTTATTCAAAATTATAAGTCACAGAGACTTCTAGATTGTTTTGTTCAGTTTATACGCCACAGTCAGTTAGAACAAAATGTTCTATATAAACAAGTAAATTTATATGAAAAAAGTAGAAAGAAGAGAGCACAGCTTGAGATAGCTGAGTTCGATAAAATAAAAATAAAACAAATAATTATTTAAATAAAGAAAACTTTATTTCTTTAATTATTATAATAACCTCCACGCTCTTCCCTCGAAAGAGGAAGCACGGCGTTGGAGCCGTAACACTGGTGGCAGCGGTGGGATCCACGAAGACTGGTGGACTCCCCGAAGGACGACTCTATCCTCGAAGGAAGACCAATCCTCGAAGGAATACCGATCCACGAAGACTGGTGGACTCCCCGAAGGACGACTCTATCCTCGAAAGAAGACCAATCCTCGAAAGAAGACCGATCCACGAAGACTGGTGGACTCCCGACTAGTGGACTCCTCGAAGGAAGACCGATCCACGAAGACTGAAGGACTCCCGACTAGTGGACTCCTCGATGGAAGACTTAATCCTCGAAGGAAGACTTAATCCTCGAAGTAAGACCAATCCCCGAAGGACGACTTACTCCTCGAAGGAGGACTCGATCCCAGAGGAAGATTAGTGCAAGATAAAACCCTAAAGAGGGAAGGAAGGTCCTCATTTTCGACTTGGATGGCGGAACATTCGATGTATCAAGTGCAAATAACTTCGAAATTTCCTTTGCCGATGAGTTCCAGAGGAAATCTAAATTAACCTCAGTGGCAGCAGATGAAAAAAAAAAAGAACCGCAAGAAGACAACACCTCAGAAAAAAAAGAACAAAACATTAATCACAACAAAAAAAAAAAAAAAAAAGGAGAACAAAACATCAATCAACATATGTTAGTAGTAAGAATGGTTAGCGAAATATCAATTTTTCTGTTCATTTTTCCGTAGGAATATTTTTACCTTGGAACTTTTAACTTTTCCTTTTTTCTAACAATTCTGTCCGAAAGAAATTATTTCGAATATTCTCTTTCCAGTATTTCGACGACATTTCCGTTTTGTCTTTTTCGCCGAATTTTCTTTCTCTACAGCTTTGAGACCAAATTAACTTTCTTTTTCATATATATTGAATAACTAAAAGAAAGGCCATTTTTATATACCGTATTTTTAAGAAGTGATTTTGCCATACATTGATTTCAGAGTTTTCAAGATTACGAGTCCGTATTACACGAGACAGGCGGCTAGGCAGGGGGAAGAACAAATCCACTCACTACAAATACACCATAACCCCCCTGAAATGGCTCTTTCTGTCGGAATTTCTGATGTTTTCAGAATCGTCCCTACCTTTGACGTAAAACCCTGCGACCTAGATAAATTTATTTCCGGGGGAGACGTTTTATTTAGATCTATAAAAAGGGCAGACCCGGAGATATATGAAACATTTTTGGAGCTAGTCAAAAATAGACTAGAGGGTCCTGCCTATGATCTGATTAGGTATAGCACAATCGCTAAATGGGAGGATTTAAAGGATAAACTTGAAACAGAATATAAAGAGGAGCAATCTCGGTCAACGGCACACAATGAGTTGATATCCCTGAAACAAAACTTCAGAGAAACCGTTCGTGAATACGGAGATAGAGTTGCGAATGCTCTGAGGACGCTGAACTCTGCTACTTGTGAAATAACAGCAGACGCGGTGGTTAGAGAACTCTTAATAGAAGAAAACTCAAAATTGGCCGTGCAAATATTTGAGGATGGTCTCAATAATGAACAACTGAAAATCCTAGCCAAAGTCCACGGGGGAAGTAGTTTAAAACAGTCTATTGCACATGTAGTATCACATGCTGCTCGAATGGACAACTCTCCCAGGCCATATAACTACAATGAAAGATTTAATCGAATAGTCTGTCAAACCTGCGGTAAGCCAGGTCATTCTCAGGACACTTGTTATCGGAACATGCAGTCCAACAATTTTCCGAATAGACAACCAATAAAAAGAGAATATAACAGTATATGCAATATCTGTGGACAGAATAATCACACAGAGAACGAGTGTAGATACAAGATATCTAGGAATGGACCATCCTTAACAAATTACCAACAAGGTACAACAACGCGTAATCCATTCCGAAATAATCCTGCAAACACCGAAAATCGTTTTAGTGAATATCCTAGAATCACCAATAGACAAAACGATAGGCAAAATGTTCACTTTTCTCGGGTGCAAGAGTCGAAAAACGAGGCCTGACGCCAACCCAATTTTGTGGAAGACAGACAAAATTTTTCTATTTATAACATTAGATCTTTGGAAATAGATAACGACAATTTTAATGAAGCTCCTAACCAAATAACTAAAGCGATACAGATAAACGAAGAGAAAACAAGCACTAATATAAATATTCCGATTCATACTCCAATTTTGGAAAATAATTCAGCAACACAGACTGAAAATTCGAAATTTTCAGCAGTAGTAAAGACTGAAATCCCTAATATTTCGGATATCCCTATTGACCACACAGACACTTCAGCAACCAAGACTGAAAACTCAGCAATATTAAAGACTGAAAAATCAGAACTTGCAGAAAATACACTAACAAAAATCCCTCACATTTCGGCTACCCCTATAGACAACCCCGACACTTCAGCAACAAAGACTGAAAATTCACCAGTGGTAAGACTGAAGATCCAAAAGGTGCAATAAAAATCGAAACCCAGGTCAGTTCAGTAGTTAACACTGAAGAACACCATGTTTCAGCAGCAAAGTCTGAAGGATTGAAGGTTTCTACAGCAGATATAACTGAAGAAATAGTTCAAACAGCAAATAAGACTGGGAACCAAGATGTTCTAACAGCAAATAAGTCTGAAGAACTATACGAATCAGTAAATGAGACTAAGAAACTAAACGATCCATCAGCAATGAGTAAGACTGAAAAGGTAAACGTTCCGACAGAAGTTAAAGCTATAGAAAATGATGACAATGAGCCGAAAACACTAAACATTTTAAATAACGATACTAAACACCAACACGAAGTTATGAAAATTGAAAATAATAATTCAATTAAAATAGGTATTGAAAAGAAAAACCTTATAAATACCTTACAAATTAAATTTTACAACAATAAACAGGTATTCGAACACAAAATAAGAAAAAATAAAAAGGTACACAGTCATTTAGGACAACTGAGATCATTTCTTAAGAAAATGTTTGGTATTATGCAATTCTATGCAGTCATCATAATAATAGGCCCAAAAAAGTTTCGGAAAATTTTCCATAAATTTAAGGAAAAGATAGACACTTAACAAATGGCCTTTGTTTTTATTCAATATATAAAACAATTGTAAGAAATGACGGAAGTTAAAAAAGGGGAAGAAAGAAAGAAAATTTTAGAAAAAAAAAATTTATTATGTATTGGGATATAATACATTTTAAAATATATATTGGGATACAATATATTGGAAATTCGAACGAAAAAGAGAATTTTGAGAAATAATATTAATTATATATATAGAAAAAAAAAGTTGTTGGATAATAAAAGAAAAGGTTCCAAGTGGAAATATTAAGTAAGTTAGAAATATTTAAAGTTAGTTAAAAGATAATGTAAGTAGACTATAAGTAAACTTTTGGATTATTGTAACCTATTTTTCTAGTATTACGAACTTTTGGATTTTTGTAACTTTTGATATAAGATTAACTTCTTTGAACGCCATTGTAAATGAACGAAAATCCAAGTCGGTAATTAATCCTAATCTAAGCAATAGTTAACAGAAAATTATTCTCTTCAAGGATAATTTTCTTTCTCGAAGAAGGGTGGGATGTTGTATTCCAGAATACTACCCTTATTCGCTTTAACACTAACTCATGTCCTTTCAAACACAACCCCTAAAACTACATCCTCACATATCTTACATTCTCAGTTAATACAATTCATAAATAAACAGACACAATATTCTATATCCTGTCATTTACAGCACATTTCATAAATAAACAGACACTATATTCTATATCCAGTCACTTACAGCACATTTCATAAATATGCCCCTTTTCATAACAAGCACATTTTTCATTTCAAAACATGGCCACTTTGATTTTCGTTCAAAGTTTATTCAAAATTCTAAGTCACAGAGACTTCTAGATTGTTTTGTTCAGTTTATACGCCACAGTCAGTTAGAAGAAAATGTTCTATAGAAACAAGTAAATTTATATGAAAAAAGTAGAAAGAAGAGAGCTCAGCTTGAGATAGCTGAGTTCGATAAAATAAAAATAAAACAAATAATTATTTAAATAAAGAAAACTTTATTTCTTTAATTATTATAATAACCTCCACGCTCTTCCCTCGAAAGAGGAAGCACGGCGTTGGAGCCGTAACAGGCTTATCTAAACCAAAAGAACAAATACTTTGCTGTGCAACGAAAATTGATATGAAAAAACCTATTGTAATGACGATTTTTATCTACACATGTATTTATTCTTGTGCAATCGGAGTACGTAAGGCAGTTGCGGCCGTTATAAGATGATAAACCTCTATTTAAGTTTTTTATTCTTTCTTCTGGGTGCAATCATGTTTACGATAAACAAACACACCGGGAAACATAAATTCATTGAATTGGCTTTAAAATAATTAGTTTATCGGTGAAGGATAATGGTAAGTAATTAAATAAATACACTCGGCGATAAGAGTGCTATTTGTGTTCAAGTAATCATCTTCCATTAAAAATTCTGCTCCTTTATGCTCATTAAACCACTTTCGGGACTCGTTTCTATGCGTAAGCTAGGTCTTATAATTAAAAAGTTCTTTATCACAATATTCCATTCTGTATATAACTGCCTTTGATCATAAAACCTTTGGCCAAGCTACTGACTCTCTTCAAACAAGCCCAAACAACATCTTTACGGGTGCAATGAGTTCTGTGGTTTACGTTTATGGCCAGCGTAAAAATTCACCGTTTTCAGTACCATCGAAGTAGACGGAAAAACTGTACCAAAAATGTTCAATTTTAATTGGGGTGATTGGATGTTTTTCGTCCTTAACTTTCGTTCGTCGAACCGTCGGTAGAATCTCTTCGCTTGTAACCTTGCCTTGAGTGGTCCATTCGTAATCTCCGAAATGTGTATTTGGTATCCTTAACGAAACACCATCACCCACATCATTACAGTGATAAGATTTACTTCCGCAAATTGAATTGCAAATGGTAATCTAGCAAGGAGAAGTGAACTGGGGCGCTTTTGTTAAAACAGTTTGAGATGCTCCTAATGGTTGGTGTGTAGTTGGAGGTAGAACTTTAATGAAAACGGATTAGAACAAGGGCGAAGCCAGATAAAGATACATTCGCTTTTTTTTTTCCTTTTCTTATCTTAATCTCTTTCTGTGGTCATTCAGTGTGCTGAAGGTTATGTTCCTTTAATGCCAGAGAAAGGGCTACGAGATTCAGAGTATTTGTGTGTTGTGTGACGAAGGGGGTTATTTTTATGGTGACCACCAAGGAATAAATCGATTTTTCTTTTATCGTTTAGAAAATTGGGAGGGATAGTTGCATCCTTTCTCATTCTTCTTCCACAGGATGTAAAGGGAGAGTATCGAACTGAGAAGCCAAGGACACTGGTGGACCAGCAGTTAGAGAAAATAAAGATTTGTCTAAGCCAGCGGAACAATGGACTATTTGTTGAATGGCCATCTTCACTGCAATCAAAACTAGAGGGCGAAGTTACCAAGACACTTGGTTCCATTGCTTGTAGTCAAGTTTAGTGGTAATTATCAAAAGACTGGTCGAAGATATTCCGCCACATACAATGAAAACAGATAAAGGACGGATTCCCTTGCCACCTCAACGGTTAATTACTTGGTGTGTATTATTTATCGAACATCCTGCTGTTAGTTAGTAAGTCTTTGAAATAGGATTATGATTAAGATTTTACTTTGGCATGCCCATGGTTTGTTTGAGAAATGAATTTTTGTGTTTAATTCAACATTTATTATTTTAGGCTGGCGCACAAGCATTAAAGAGGACCTGAGAGCCTCAGCAGCAGATCTGACCTACGGAACCAATCTGCGCCTCCCAGGAGAATTATTCGCCGATTGAGAACCCCCACTCGAATAGTTGCCAAACATGGAAAACCTACGCAAACTCATGGTTCCAAGAGGATATTTGTTCACCCAGAGATGGACCGCTGCATGCACATCTTCATCAGGGTGGGCAAAGTTAGGAAACCTCTAGAACCCCCGTACGAGGGGCCATTGACATCGGCGGAAAGCCGTACACCGTCAGTGTCGAAAGAACAACCGCCCGACGCGGTACCGGGAGAAGCATACAATCAACCGGTGGCAGCAGCCGAAAGCTGCCCAGTATGCCATCCGTCACGCTTCTCCGAAACGTAGGGCGCGGCAGGCACTGAGAACCAACCAAACCCTCGCTAAATGGTTACACGCGAGGCTACGGAAGTCCTACACGGACCCATAAAGCGGCAGCGCGCACTCGATCAACGCGCCAGAGAAGACCCCGCGAGAATCCTTAATGTATGGGAACCACCAAATCCGCGGCCTGGAACCGCGCCCACTAACGACCGCCAGAAGATGGCAAACGTTCCCTTACCACCCAAGCACCGACCAAGATGGAAGGGAGCACGCCCATAAAAGACAACAGTTCGCCCCCAGGCAACATCAGTCTACTTCAGACCGTGACTACGTCACTGCCGGGGAGGGAGGGTGCTGTGGCGGTTCTATCACACAATCCACTATAGATTGAGATATCGTCGTTCCATCAAGGAACATACTCACCTTTATCTATTACTCGTGCCCACAGACCCGTTCTTCAAAAGTCCTTCCTTCCGCCTGAAACAAAGGTAACATGCCAAATACCCCACCATTTAATTCAATAATAAAAACCAATCTAACTTAACGTTCAAAATTTCCTAATATTGAATTCAATTCAAATCCATTTACGCAATTTTATCTAATCAATGCAATTCCCTAAAACCACAAGCAGCATGATGCATATCTCTCATGTACACAAATAGCAATTAGCACCTCTTATTCCTTACAAGATCCCAAAACCGAAAAGCGCACGTGTCCAAACAAAGCCATTGCAGAGAAACAGCAATGGACTAAAACGCTGTTCCTATAGGGAAAAGCAAATATAATTATCGCAACCGAAGATAATTATTGTGGCCAAAAAGGGATCGCTGGGAATAATAAACCCCACAAAAGATACACCGATCGATTCGACAGAAGGTGTGAACTCCGGATTCCCAGGAAGATCTTCGGCCACACATGCAGCAACATCCGCGTCTGTGTGTGTGGGTGCAACCGCACATCTGGCCCGTGACAAAAGAGGAAACCGAGGACAAAGAATAGTCGAAACGAGTACAGTTAGGGAAACCGAACAAAGAGGTGATCCGCGAGGCAGACTGGCATTGAGAATCTAATCGGGTTGTCAAAGAAAATCTCCTAACGAGGGCAGAGTTAACATTCGCGGTGGAGGTATCGGAGTATTGTAAAAACGAAGAAAGTAGTCCAGAGTGTGTTAGCCCAAGTTCTCATGAAACAATTACTAATAAAGCGAGTTCGAAGTTAATAAAGAAACGAAATAAATCAGTGTAAAAGTAAGAACAAACCTAAATAAACCACAAAAATAAAGTAAAGTTCAGTGTTTTATTTGTGGCAGTGTTCTCCGTGTTCCGTTCTATTCTTCTCTTTTGTGTGAACAGTGTTCGGCGGAACACTTCCCCAAGAATATCCTAAGTGCAAAGACAATAACCGCCAAAGTCTCTTATTAAATTTCTATAATAACCTGTCAAGCCTAGAAATTGTTTATCATGTAAGTAGATCATCCGTACACGGGCGATTGTGCTACGACCGGGAAGTCACACACACCGAAGAAGAGGTCTTGCACTTCAGTAAGGCTATCTCCCACAGAGACCGGGGCGATAGTATTAGACAGCGTCAACAGTTCTGGTGGCTGAATGGCAAATAAAGACCTGGATACCAATGTCGGCAGAATAACAGTATAATCAGCCAGCTTACACAGACTTAGCTTTTCTAGAATTAGGGTAGAATAAGATTTAAGTTAAGTTCTTTTAAATAAAATTTAAAAAAAAAGAAACAAACAAAAATAGAAGTAGGTTAAATTTTAAGAACAAACAAAAAAAAAAAAAAACAAAAAAAAAATTCGACACAAAGTTTTCATAATTTTTCTTTGTCATACAAATAATCATAAATACAGCCACAAACAAAGTTCTGTCGCCGAAAAAAAACGAATGTCTTTTTAACACGTATTGTAAATTGTATTGTAAATTGTAAATTTATATCAGCTTCTTTTTTTCCACTGTTTTCTTTTTTTTTATATACGTCCACTTTGTTTATTTGTTTTAATTTAGCTATTTTTACACTTTGTATTTATGTTGCGTTCCTATCTTTAGAAATCTACACTATACCCGTTTAAACATTAAAACGCTCTGTATTTCTTTAGAACGATCTTTCTTTCACTTAGGATACATTCGGGTATCCTACCGACTGCGCCAGTTAAAATATATAAAAACAAAAAACACATGTTCTTTTTATTTGTCATCCCGTGATATTCCACGGGACGTTTTTATTTATTTTGTTTAACCGCGGGATCTTTCCTTCTCGGGACTTTCCTTAAGACTCTTGTTATGTTTGATTACAATTTACGTAAAGGACCTTTCCTCACGGAATCTCTTCCTAAGACTAACTTATATTTTTGTTTTCACTTAAAATCGAACATTTAATAGATAATAACATAAAATGTACCTCAGAGGTAGAGTGTCACTTAAAATATAATTACACTATAACGACATGTAGCGTATGCATGTCGGGTTTTATTAATTGGTCCAAAAGACGAGATGCATTCATTATGTTATTACTATGTTATGTTGTGTGGGTTCTCTACATTACACAGAGAACCAACCCACAATTTTAACCCAATTTCACCCGCAAATCGCTCACCACCTCAACCCCAATTCCTTCCGTCGGCTTTTTCACCTGAAAAAGATATATCCCAAAAGGACGCGTAACTGAATTCATTATTTATACAAATGATGTAAAATTGAGTTCAAACCCTTTCTTGCCATACGGCAACACCATATCACAGCCATGTGAGTTTTCCACCGGAAATCATAATTCCAGATTTGGTTAGCAACGCAAAGTCTAACCAAACGATGCCGTTGCATCATCGCAAAACCGCTGGGGTAATTTTCAAATTCTTCGAGTTTGGTTCTCCCGTTCATAATTCCCAAGCTGTTGCAGCATCCCTTCGACTTCCCCCAGACACGCTATTCGCTGTTCAATAAACTCTTTAGTCAGGTGAATAGCACAAACCACTTTCCATCCTATTCCATTTCCCCTTCTCGGAAGTGCATTGCACTATGAGAATAATTCAACATCAAACTGGGTCATGCGGTCACCATTGATTTTGTTTTCGATGCATGCGAAGTAAAATCATCCCTGAGGTCGTCGCACTCTCTTTTCCGATTCTCACATTCGTTCTATGTCCACCGACTGCCGAATGAATGCACACATGTTATTCACCTCGATGGGCGGGGAGAAGGAGAGAATACAGATGAGAGTGCGATCGAGATTGGTTGATCGTGTGGCTAAAGTGAATTGATGATTAGTCGCGTACACACGTGTCGAGTATTATCATTGAGTCAGTCGAGTGGTCGTTAATCTTCATTCACCGCGGGGCGCTTTTAATAGTTGTACCACAGTGTTATCGTTGCTGATTCATGTAAAGTGAAACTCTCTGTCCCATGTTAGGCATCATAACATTAACCCCACAATGTCTCTGTTGTGTCTCTGTCATATCTCACTATGTCTACATGTAACATCTAGACGGTGGGAATGTTTAAAGGCTATATTATGTAGACGAAACGGAAAGACCAAGTCTCGTGTATTTATGAGATCAGGGTGGGTACCGAAAAGTATTGATTTCAGACATGCATCCCCACGGCAATCACTATACAAATTTATGAAGATTTATAATATTGTTTTGGTTTTGCGGATGCTTTGAAAGCATATTGAAAGACGGCTATGAGGTGAAGTTGTAGCGTCTCTAACAGGTACACACACAATACACAAGCAATATAGTGAAGAACACCGAACGAAAATCCAGTAAGAAAATCATCAGAACATCAGAGCCGTATACCATAGCGATAACATAACAATTCTCATCAGTGGAGTATAGTTGAGTTTAAAAATCGAATTCTAAACACGGCCAGTAGCCTGATGTGTTACGCTTAGGTTCAATTTTTGGTGATTCTAACTGTCATAGCGTCAGTTCGAATCACACGCCCTTCACTATCATTCCAAACGCTATAAAGTGGTTACGGGTGACTGTCGTAACACATGCGAATTAATGTAGTGCACTTGGTAACACTACACAATACTTGCACTTAGGGTCTAACTTTCAAATGTCTATTGTACATCCGTTTCGTCGTAAGTCGACGAAATGACGAGATGTTCCGGTATTTATACTCCAAATTTGTAGGCACAAGGCCTGTGCTCTTGAGATAGGCATGTGATAAGATAAGTTGTAATTAACAATGTCGTGTACACGTGATAAGGAAGAGATCTGTGATTCATGGAAGATATTTGTGTTATTTAGAAATGATGTGAACATGGCGATAAAGAACTAACAATTCGAATTGGTGTATGAGTCAGCCCTAGTATCACTATTCTTGAATACATGTTGTTAACTCGCGATATAAAAACTATTAATATTGTGGGGGTTTCTCTATTCTATATGAGAAACAACCCACAATTCTAACCTTATTTCCACCTTATTTCGACCGCTTTCAGCGCGTCATACATATTCATTTCCCTCATATGTTATTCACCTGAAATACACAATTTCCCCAAGGACGCATAGCTAAACTCATTATCCTATGCAGATAATGCATAATTGAGTTTAGCTACAATCTTCGCCATACGGCAACTCTATTGCTCTAACCATGGGATTTCCACCGGAAATTCCATTCGTATTGGTTAGCAACAACCAAGTCAAACCAATGCGACGCATCGGATTCCGCAATCGCAGCAGTCCTACAACAGGATTTCGCAGGCCAACCGGAACCGCTCGGTTTCTTTTCCAGGAAGCTGAGTCCCACAGAGCGGCGATACAGCGCCTATGACCGGGAATTACTGGCGATCTATAGCGCCATTAAATATTTCCGTCATATGGTAGAGGGTCGCTCGCTCTCCGGGTATACAGACCACAAACCTCTGGTCTTTGCGTTCCGGAAAAAGTCGGGAAATGCTTTCCCCCCGACAAGAACGTCAACTCGACCTCATCGGCCAATATACTACCGAGATTAAACATATCTCTGGTACACAAAACATCTCGGCGGACGCCTTTTCTCGAATCGATACGATTCACTTGCGCGCCACTCTGAACAACGTTGACCTAGCCCTGGCCCAACAGGAGGACAGCCAGCTCGAATCACTTCTAACTGCTGATACAGCACTCGAGCTGCGCAAAATCACCCTCCGCGATCCTTTGGGCGAAATCTGGTGCGATGTTTCAACTGGAACCGCCAGGCCCTACATTCCCGAGAAGCTTCGTAGGGGCGTGTTCCAGGACTACCGCGGCCCAGCCCACCCCAGCGATCGCGCGACCGCTGCTGCCGTCCGTAAGAAATTCTATTGAGCAGGCAGGGTGAACAATAAAAACAAAACGGGATTGTTGCTTAAATTGAGGATATATATTTTATGAGGATACACGTCCGAACGGCACGAAAGCTGGATGCTAAGAAGAAGGAAGTGAAAGTTGAAAAATGTGAGTTTGGCGTTTCTTGGTGTGGATGACAGTTGTGTGCCTTAAGGGCCTGAATGCAATGAGAAGAGTGAGTGTTTTCATGAGTGTGATAGTTTAGCTTTGAATGCGTACAATTTGAATGCAATTTTTTTTAAATTGTTTAACACTCCCACTAAAAAGTTAACTTCAAATTGATTTCACAGTTACGATGTTTTCTGACTGTGTTGTGAATTGCGTGATAAAATATTGTTTGAGTTGTTGTGTGTGGTGACGTTTTAGTTCCTCTAGTGGAGTTTTTGTAGACCCTTGGCATCTTGTATGTTGAGCATCCTTCTTTGTTCCTCGAAGAATGCTCTCGTCAGGGGCTTGGTTATCAAATCTGCTTGCTGGTTTTTGGAGGCGACATGCTCTAAAGCAAAGATTTTGTTCTCGAAACTGTCGCGTATGAAGTGATATTTCACGTCAATATGTTTGCTCCTTTTGTGGAACTCGGGGTTTTTGATGAGCTTGATGGCGCTCATGTTGTCTATGAGGAGGGTGCTCTCCAGATCTTGGCACAGGTTGAGGTCCTCGATGAGTCTCTTCATCCAGGTGACGTCCTTCACAGCTTGATTTGCAGCGACATATTCTGCCTCAGTGGTAGAAAGTGCCACCGTCTTCTGCTTGCTGGAACTCCATGACACGGTTGACTCTCCAAACCTCAGAACAACGCCATACGTTGATTTTCGGGTCTCGACATCTCCTGCATAGTCTGCGTCACTGTAGGCCTGGAGTTTGTTTGTCTGCTCGGCTGGAAAATAAAGACCATACCCACTTGTACCTTTCAGGTACTTGAGTATCCTCTTTACCTCACTCCAGTGGATTTTCTTCGGGTTCTCAAGATGCTGGCTGGCACTGTTGACTGCAAAGGTGATGTCTGGTCGGCTACCTACGGAGAGATACATAAGGCTTCCCACGGCTTGTCGATATGGAAATTCTGGCGCCTCGCTGTCACCATTTTTGTGCATTTCTGCACTCATTTGATGATGATCGTCTGCCGGAATTGCAACAGCATTTGCGTGCTCCATGTTGAAGCGCTGCAGAATTCTCTTGCAGTAGGCCTCCTGGTGGAGAAGAATTAAACCGTCTGTCATCCGTTCAACCTGTAGTCCAAGGTAAGTGCTCAAATTTCCAAAGGTAATATCGAAGTCCTGGCGAAGTTGGTTTATTAGTTCCTCAATCATTTTCTCATCTTTTGCAGCAATCAATCCGTCGTCGATGTGAATTGCCAGCATCAACTGGTTCTCAGGATCAGCCCTGGTTGGACGTAGTCCAGCTTTGACCAGGAACTTCGTGAGGTGTTTGTACCAGTATCTCGACGCCTGCTTGAGTCCATACAAACTTCGGATGAGTTTGCACACTCGGCTGGTACCATCTTCATAACCTTTTGGCTGCCTCGTGTAGATGACTTCTTCCAGTTTTCCATAGAGAAAAGCTGTTTTAACGTCGAACTGTTTGAGGGAAAGATTTTGGGAGGCTGCAAAGGATAGAATGAGGCGAATGGAATCAAATCGGGATACGGGACTAAAAGTCTCATTATAATCGACACCAGGAGTTTGACCGAAGCCTCTGCCAACAAGCCTGGCCTTGTATCGCTGGATGCTACCATCAGGGAATTGTTTCACCTTGTAACACCATCGATTGTCGATCACCCGCTGATCTGGTGGTGGTTCCACCAGAAACCAAGTGTGATTATTCTGCAACGAATTGATCTCCTCATCCATGGCTGCTTTCCATTTTTCAGAGTCCTCGGATTTGATGGCGTCATCGTAGCTTTCAGGATCAAGTTGGCCAGTCACTGAAATCAAAACAGAAGGATACCGACCCGGTTGGCGAATTTGGTTCCTGTTTCTCAGGTTGTAGTTTTGCAGTGGTACAGGTTCTTCGAGTGGCTCTTCATCATCCGTTAGCGCATACAAGGGTTCTTCAGCTTCGCTTCCACAATGTTCACCACCGTTCACCAAGTTCACGATCTCTGGCTCCTCGTCAATTTCAGCAACTTGAGGAACATCTTTGTCCAGTGAATTTCACATCTCGAAAGGTGTTTACCTTGTTTTCAGTAGGAAACCAGACTCGATACCCTTTCGTCGTTTCGTCGTAACCTACAAATATGCCCTTTTTGGCTTTGACATCCCATTTCTTTCTCTTTTCCTTGGGGATGTGAACGAAAACTTCCTCATCAAAAGACCTGAGTGAGGCAAGTTCTGGTTTCTTTCCCAGCCGGAGGTCGCAAGGTGTTGCTCCATTTTTGCTGCTGGTTCCAGTCCTGTTCAAGGTGTAGGCTGCGTAGAGGGTTGCCTCTGTCCATAGCTTCTTTGAGAATTCTCCTGCATGAAGAATAGTCCTGGCCGACTCAACAATTGTCCTGTTCTCGCGTTCTGCTGACCCGTTTTGCTCTGGTGTGTAGGGAACCGTTGTTTGGTGTATCACACCGAGATCACTGTTGATTTTCTCCACGTCCCTGTTGGCAAATTCTAAACCGTTGTCAGTCCTGATGACCTTGATGCCTTTGTCCAGGTGTTTTTCTGCTTGGAGAAGGAATTTCTTCAGACACTGGGCTGTTTCCGACTTCGCCTTGATGAAAAACAAAGTTCTTCAGTGGCTGAAGTCGTCCTTGATCAGCAAGAAATAACGAGCGCCTCCTATTGATGTGTCAGGCATTGGGCCGCACAGATCAGCATGAACAAGCTCACCAACGCGTTCGGTTTTTGAGGTACTTTTTGGAAAAGGGAGCCGGTGCATCTTGCCGAGGGTACAGTCGTCACATTTGACTTTGTCGTCCGTAAAGGGTAAGTTCATCCTCTTCAAAATCCTTCTAACCTGCTCGAAATTCTGATGAGCTAACCTTTTATGCCAGGTGAGGAGTGTTTCTTGTTTGACGACGACGTTTGCCTGGTGCTCATTCGCCACGATTCTAAATTTCATCTCGAAAACTTGATCAAATCTTTCTCCCACTGCAACGATATTTCCATCTTTCAATAGATGGCAAGTCTTGCTGTCTGATTTTTGAGACATGCCTTTGTCAAGGGCTGCTCCTAGGGAGAAAAGATTGAAGCCTAGATCTGGAACATGGAGGACGTCACTCAGGTATTTCAGCTTCCAACTTTTTCCGTCGAAAACTTCAACCTCGATGTCTCCAGATCCCACAGCTGCGATCGTTTTGCCATCACCAACTCGAACAGATTTTGGCTGCTGAAAATGGGCGAAATTTGAAAACCATTCGCGCCGATGAGACATGTGGTCCGTCGCACCAGAGTCGAGGTACCAGATGCTGGAACAATCCAGGTTGTCCGAACCGAAAGTCAAAGCACTGATCAGCGCGTCGTTTTTCCTGTTTGAGTGGCCCTCCCTTTCTGCCTTTCTCTCATTGGCTGCTTTTCTCTTGAAACAGTCTTGCTACCAGTGGCCCGGCTTCTTGCAATAATGACAGGATTTTGAGGATGTCTGCTCGAAGTTCTTTTGTCGTGACTTCCCAGCTATAAAAGCCACGTTGTCGCTTGCATTTGCAGGCTCTAGCCTGGATTCTTCGACTGAGAGTCTGGAAATAAGGTTGGTAAGATTTCTCTCATCGGGCTGAGTTGATTCCCATGCACTGATGAAATGTTTGAAGGTGGAGGGAAGAGTCATTAAAATGTTTGTGATTATCTGCTGATCAGAAATTTTCTCACCCATAACCTTCAATCGATGTGCAAGGTTTTCCAGCTTGGCAACGTGTGTAACAATGTTGTGAGCTGGGTTTTTTGAACACTGTACCATTGTTGAAGTAGCATGTGAATGCTGGACTCCGACTTTTGTTCATAAACAGATGAAAGTTTGTCCCACATTTCCTTGGAAGTCGTGCAGTTGATGATGTGAAGAAGCGGTTCCTCGTCGGCTGATGTGGCGATAGTACGCTGTCCAAAAGTGTCCAGTTTTATCCATAAGGCACGTGCTGTTCGATGAGCTTCGGTTATGTTTTCCTCTGGAAATTCCTTTTCTCCGCTGACGATGTCCCATGCTCCACTAGAGAGTAGAACGATGCGTACCTGGAACTTCCACGTACTCCAGTTCTCAATGCCTTTGAGTTTGGTTATCCTTATTGATTCGTTCTCCCTCGTGGTGTTGTAAAATTTCACTGTTGCACGAGGGCGGACTTACAACACGAGATTTTAAACGAAAAGAATTTAAACAACACAAAAATATTTATCGTTCCGCGAACCTGGGCCCATAACCTATTGAGCAGGCAGGGTGAACAATAAAAACAAAACGGGATTGTTGCTTAAATTGAGGATAAATATTTTATGAGGATACACGTCCGAACGGCACGAAAGCTGGATGCTAAGAAGAAGGAAGTGAAAGTTGAAATATGTGAGTTTGGCGTTTCTTGGTGTGGATGACAGTTGTGTGCCTTAAGGGCCTGAATGCAATGAGAAGAGTGAGTGTTTTCATGAGTGTGATAGTTTAGCTTTGAGTGCGTACAATTTGAATTCAATTTTTTTTTAATTTGTTTAACAAATTCATTTGGCCCCGCATGAGCAAAGACCTCACCACCTGGGCCCGCGCTTGCCTCCAATGCCAGCGATGCAAAGTAGCGCGGCATAACGTATTAGAAACTGCACAATTTAAGCTACCCACGGCACGCTTCGCCCATGTACATATTGACATAGTGGGACCGCTTACTCCATCAAGAGGATTTTCGTACATCCTCACTATGATGGATCGCTACACGCGATGGCCAGGGGCGACTCCTCTCAGAGCAGTAACTGCTGAATCAGTCGCCAAAGCCTTCTATTCGACCTGGGTCACACGTTTCGGCGTACCTGCCACCATTACTACAGACCGAGGGCCGCAATTCGAGGCAACCATCTTCGGGGAGCTGACGGATCTCCTCGGCTGCCAACGAAGTTACACGACCACCTATCACCCCGAATCCAACTAGATGATTGAACGCTGGCATCGGTCTCTCAAGGCTTCCCTCATGTGTCATAACGACACTAAATGGTTTGATGCCCTTCCTACCGCAGTCCTCGGCCTGAGGACTAGTTTTAAGGAGGACCTGGGTGCTTCTGCTGCGGTACTCACCTACGGCACCAACCTCCTACTACCAGGCGAACTTTTCGTGGGTGGTGATACGCCACACAGGGCTCCTCGATAGTATAGTGGTTAGTATACCCGCCTGTCACCCGGGAGACCGGGGTTCGATTCCCCGTCGGGGAGCCCCTGGCGCAAGACTAATGACCTTGCCCAGAAAAAAAAATAAATCATTATGGAAAATTTAACAAGCCTCGGGACTTGCTAAATAAGGCCAAGACCGGCTCCCGATTGTAGTGCCGATGATGATGATGATGATGATACGCCACACAACCAGTTGCAGGATGTGGGCCACCTCCGCGACCTTCTTCGTAAGGTTAGAGCATCGCCCGTGACCAGGCATGGTTCTAAAAAACTTTTCGTCCACCCTGAACTGCACAGCTGCACGCACGTCTTTGTCATGGTGGATAAGGTTAAAAAACCGTTGGACCCTCCGTATGACGGTCCCTTCAGAGTCTACAACCGCATCAGCGACCGTGTATTCGAGAACGATATCCGAGGCAAACGATCCACGGTCAGTGTTGAGAGACTCAAACCTTGTTTCTTCGAAGCGTCAGCTCCAGATCCTCAGTCAGCAACCGACTCCAACACGTCTCCGTAGTCAATCAAAAAATCCTTCCAATCCATCACCAACCTAACTTCCTTCCGACACCCATCAAACTGCTCCTTCCGCCCTACCATTATTTCGTGACTACGTCACTGGCGGGGGAGTACGGTGGGGGTTTCTCTATTCTATATGAGAAACAACCCACAATTCTAACTTTATTTCCACCTTATTTCGACCGCTTTCAGCGCGTCATACATATCCATTTACCTTATATGTTATTCACCTGAAATACATAATTTCCCTAAGGACGCATAGCTAAAGTCATTATCCTATGCAGATAATGCACAATTGAGTTTAGCTACAATCTTCGCCATACGGCAACACTATTGCTCTAACCATGGGATTTCCACCGGAAATTCCATTCGTATTGGTTAGCAACAACCGAGTCAAGCGACGCGGTTGCATCATCATCCATTGGCTTGGGTTTTTACCAACATTTCACAGAGTTTTTCCCATGGTATTATATCCCCAGCCGACGCGGCGTCCTATTAACTTTTCCCAGATCACCCATTCGCTTGGGATCAATGATCTCTTTTCGCAGGTGAATAATACCAGCTAACTTTTCCTCTCTCTCGTATTTCTGTCTTTCTATAGTGCGATGACCTAAGAGTTCATCACTGGGTCAGTAGACCAGTCGCATACGCGGCACTGATGCACACACACTAAGCCAGATCAATCCTGGGTTATTGTGCTTTCCCTTTTGATTTCTCCACCCTTGCCACGCCCATCGACGTCGAACGAATACACAAGTACGTTTCTACCTCGAAGAGTGTGGTGAGTTGAGGAATGCACAAGAGAGCATGATTACAATTGGCGGATCGATGTGTAAAAGCAGAAATCACAATTTCCACCCTAACTCAAATTAGTCACATCTCAATCGTCTAAGTGGAAGGTCGCGCCGCCGCTCGTCTCATAAATCACACGCGATCGATTTTTATTAAGCGTCTGTCGAGTCGTATTTTGGAGTCTCTGACCGGAATTAAAAAAAAACAAAACAAAACGAATAATAATGTTGTGATGGTGATGCTTTTAGTTCGGAATTCAAGTGCTAAAACCTAGAAAGTCCAAAAACAAATATATTCGATAAAGTCAAAGACAAAAAAAAGAAAATACATAAAAGTGGGTAGTGATAGTGAATGTAATTTATAAAAAATATTAAGCAAAACTAAATAAAAAAAAACATTTATACAACACAACAACCCAGTGCGTTCATTATTCTTCCCTTCTTCCTGTGGACAATTTTTCGGTGGACAAGCGTTGGGGAAAAAGTGAATACGTGCCATTCGTTTGCACTCCATACTTCAACCCCCACAATATCATTACAGTTTCTTCCTGACAGTTCCTTAACCCCTTCCTCTACGGACGTGTGATTTATTGTAAACAAACAATTCAATATGCAATCCGGCTTAAGGGAAGAGAAAGTAGAAGAACAACGACTAGCATTTAAAAACAAGGACAAAAGTCCTTCAATGGTTACAAGTGTAAACAATAAACAAAGAGAGCCGCAACCAAAATGAACAGTAGTCATATAGTCAATGGCATTATATCGTTAATTAAATTAAATTTCAATTATGAAAATTCTCAATTAAAAGCAATGATTTTTGGATTGGAGTGGATTGGATGTGGAGAATTGAACACCTCCGTTTGTAAGGAAACTCAATGACCCCTCCATCAATCAAAACAAGTCTGGCGAGAAAATTACTGTATAAAAAAATATAATACCAAACAGATGAAGAAATACAATACCAAACAGATGAAAAGGAACTATGAAGAGAAACAGAATGGACTAGGGTTAAACCCAAAAATAAGTAACGAAAAGTGAACAATACGCCTTCTCCAATTAGAAACACTGAAGAAAATAATGAATATAACTCGGAAGAAATTAGAAAAGAACCACATCCAAGAACTATATCCGTCATCGATTGCGTTAATTGGAATTAAATCTTATGAATACTTATGGCTTAATTATAAGTACAGTGAACTAAGAATATAATGCAAATTAAGCTAATGAGTGATACAACAGCAGCAAATAACTGAAATAGGTCGGACACGTAATAACTGAAGTGCTTACAGGATTAAATCTTAATTTTCAATTATATGAAAACAAGTAAACCAGACCAATCAGTGTAATGGCTGGAAATGTGCGTTGGTCATATAACGCAGTTAATGTTGATATTAATTCTAATTAACAGGATTCAATATAATCGCGGTTACCAGTACACTGCCATGGAATAAACAAAATGCCACTAATTATGTCCATATTAACATTCAGTAATGAAGAGAGCATAGAAATGTTAACTAAAATAATGACCCACATTCTTGGTTGTGAAGTGGGCATTCAAGTGATGAAAGCGAATAAAGCGAAGAAAGATTCAATAGTTGTCCTCATATAAAGTGTTTGCAATTAATATTTTAATATTATCATTAATAAATAGAAAACTACTTGAACATACTGTAGATGGAGAATCAATAAGTAGTTTAAAAGCAATGGATCTCACACACCCTCATGACAGATGATGGACCAATAACACACTAGGATTATGGATTTAAAAACCTAAAAGCACTGAACTGCAGTTAACGACCTTCTTCAGTTTCTCGAGAGAATGCATCTCAAGTGTCAGTATGGACATCGAAAAGCAATGGTTCCTTGAATTAATATCGCTTTTTAATAGCCTTGTCACAACACTAGAGATCAATCGAAGGAAATGCTAAGAAGTGAAAATCTCAACAACCCATAGTTCCTGAAATCCTTATTTGAAGATTTTTTCAATGCCATTCGAGAGGACCTCTCCAGAACCGAATAAAATAATCCAGTGTGGAATGGATTTGTAGGATGAAATAGATCGATGATTTGTTCGGGAATATGTTTTGGATTTGTGGGCGCACATTACGAATACATTTTTAAACACCAATCTGCATCACAATGGATGATGCTTCAGAAAGCTGAATAGATGGGAATCGTTAGCTAAGAACGTTTTGTATTTTCCCAATTATGTCACAAATAATTGAGGATATATGACGAAATATATTCTGAGTGAAACTATTGTCAAGGATGTACTTAATTGGTGATGTGAATGCCAGAGTAAGGCGCATTAGTACGTTGTTGGCACGGGCAGATGACGTCGTGAGACGATATTTGAGAGGAATTTCTCTGTCTCTAGGAAATAACAAAGACACTGTAAATTACTGATATGCTAATGTAATGTTTGAAAGGAAAGAGAATATTCGGACGTGACGATTTTTAAAATTGCGATCATCTATTTGTTCACTTGAAGTTCGAATAATAAAGACATTTTCTATCGCGCTTGTCGGCAAGTCACTTCGAGTACAAAAAAAAAAAAAAGTTGAAACTAAAATAGAAAATAATCGCGTACGCGGGGATTTTGTCAATTGTGCTAAGTATCATCATCATCATCATCATCGGCACTACAACCGGGAACCGGTCTTGGCCTTATTTATCAATTCCTGAGGCTTGTTAAATTTTCTACAATGATTTGTTTTTTCCGGGCAAGGTCAGTAGTCTTGCGCCACAGGCTCCCCGACGGGGTATCGAACCCCGGTTTTCCGCGTGACAGGCGGTATACTAACTACTATACTATCGAGAAGCCCCAATAGTGCTAAGTGTATAGTGTAAAACACAAAATAATAACAATGCACACTACATCATACAATCAACAAAAATGCCCCGTTCAGTATTACGAACAATGGCATCTTTATGACGGATGAGCAGCTAGCAGTAGCGCCTGTGAGTAGGGCGTTAGAATATACTCACAGCTAGGCCGGCTTGTCCTAAGAGGCAACTAAAGGCTGAGTGCTAGGTTTCGCTGTTGGTTTTTGCATCCTATCGAGTACACGTAAGCAGGTTGCCACCAAATATAGGAGTTGGATTCTGACAGTACCAAATTGACCACCATTCGGTGTAGACGTGTCGACAAACGATAGTTCATGAACCGTTAAACGGAACGGCCTAAAAAGTGAAATATATGTAAAACTATTATTAAATTATTATTATTAAATTAACCCGCGTTGCACCTCATAAATGAGTACGGACTCGCTTGGGACTTTTCTGCACCCAAAATAATTAAAAAACAATTAGTGCCGATACGCGACATACGAAGTGTTCGTGTTTGTGTATGTGCACAGTATAACAAATAAACTCTTGGAAGTGATTTTCTACCTGTCACTCGCGCAATAAAAAACAACAATAAAAAAAAAGTGAGAACACCTGGTCCATAATATGGACGTAAATCAAATGGATGCCAAAATGGGGCTTCGGAGAAGGCAAAATACAGACCTTAATCTAAAGGTTAACGCCTTAAAACCAATAAAAACAAGGATGCAGACACGTTGAGTGTCAACAGCGACGACGAAGACAACGCCCGTGGTGCCCAGTGGCCTGGAAACCAATTCCGAGAACTAGCTGTCAGCGAAACAAAAGCAGACGCCGACAATCAGGTCGAGGTCCTCAACAGACAGGCTCATCCATGAGAACAGCCTTAAAAAACAAGAACTGGATAAAGAAATGGAGGAAGTTGTTAAACTAAAAAACGATTTGAGCCAGAAAGAGCAGAAAACGAAAATGGTAAAACAACAACAACAAAGACAACAGCAACCCACGAAGACAAAGAAAACACGACAAGATAAGGAAACTGAACAGCAGGAACCACATCAACAGCAGGAACCAAATCAGAGGCAGGAACCATCTCAGCAGGTGCCAGTCAAAAAAAGGGAGAAAGTACCTCCTATCTACAGCAGTTATCAACATCATCGGCACTACAATCGAGATCTGGTCTTGGCCTTATTCAGCAAGTCTCTTGTTAAATTTTCCATAATAATCTATTTTTACGGCAAGGTTATTAGTCTTGCGCCGAAATCTACATCAGTTACATGGAGACAAAGGATGTCATAAAATTGGAGGAGTTGACATACAAAACTTTTAAAACAAGTATAACTAATTTTATGATGAGATTAACATGCTATGATTTAGAAGGTTATCGCAAAATTAAATCGGCACTGAAGAAAAAGCGATTTCTACATGTACTCCCCTAAATCGGAGAAAACTGTCTCCATGCTCCTCAAAGGAGTTGATCGTTCCTTTACTCTCGAAGTGGTGCTCGAAGAACTAAAAAGCTTCGAAAACAATACCTTGAAATTTACAGGTGTGAAACCATTTTCTGCAGCAAATTCTAGAAATCGCAACCGTAAGTTGCCTTTCTTTATTGTGTCGCTAAGCCCCAATAGTAAAATTGATGGACTTAGATATATTAAATATATTGATCACCAAACAATAAGTTGGGAGAGAATAAAGAAGTCCGACCGCGTATTGCAGTGTATGCGCTGTCAACGCTTCGGTCATGTGGCAGTGAATTGCAATATGCATTTCAGATGTGTCAAATGCCCAAATAAGCATATCATTGGAGAATACCCATTGGGCAAAGAACAGCCCCCGGATAGAAATAAACTATCGTGTGTCCTCTGTAACAACTCAGGTCATCCTGCTAACTTTAGAGGTTGCCCTAAGTACCAACAACTAAAAACAAAGTTGGAAACCAGAAAGAAGCAAGTTGAAGAAGAGAAAAGGATGAAAACTCGCTCTTACAACAACTTCGTGGCACCAAGTGTGTCATACGCTCGAATGGCAGGCAGAGTAAAAATTGCACCAATCTTAGAACAATCACGTAATATTATTAGAACGCCTGCTCCAGAAGTACAAACTGATATAACAGCTATATTACTATCCATACAAGGACAGTTTGCTGCGTTTGATAAAAAATTCGAAATGATCGAAAAAAAAAACTGACGGAACAAGTGGCTCGAACGGACATTATCTATTCGACCCTGTTTCCAGACGAACCCTCACTCTAGTCATAACGTTCACTGCGGCTGAATTAACTCTAAAAAGTATTGCTGTGAATGTTAATTCACTAATCCGCATGGAAAGAAGGGATAATCTTAGCAATCCGCTGGAAGCTGAACGCCCAGATATGCCTTTGGCTAGCGAAACTAAGCTAAACCAACGGCACAAATTGGGCTACCCAAATTATAAGACGAGATCGTCCAAATCCCACTCAGGGGGCGAGGTCGCTGTCAGGTTCCAGGTACTAGAAGCCTGCGTTATAGATATTCCTTTGAAAAGTCGAAGGCATCTATATGTGATCGCTGCTTATGCTCCCGAAGCTCCACAGTGTATACAGTTTATCAATGAACTTGATACCCTTTTTCGAAGTCTCAAATTAGACTCAAAAAATATTTATTTCTTTATGGCGTTAAGTCCAAAACCACCCACCCATTAATACATACCTCTTTGGAGCCAGTCTCCACCAATTAATTGCGGTACACGCAAAATCATCCGATAAAAGGATGAAGCACTCCCCAAGCCCTAGCATTGCCCCATACAATATCAAACAAATTGAACTAAACGTTCAATTTGCGCATATTGAATTCAACATAAATCCAAGAAATGATATACGAACCAGATGTTCAACACGTAAATTCCCCTGGATCCAAATCTGCGGACCAGATGACCAACTCTCAAGTACAGCTGGTAAGAATCATAAAATGCACGGCGGCAATTTTATGACTCTGTAAAGGATGGTTTACCCAAACCAATTCCCACAGACAACCTCGTTTCCTTTCCACCTAAACCAAGGTAACTAAGCAATTAGCACAATAAAAACGAACTACACACTCATTTTATTATAGCACCCACAAAAAGGATCATAAATGCACATTTGCAAGATCCTTGTCTGATTGTCCCTTCGTGTTTCCACGTTGAACCGACGCCGAAAAGATAATAAAAGGAAGCGGGACTGGGAAAAAGGCTCATGCAGAACAAAGGAGATATCCTTCGATCTGCAGGACGAAAGATAAAAGTACACTGGTCGTGCTTTGATGGGATAATAAAAAAAGAGTTACCCTTCAATGCCATAGATCCACCAACTGACAGAAATCTCCATAATGACGAAATTGATCATTATCTTTTGACGATGAACAGCATTGTGACTAATACAATGAATCGTTCTATCCCAAAAGTGTCTGACATGGAGAGCCATATAAACCGATACAGAAACGCAACGATCGACGAGCTGTATAGGCAAAAGAGTATTCTGCTCTCTAAGTTAAAACTGCTCTACAGACAGTTCAGCGATCCAAATAGCCACGAAATAAAAACAATTAAGTAATTGATTAAAAATCTTCAAAAACTGATCCGTGACAACTATAGATCAGTAATTAATAAAGACTGGTACAAGAGAATTCAAGCCATCAAAGCTAGTGAACCGAATATGTTCCCACAAATAAATGAAGCCTTCGAAGGAAAGATTATAATGACATCCCATGTCTGCGAGTTCCGCGGGCTCCCGAGAACTGTCAAACTCTGCTGAACGTAGCTCATAATAGTCGAGCATCCGCAAAACAAAAGCGAACTCAATTGGTGCTTGTTTCGAAGCAGTGTATAGATTGAACGAATCGGCTCATTCTAACCTTGACCTGGAAAATCGGGCTTTCCAAAAACATATTTCGCTACGCAATGAACTTAACAATTGGCGTCTCTTAAGTCAAAGTTTAACTATCTTTAATGAAAATAATAGAGCGGATTCCTCACTTAGAAATCTAAGTATATTTGTACACACGGATGAACTGACGGATATTATTAGATCCAGTAAGAACAAAAAATCTTCTGGAATAGATAGTATTCCAAACATTGTTCCAAAGCATTTACCTGTTGAAGTAGTGAAGGTTTACATTATTTTGTTCAATAACGCTCTAAATAATGCTTATTATTCATCCCAATGGAAATCGGTAGTAGTCCTGTGAGGGTTCTTTAAACCTACACAAAGAACCACCCACAATTCCAACCCCAACTCCTTTTGCCAACCACAATTTCACCCGCAATTCCTGCACGCGGTTCCACCCACAGTTCCAACCCCAACTCCTTTTGCCAACCACAACTTCACCCACAATTCTTGCACGCGGTTCCACCCACAATTCTACCCACAATGTCAGCCCCAACTCCTTGCGTTTACCTGCAGTTGCTTGTAAACATTCCCCTTCCCAAGGGCGTCATATCATGCAGATAAATGCATCACCAGAATTCATCATTTTATGCAGATACTGCACAACTATAATTCCCTGAAAAGAACTCCTAATATGCAACATACATAGGGAAACTTATCGGCGGCCCTGTCAGCCACGGTTTCCTGCCACACCCGTGCGCAGCAGACTTTCCTGGCTTACTCACGTTCTCGGCGGCCTTTTGTCCAGACCCTTTCCACGGCCATGGATACCGTGTGCAACCATCGTTGTGCACATATCTCATTTCCTTGTGGCACATGTTTCACTATTTACGCAGCTGCATGCGCGCCACCAACGATGCCCTTTGGCTCATTCTCTTTTTCTCGTTTTCGTTTGCCCGTGACCTGGCAACACGAGCAAGCGAAATAATCCCACCAAGATCGGCAGATAGATCCTCTCCTATTGGTCACCATGAGGAGAAACTGCACTTTTCTCTCGAGAGTGAAAACCACCCTTAGAGGATGGCCGACTCTGCACGAGTCATCTCTCAGTACTCGGAAATCAACCACCAGCGTGTCCACACAACGAATCGAATTTAATTACATAGTCGTGAGAGTGCGTTTCGAGTCGTATGCCGGAGTTGCAGTAGTCGTTTGTTACATCTTCAGTACCAATGTACGTTAACGTTTAATACATAATCCGGGAGTTAAACGGCCGAAAGAATCTTATTAGCGTGTAACTTGTGCATTCCGTAGTAACATTTGATTAAACCGTATTCTAACTAAGTGCCATATTCTTGTCTATCCATTATCGTCCTCGCAATTGCGTTACTAAAATATACACAGTGAAACATATATATATATATATATATATATATATATATATAGAACCCACAACCTTATTCAGTGTAATACCGAAACCATGCGTTGAAACTAGAGCAATAAACAATAAAATTAAAACAGTTACCCGTGTTTTATTTTACTGAATCCAGCGGAACAATCCGTGCCGGCACACCAGCCGACCTACCCCCACAGTCCACCCCATCCTCAAAAAGGGCAACGACATGAGTAATTCAGTCGATAGAACCATAATTATCCCGATTGCTCTATAAGGATACGAAACATAAGCTCTCACAAAACGGGAAGAAAAAAAATTGCGCGTATTCGAGAATAAAGTTTTAACGAGTATCTTTGGCGGTAAATATGACGAGGAGGCAGGACAATGGAGGAAACTCCACAACTACGAACTGGAAGAGCTATACCCCAAACATAAAATAGTGAGAGTAATCAAGCCGCGAAGATTAAGATGGGTCGGACATGTAGTGCGAATGGGTAACGATACGACCGTGCGTAGGATTATTGACGGTAGACCAACGGGAAAAAGACCGGTAGGACGGCCGCGACGGAGATGGGAGGACAATGTTAGGTTTGACCTTGAGTGGTTCGGATCGGCTGGTCAAGCGTGGAAGGAGAGTGCACAGGACAGGGAACGATGGCGGGGTCGAGTCGGTGAGGTCATGAAATTCCGGGTTCCTACAGGCCAATATATAATAATAAATAAAAAAATAATAATAATAATAACGTTTTATGTTGTAATGTAATGTGATATATTAATAATAACTTTTTATGTTGTAATGTAATAATAAATGTTGATGCCAATATATCCATTGGTGTTACCAACCGATCTCAGTAAAGCATTCGACAAAATCTCTCACAATCGAATCCTGTTCAAAATATCCGTCCTCGGTTTCGAACCGGGATTGCTGAAATGGATTTCTTCCTATCTAAAGGCGAGACTTTATTCACTTCGGTTCAGGTCCATAATATCCAGGCCCTTTCTTGCCGCCTCTTGGGCCCTCAAGGGAGCCACCAGCTTGTCCCTATACGCTGATGACACCAAGGTATACAATATATGTATATATATATACATATAACATATATATACACGTGATTCTGCACTGCTGCAATCAGATTTTGACAACTTCTCGACTTACGGTGACGAACATTGCTTTGTACTTAACATCGCCAAATGCGAATCTACAACCTTTTCCCGTAAGCGTATTCGCTCATATTCGCGTCCATATTCCAAGATTTAAGTTAGGTTGTTTTTTTTAAATAAAATTATATCAAAAAAAAAAAAAAAATTTTGGGTTAATTTTAAGAAAAAAAAACAAAAAAAATTTCGACACAAAGTTTTCAAAATTTTTCTTTGTCATTTAAATAATTATAAGTAGTCCCACAAACAAAATTCTGTCGCCGAAAGGCAAATTATACAATAGTTATGTAATGTTTAACTTAGAGCGTCTGCGAAGGACCAGTAAGTTATAATATAAGATAATTAAGCTAGAATTTAAGCATTTTTTGTCTAGCATGTAATTTAGAAACTAAGAAGATAAAAAGAAAATAAAAAAATGTTTTAAAAATGGAAATGGAAAGACCATTGTCCAATCTATTCAAGACCTTGGAATCCTTTTCAACATGGAGCTTAACTTCCTTCCTCACATTGATGAGATGTTCCGGAAAGTCAACTCTGCTCTCGGAATCATGAAGCGATGTTCTAAGGAATTCCCGACCCCCACGTAATTCGATTCTTTTATCTTACCTTCCTCCGCCCGCTGCTGGAATATGCTAGCCAGGTATGGTGCCTGTGGTTGTTTCTACTATGGTGCGTCAACAACGACGCTGGTTCAGCAGAAACACCAACAATAGCACACTGGAAATTGTTCTTACCCGAAGGAATAGCGCACAACAGCGAACACAATAGCTTTCCAAAGAAAACACATCGGAGTAGTTTTGATGTTAAAGTTTTTATTTCAGCAAAAATGCAGCACAATTAAAACAATATTGTGCCTTTACTGTAATTCACAAATCATCGATGTCATTTGGAAACATGAACTAAATGTTCGAATTGACTTTAGGAACAGATTAGAATCTGGATCCGTACCGATAAGTAAACCATTTAATGGGTCAGGTGGTGTCTCAATTGCTGGTAATTGCACCTTTCCTGACGAACAACACATCCCGGCTGGCTCGTTTTTAAACTTAAGAGCATGACAATGAGGACATTCCTTATCCATAGCACCAATTACCACTTTCGAAAGAGCATAATATTCAATATCGGGCTCATAGTCGAATGCTAGACGCAGGAATGAATTAGATTTAAATGATCGATGGACCTGTTGGCGTTGTTGATCATTTGCTCTGCGTCTGCTGATTGTAAAACGGCGCGCTTGTCTCTGTTCTAATCTTCTTTCTTCATTTCGTTCAGTTCGCGCATCTGCTGATTCATATCGATGCAATCGCGCCATGTTCACACGCACATTAGTATTATCTTGTTGGATTTGGTCATCTGTTCTTTGGGCTCTAGCGGTTCGCTTGCGTGCAGCTCCACGTGTTTGACGGCCTAAAGAAGTTCCTCTGCGTCTAGCTGGCATTGTACAAATTAGTTTAACACAATAGTTGTTGTTGACGGGAGCTCGTGATATGTGTTAAGTATTTTTTAGGTTCTACTAAAAGAATAAACGTGAGAACTACGCTCAGAAATAATAATTTCACTTACTTCTCAATAAGACAGGAAAAAAATCACTTGAAGATTACACTGAAATGGTAAAATTACATAATGTTATAATATCAGCTGGTGGGGATAATTAATCAATTATCACTTACACAGTTATCGACCGAGGTTGAAAATTAATAAATTATTAATATTTATTAAACAATTGCACTTATGAGCATAAAAAATAAATAAAAACCTTAAGACAGGGAAAAATTCACTTGAAGATTACACTGAAATGGTAAAATTACATAATGTTATAATATCAGCTGGTGGGGATAACTAATCAATCATCACTTACACAGTTATCGACCGAGGTTGATACTCGAATGTTGCACAGACGCAGGGGTTATTTTGAATATTTAGTGGCAGCTTAAATACTGAATGAGCTGTTCTACCTCCATCCAATAACACCCCCACCCAAAACGGTTATAACAATAGTCTATGCACCAACACCCACCCGACACACCCACCCCAAACTGTTATAATAATGACCTAGACACCAGCCCCCAAACGGTTATAACAATAGCCGGAACACCACCCAAAATGGTTAGAAGACAAAGCCCTTCTAAAGTGCGCAGTGTGTCGGAATGAGGGACACCCCGCTAACTATCGGGAATGTCCTAAATTCCGAGAAATAATGGCAAGAAGTGTGACCCGGCAAGAAAACACAGAGCCAGTTCGTACTACAACAATGCCCGTAACATCGCAGCGGTCGTACGCACAAGTTGCTTCGGGTGGGAGAACACCAAATCAGGCTACATCACAGGTAGCCACAAATACTCCCACACGGACGGAAACAACACCGCAAAGCAGACGTGGTCACGGTTCTGCTTAATCTGCAGAGACAGATGACACAGCTGCAAAATCAAATAAACGAGATCTACTCGTACTTGTCCAATCTAAACAAAAAGTCAATATAAACCCTCTAACCACAACATCAATAAAAGCTCTTGTCGTGAATGTAAATTCACTAATAAGAACTGAGAGAAGAGCCAATCTTTTTAACCTGTTGCAAGAGGAACAACCTGATGTACTTCTGGCGGGGGAAACAAAGTTAAACCAGAGACATAAGATAGGACATAAAAACTACGATATTATACGAAGAGATCGACCTAACTCCTCTCAAGGGGGGGGTGTCGCAATCTTTATTAGAAAAGGGATCAATCATAAAGTAATATATAGTGGAGAAGTGCGCAGGTTCCGGGTGCTGGAAGCCTGTATCGTCCGCATACCCCTTCAGCAAGGAAGGGGTTTGTATGCGATTGCGGTCTATGCACCTGAGGAGCACCAACAAAACCTATTTATAGCGGAGCTCGAGACACTCTTTCGATGCTTACAATTGCACCTGGGCAAAAACTACTTTATCCTAGGGGGAGATATGAACGCCAAGCATAGAAATTGGGGAAATTATATATCTAATGCCAGAGGAAATCAGTTGGCTGGTTGGTTAGATCAGTTTCATATTGAATATAGAACTGACCTGCTAGCTACGAAATATCCATCGTTCCCCAGAGGTAGATCGTTCTTAGATATCTTGCTAATCGACTCACGACTGAGATTACTTAACACCAACAGACGAAACACAAACTGTTTACGGACAATTGAATACGACAGTGACCACTGTGCATTCACGGCAGTAATAGAGCTTCCGAACGAGCTCGCAGATCTGGAGGAATTCGTGATCCCGCAACCCTATAACTACGGGGCAATGCGATGGCCGCGGTTCACCAGATCATTAACAAGAGAACTTTGTTCGAATGACTTTAATCTGCCAGTAAACAGAAACCTGACAAATGACGAAATCGACAAATACATTCAACAAATGGACGAAACCGTAAAACGAACAATGGACAAAACAATTCCCAAAACAAGAGTTACAGATCACATTAACATGTACAGAAACGCAACAATAAACGCACTCCACAAGAAAAAGAGCAGACTGCTATCGAAATTAAAACAATTACACAGACAGTTTACAGACAGACAAGACCAGGAGATAATATCACTGAAATCCCGATTAAAAAACCTCCAACAATTACTTAAATCTAATTATAGATTAGCAACAAATTTGTATTGGAACAACAGAATTCGAGCTATAAAAACCAATAACCCGAATATGTTCCCACAAATAAATAAAATATTCAGGAGAAATAATCAAAACGAGATTCAGTGTCTCCAAATTCCACGTACTGAGGTAAACAAGCAGCTGCTAACCAACATTGGCATAGATACAGAGAACGCTATCTTCAATAGTGAGCTCTTCGTGATCGAAGATCCTTTGGAGAAGGCGAACGCTGTGGGAGCTGTGTTTCAGGAAATGTACAAGGTGAATGAAAGCATTCACCGAAATCACGACCTGTAGGACAGAGTTCTACTCAATCACCTGCACCTCTGGAATGAAATTTCACTTTGGCAATCGGAGAATCCGGGTTTTACGGAATTCAGTGACGATAATCTGTCAATTGACATTAATGCCAATGGTGGGGCTAATAGCCTTTTAATCACAAGGGAAGGAATCCAGAGTATCTTCGACTCATTAAGAAGCAAAAAGTCAGTGGGAATAGATGGAGTACCTAACATCGTACTCAAGAACCTGCCCCCAAAGGCAATAGATATATACACGGTCCTGTTTAACAACGCGTTGAATAATGCATATTATCCCGCGCGTTGGAAAACGGCTATCATTCAGCCCATCGCAAAAAAGGGCAAAGACTGTACAAACCCAATGAACATGCGTTCGATAAGTTTACTCCCAAGCATCAGTAAAGTATTTGAAAAAATCATTAACAAAGCTCTGCTAAAATGGGTAGACGACAACAGCATTATTCCAAACAACCAGTTTGGCTTTAAGGCGGGTCATGAAACCACACATGCCGCAGCTAAACTGGTCTCCGACATACAATGGAATAAATGTAGGAACCAATGCACAGGTGCCTGTCTGATCGACTTGGAAAAAGCCTTTGATACCGTCTGGATCGAAGGGTTGTATTACAAACTGGTCAGACATGGCATACATAAGCCTTTACTATATGTACTTTACGATATGTCAAAGGACAGGAGGTTCGTGGTCAAAAGTGGTAATGTGACCTCTAATAAAACGTATAATATCAAAAATGGCTTGCAACAGGGTGCGGTACTCTCTCCGATTCTTTTTAACATTTACATTAGCGACTTATTAGATGCACTTCCGCAGGCTATTGCGTACGCAGACGATCTCATAATTTACAGAACAGCACCGAAAGTTGAGATCATAAACAGTTTAATACAGCGAGACTTCAACAAAGTGCAGTGCTATTGCGATGACTGGAAACTTAAGATCAACTTCCAGAAATGTGAAGCCATCCTAATTAGAACCCTATTATATAAAGCCACGAACGACACAAGGAAAAACTGGCGAAAGCTAGTTATCGTGGGACCGCATGGAGATAAACTGGAAACCACGAGTTTAGTTAAATACCTTGGCATCTGGCTAGACCAATATCTGCATTTCAACAGACATGTAGAGGCTGCTCTGGTCAAGGCTAGAAAAACGTTTGCTATGACAAGGAGGCTATTTCACAGTAGCCAACTTGACAGCAGGGTAAAGGTCATATGCTATATGACGCTAATCGGGCCAATGCTCATATATGGCTGTCCAGTATGGTTTAACATAGGTCCAAATTTGATGGAAAAGATTCGGGTGTTCGAAAGGAAGTGTCTGAGAACCTGTCTCAGATTATATCGAACACCGGAATCGGAATACAAAAAGTACTACTCAAATGAGACTTTATATAATGAAGCCTGCATAAATAGGGTGGATAATTTTATGATTAAATTAATCAGAGGACATATTGCGAGAGCAATAAGCTCGTCCAATGACCTAATTTTCGGGGCTTATTATCCAAATACCCTGTACTATGAGAACGTGCGTCGCAACGGTTTTGTTCCACCAGAGGCGTTCCTTGATTTGGACATGAAAGGGCTTATACAGGATAGATCCGGAATTCCGCTGATCTATCATGTAAGTAGATCATCCGTAGACGGGCGATTGTGCTACGACCGGGAAGTAACGCGCACCGAAGAAGAGCTCCTGCGCTTCAGTAGGGCTATCTCCCACCGAGACCGGGACGATAGTATTAGACAGCGTCAACAGTTCTGGTGGTTGAATGGCATATAAAGACCTGGATACCAAAGTCGGTATAGAATCACACTATCATCAGCTAGCTTACATAAACTTAGCTTTTCTAGAATTAGGGTAGTATAAGATTTAAGTTAAGTTAAGCTAAGTGATTTTACATAAAATATATTAAAAAAAAAAAAAAAAAAAAAAAAAAACAAAGATAGGTAAGTAAGTAAGTAAGTTAAATTTTAAGAAAAAAAAAAAAAACCAAAAAATTGACAAAGTTTTTCAAATTTTTCTTTGTCTTTCAAATAATTATAAGTATTGCCACAAAGTTCTGTCGCCGAAAGGCAAATTATACAAATATTAAGTAATGTTTAGCTTAGAGCGTCTGCGAAGGACCAGTAAGTTATTATATAAGATATTTAAGCTAGAATTTAAGCATTTTTTGTCTAGCCTTTAATTTAGAAACTAAGAATATAGAAAGAAAATAAAAAAATGTTTTAAAAATATAATGAAAAATGAACCACCCAAAACGGTTATAATAATAGCCGATGCACTTACATAGTTATCGACCGAGGTTGAAAATTAATAAATTATTAATATTTATTAAACAATTGCACTTATGAGCATAAAACATAGATAAAAACCTATTCTCAGACCTACCGAATATATATACAAAACTTCATTAAAATCGGTTGAGCCGTTTTGGAGGAGTTCGAGGACAAAAACTGACCATTTCATAATATGTGTTCAAATCACGATCCTCACTACATCCTATAGTGTTGTTATTGATGTTGTGTTTGATGATGATGCTGTGGCTTGTGCTGTTGTTTTATTGTCTTCGCTCTTGCTGCTGGGGTCTTGTTTTGGTGGATTGATATCTCACCTGTTATTGGGGGTATGATACACTTTCTCCTTTGGTTTTTGTATTTTATTTTTTGTTTTGTGTGTGCTGTTACGTTACTTTTTTAGTTAAATATTTTTTAATTTTGATTGCCATTGAGCCACTCGCATTTCTGAAGATCTGTTAATATAAAAAATGCAAATACGAAATAGCTTCCGAAAGTAATGATGATACGGACACCTTTAATCGTCCATCTACTCGACGGATTATGATATCCATTGAAATCAGGAAGCTTACGCCGATAAAGTCGTTAAACTGAAACATCTATGATATTCCACACGGAACAGTTTTTACACCCATTTTATATAACTTTAATCTAATCTCGGCAAAATAAAGTGAAAGGCTTATAAGTGAATTGTATTCCTCACGCTAGCGAAGTGATTTCTGCTCGGCCTTTATGATTACAGTGAATGTTCTACAAATGCATTAATTCAGCTCCATGAAATACCACCGTTCGACAACATTCCCATACAATTTCCGTCATTTTACATTCAGCTTGTCCCTGAAGTTTACCCACGAGCAGATTTTTATAGACAATGCCAGGTGAAGACATCTTGAAGATGACATTCTCTCGGAACTTAATTTCTTCCTTGCCATCCACTTCGATGTCAGCTAATGAAAATCCCAAATGAATAAATCTCCAACACCTTTCTCGTTCCGGGCTATCGCGTTATGTTATCCTGCCGAGGTAATTTGTGCCTGGTGCGCAATAAACACAATGCCATGCTCCAAAGGCTGTCAATAATATATTGTACCCTCGCACCAGCCCACACCACAGTGTGTATGTCAGATTCTGTCACATCTGAGCCCTGAACATTTGACTTGAGTTAATACCGGGCTAATGTTAGACGTGGGGAAACTTATTTGCTTCCTAGCAACCAAATTATTCCAAAAGTTCTGTTCTTATCTTCCTATGCTCGAATATCGGGACGCACTTGTCTCTGGATTGTGTTTGAATTTAATTCAGCTCGATAGATAGGGGATTTCGTTGTCACAAAACATGAGAAATGTTTGTCTTTCTTTTCTTCTTTATACATGGAGATTCGTTGCGTTAAAATTCAGGATACCGCTCCTTATTGGCCTTGTCCCTTGTGATACCTACCTCTAGGTAGGGATGATAGTTAGAGGCGACAACTTGCAGATAAATGTCCACAGGTTCAAGTTGATATATAATTTGCATAAGTCCTATTACGGGGCAACCGTGTTTATCAGTGAATATTGAACGGTAGGTGCCAACTACCGGACTACGAATAGAAATCCTGTATATATTTTATGCTCGGGATAAAATGTGGTATCCCCAGAAAGCATCTGTGTTATAAACATGTGGTTTTTATTGCTCTGACTAAAAAATGTATGAACGGGGATTTGTTATGAAGAAAAAGAACAAACAAAAAGACTACTTGACAAGATTGACATGCTAAACCGTAAGGTAGCAAAAGTCATTATCTTGGAAAATTCCCTCTGTCGTTTGATGTTATTTGTTGGGGAGCGGTAAGACCGTTCACACGTACAGCCTGCTAATAAAGTTAATGAAATTTCCCTGTGACAGCTGAAGCACCAACACTCTTAAAGCGAATTTAAAATTGGAAAGCCTCAGAAGCATCAGGTACCCCATTCCTTTCGATAAGGACACCACTTCAGTGAAGTGTCCTACTCAAGTTTGGTGCCGCTAAGTGCTACTCTAAACTCGTTAAGGGATTGCTCAATAGTAATTATATCATCATGGGGGAATTGTAGGCTTGTGGAATATTCGAGAAACCCTTCGGCTGGGGCAACTTTTGAGTGTAAACAGTTCTACCAATTGAAATCAAAATTAACTCTTAATTGACGGATGATTTAATTCAACGCAAAACCCAACCAGCAGCATTCCCAACATCGTGGCCTACTTTAGCTGAACCTACACCACGGAACAACACATCACATAAAGTAGATTTAAGATGTCATTAATGGTACATGGGGCTGTCGGGTAGATTAGGGGTAAGTTGTGTGAAGGATATCTGCTTAGGATATGAATTGGGACGGAGAATTTTGAATATATTGTGTATTTTGGCAAAGTTTTTGGACATTTGGAGCATTAGTTGCTGACCTCTGACAAAATGTGTACCTGACTGTCCCTTAAACCATTTAGATGCTGAAGAACACAACACATGTGATTGGTGGAAAAGAAAAATTAATTCCAGCAGGAGTATTTGAATACACGTTCTACATCGTTATTTGGCCATATATCAAAGAAGGCACAACCGGCATCAAAGCTCAGTTGAAGATGTGAAAAATACGGGTCTGCCACTGATCCAAGGTAACACCAATAAAACGTATGTCACATGTGCGTGTAGAAGATAAGCCAATGGCATGACAGAGTGCGAAAAAAAGTGAATCTATATGCTGTTACTCTGGGCAATAGATCATCAGCCATTTCAAGGAGCACAAGTTAGAGCAGGAAGCTATCCAAACGACGCAAGGTCAGTGATATAGAACTTGTTGCTATGAATTGATTAAGTGAAACACATTTATTTGCACGTGTTATGTCTCCAGCGCCGTGCTTCCTCGTTAGAGCGAAGAGCGTGGACGTTTTATTTTTAGTCACGATGAGAATGTACTTTTCTTATTTGTTTAAAGATTAAAGTCTTTTATTTATTTACATGTTTCGAATTTCTGTTTATTCTTCAACTCTGTTTATTCTTTTCTAATAACTTCCTTTCTTACAACTCTGTATTCTATTCTCGACTCTCTTGTTACAACTCTGTTCTCTATTCTCGTCTATGTTTCTTCTCGACTTACTTTTCTCAACTTCCCAATCTCAACTGACTTTACAATAAAATGTTCCCTCTTCTTATAGAACTTTGAGATCTAATTTACTGTAAATTATAATACGAACAAAATCAATTTTATCAAAGTATTATTTACTCTACTGTGACTTTTAAATTTTGAATAAACTTTGAACGAAAATCAAAGAGCCATGTTTCAAATGAAAAAAAGGGGCATGTTATGAAATGTACTGGAACTGGCTAAAAATAGAATATTGTGGATGTTTATTTATGATATGTATTAAATGAGAATGTTAGATATGTAAGGAGAATGTTTTAAGGATGTGTTAGATAAATAATGAGACTCAGTATTAAACTTAATAGTTATAAGGACAGTAGTATTCTGGAATACTACATCCCACCCTTCTTTAAGAAAGAAAATTATCCTTGAAGAGAATAATTTTCTTGTAACTATAGATTAAGATTAATTAAGCACTTGGATTTTCGTTCAATTACAATTGGTTTTCAAAATAATAGGTTTTCAAAATTAGTTTACTATCAAAGGTTTATACATTGTTACAGTAATTTCAAAAAGTTGTTAACACTATAAAATTTGTCTATTTACATTATATATATTACTTAAAACTAAATATTTCTCCTTGGAACTTTTTCTTTTCTCATCCAAAATTTTTTTTTTTATATTAAAAAATATGTTTCATGTAACTTTCAAAATTTTCTTTTGCATTCGAATATATATTTCAAATTTCAAGTATATATAACTCGTTCAAAATTTCAATATTTCCAACATATATATTAACTCTAAAAATTCTAATATATATATTAACTCAAAATTTTTCTTTCTTTCTTCCCCCTCTTCAACTTTTTCTTTTTTTCCATTTCCTTCATTTCCTACAATTGTTTGATTTTTTCATATATATTGAAAAAAAACAAAGGCCATTTGGTAGGTGTGTACCTTTTCTTTAAAGTTATGGAAAATTTTCCAAAACCGTTTTGGGCCTATTACTAAGATAATTGTATAAAAATGAATATTACCAAAATTCTTCTTAAGAAACCATCTCAAATATCTTAACTGATTGTGTAACTTTTTATTTTTTTGTATTTTGTGTTTGAATAAATGTTTATTGTTGAAAAAAAAATTTGTAATGTATTTATATGGTTTTTCTTTTCAATACTTATTTTAGTTGATTTATTATTTTCATTTTTTATTATTTCGTGTTTGATGATAATGATTTATTTATTTAGGCTTAATCCAAGCAGCTTAAGTTAATATAATATAACAACTTACAGACTAACTTAAAAACTAAAGTAGTAGTTAAAAAAAAAAATTATATATATATAATTAAAAAAAAGAAAAAAAAAAAAAAAGAAGAAAAAAAAACACGGAAGGAGAAGAGGGCTTGAGGTGTGACAGTAAGGGGCACGTCTACACAGTGGTAAAGGGCGGGGCTGGAAAGCTGGGGGGAGAGATTTGAAATTGAGGAGGGTGGGGTTAGGACGGGTTTATTCTGAGACGTCGTTTGAGGGCAGGAGTGGAGAGGTTGAAATCAAAGGAGGTGGGGAAAGAGTTGGCAAGTCGTAGCATATGCGAGATGGGCTCGTTAACGCCGTAAGACGTGTGATGAGTGGGCACGTAAAACAGACGAGGGTTCTGCACATTACGAGGGTTTGTATAAAATGATAAAGAGGAGAGCAAGCGTGGGCAATTGATTGAGCCTGACAGAAGGCGATGGATAAAGATGATGTCAGCATGGATTCTGCGCTCTTCAAGCGTGTTAAGATTGATTAGAAGGAGCCGGCCTGTGTATGGTGGGAGAATGAGTGGGTTTTCCCAGTTCAGTCCACGGAGGGCGAAGCGCAAAAAACGACGTTGAACGTCCTCGATCCTACGAATGTGAGACTGTTGATACGGGGACCAGACCTGACTGGCATTTTCGAGTAGTGGCCGGACAAAGGTTGTGTAGAGGGATCGGCTGACGTAGGGGTTTAGGAATTCCTTCGACCAGCGTTTTACAAAGCCAAGGGCGGCGTTGGCCTTTAGGATTGTCTTATCGATATGTGCGGTAAATCTAAGTTCCTTGTCACATAGGACGCCCAGGTCGCAAATTGATTCAACCGATGTTATCGGTTGGCCTAGCAAGAGATAGGAACGTGGCTGGGAGGGGGAGCGTTTCCGAGAGAAGGTGATTGTGTGACATTTGGCGATATTCAGATCTAGGCAGTTATTTTGGCACCATGTCGAAAAGCTGTCAAGATCAGATTGGAGAAGTGGGGAGTCAAGGGGAGAGCGGATTGTCTTGAAGATTTTGGTATCATCCGCGTAAAGCGAGATGAGGGAGTGATTGATGCTCGAACCTATGTCGTTTATGGTAAGGATAAATAGTAGGGGGCCGGGATGACTGCCCTGGGGGACACCTGAGGTTGGAGAGAAAGGATCGGAGAGCGTGGATCTAAATCGCACCCGACAGGTTCGAGAGTTAAGGTAGGATGGGATTCACTTAATCAACAGCGGTTCAAAACCAAGGGAAGATAATTTAAAGAGAATGAGGTTATGGGAAATCTTGTCGAAGGCCTTGCTAAAGTCGGTAGTGGCTACATCAACCTCATCGCTGTTTTCTAGGGCAAGGAGTGTGTGAGATGTGAATTCGACAAGGTTGGTAGTAGTGGACTGCCGGAGAGGAACCCGTGCTGGTTAGGAGAGATGATGGGGGTGCAGCGAAAACATAACGCTTCGTATAGAAGGCCTTCGAACAGTTTAGGAATGTGCGAAAGCTTAGCAATGGGACGATAATTGGATATATCGATTTTAGGCCCCTTTTTATGTATGGGGGTTATGTAGGAGGATTTCCAAAAGTCGGGAAATAGACCTTGTGCAAGGGATAGATTGAAGATTGACGCGAGCGGGAGAGAGAGAGAAGAGGTGCATTTTTTTAAGAAGATAGCAGGGAGTCCGTCTGGTGCGGGACTGAAATCGTCTTTAAGTTGTTCAAGTTTTTCTTTAACTTTGTGTTGTTGTATGTGCAGAGGGATGAGTGGGCCAAGGGAGAATTGAGACATGCCAGTAAAGTAGGAGGGGTTAGGCTCGAACGAGTCGTCCGTGAAGGATAGTTTGAAGAAGGACGCGAAAAGATTGGCTATGGTTTGGGAGTCAGATGAAGTAGTTGGGTCGTAGAAAAGAGAGTTGGGATAGGCATCTGATTTCCGTTTATAGTTGATAAAATGGTAAAAAAATTTGGGGTCATTGATCAGATTCAGTTGGGCTTTGGCAAGGTAATTGTGGTAAAGGGAGCTATAAAGCTCGGTGAATTGGTAAAAGTAACCGAGATAGTTGGAATAGTCCAGAGGAGAACGCGTATTTAAGAAAGAGTTCCACAACTTATTTCTCTTGTTATGGAGTGTGCGGAGTCTGTGGTTATACCAAGGGGGCGATGAGAATGATAACCTGTTTCGGGAATAAGGGACAAATAGGGATATGGCGTTGAAGATTACTGTGTAGAGTGAGGCTGTAGCGACCTCAACACTAATATCATTTAAACGGGGTAAGGTATTGCTGAGGTACTCATTTATGCGCCGGAAATTGGCTTTTCGGAAATTGAAAGAATATTGGTAGGGTAGGAGAGTGGGTGTGCTGTGGGCTGGGTGGTCGCGGAATACGGATGAGAGAAGTGGGGGGTGGTGGTTGTCAATGGTTGAGAGGATATGAGGACTAGGGGTAACTGAAGAGTTGCAGGGGTATGTCGTGAACACTAGGTCGAGTTGTCTGCCCAGACGATTTAGGATATTGCTGACTTGGTAAAGGCTAGAGTCAGTGAGGTTGTCTATTAAGAGACACTCCTTGGTAGTAGAGGGGCTAGAGATATAGTGGGACTCATCGTCAGACAACGACCATTGGAGATGGGGGAGATTGAAATCGCCCAGGACTACAATGTCGTCTTGGGAAGAACTCATTCCGTTAAGCAGTCGATTGCAGCAATAGCGAGTTCGTATGCCCCGGTAGCTTGCGAAGGTGGGATGTAGAAGCAAATGATATACAAGGACTTTGAGCGGTGTTCAACTTTTATAGCGACATAGTCGAGGTAGGGTGAAGAGGAGACGGTGATAAGAGAAGATGTTAGTCCGTTTTGGACGGAGAGCAACACGCCTCGGCAGGGGGTGTCGGGCAAGGAAGGATGGACATCGTCGTCACGAAAAACTGTTAGGGAGGGGGGGAACAGTTCTAGGCTGTTGATACTGGGGATGAGGTTGGTTTCGGTCAGGGCGTATATATCAAAGGGAAAGGAGTGGGTATGTGTAAGATCGCCTGGGTTTTGGAGCGAAGTCCTCTGACATTCTGGTAGTATATGGTTAGGGGACAAGAATTGGGAGACCGCATGGAGAGTGGGGTGGGCAGCCGATTAGGGCCGAAAAAGTTTATTATTAGTGGGTTCGCTGCGTAGTGAACCAAATGCCATTTTCGAGCAAATGCATTGTCGGATAGCCGAGAGGTCTCTTGTTATTTTAAGAGGGGGAATATTAAAATGTTCGTGGAACTTTATGAACAGGTTACGAAGGCTAGGGAAATCGGTGGGGAGACCTGCTTGTTGGATGGAGATCTGTACGCTCGTTTTCGTTTTGCCTTGATAGCAAACTGCATCAAATTTACCATGAAGATAAGCTAGATAAATGCGGACGTTGTCGTAGGTCCGATTATTTCGAAGCTTTGAGAGGGCATAGCGGCAATCAGATGTCTTAAGCGATTGTTGAGTAATCTTGGCGGGGGGCGGCAGAAGGGGATCAAAAACGTGGGGGGGGGGGGCTGAGGCGAGATGGGCAAGAGGGGCGAGCGGGTAAGAGATTCGATCTTATGCACGGTTCGGAGGACAAATGGGGTGAGCTTTCGTGGGCGGGGCCTAAGGGATTGAGAGTGTGCGATCTGTGGAAGTTGGTATATTTAGCGGCTGTTTTAAGGTCAAAGAGCGGAAAGGGGCTGGGGTTGGGGGCAGGATGAGACGTGGGGGGGGGTGGTTTGGTTGGTGTTGGGCAGGATGACATGACGGGAATGTGAGGGGGTGGGTTTGGGATAAGGAATGCGGTCACGGCGAGGTAAAGGGGGGGAAGATCGTTTGAACCTAGGCTTGGGAGGGGGTTTGGTGGGTCGACTTTGGGTAGGGTCGTGGACGCGAATGCGCGTGCTTCTGGGAATGGGGAACGGAGTGTGTATGGTATTTGGCTTTGAGTAAGTGGTTGTGGTCCTTATCGTTGTTTAAAATATTTAATGTTTTTGGGTTAATGTCTTCATTTTCCATAGCCTTAACTGCTGTCAGAACGTTTACATTTTCACTCTTACCCACTGCTGATGGGTCATTTAGTTTCTCAGTCTTATTTACTGTTTCGTATAGTTCTTCAGACTTATTAGCTGTTAGAACATCTTGGTTCCCAGTCTTATTTGCTGTTTGAACTATTTCTTCAGTTATATCTGCTGTAGAAACATTCAATCCTTCAGTCTTTGCTGCTGAAAAGGTTTGTTCTTCAGTGTTAGCTGCTGAACTGACTTGGGTTCCGATTTTAATTGCTGCAACTTTTGGATCTTCAGTCTTTAATACTGCTGAGTTTTCAGTCTTTGTTGCTGAAGTGTCTGGGTTGTCAATTGGGATAGCCGATATATTAGGGATTTTGGTTTGTATTTTTCTTGAAAATTCCGAAATTTCAGTCTTTGTTGCTGAATTATTTTCCAGAATTGTAGTCTGAATCGGAGTCATTATATTAGGGTTTGGTTTATCTTCTTTTATATTTATATCTATAGCTTTATCGGAATTAGTCATATGGTTAGGATAATCATATGCTGGCTCAAGGTAAATTTGGCTTGGAGCTTCATTAAAATTGCCGTTATCTATTGCCAAAGATAAATAGAAAAATTTTGTTTGTTTTCCATAAAATTTGGTTGGCGTCAGGCCTCGTTTTCCGACTCTTGCACCCGAGAAAAGTGAACATTTTGCCTATCATTTTGTCTATTTTTGGTCCCAGAATTTTCACCAAAACGGTTTTCGGAGTTTGCAGGATTATTTCGGAATGGGTTACGCGTTGTACCTTGTTGGTAATTTGGTAAAGACGATCCATTCCCAGATAACCTGTATCTACACTCGTTATCTGTGTGCAGAAATTGCAGGTAATGTATTCCCTTTCTATGGGTTGTCTATTCGGAAAAGTGTTGGACTGCATGTTCCGATAACATGTTTCCTGAGAATGCCCTGGCTTACCACAGGTTTGGTAGAATATTCGATTAAATCTGTGCGGATTTTCGTTATAATGATACGACCTGGAAGAGTTATCCATTCGAGCAGCATGCGCTACTACATGGACAATCGACTGCTTTAAATTGTTTCCCCCATGGACTTTAGCTATTATCTTTAGTTGTTCGTTCTTTAATCCGTCCTCAAATATTTGTACGGCCAACTTCGTGTTTTCTTCAATCAAGAATTCCCTAACTACAGCGTCTGCTGTTATGTCGCAAGTGGCAGAGTTCAGAGTCCTCAGAGCATTCGCAACTCTATCTCCATATTCCCGAACGGTTTCTCTGAAGAGTTCTTTTAGAGAAATCAACTCATTGTGTGCCGTCGACCGAGATTGCTCCTCTTTATATTCCGATTCCAGTTTTTCCTTTATATCTTCCCACTTAGCGATTTTGCTATACCTAATAAGATCATATGCAGGACCCTCTAATCTATTTTTGACTAGCTCCCAAAATGTTTCATATATCTCCGGGTCTGCCCTTTTTATAGATCTAAATAAAACGTCTCCCCCGGAAATAAATTTACCTAAGTCGCAGGGTTTCCCGTCAAAGGTAGGGACGATTCTGAAAACATCTGAAATTCCGACAGAGAGAGCCATTTCAGGGGGTTTACTGTGTATCGGTTGAGAGTGGATTTGTTCTTCCCCCTGCCTAGCCGCCTGTCTCGTGTAATAAGGACTCGAAATTGTGAAAATTGAGAAGAATGTTGGCGAAAATTTGCTATACTTCTTAATAATATTGGTTATGAAAGGCCTTTATTTTGTTATTCAATATATATGCATGGAAAAGAAAAATTGATGTCCCAAAAGCTGCAAAGAAAGAAAATCTTCGAAGAAAGAGCAAAAAGAACGGAAATATCGTCGAAAAACTGAAAAGAAAATTTTCCTATCGAGAAAAAAAATTGTTTTTTTTTTTTGTGTAAAAGAAAAATTTCCAAGTCGAGATATTCCTAAAAAGAAGAGAGAAAAGTCGCTATTTTGAAAAAAACTTCTTACTCTACTAAATGTTGATTGCTGTCGTACTGTTGATAGAAGTCTTGTTTGTCTTGAGTTTTGCTCACTTTTTTTTTTGATTGTTGCGTTTTTTTTTTTTTTGTTGATAGAAGTCTTTACCGCCAGGCAGACTTCACGTCCTATAAGTTGAGTGTATCCTGGTCTTTTGTCTACTTTTTTTTTTTGTTTTATTTTTGTTTTAGTTTCTTCTTCTTTATTTTGTTTTTATTTATTTATGGGATCCTTTGGTTGGATCACACCGCTGCCACCAGTGTTATATCTCCAGCGCCGTGCTTCCTCGGTAGAGAGAAGAGCGTGGACCTTTTATTTTTAGTCACGATGAGAATGTACTTTTCTTATTTGTTTGAAGATTAAAGTCTTTTATTTATTTACTTGTCTCGAATTTCTGTTTATTCTTCAACTCTGTTTATCCTTTTCTAATAACTTCCGTTCTTACAACTCTGTATTCTATTCTCGACTCTCTTGTTACAACTCTGTTCTCTATTCTCGTCTATGTTTCTTCTCGACTTACTTCTCTCAACTTCCCAATCTCAACTGACTTTACAATAAAATGTTCCCTCTTCTTATAGAACTTTGAGATCTAATTTACTGTAAATTATAATATGAACAAAATCAATTTTATCAAAGTATTATTTACTCTACTGTGACTTTAAATTTTGAATAAACTTTGAACGAAAATCAAAGAGCCATGTTTCAAATGAAAAAAGGGGCATGTTATGAAATGTACTGGAACTGGCTTGATATAGAATATTGTGGATGTTTATTTATGATATGTATTATATAAATAATGAGACTCAGTATTAAACTTAATAGTTATAAGGACAGTAGTATTCTGGAATACTACACACGCAGACAGAAAACATTTCCACATGAATTCATCGAGACAATGAAAAACGAGAACTTACATCTATATCTTTTGATATTACGGTAGCACGGAGAAGGCCTTTTTGTCTTATAAATATTTTTAATTTCTTAATCAAGTTAAGAATGGAGTAAGAAAAAACTTTACGCCACTATATGTTCAGTACTCGCTACTTGATTTTCCCAGGAAGACATCATTGCGATAATCTTTCAAATTATCGCCCGACATCATATTTAAGGGGCTACATGAATCCGGAATTTACGAAATATAATTTTTTTCTTTTCTAATTGTTTTATCCAATAGTGCAACACAACAAAAGTATTTTCGACCATGTTTCAAGTTTCAAGAATACATTTCTGGGGTAGAGAGCTCCATAAATGCTCCTTCTTTAAGACTCCGTCGGACGGGAGCGTCGCAGTTATAACTATCGTTTATCTATCTTTCTTGTTCAAATCTCTTGGTTTCTGGGGGTTAACTTCTTTTAATATCTTATTTTAATGTTGCAACAGAGCTAAAATCGATGGTTCTATGTGAGTTAAAAAATGTCCCCATTCTGTATTCTAAATATTTAATCATGATGACTTTTCCATCAAGATTGGGAACACCAGCTGTATACCTATCCGTTAATTCTGCGGAGTACATTTCTTAAGGACTGTTCTGGGTATTTTACTCGGTTCATTGGCTTTCTTGGAACCGACCCCGAGAGAATGCCTTGAACATCACATGGTCGGAACTACTCTTCTGGTATTGAATACCGCACAGGCGCACAGTTGACTCTAAAAAACGTACATTCAAGACTGAATTCGCGGAAAATTTTAAGATATTGGCTATGCCATTTGGGCCTGTGGCTAGATTCGCTTTGATTTTATTATTAGGCTTAATCCAAGCTTAGTTAATATAAATATAATACCTTACAAACTAACTTAAAACTAAAGTACTAATTAAAAAAGGAAAAACATTTTTTTTTAAAAAGATGAAAAAACAAGGAAGGAGAAGGGGACTTGGGGGTAGGGGAGGTAGGAGGCTGGAGAATAGCGATTGTATGTGGGGGTGGCAAATGTGGCATTTGTCAGACAGCGACAGTGAACGGCAGATGTGTTGGAACGTGTACGGGTTGTAAGGGTATAGACCGTGGGCGACCCAAGGTCAGGGGGGGGGGGGGGGAGAGAGGAGACGGAGTTTGAGTCCAGTAGATGTAAGGTAGAAATCGAAGGAGGTAGGGCAAGAGTTTGCCCACCTCAGCATTCGCGAAATGGGTTTATTAGAGCCGTAAGAAGTGTGGTGGGCGGGCAGATAGAAGAGAGGAGAGTTTCGCAAGTTACGGGGGTTAGTGTGGTGTGCAATGGTGGAGAGCAAGCTTGGGCAGTTAATTGTGCCTGAAAAGAGACGGTGGATGAAAAGGATATCGGCATGAGTTCTGCGCTCCTCAAGTGTGTTGAGGTTAATCAGATGGAGCCCGCTTGTGTATGGGGGGAGAATCCGAGGATTCTCCCAGTTCAGTCCGCGGAGGGCAAAACGCAGAAAACGACGTTTCACGCTTTCGATTCTGCAGATATGGGATGAGTAATGTGGAGACCACACCTGAATGGCGTATTCAAGAAGGAGACTGACGAAGGCTATGTAGAGAAAACGGTAAACGTAAGGATTAGAGAATTCTTTAGACCAGCGTTTCACAAACTCAAGGGCAGAATTGGCCTTAAGAATAATGTCATCAATATACGGAATGAAACTAAGCTCCCTGTCAAATAATATCCCGAGGTCACGTATCGAGGGTACAGCTGATATCTGGTGTTTTAGCAGGAAGTAGGAACGTAGGGGGGCTCCTCGATAGTATAGTGGTTAGTGTACCCGCCTGTCATTCGGGAGACCGGGGTTCGATTCACCGTCGGGGAGCCTCTGGCGCAAGACTAATGACCTTGCCCAGAAAAAATAAATCATTATGGAAAATTTAACAAGCCCCAGGACTTGCTAAATAAGGCCAAGACCGGTTCCCGGTTGTAGTGCCAATGATGATGATGATGATGAGGAACGTAGGGGGTTGCACCATTTCTGATTCTGCCAAAATACTCACCGTTGTTCACCATGAGTTAGAGCACCACTGTTTTTAATTCCTATTTTTTATCAAACCAATGTGTTAAACGATGCACCGGAACTCGGTACTACGCCATAAGACTTTTACCGACAAAATCCTGTATGATCGTTTTATTGTTAAGTCCTCTTTTCTGTTTTTGAAGTTATTCTTACTATACACGTATGAAGTTTGCATTATGTAAACGTTTTTCTCTAAATAAAGATCATCGTATGAAAACCATTCCCAACGCTGAAACATCCCCAAAAATAACACGGGAAAACAAGATGAGAAACTCCTCGCTAACAAACATACGGAGGAGCGAGAAACAAGTAAGAAATAAGACCGCTTCCAACTTCAGATTTGGTTATTTTATTGTTAATATTTTATACTACACACTACTACGTCACTTGATGGTATTGGGATGTTACTTATTCTTGCAGTTCGTGTCTTCATATGAAACACATTCTTTACAAATGTTTCTGGTACACTAATTTATCGAATTCACTCATCAAATCAACCAAACAGAACTTTTATTACTTTCAAATGTCATCCCCTTTAATCACACCATATCTCAAGACGTGTAGACTAAACACAATATTCTCCTGTTTATTCTATAAACGATAAAAACTCAATATCAATCTTTGGAACTATTGTCTCTGAATTGTTTATAACATCTTTCTTTTTTTACTTCTAATCTATTTTCTTTTATGGACAATCTTCGGTCCTCGATACTAAAACACCGATCCTCAATTACAGACTTCCAATTCTAGACTCCCTTTCATTCTGTTTTTACCCCCTCTTGTTACCTTGGGGTCAACACCTCCCGATGACGACAATGCAAGTTCGACCCAATTTCCGATTTGCAGTTGCGTTGAAACACAACACCAGCCGATATACATCCATCGGTTTGCGTCACAATTCAACTTCCGCCATTTGCAAAGTGACCCAATAAATTTTATGTGCAATTACATATTTCTTTTGCTTTACCGATTGTGACGAAATGTAGGGCGAATTAATTGCATTATCGTTTCGGGGGTCATATGGGTTCAGATTCTGTTGGATGTGTTCGGTTTAAGTACATCAATGAAATTTTGGTCGACATCTTTATCTAGGTCGTCATTGATGTACTTAACACGCGCTACTAAACGTATTTTAAGTGTTTTAAGTTTTTGTGATTCACATGATATTGAGGTGAATAATAAAAGTGCGCACACAATATAAGATATTTTGTTAAGTGACTCAATATTTTGGACGTAAACAGTAAAAGTGATCACAATATAAAATCTTTTGGTAAGAGTGAATCAGGACCTTGGAAGGGAACAGCAAAGGTGCCGATACAATTATCGTCCATCGCCGGTCGATTGGACTCATTTCTGTCTATCAGTTTTTGAGAAGCGTTCTTCGTCAACAGTTGAGGTAAGTCCGAATTGCATCTACTTCTCAATACATTTACCGCGACATAAATACTACCTTGTCGTAAGTTGCATATATGAACTGATTTAATTCCTAACCCTCTAATACTATTGTGCGTGGTTTTCGTTCCACTGTTAAGTGAATGACTAATAATCGGTCATCAGATGCGATTGGTTTATTAATTCAAAAGAAACTTTGATACGCCGTCATCATACAATGCATTTCACAGTCTGTGGGAGGGAGTGGTGTTGTTCTCTCTCCATGATGGTAATGCGAATCTGCTTGACTGAGTCTTACAACCTTCTAGGCTCACCCTCCCGATCCGTCAAATACGACAACTGCCCGACTTCAATCCGTCCAATTTTAAGTCAACCTCGTTCATGCTGTCTCTCGATTGATTATCCGAAGCTGCTCGGTCGATTGTTCGATTATTCACGTACACCAACGGTATCTTGACACATTGCAGGCCAACATTTCGAAACAGCGTTTGCCTGAGGATCCTCCAATACCTAAATATTAGGACTTGTTGATAAAACCAAGCTCACGTACGAAAATGGTTTGTTTGATTATTGATTTCCCCCTCGGCGAATTTTCCTCATTATCCAATCCACTTAACTTCAAACACCATTATCAGATGTTCCGCATTTTCCACCTTCTTTCTAGTTTCAACCACTCGAGTCTCGTCAAACATCACGGACTATCCACCTACATCATCCTATATTAAAAATTTGGTCCTTTGAGTCATCATCAATTTCTAAACAGCTCCAGCTTCAAATTGTTCGACAGCGACCAGGCTAATAACCTTGCCCGTAAAAATAAATTATTATGGAAAATTTAACAAGCCTCGAGAATTGCTAAATAAGGCCAAGACCGGATCCCGGTTGTAGTGCCGATGATGATGATGATGACCACTCGCAATCTTTCTTCAAAAGGCGTAAACTAAGCTCTTGCTGACCTTGACACTCTATCCCGGCAGGGTATCCATATTCGGATTCATGAACTCCGAGAGCAATCCAAGTAATTTAATGATAATAACGACACTAGCTCAGCATTTCTACTGCGCGAATCTTCCGCGAAACTAAGGAAATTCAACAAAAAAAAAAAAACCTTATTACTACAAAGACGACATCTACTCAGTCCGCATGTCTTACCTAGACACAATGATGAGGTTCATTAAGCTTTTGGAATCCTACCCTGAACGTTCAGTCAGTGTTTCCTCGAACCCGGCGTGCTCACACCACATTCAACCCATCCACCGATCATTCCGTTCACCCCGATTAAGCATGCAACCCTTCGACGTAGATTTGATCCTGTGAGTTGCATTCAAAGGTTCATTCTTATCTTTAGTCATTAACGATGAGTCCATATCGACTATAGAGAAGCTGCAATATCTTCTAACGACCTTAAGAGGGCCCGCGGGGGAGCTGTTGGCGAACACACAGTTAGTTGAAGAAAACTTTCAGCCATCTTGGGAGGCTCTGGTCTCCCATTTCGAGAACCCTAGATTCTTAATCCCTACTGCTCTAATTACATTATTCTCGTTGAAAAAAATGTCACAAAGAGCTTTCTCGACCGAATTGACAAACCTACATCATTCATTGGGCCAAATTATCCGAACCTTCCGAATGTTGCATTGTCCTGTGCATCACTGGGACTACACCTTGGTGTTCATTGCACTACATCAACTGGATCCGGATACCATCCGAGAATGACAGCATAATTTGGGAGCGACAAAGAAATGCCTCTCTCGGTCCCAATTCCAAGACTTCATTGAAACTAGACTGGAACCCTCAAAGGCGTATGAGAACACCCAATCATCCACCCGATTCCTACCTGCACATCGGTTGCGGACTGAAATAATCATTCGAACTCACTTCATGCGAAATAGAAACTCGATAGTGAGGCAACACCCCCAAAAAAGTAGTTTCATCGACGATGTCCACTGTGTGCCCGGACTCATTCGGTGTCGCAGTGCACCATCTAACAGTCGAAATCCAACCAACACAAACAAGATTCTGTTAAACGGCTTGGAAATTACCCGAACTGTCTTGGCACCCACCAAGGAAAGCATTGCATGTCAACTGTCAGATGCTTCAAATGCGGCAAACATCATCACACCCTTGTTACAAAGAAAGAAATTGTGATTTCAATCGCGCAGCAACCGAAAGATCCTACCGCAAGAATAAATCATATAATCACGTCGTCAACGGATCAACAGGGTCAGCTGCTCCTAGCAACGTCCCAAGACATGGTGGTGGGTGTTGCAGACTCTTCTATAATTGTAAGAGCACTATTAGATCAAGGCTCCGAAGTCTCATTAGTCACCGAAAATGTGGCTCAAACTTTTTAACTCCCAAGCGCCTCATCATCCATTTCAGTTGCATCCTCCCTCTAAGCTGATCAAACCTAGAGGTGTTGTAATATTGACGTTAACGTCCCACTACGATCCGTCGGTGGCCCTGATTATCAAAGCCTTAGTATTCCCGCGGCTAACATCAGTCGGTTCTTAATGAAGCTGGATCGCTGATCCGTCGTTTGGTGAGCCTGGAGAGATTGACATTCTACTGGGAGCTGATCATTATGGCTAACTGTTGGAAGATCCTATAATAAAGGGACCTATTGAACATCCTGTTGCGCGGCTCACCAAGTTCGGATCTGTTATCTGTGTTATCTGGATTATTGCCATCAAAATCACAGTCCAAGCAACAGTCTATTCATCACTGTTCAATAGATCATAATCTACATCTAATTTTGGAACTGTTTTGGGTTCAAGAGAAACTTATCATCAAACCAAAACTATTGTCAGTCATCGATCAAGAATACGGGGATCACTTTATCCAGAGTCACTCCCGAGATGTATCAGGGAGATTCATCGTCAGATTGCCATGTATAGGTTCCAGAGATACACTTGGGGATTCAAAATTCATAGCTCATCAAATGCTAAGGAGCCTTCAGCGTAGCGTAGAAAGCTGATAGCAATTTTTTAAGGGATCCAAGACACCGATTTTATCTTCCTCACCACGGGGTAGTTCAAGCGGCAAGCACAATGACTAAACTACGGGTTGTGTTCAATGGATTATGCTCTGCGTTTGGAGGACAACCCTTAAATGAATTGCTGCATACTGGGGCCAAACTTCAGTGTGATTTATTCGATATCGTCATCTGGTTAAGACAATTCGAGTATATCTTCTCTGTCGATGTGGAAAAAATGTATCAGCAGATTCAACTTCACCAAGCCGATTGGAATTATCAACCGATATTATGTGATGGATTAACCACTGTCACCTATTGGCTAGCCTGTACCCTCTTCTTGGCGCTTCGTATTGAAGCTGAGCCAGAATAAGGAGCATGATTACCCTTTAGCAATTGACAGTCAAACTAAGGGACAGTACGTTGATGACATCTTCGACGGAGCATCAGATGAATCAAAACAAAAAGTTGATCAAATATTTCAGCTCTGTATGGTGTGCGGTTTTCCGTTACGGAAATTGAGAAGTAATTCGCCAGAAATAATCGAACAGATACTGTTAGAACATCGACTGACAACGTCGGAGAAGTACATTGAAGACTGTTTAGTTCACCCGCCAGGCCTAGATTGGAAGCTGAGTGCAGATACGCTCCATTTTAAAACTCATTTTAAACATCAGCCACCCTTCACTAAACGCACCGTTCTTTCCATAATAGCCCAATTTTTTGACCCGCTTGGATTAATATCCCTAGTATTTATAAAATTCAAATTCAAAATTCAATTGCTTATGCAAGAACTCTGGACGATCAAATTAGGTTGAGATCAACCCCTCGGAACATCACAAAGCCGCGCATGGGATATCCTTCTGCAGTTCCTCAATGATCTCAACGATGTGAGGATCCCACGATGCATCGGGCCGTGTAGTCTGCAACAAGTGGAGCTTTATGGATTTCGTGATGCCTCACAGCTCGCCATGGCCACAGTTATCTTCATCAAAGTAAATGTGGGGCCCACTTCCATCAGGAGCAACCAGGAATGGAGAGGCCGCTTAACTTCAGCCAAACAATGATGAACACCTTGGTGGAACAACTAGTTAGTCGGTCAGCGGGCCTGACAGCATCGGACTACAAACAGTCCGTAACGATAACCCCCAGTTATCAGAGGTAGAGAAATTCCAATTTCTTCGGATTTCTTGAGCGTTGGCTCATTGTCATTGATTTGCAATGTTCAGGTCACGGTGGCGAACTATCCTTAGCTTGGGCCGCACTAGTCTCGCGGTACACCATCGTGAAGACGCATCTCCGATCACTCATGTCGATTCCAGCTATCCAGACATCGGGTGCTGCGGAGTTCCGCAGATTTATCAACGGCCTTTTCGAGCAGGTTCGGCTTTGCAGGCATTGGAGCTGCCAGTGGAGCACTGGGGTTGTTGGCTGGTTTTGACTACAGTCGAGAAGCTCAATAGTGAGTCGCGGCAGTTGCGGGCTCGAGAGGCCAGCAGGAACGAAATGCCGAGGAGTTGACCGAATTCCTGGAAGCCCGACTTACCGAACTAGAGAGCATGCCAACAGCGAAGAACACTTCCAAAGGTCACTTTGTTCAGGGCAGAAGTATAGCAGCTGACCCACCCAAGAAGACATAATCACATCACCAGTGCCGACTTTGTGTCCCAAATGCGCGCAGCCGGTTCCATTGTTCCGATGTGGCGTATTCGGGAGTCTCTCAATTCCGCAGCGTGACCAGTTTGTCCATCGGCATATGTGCAGATCAGGACATTGACAAACGTGAAAGAGGTAAGTGCCGAGTATGTAACGAACGGCACAACTCTTTGGTGCATCAATCGTCCCGATCAGACACCAAATTCCTTGATCCATATGTGGCTAGTCTCTCCAAATGGACGACTTTCTTTTTACCTCGTCTCTGCGTGTAGGATTGTATGCGATACACAACATCGTTCAAACGCTTTATGAATTTGTACGGCCCTTCCCACGATGTTTGTAGTTTTGGAGACATACACTTTTTCCGTTGCGGATTATACAGCAACACCAAGTCGCCTTCTTGAAACCATCAGAATTCATAGCTCGGTCATATCGATCCTTCATTTGTTGCACATCAGCTGTGTTCGCTGCCTCACATGTTGGTGTATGTCACCCATTTCAACGCGTTCAAATGATGCTCCTGTGTTGTACTGCTGCAATCTTCCTCTGCTTCTAGTTTTCGGACCCATGCATTGCGCACAGTTTTTAATCCATTCCGCAACTGATTCTTGACAATTCACCCAGTAAAATCGTTGTTTAATCTTTTCTAGGGTCTTCGTAACACCCAAAGGCGCCCTCCGCTTGGTCCATTGTGAAATTCTTCTAATACGGCTGTTATTCTAGACTTTGTTAGGACAATCAAATCATTGACGTGTTTACCATCCTTGGTTTCCCATGAACGATGCAGCACTACGCTTATCAATTTCAAGCTATTCAATTGCACCCAATACGCCCTGGCCCATGGACTTTGTGATGCCATTTCCTCTTTGGTTGGTCTTCTACCCATTTCTTTCGCTCTAATGACCTTGGCCAAGTCTGTATCCTCCAGTTGACTTTTCCTTAACGCGCTGGTTTCTCATTCATCATCCAGTTGCAGATTTGTTAATAGGATGTCGACTATACCTTCGTATCTCTCAGCCTTAGAGCAATGCTTACACTCCAATGCACATGGGTGACTAGATAGTGCATCGACATTCCCAATTTGTCCACCTTTCCGATGCTGTATTTTCGGCGTGTTTTTGTTTTTCCTACGAGACGCATTACAATTCCGTGCGAAGTGTCCTGGTCTTCCACAGCTGTAACACTTTGCTTCGGAGCCTTTGTGTGAGACTGGCATCATTTGAGAAATAAGATCCTCCTGGTTCGACTTCCAGTCGATGAACTTTGTGTGTCTGTTTGCTCAGAAGGTTTGCTGTTTCTTGCGTAAGAGCAAATGACACTGTTTCGGCAAACGTCTTCTTTGGCGTGGAATAGACTGCGCGTTTGGTATTCGCATCTCGTATTCCATTCCTAAACGCTTGAATTTTAAGTAATTCAATTACTTCTGCTGGTGCGTCTGTATTGGCCAAATGCGCGAGCCGCTCTATCTCCGTTGCATATTCTTGTAACGGCCCGTTAGCTTTTTGGTACCGATTCATGAGCTCCATTTGGAATATTTGTGTCCTATGGTCGCTACCATATCGCCGTTCGATCGCTGCCATTAACGCGTCGTAATTTTCACGTTCAATTTCAGGAACCGTTTGCAAGACTTCAGCGGCGGAGCCCTTCAATGATACAACCAAAGCTGCCACTTTGTCTGCCGTAGGCCAGTGATTGGTTCGAGCTGTGGGCTCGAACTGTAGTTTAAAAATGTTGAACGGTACAGTTCCGCCAAACGTTGGCGCCTTCAATTTAGTTGCACTAATAGCTGCAACTGGTCCACTGAACTGTATCTCTCGGATATGACCATCCAACTTCAATATTTCTGCTTCTAATTTTGTGTAGTTTTGGGTAACTTGGTGCAAGCCGTCCTCCATTTCGTCCTGCCTCGCCTGCACTCTGGCAGAATTCCCTTCGATGGGCGATCGTCTTTCCTGCAGTTGTGAAATGTGTTGTGCCAGCTGGTTCTCCATACGTGAGGACTGTTGCGCCAGCTGCTCCTGCATGCGTTGTGCTAGCTTCTCTTCCATGCGTGAGGACTGCTGCGCCATTGCTGCTAGAAGCACGTTCATGTCGAATGCTGGGACTGGCTGCGGCTCTACCTTCTGTTCTTCGGCTTTAAGTGAAGCCCCTGAAGCATCACGACAAAACTCGTGCCCATCAACTTCGATGCCTTCGCTCTCCATTGCTTTACGCAATCGTGCTTGTAGGTCCGCCCGACTCCCTGTCACAAGCAATCCTCGAGACTCCAATTCTTCTTTTAAATGGGTTATCCTCAAGTCAACAAACCTTACCATTCTGTAGGACTATTCAGCAATGCCACTTCTGACACCAACGTTACGTAATTTAGATTTTACGTTCATCGACTTCCTAGGTCCGAACTCCGGATTGTGAATAATCCAACAAAACTCCAAGTTTGTTCTCCTTTCCTGAATAGCTTTATTTTATTTTCACTTATTCATTGACACTTAATATCACTCGACATCCAAATTCGAACTAACCGAGAAACGCCCGGCATGCTATTCACGTTTATTCGAGTGTAAATTCGTCGCACTCGCCCGGTGTAGCGATCCTAATTCCTGCCCAGGAACAATCCGAGGTCCAGAAGACGTCCACCCCAAAAGGTAAGCCGTCCCTCCTTTATCATTTTCCTGGTGATACCTCAACACCGGCATGCTATTCACGATTATTCGAGTGTAAATTCGTCGCAATATATATATAAATCATCATCATCCGCACTACAACCGGGATCCGGTTTAGGCCTTATTTAGCAAGTCTCTCCACCGGTAACCAGTCCTTATCCGAGACTTGTTAAATTGTCCATAATAATTTGTTTTTCCGGGCAAGATTATTAGCCTTGCCTTGGTATACGACTTACAATATATTATATATGATATACGAAATACGATATACGATATAGGTACACGATATAAGATATATTGTAAATGGTGAGCGATATACTTATCTCGTAAACTAATGGAACAAAAACATGAAACAAGAGGAACTTCTCGACAGTAATTCTTTGATTCTCTAAGCTTCACTTCGCTACACCTCTGTCCTTACAGAAGGCCTTACAAGAAGAAAATTGTCGACATCACTTAGATTTTTTATACGTTTTTACGCCTACATGGTTATCTCAAGATAAGTGGTCATAAAATCGAAACCGTTTGGCAATTCATTTGCTAGGTAAATACAATTGACCAGTCGATGCTGGTCCTAGGAAGGAACTAATGCGGCATTAAACATACGAATTTTGACGATTACCTTTGGACCAGCGACGGCCGCATTTTCGTTCAGGGAAATTTTAATGAATATTTAAAACCCATTAAGGGCAACCTAACACTGTTCTCGTATTGTAACACCAGACAAAAATCAAAAAATTTTAATAAACAAATCGCCATTGTGTTCTAATATAACACCCCAGTCAAGAAAGTTATCATGGGTGGTTGTACATCGTACAGCCGACTGGGTTAAGACTTCTAAAGAATCGGTTGCCCAAAACTGGATAAAAGTAGACAGTGTACACAAAGAAACTGAACTGGGGACCTTGTAAATTAAGTGACTTCTGGGAGAATGTAGAAGATCGTTTTGCGGGTGCAAGTGATCAAGTAATAGTATGATATGAAGATGGCCGGTACTATTTTTGATGCTACCTCTGCTGGGAAATGAGTCAGCCATAGTCCGTGTGGGTTGGCGATGTCTGTCATATTCTCCTTGCCAGGCATGGTTATTTTTGACTCAAGGTTCTTAAAGTTCAGCAAATATTTGCCTTTAGAATATTTAGAAATGAAATTTCACTAAGAAAGTAGACGCGCGCAATACCGTTCAAGAAATCAATCAATTATTTCTACCAATCACAATCAATCACATTCTCAAACATTTCAAAGGACTCGGTTCAACTTTTGAATCGATTTTTATTTCAACTTTTATTATACGGCTGTAAGATTGCATGTAGGTTCAACTTTTATTTTAAGGAATTCATTTTTATGCATGACACTCTGACAAGAGAGGTACCACTCACAACCTCTCTCGCTGGCGATTCAATACCATCTTTCTGCTGAGTTTTTCGACCATCGACATATGGCCGCAGCTTGGCGTTGGTTTTCACTTGCTTCGTAACTACCGCAAGATAGTGTTTTGGGATGCCCTCCACCACACCACTTCGGATTTTCAGCATAGGGTGCTATTACCTTAACCTCTTTGGGTAAGGGGTTAATACAACGATGCAAAAGATATTTTCGCATATTAAGTTTGTATAAACTTACTTATTCTCGGGCGGTGCCGTTTGTTCCGCGCAAAGCATTTTCTTGTAATGGGATTTAATGAAAGCAGTGTCAGCATAAAGTATACCTTCGACATGTATGTCTGAATTTTACAGATATATTGTCCTCAATTTCTATTTAATTGATCAATTTAATATTATTCAAGGAAGTTCAAAGTAAGCACGATGCAGTAAATAAAAATAATGGGATGCGTGGATATAGCGTATAACACTCGAAAATTATTTTGGTTGGTTTGTACTCCGATGATACCAAGAGATGGTACGAGTTTTTAGATATATATATGTCATCAACGTAACGATTGTGAGTTATGTCGTTAATAGATAAAATCGAAATTAGAGGGGAGAGAGACTTTTCTCTTTCATCGTCCCACGTCCGAACCAAATATTCTTGCGGAAGCCTAGCATCTGTTGTAAATTTTTCTGAGCGCTGCATTGAAGAACATACTTATACTTGTTTCGACATCTGCTTTTTTGTCAGTTTTAATTCATCATCATCATCATCGGCACTACAACCGGGATCCGGTCTTGGTCTTTTTTAACAAGTCTGGGGTTTGTTAAATTTTCCATAATAATTTGTTTTTCCGGGCAAGGTTATTAGCCTTGCGCCAACCTCTTTCAGGATGTCGCTGCATCATAGTTCACTACTTGGCGGATGCCAAAGGAACTATCCAGGGGTGTCACGTGGAGACTGCATATCAACTTGAATTGAACAGGGACAAGGATCGTCCTGGCCGTCGCCGGGTTGAAAGCCATCAGAGACTTTACCCTATATGTTCGTCCCATCCCCCCACAGTATTAACTCAGTCTCTTAAAAAAACTCTTTCTGTGGCATCTCTATAAAAACCCATAAAAATCATACAATCATTGAAGAAGTAGACCTAATTTGTGAAAAACTCACCCCCATGTGTCAAATCATAAAAGAATTACACAAACGACTTGCTGATTTTTAGGTTTACTCTTTTAAGCATGAAAACGAAAAACCAGACCAAAATTCTTTTACCTTTTTTAAACGAGAACAAAATCTGGATCAATCAATTTGTGAAAACGTTCGCTCGTCTGATGCGATGATCCTTCGCTTATAGTGATAACAATCTCTGAATGTTATTTTTAAACCCCAGATTACGGGCCGTTCTGCTTTTTTTCTTAATACTAGCCCTTCTTTGTGTACTTTTCTTCCACAAAATAATTTGTCCTAAATTAGGCGATACTTGTATTTCACCATAAGTAATACCTACCTAAAGGAGCTTGCAAGGAGTCCTACGTAACCACAAGATGCACGTGAATAATACACAGACACCATAAGCCGATAAAACTACCAAATGCAAACTCTCCTGTTGCTATCCTTGCTATAGTTAGCAGCAGTAACATTTAGACTACGCTTCTGTGTTTCTTCTTTCAATGCAAAACTGTAGCACCCTGATACCTGTCTACTTTTTGACAGGATTAGTATTACCAATAAAACTCTCTATGCAATAGAGAAAATTACTTCTTCTGTGTGTAAAATTAAGGTGACAAACAAATGGTAGCAGTAGTTGTACAGTTCTTATATTAGTGGAACTGAATGGTTACCCTCGAATGTCTTGCACGACGTAAGTCTAATGATACACAGGTTCAACTGAGAGTTGCGCCATTGAAAGTGTTACCCAATGTGTTGATTAATTACATTTCTGAAATTACGATATGTTCTAGAAATTATAACGAGTGTCAGACTGTTGTGGATAGATACCATATCCTGCTCATATTGCGCTTTTGACTGTAGCAGCTGGTGCGGTGTTGATTTGGGACCATTTCGTCTTATCTCTTATTCGCACGTTAACAAACATTCCCCACAAAGACTATTTATAATGGTGGTACATCATGATTCACGTAGTTGCAACCATTGGCGGTACAATTCTCAGTCAACATACAAGAGCAATCTAAAGTCAATGGTTGATTTGTAGCTTAGATAATAACAGAGGATCCTTTCACCTTGTAAAACGCGCACAACGCAAATTCGTTGTTCTCGTCCACAGCTAAGAGTAATTATCGCACAAAGATGAGTATTTTATCCTTCTGCCTGAGTATCCTTGATCTCGACAATCGTACCGTACCAGTTTAATGATTCTGACACAGAAGAATGAAACCGCAATTAAAATTTCAAGGATGACAAGTACAACTGCGTTTTCTACACCTTTCGAGATATACCACCAACATTTCCCCCTTCGACTGCCGAGTGCTCGCAAATTGCTAACCCTACATTGGAAGGGTGAATTTCATGCATAGGAATTAGAATATAATCCCCGGTTGCCTCACCGTACACAAGAGATTTATTATCACGTCCTGAAAGATGCACTTTCACAGGACTGCACACTTGTTATGCACAAACTGAACGGGTTGACAAACATGCGGTGAACACGGATAGAATAAGATTCCCTCTTTTCCGGCACAAACACAGACACAATGGATATACCATAGTATTGACTTCTGGCGGCTGACAGGGATGTGAGCGGGGCTTGAGTTTGCCGATTTGTGAACAGAGTAAACTGGACGTCAAATCAGGGCAACGATGAGTTACTTTGGGAGCTTATTGAAACATTCGACGTTTCCCATTTAATATCTTTAATGGGGGGTTCTCAACTTGAGGAAGATGTAAAAGCATATGTTTTAGTTCAATTACTTTTTCCTAAAACTCTTAGAGCAAGAAGTTGTCATTAGGAAGTGTGAAGTTTAAGAAGAGCACCATTGATTTAAAATGTCAATCCCTCCTTTAATAAGCATAAAGTTCCTTCCTAGTAGATTCACCTGTCGTAAAGGGTGATAAATACCGGATGTCGCATGAACAATACGACATGACCACATACATATTTCACCCGATTTTTTTATGTTTAAGTGAATTAAGAAATAAATAAAAGGAGGAAAGCTCGCATACACTGGTTGCTAATGTCTTAAGTTTTTAGTGGCGAGATCAGATAGAGTGTTGTATAAGTTACTTTTTATTTTATACTGTTCAATACAATAAAAACCTTATTAATTTTTCAGGCAGCTTACCTGACCCTTTCTATTTGTACAACAACTTAACATTAAAATACAATTGAAATGGAAAGGCTATTTGTAATACCATTTTTGCTTTTTTAGCAATTCTACAACTCCATTGTGACGCTTAGTGATGAACTCGTGATGAACCCAGGTGGGGTCAACGTTTTGCACTGTCGCGGATTTTGCATGTGCTGTGTTAACTTATATTCGTGTGACTCGGCTGAAGAATGATCGTTTTGTGTCTCTTCCTATATCCGAAGTTGTTTTTAAAATGAACCGGTGCGTACTCTTTGATTAACCACATCTCCTAGTAAAAGGCGGCACGTTTTCGTCAAGATCAGCTGACCTCCGTAAGGATATAAATACAATTGATATTATAATATTATAAGCCTTTACTACCAGAAAACCGAAAAGTGTATAATTTTTCTTCTTATCATAATTTTTGGCTCTGCGGGAGCACTCTATGTTATTCAGTTTGTGTGTTTAATTAAACATTTTCACCTTTCAGATTTTTTTTAATACTTTGAAGAAAAGATGGCAATAATTTGAGAGGAAAGCAAAGAGAACTTGAACTTCGACTTGTTGCCTTGATGGCTTGATGCCAGACTGTAGCTAAGGAGATATTTTAAACATATTTTAAGAGTTAAAGGTAGATTGACGATTCCATAACCTTCGATGCTTTTTTGCATATCACACACGCACAAAAGGGATGTTTTCTTGATACTGTTAAATGCCAAGGTAAAGTCCGGTTGGATAAATTGGGATAGGAGCTCAGAAAGTAGAAATCAGTGCACATTAATCTTAAATGCTTTAAAAATCATAATGACAATACACGAATAATGGATAATTAAATAAATATATACAAAACGTGAGAGAGCGCTAGCATTTATGTTTATTCGTACTTTTACAGTGAATAAGTGCGCATTTTTTGATAGTCGGCTAAAGCAGAATGAGACAGTCTAAATTCACTTGATGAGTGTAGTGCTTTGTAAGGGTTATGAAGGATCTGATTCCAGGCAAAGCCATGGAAAGGTTAACACTAGAGTATATGCGCCCCTTTTTTACACCAATGCACGCGTGCACAAGTTTCGGGACTTGCTAAATAAGCCCAAGAGCGGATCCCAGTTGTAGTGCCAATGATGATGATGATTAATTCTTTTAGAGAATTTTCTACATCAACACTTTCGTCATATGTTGAATTTCACAATAAAAGATCAGCAACATGCTAGAATTTACCAGGCACATACATAACACTAAGCTCATACCTAACTAACTTAAGTCTTATACGCTGTAACCTATGTGAGTGAATTTGATTAATCTCTTTTTTCATAATGGATACTAACGGTTTGTGGCCACTATGCATAATATCTTTACGCCCATATATGTATCGATTGAATTCACTTCGGCACCACTATCCAATTTCAACTCAATACTTAAATTCATAATTTTTAATTTTTGGAAACAACTTTCTTTTTTTTTTTAATTTGGGGCAAAATTCAGCACATTCACAGTACTCATGTACATCACCGAATCATCTTCGGGATCAGCGGAATAATCTTCAGTATCATCATCATTGTTACTAACCTCGTTGATGAATCTTCGATTATTTGCATTTTTACGCTCCTTGCACACAATTGCGAAGAGAATGAACTTTCCCCACGTCATACCTTTGTTATATTTTTATTCTATAACAATTGAATTTTGGTCCTAGTAGACTTTTTCCACAAAACTTACCCCTAATTATTTTTACTAGGTGAGACGTGGGCGAATTCGGCTTCTGCTGTAGGTGGATGGGGTGCGATGTGGGTCACAAATGAAAACTCCTTGTATTTTTTGACTATAGATTTTAATTTATTAACTATTTTAACTATAGGTTTTAATTTATTAACTGTTTTAACTAGAGATTTTAATTTATTAACTATCGTAATTACAGATTTTAATTTATTAACTATTTTAACTATAAGTTTTAATTTATAAACTATTTTAATTATAAATTGTAATTTATGAACTATTTTAATTACAGTTTTTAATTTATTAACTATTTTAACTATGAGTTTTAATTTATTAACAATTTTAATTAGAGGTTTCAATTTATTAACTGTTTTAACTAGAGGTTTTAATTTATTAACTATTTTAATTACAGTTTTTAGTTTATTAACTCCGATTGCACCTCTATGTAAATAATATGAACTATTTTAATTACAGTTTTGACTTATTAACTGTTTTAACTATAAGTTTTAATTTGGTTACTATTTTAATTACAGTTTTTTAGTTATTAACTCCGATTGCACCTCCACGTTAATAATTGTTTCTTTAACACACAGAATAAAACGATTATCCATATCCATGGGCACTTCTATGTTAATAATTGTTCCTTTTTACACAATGAATAAAACGATCATTCATAAACCGTGTGCATTTTTAACTTAATCGTTGTTGTTTTTTTTCACCATGGTGCATGAAGCGTTTGCTTTTATTTAATATTTTAATTATTCTGAACAAATGTTCTATTCTTTTAATACTTTCTATCGCTTTGGTAGAAACACAACCGCACGCTTTCCCGACACACTTCAAAGGGACTTATTTTAAATTGTGCGGAGCGATGACCACACTCGCTCAACGCACACGGAACAAGAGGAAGCATACTGTTGTATGTCTCTGCATATCCTTTTCTTGTTCCGCTTCCTCAATGCAGGAACTGCTGCCGTTGTGGGAAAACGGAATTAGTGGAACTATTGTTGCGTTCAGTATATAATATTTGGGACTTTTAGGTCGAACCAAATATTATCTACTGGGATAGGGATCTGGTGTTTTTAGGGGTGTTAATTTATTTTAAACATTTGGCTATTGCAATGGTGGGAATATTCTATTGTACTTTAATGTGATGTTTTGATATTGGGAAAGGATATGCATTAATCAGGATTTTATGTATTTTTAGGGGGAATGATAATTAACAGATATTAGTTATATAACACCTTTTACGCGTAGCTGGCCATTTTCCTAACGCGTGAAACCGATTGCATCTAAAGCATGGTATATGGTATATTCGGTTTCCTACTAGTTTGGTGTATTTCTTCTGATCTCCTCTCCTTTTCTCAAGTCTGAAATTTGAACTGAATTAATAGCGTTGACATTTAACATTTTATCATCTCGATTACTCGCATTCATTAGTGTTTCCGCCATCGCTGCACGTTCATTCTCCATCCGTTTTGCCTGCATTCTGGTCTCTTCTGCCACACGACAGATCTCCTTTGCTTTTACCAAAGTCAAACGATCCTGTTTTAATAACTGTAGTCGCGCGTTGTAATCTGCTACACCAATGACTAGGCGATCTCTGATCATGTGTTCTTTGTGGGTATCAAATTTACAGTTTTCCTCTAGCTTGGTAATATCCGCTATGAACTGCTCCAACGGTTCTCCCTCATATTGATGACATGAAAATATGTATTTATCACTATTTATCATACACGATATTGCTTCGTGGTACGCAATTTTTTTTGTCCTCTGTGAGTCCCAATGTCCGGAAAATTTCAATCGCCTGTTCACCCGCCCATGATAAAAATCTAACCACTTGTATGATCTGACTCTCGCAGCTCGTGTTAGTGGCAACCGTGTAGACGTCCCAGATAGCCTTAAATTTCCTGCAGTTCTCTCTAGCATTACCATCCATTGAGAATGGACCTGCATTTTGGTAACACATTTCACTCATTGTTTCCGCCAAATTGTTTTAATTTTATTTTCTCATATCTCATAATCATCATTATCGGCACTACAACTGGGATCCGGTTAAATTTTCCATAACAATTTGTTTTCCCGGGCAAGGTTATTAGCCTTGCGCCAACCTTTCTCAGGATGTCGCTGCATGCATTGGTTCACTACTTGGAGGATGCTAGAGTAGCTATCCAGGGGGATCGCATGGAGATTGCATGTCAACTTGAATTCAACAGGGACAAGGATCGCCTGGTTGAAAGCAAAGACCTTGCACTGTATGTTCGCTCCCACACCCCCGATCCATGAATTACTGATCATTTATCGTATAAAATGGAATTTGTCTTTAATTAAAACCCCAAGTTGTAGTAAAGTTAGTTCGACAATTTTATCCATCCAATGTCGTACATTCATTACAAACAAAACGACTAACCAATAATTGTCGTAGACTGCTCTACTCCCCAAACGTTCGACACCTTTTTTCCCTACCAAAACGCAGTGTTCTTCCACTTCTCATAAACTAAATCTCGCCAAACCTATTTTCTACCATCGGCAAGGACAGGGGAACCCACCACATCAAATCCAAAATCTTATTTACAAAATTTTCGCCTGAAAATGCTTGAATGTATTTGTTTTACATGAACAATGATTTACAAGTGGTATAGTATACAATGGCTAGTAAGGTAAGCTCTTTGTACTATCGGTGGGTGTTCTAACCAACTTCCGGGAATCATAAACAACGTATACGAGGAAACCGCTAAATGTAATTACCTCGTAGGTCTAACTTCCCCTCGTGTTACCATCTCACTCAAGTAAACAACAACGACCATAACCTGAATGGGCAATACCCTGGAGGAACGATTAAATCTCATTTATCAAGTGCAGGAACGGCATTTGGGTGCCCATATCCTCGAATATCGTACCTGCTCGTGTGCTGTAGTTAATTGTTGTTTTTATTATACTGAAAAAGGAGTTCTGTAAAGCACTCGTCGCCCTTTGAAGATCTCCTGTGTTTACAATGAAATTCTCATAAGCTCTGCGATTACAAAGGAAAGCGTTGCAGGAAATTTGTTGTCTTACAGGATGTGAACAATAGATTGAAGTCGTCAGTAAAAATTGAACGGATTGAATTTAGAATGGTGTTTACGAAATCATTGAATAGCAAATGCAGGTTTTCTCCGACGGGTGTAAATTTAAAACGTTTTAGCAATAAAAACGAATTCGGGATGGAAAGCAATGTAGAAATTTTTATTTATATTACAGGGTGGGCTATTGTATCGTCATGTTTTTTTTTTTTTTGGGTAATAATCGAAGAAAAATACACATATTTTGTTGCGAGTTGATTTTTCGTTTATTTTGAGCCTTGCAAATTGCTTCTGATCGGATTTTGAATATAATATTACATTATTGCGCCGCCAAAACCAACAACTCAGTGGTTCGTTGCTTTATTTACTTTTTGCATTTGCCATCACTTTTTGAATTGTTTCGGATTGAACAGCAGTCACATACTATCGGATGTCATCTTACAAAGCTGCTAGGGGCCTTGGTATATTTAACTTTGAATTTGAAGTAACCCTGCAAGAGATTCTTGGAGGCATTAAGTCAGACGATCGTGCAGATCAGTCAAAATCATTTCTTTTTTCGACTTTACGCGGGCGATGAACAAAGAACGCAAGACAGCCATTGTATCGGGGACTGCGTAAGTTGTGGCGTCATCTTGTTGGAACCAAAAGTCGTTTGTGTCGCTATCAGTCAAATTGTGACAGCAAAGGATCCATTGTTATGGCTCGAAAACTCTCTACATTGACGGTTACGGCGGTTCCAAAGTCATTTTCGAAGAAGAATTCCAACGTTTTACTTCATAAATATCGGTCCGCGTACTAACTGAAAGTTATCATTTTCGTAAAATCAATCATTAATTTCATTCACGGTCTCTTTTGACGACGTGTGAGCTTCATTGGTTATGATCGCATTCACGTTGCACTGTCACAGTTGAGAACATGTATTGAATGTAAAGCTGCTTCAGAACACCGTACTTACGAAATAAAAGATATCTACACACACGGAGTCGAACATAAATGAGAAACAAATGTTATTGGAGCAGGTTCATAGATTTGTTAATTATTGTCGTGCCAAGAAATGTCTGCCACGTGTCACCTGATGTTCGTTATCCCCTATATAAGGGGTGAAAAATAGACCCATAAAGCTCATAATCAAATCCACTCGAAGTCAAGTACATCCATGACTTGGCCGGAATGACGGGCGATGGCTGCTATTGGTTAGTGTTTTGGATCGTGGCGTCAAGATCAATGCAAATGTGTACCCCAAGACGGTTTGAGAAGGTGCTTTGACGTCGTGGGAAATCAAACTTTTCGGTGAGAGAGAGTAAACATTTAACAAGTCTCTGCGCCGTCACACAAAGCACACGTCAAAAAAAGATTGATGCAAAACAACGTTCCACACTTCATTTTGCACACACAATTGGTTTCCAGGGTCACCAGATAAAATTTCCGCTACCACAGTGTTAAAGATTAATGAAAACATTTTATTCCAAAAACCAACCAAGTGAGTCCGGTGTCGGGGAATAGTAGTACAGTAGCACACGCCTATAATATGTTAGTAATATAGTGAATCATAAATAAATATAATGTAACATTGAAGTAGTGTAACAACACCAAGGTGGAACATAAATTGTGTAGCGAGCTTAGGGTTCGCTGGATTCATTATTTTAATAAATAAGAGCCGTAAAATCGATTTTGTTTGTAAAAACTTTATTAGTCTGTTAATGACAACCGTTCCTTGATATTTCGCTAATAATTCGGTGACTCTTCTTTCTCTCCAGACTTATCGTATAATTCCTATCGCTTCTTTACTCCACTTTTTACTTATGGCTTCCTTACTGCGTGCGACGTATTTATACCGTTTTTCCTCATTCTGATTGGGCGTTTCGTTTCCGTTCGTTCCATAGCCTCGAATTTTCTACTGCTCATAATCCCCGGTTTTCCAGTACTTTCTAGAATATTCTAGTACTTTGTTTTGAAGACCTGCCAGATATCACAGCTGATTGTCATATGCGTCACAATAGTATAACTGTAAATATCATAACAACGAATACTACAAAAGGCAAACATTTAAGAATTACTCGTCTAAGAGAATCATATATAGTACACAGTATACCAGTTTGTAATATATGAGCTTGTAGTATATGAGATTGAAATACAGATGTTCGTAGTAGATGAGTGTACGCTATATGGGTTTGTACCATATATTTACAGAATAAGAGTTTGTGGTATAGGAATTTGTAATATAAACGTTTGTAGTATAAAGGTTTAAAGTACGGGTTGACAGTTTAAGAGCTTACATTGTAAGTTTGCAGTATAAACGTTTTTCAGTGTAAGATTTTGCATCCCAAACGTTTGCATAATAGGATTTTAAAGTATAACCGTTTGCAGTGTAAGAGCTTACAGTATAAGAGTTTGCAGTATAAAAGTCTGCGACATAATACTTCACAGAATAATAGTTTGTAGTGGAAACGTTAGCAGTATAATAGTTTACAGCTTATGAGTTGACCTTATAAGAATTTAGAGTTGATAGTATACGGGCACATAGTATAGCAATACGGCTGTAAAACACTAATCTGTCATGGCAGTTATGTGTTAACATATACAGTCCATTGACAGTATAAATATAATACTAGTGACACAGAAGAATTAGTTGTCTCTTGGCAGTTATGGGGTGTACGTCGCTAACTCCGACAAAAAAGTGTTTTTGTGGTAAACAACAAATAGACATAGCACGTTTTTTTTTCATAAGTGTTGCTGAAACGAAACAACAAAAGGCTAAACCTAATCGCGAACGGCGCTTTCTTCAGCGACGTCCAAATACAGTCCGCTAAGGCAAAACTGTTTTTGGACGTCGCTGAAGAAAGCGCCGTTCGCGATTAGGTTTAGCCTTTTGTTGTTTCGTTTCAGCAACATTTTTGGTCCTTCGAGCCGGATCTCGGCGATAAGACGACGATGCCGATAACGAGATCGGCTAAGGCGAAGAGGACGCTGCCGTTCCCTACGGGAGGACAAGGAGCAAGCGCCACAGGAGAAGAATCTCCCACACGACTTGGAGGAGAATATGATGGACCTGTCGGAGCGCTCGCCAGAAGAAGGGGATCAGCGCACGTGACCGAAGAGACGATGAAGGTGCCGATAACGAGATCGGCCGAAGCAAGGGGGATCCAATCCGAACCCCACACCCCCAGGCGGGGGACCAAGTTAACGTACGAAGCGTTAACCCAGAAGACCAGCGTAGCCAGAGAGGACAGGGCCCGAGACAACCGTGCCAAGGTCGAAGCGTGGCGCGGAACGCGAAGCACTACCTCAAGAGGAAGCTCGATGAAGTCGTCGAGGCGAGCTGATGCCGCGGCCAGTTTAGAAGTCTCCATGCGAGAACTGGAGGCGGCCGAGGCGAAGGCGAAGGCGGAAGAGGCGAAGGCGAAGGCGGAAGAGGCGAAGGCGAAGGTGGCCCAGGCGAAAGCGAAGGTGGCCCGAGAGAAGCTCGAATTGCGGAGGATAGACTCTGAGGACGAGGCGAGCCAGAGCGAGGCTGATGAAGACGAGGACGAGTACCAGCGGAACCCCTTCAATCAATGGGACGAACTGCCGAGAGCGCCCGGAGAAAGGCAGGAGGAGCTGGCCCAAGAAGACAGGTCACCGCACCGCGATCAAGGAAGGAGCGCGATCCAGGATCTGACCCAGACCATAGCCAGGCTCTTGCGGACACCCCCCGGAGCAAGTACCTCGAGGCAAATGGTGGAACTACCTGACTTCAACGGTGCCAGCGAAGAGTGGCTGGCTTTCAGGAGATCGTTTGTTGATACCTCCGCCGGATTCACCCACGCGCAGAACTTGGCGCGTCTCCGGAGAGCTCTAAAAGGAAGAGCAAGAGAGGCTGTCAGAAGCCTCCTGTTTATCGCCGAGGACCCCCAAGAGGTAATGGAAGGACTAGAGGCTCGCTTTGGAAGGCCGGGAGCGTTGGCCGTAGCAGAGCTGACAAAGCTGAGAGCCCTGCCTCGGGTCACCGAAGACCCGAGCGATATTGGAGTCTTCGCCAGCCGGGTTATGAACTCCGTGGCCACCATCAGAGCGCTGAGCAAGCAGCAGTTTCTAAACGCACCCGAGGTGGTAAGAGAACTGGCGACAAAGATCCCGTCATCCATGAGGTGCAGGTGGTTCGCGTACTACAACAGCCATGGAGGAGAGGACCAGCCGGAGCTGAGGGTTTTCAGCGACTTCATGAAGGTAGAGGCAGACATGTGTGCCAATTTCGCCCCACCAGAAGTATCATGGGAGCCGAGAGGAGGCTACCATCAACGAGCATCATCCCAAGGACGACGCAATCCAGGAAGGAGATCGATCCACGCCGTTCGAGAGAATGATGCACCCGGGAACGGAATCAAACCAGAGTGTCCGGTTTGTCTGAAGGACCACGACATCCCCAGATGCCCCACGTTCAAGAAGGCCAGTAATCGGGAAAAATGGAATCTGGCAAAAACGGCAAAGCTTTGTTTTAAATGCCTTTGCTCCAAACACCGAAAGGCAGACTGCAGGGCACCACCGTGCGATAGATGTTCAAGGGAACACCACGTCATCCTCCACCCGGACGAACCTCCACCAGGAATGGCACCTAGAAGAGGAAGAAGGTCATACCAGGACACCTCGCCATCAGGCCACGACCACGAGCAAACTAGAGGAGAGGTGGTCACCTCCATGCGCACAATTAGTAGCACCAAAGCCTACCTGAAGATGGTTCCAGTGGACGTTCACGGACCCAAGGGGTCGGCTCGAGTATTGGCTCTGCTTGACGAGGGATCCACTATTTCATTACTGGACTCGTCGGTCGCCGAGAAGATCGGTGCGAAAGGCAGGCGAGAAACGCTCGTTTTGGAGACAGTCGGGGAACTGGGCATCAGGAGGAACGACTCGCAAAGAGTCCATGTGCGAGTCAAAGGAGCCCATGGCCGGACCGGATACTCGATCGAGGTAAGAACCCTTCCTAACTTTAAACTTTCGAAGCAGGAGGTGAAGAAGGAGACGATTGAGAGATGCGAGCATCTACGAGACCTCGGAGACCAACTGACCTACACCCAACAGGAACCTAAATTGCTCATCGGCCAGGACAACTGGGGCCTGATAGTCACAAGGAGTCTGAGGAAGGGGAGACGCACCGAACCAGTCGCTTCGCTTACCAGCCTGGGATGGGTCCTGCACGGGTGCGAGGCCAGGAGCAGCGCGCCGGTGAGATTCGTCAACTATGGCAGGACTAAGGAAGACGAGACAGAATCGCTCGTAAGACGCCATTTCGAAATCGAAACATTGGGAGTGCAACCACGACGCCCCAAGAACGACGCCGACAGAAGGGCCATAGAGGTTCTGGAAAAAACCACGAGACGACTGCCAAACGGAAGATACGAAACGGGCCTTCTATGGAGAAGCGACGATGAGATGCTGCCCAACAACTATAGCCAGGCCTATCGACGCCTACTGAATATCGAGAGGAAACTGGGCCAAGACGAGGACCTGAAGAAGATGTACCTGGAGCAAATGGACAATTTGCTAGAGAACGGGTATGCAGAAAAGGCGCCAGCGAACTCCATCACCGGAAGGACCTTCTACCTCCCGCACTTTGCAGTAATACACCCGACGAAGAAAAAACCGCGGATAGTACTCGACGCAGCAGCCAAGTTCGACGACTCCCACTGCTTCAGCGCCGCGCTCGCCTTTTATTGCCAGCAGCTGTCTCCTTGTTCGCTTGGTTTCGATAAATCACTCGTTTCCTGTTGAGCGACTGGTATACAGCTGTCTGCCATGCTCCTCCTTCTTGAGTGCTTGTGCGCCGACGTCGAGTGCTTGTGCGCTGGTGCCCAGTGGTTGTGTGTCGATGCTGAGTGTTTTGTGTGCCGGTGTCGAGTGCTTGTGCGCCGGGAAGTATGCATCGCCAACAATAAGCAAGCAAATATCATTATAATGTGTGGTATAAGGGTGAATAGCACAGGAGTGAATAGAATAAGAGTGTATAGTATAATAATGAATAGTATATCAGTGAACAATATAAGAATGAAAAGTGTAGGATTTAGTGACACAAAATCGCTAGATATACCATTTAGTAGTACACAAGTAAATAGAATAAAGGTAAACAGTATAGGAGTGACTTTCATGGCGGTGAACAGTATATGAGTGAACCTAATAAGACTAAAAGTAAAAGACTGAATCGTAAAATCTTGCGAGGTACAACAGTAAATATATAGGGTTTTACAAATTGGACATAACAATTTGTATTTTAATAAGAATGTACCCTTAAACTTCTTTTCGGGAACCGTTAATGTTAAACCGCCAGTCAAGGTTTCCATTTTTATAGTGACATTCACGGCCGAGCAATGTTTGGATATATACATATATATATATATATATATATATATATATATATATATATATATATATATATATATATATATATATATATATATACATATATATATATATATAGATATATTTACATATATATACATATATGTGTGTGGATCGATCCAGAGGCATGCCGGGTTTTCACTGACTAAAACTACCTGCCGCCAAGCACATATTCCCGTTAATCCCCGCGGAACTTTCTTTTAATTATTCCATTTCATTTTTAAAAAATTTTTTATTTTCTCTGTATCTCCTTAGTTTCTAAATTACATGCTAGACAAAAACGCTTAAATTCTAGCTTAATTATCTTATATTATAACTTACTGGTCCTACGCAGACGCTCTAAGCTAAACATTACATAACGACTGTATAATTTTCCTTTCAGCAACAGAATTTTGTTTGTGGGAGTACTTATAATAATTTAAATGACAAAGAAAAATTTTGAAAACTTTGTGTCGAATTTTTTTGTTTTTTTTTTTGTCTTAAAATTTAACCTACTTTCTTTTTTTGTTTTTTTTGATATAATTTTACTTAAAAAACTTAACTTAACTTAACTTAAATCTTATACTACCTTAATTCTAGAAAAGCTAAGTCTATGTAAGCTAGCTGATAATACTGTTATTCTTTACCGACTTTGGTATCCAGGTCTTTATATGCCATTCAACCACCAGAACTGTTGACGCTGTCTAATACTATCGTCCCGGTCTCTGTGGGAGATAGCCCTACTGAAGCGCAGGAGCTCTTCCTCGGTGCGCGTTACTTCCCGGTCGTAGCACAATCGCCCGTCAACGGATGATCTACTTACATGATGGATCAGCGGAATTCCGGATCTATCCTTTTAAATATTCCATCGCGGGGCGGGATGGAGATTACCTGTTACTCCGCTCGTCGCGTCGCCACTGCTGCATCTTGTCACATAGGACATCATTTGCTACGGACCATACCTGTTTTGAACTCAGCATGCATTCTATTACCCCTAGCGGGGAACTGTTCGTCTCATATGTCTCTCCAAAATCGTTCGTGCGATCTCGAATCTCACGCACTGTGTGAGTACATGTTCCGCATTTTCTATTTTGCCTTCGCAATACAAGCAGTATGGGTGATTCACATGTTTATACTTATGCAAGTATTCCCGAAAGCATCCATGTCCTGATATTAGCGGAGTAAGGTGGTAATTCAGCTCGCCATGTTTTCTTTTCACCCATGTTACTACATCAGGTATCATGGTGTGGGTCCATCTTCCTTTGGTGGAAGAATCCCACGTTCGATGCGATTCCGTTAGGCTTGAGAGCTCCGATTGTGACTGCATTCCTCGACGATTGTGTTGGGAGACCTGAATGTGTGTGTGCGTGTGAGTATATTTTTAGATATCTATATATATACATATATATATATATGTATATATATATATATATATATATATATATATATATATGTATATGCATATATATATATATAAATATAAAAAAATTTCCCGAGATATCAGGTAATTAGAGATTGAGCTTTTGATTCAAGCCGGACTTCGGCCGAACCGCATAACAATGCTACTGGCTATATTATAATAATGTTTAGTCATTCAATACTCGTCGCCATCGATATTCTTTTTCCTAGTCGTCTCTTTCGTCATGGCTCCAGACCGAGGCTTAACCTGTCAGGATATAACAAAATAGCTTTGATATGCCTGTAATATATTAACAAACCAGTATTAGTTTTATTCTCTTATTCTACCAAAGCAACATTCAGCAAGCAACTTACGAGTGCACACCAGTGAACTTGTGGGGGTAAAAGTATAATGCCAACGTATGGCACAGGATTCACTGTAATCCCCCAACGATGATCCGCAGAAAGAAATGAAAAAAACACGTTCTTATTTATTTAAATTTATTTCTATTTATTTATTGGTGAAAACACGCAAATTGTGGTGAATGGCACAATATCGATTGAACTTAATTACACAGCTAAAAAGTGGGTCTTAATTGTATTTGCCAACATGAATCACAGCCTCACTGGATTAATCAGAATATCTATGATTTACTATTTCACTTCTGTCAAGCAGGGAATGCAGTACGCGACGGGAACGCCAGACTGTTCAGCTGGTCGGTCGTACGCAAATCGCGAATATAGGTGAACCGTCAAAACAGGCTTCGGGAACTAAAGAACTTTACCTGTACACCAACTCTATCGAACGACTCCTTGGGCTTTTTTTCCGTGAACTAAATGAACTATCTCATCCGCAGATACAACCAGGTTCAGATACAAATAGCGACTAACTCTATTTAGAGTGGAAATCGTAATTTCTGCTTTTTACACATTGATCTGCCAATGGTAATCATGCTCTCTTGTGTGTTCCCCAACTCACCACACTCATCCAGATCGAAACGTACTTGTGTATTCGTTCGACGTCGATGGGCGTAGCCAGAATGGAAAAATCAAAAGGGAAAGCACAATAACCCAGGGTTGACGTGGGTAGGTGTGTGTGCGTCAATGCCGTGTATACGGCTGGTCTACTGACCTAGTGACAATCTCTTAGGTCAACGCACTATAGCAAGACAGAAATACGAGAGAGAGGGCAAACATAGCTAAGGTTATTCACCAGCAAAAAGAGATCATTGATCCCAAGCGAATGGGTGATCTGGGAAAAGTCAATAGGAAGCCGCATCGGCTGGGGATATAATACCATTCTGTGGAATGTTCAATAAATACCCAAGCCTATGGACTATGACGCAACCACGTCGCTTGGTTTGACTTGGTTGTTGCTAACCAATACGAATGGAATTTCCGGTGGAAATCCCATGGTTAGCGCAATAGTGTTGCCGTATGTCGTTGATTGTAGCTAAACTTAATTATGCATTATCTGCATAGAATAATGAGTTTAGCTATGCGTCCTTTTGACATGTTTTACAGGTAAATACCTATCAAGGAAATGGGTAGGTATTGTGGTTGGAATTGTGGGCTGTTTCTCCTATAGGATAGAGAAACCCCTACAAACTGTATGTCACAAAATTGCCAAAATATTTATTTGTTCACCCTTGTTTTAATTGACGTTTATGTATAATGCTTGAGAACATCAGAAATTAATGTTTTTCATTTGTTCCCAAAAATTTCACGGCCGTCCGTTTTCAAGTCGCACCTCAATTAAATAATGTGGCTTGTCGAGAATGAAGGAAACAGTGAGATTTAAAAAAAAAAATACAACGATAATTATAAATGAACTATACTTATTAAAGAATTGCTTTAAATTACTCGTACAATCGTGGATTTACCAGAAACACTCTTCCCAAAAAGAATTATAAGTCATTCCAATTAACATTCAGGCATAACGAAAATAGTAGGAAGTCGAAATATTTGTTGCCAACAGTAGCAGACAATGGTGGAAGGTTATTATAAATAACTATCTAGTAGTTTAGAGAAGTCCCTTCCACATAAAGCAATTAAGTATTCCGTTACCTTTGTTCACGTTCCTTATCTATGCATAGAGTCCATTGTAACTCTCTATTGCCGGACACTTCTACCAGATTAACACTGAGTACAAAACATTTATCTCCAAGTCGTCTATCTCTTATTCTCGGAAGACCCGCAATTCTAAACGAAGCTTAGAACTATAAATTCTGCGTTTAAATTGTTTGAGTTTAATTTCCTGTTGATTAGTTAGAAACACTTTTCCATTGTAGTGAGACCTTCGTTTAATGTGTTTCCATTCCGAAGGTTACGTCTAGCTGAAGTGTACAAAAGTGTATTGCAAACGAACCAGGTTCATGATACACCATGCAACTCCTTCCAAATGCAAATATAAGGATAACTTCTGTACACGAATAACAAGTTAACGCATAAATTACTCTCACCCTTAGTATGCCACAATTCGAGAATGAGAATTAGAATGTTTCTCGGAACAGGACACAGCTATAGAAGTTTGCATTGCTTGCATCCCTTCTTTACGATGTCATTCGGGTTTGTTATTATTTTTTTGTTTCGTCCTTAACCCTTCCGCTAGTCCCGGTAGGAGTGGAAGATATTGTAATTCAAGGTAGCAAAACAAAGGGGTAGCCAGGTAAAACGAATGTAAAATATTCCGGTGCACCTTCGGAATATCAGGATGCAAGGGCGTACATGTGACCAGGAGAAAAGTGAGCAGGAAACAAACAAAAGTAGGAGGTCCATAATAGGATTGCCGGTGCTCGAAGGGATACGATGAGTCATTGGTGGTTCATTCTCTACAGTGTTTTCGCAGAAATATGCAGGTGATTATGGGGAAGCTTGTGTTGTTCGGTATGCTTTTGGGGTGTGTTTTCCTTTCTCACTTAATACGATTTTGAAAGAAATTGGTAAAGGGATGCTTACCTCAGTTCGTAATGGATGGTTTTTTGTCCCTAAATTGACAGAGTAATTGACAGGAGCTATGCGTAGTCAACGCCCTGAAAACCAGGGACAGAACTTTAATTAAATTGAGTTCCTTGTGCGGTTTCCTAAATATATTACATCGTCAAGTTGAAATGAAATTTTTAGGAGAAGAACAATTTATTACACAGTCTCAGTTGGAGCATGTTTTTTTTTTTTTTTTTTTTTGAGAAAACTCACTTAGGGTCATATTGTTCTCTATTCGAAATCACACAAAACACAAATCTAGAATGAAATTTACTAGACGCGTAGGTTACTATTTATTGGTATCGAAACATTTTTTTATAATATATCCACTGTAATTGGCTTTCAAAATGCCCTTATAATGTAAAGAGATATATTGTGTGCATTAGAAACCAAATTGGCTAGAATGGAGAATTGGAAAAACGTGGCTGCCATAATGCATTTGTGCTACAATATGTGTTTAAAAGCTGCTGCCTACAGACACGATAGTTCATCACAAAACATAATATGTTTTGCATTCGGTTCACCACAAGACACAAACAGCACTAATCAAAGGAAACGGCAGAAATGTTGTTAAATTATGCTTTTAATACAATAGCTTACAATATGTATATCATTTGTTACCTCTTCAATGAAACATTCACGAACTCCTCTTCCTAATATGGAGTGTTTACAAAATGGTATTGATATTTCAATTTAATTTAAATTCAAGGCCATCTGTAACAGGATTTGTTGGCCGATTGATGGTGTATCTGGAGTAAATTGTAAGTAGTACTTCCTGTTGCATCAAAGGTTCAATGAAATATACCAGCCTGGGAAATAGTACGATTTCAAATTTCACCATCAAATGATCACAGTATGAGAAACATGGAAATAAGGCAAATAATTGTAACTGTGCAAAACCGCGGGAATGTGGACGACAGTTTGGCATCGTTAATTATAACCTAACGAGCTCCTACTCGTTACGATTCCGATGCACATTAGCACGCTCGATAATTTATCAAAAGTTTGTGCAACTGCCACCATTAATGATTGCTCACTGTTCGCTTTGAGTTTAACGTAAAATGAAGGAAATCGTTTTTCGATTGGAACTCACATTGCAGTCGTCGACGAGCTTAGTAGGCACGATGTACCCATATTCTGACAACAGGTTTAACTTGATTTGTAAGCTGCTGTGCTTAGCTCCATTATCCTCGAAAGCATGTCGTCAACGTGTTTTGATCCTATATTCATTGTGTTCAGTCATCCTCCTGGTGTTATTGGCTGTATCTAGTTTAACATTTGATGTAGCGGATTTTTACTGTCGAGTTTGGTCATTTCTGTGGTATTTTTCGCAGCAGCTGCCACGCACATAATAATGATCCTAGAGTCACTCTTTACACGTCATCATCAAACAGAGTTTTTTGTACGGCTAATTGATTTGTATGCTGTGTTCCAAGTAAGATTGCGAAAGAATTCATTACCAAGCCATGCGCAAAAGCGTTATTTATAAATATCGGATGATGGCAGTCGTAATGCTAATTTTTAATGTCATTCATATGGTTTTTATAACATACAGTACCGGCATTGGATACTACTGGAAATGCTCCGCCTCACTTATTGCTGTCCGAATAAGGTTGGTTCAGGCTGCTGTCCATATCGACCTTATCTCTCACCGATTTGACAACTTAAACATTCTTCTCCGCCAACTAATCAGCTGCAGATTGCATCGCAATTAGCAGCAAAGATATTAATATACTAAACCGGATATTGGCGTTGAATACCGCCTATAGCAAATTAGTTAAGGTTGTCCAGTGCTTTAATGACATCTTTGGTTGGTCAATTGTGGCAATCACTTTGTACTTCTCTATGGATCTGTTGTGTAATGTATATTGGACAATCTTATCATGGGAAAAATATCTCCCTCTTGCCAAAAGTGGAGAAAGTTTAACTTACATTATTAACACAATCATCCCCTTCTTGGTATTTTGTCGAACACCTGCTCCAAGAATGTAATATGCTTGAAATCATAGATTACACAAAGTACATTGGGATTTTGTTTATTAAACTGTATTGTTGCAAGATTTTTTATTGCAAGTCAATCAACAGCCAATTGTGATACACGGTAAACGCTTTTTCGTTATTGATATGGGTCTTCCCCGTCTGGTAAGTTTGTGAGGAAATTGAAGAAAATCAATTTATAAGTTCTTCATTGAATAGATAATGATTTTAGTGACGAACTATCTGATGATTATTATTCAGCTTCGTTATTTGAAGGGCGAACTCTAATTACAAGTATGGCGATATTCTCTGTAACGAATTTAAAGCCTAAGGCGGAGCTTAATAATAAATGTTTAGAAATAGTTGATCCAAAAGAGGATGTAACATTTAAATGGACGTAAATAAACTAGTGGTTGTCGTGATCTTTATTTTATTAGTTAGGCGGAATGATGGTTGAAACTTTGTGCCTGCGGTGTAAATATAGTTAGGAGACGTGAAAACAATATTCATCTTTTCGTATTTATATCCTTCAATCATGTTAAATAATATTCTACGGGCGACAAAAAACGTTTTGTTCTGCACGGTGATCTTTAAAACTATATCGAACCACGAAATAAGTTTGTTAGAGTATCCAAGGTTCCAAAATAACATTTGTTCACTTGTCAGGAGTACTTGAAACGAACTACGAATTCTCACCAGTATAACATATATTCTGCATGAACTAACTGTGAAATATAGGGTGGCGCAAAATTAATCACCCATATTTGACATTTCTGAACAGCTGCAGCCATATCTTAACTTAACAGGAAAAATTGTAAAGGTCCAAATATGGATTTCCATCATCATCATCATCATCGGCACTACAACCGGGAGCCGGTCTTGGCCTTATTTAGCATGTCCCGAGGCTTGTTAAATTTTCCATAATGATTTGTTTTTTTTTTTTCGGGCAAGGTCATTAGTCTTGCGCCGGAGGCTCCCCGACGGGGAATCGGACCCCGGTCTCCCGTGTGGCAGGCGGGTATACTAACCACTATACTATCGAGGAGCCCATATCTTAACTTAACAGGAAAAATTGTAAAGGTCCAAATAAGGATTTCCATCACTCAAAATATTTTTTGTTATTTAGTAAAAAAGTAATTCAAAAACAAAATGGATGATTAATTTGGCGCCACCCTATGTAAAGGAGAAAAAACTTCATATGAATGTAATGGTTCCATTGCCGTGCTTCCTCCTATGGAGGGAAGAGTCATTTTCCCACTTTGTGAGTGAATTAAAACATCCTTTTTGGTTTATTTTGGGTTTCAGCACTCTATCACTATTATTTGTTTAATATCTATATCACATTAAAAATTATTCTTGTAGTTAAAAGAGACAAAACGCAGACATCCGACGATGTCCACTCATTAATACTGTGCTTTGAATTCTCGCGCATAGCGATGTCGACAACTCACTTCTAAAATTTTGACTGCCATCCATTTGTTTTATTTTTTTGAGAAACAGGCAGCAGAATAAGACAAAAGGAAGAGTTTCCGCAGTGGCTTGGAACATCTATCAAGAGGATTGGGTGAAAGCCATCAGATTTGTTAGCGTTTAGCAAACTTGAGTACGCGGGCAACGGTGCGCATTCGAAAGTGACTCTGGTTCATGGTTTGCAACTTACGGTCAAGTTGAGGTGGAACTATTGTTGTATCAGGCAGCGTTGAGTTCCCTGCGAAATGTGCAGCAAGTAGATTTGACTTATATTTTGCACTGGTGACTGGTCTGCATCGACTAAAAGCGAAGGAATGGATGACGAACCCGAGTTTTGGATGCTTTTCACCAATGCCCATAAGTTTGTATTATCTGTGTATGTTTTGTCTCATTCTCTAGTCATGAAAAAACTTTGTGTTGAATATGCGCACTGTAGTCATTTCCAGCTCTCTTAAATGTTTTCAGATTTTCCTCACTATTGTTGGATATATATAACAGGAAGCTCAATTCTTTAGCCTTAATGGCTTCTCTCCACCCGGATTCAAACCACATATTTCTCTTCGGTTTGATTCCATTTACCCCGTGCGGAATAAAGGTTGTCAATGTGTCCGCTACAAAGTCAAGATCGTTATTGGAAAACGGCGACGAATACCATTGTTCACTTTATATGGCCGAAACCACCTGACTCATATTCTTCTGTGAACACCAATAAAACCGCTGCCGTCGGAGTTTCTAGAGAATTGTAATCGGTAGTCTTCGGTTTGCTATTATATTCCCACTCTCAATAGCTCCGTTCAGGAAGTCCCCCTCTTACATACGCCTGCCCATTATGGTACTACATCTCACCCTCCCAAACGGAGAAATTACGAGTGTTTGCACGAAAATGTTTCCGGTTTATCACTGGCTCACACCGCAAAACCAACTCATATAGATATCATTGTAACAACGATCTTTACAACACCACAGGCATCGAACGACTGGATAGACGGATCCTAGAACTGTCGATAAATTTCATAGAAAACCTTCCTAACAATCCTAACCCGATAATAACGGACCTACCATCACCCTCCTCCAATACGGAAACTCACTACCGTAATTGTCTCCAAATCAGGACTCTCTTCACCTCAGGCAGACTGGTTAACGAATTAACGAGCTCGTGTACCACAACACCGAACTGGCACCCAATCATTTCAAATACACCAACATGCAACCATTCTCCAAGATTCTTAACTTTAACACAGAACCGAATGGCACCCCCCTCCCTCAAGAACATACCCTTACTATCCTCAATTAAAACGAGAAATCCCACATCCACATAAATCAATATTGTTAATATTATTTTGAAGTCATATCAAATTGTCACTATCATTGCAATATCAAATATTTTGTATTGTATATAAGATTAGATTAAGTTAGATTAAGTTATGTTAAGTAATTTTCAGTAGGCTAAGTTAAAATAAACAGAGTTCCAGGTTTTTTTTTCTGACCTTTTCTAGGAAAAACAAAACTACCAATCTATATAATTCCCATTAAATCTTAAGCACATATAAAAAAGAATTGTTTGAAAAATGTTAACAATTAACATGTAAACACTTATTATGTAACCAATATATTATAAGTTAGCTGTATTACGTATTGTAACACTTAATTTTTGATCAAATAAATGCAGTAAATTAAAAAAAAAAATCCATTCAGGAAGAATGTTTCCCAATTTTATCGTGGCACAAAATTGCGGAAGGAGTCATGCGACTTGTGAGGTTCAGCTTGTCGACTGACAGTGGGAATGATCAGCGGTGAGTTTAATTTGAACTTTTTTAGCATCCGGTAAATACTAACTCAGGATTTGAACACGCATAAAAGTAGTATAATAGAATCTCACGAATGAGTAGAACAACAGGCAAAAGGCTTGGTCGTATAAACCATACCGTATCCAGAAGAAGCCAACACTATTCAGTTGTATTATAACAAGTGAAGTTGGATTTTCGAATACGATACCGAGACAAAACGACAAAGCCGGGAGTGGCACAATGCACACTTACACCACATAAGAAAGAGAGAATGAGCAAATTTTAAATCAAATCCTAAATCAAATCGGTGCTGATTTGCTTTTGTGATAGTCGTCTACAAAGAATTTGTGCCTCCAGGACAATTTGTCAATCGAAATTTTTGTCAATAAGTTCTCGAAAGGAGGAGGAGAACTGCACACCGACGACACTGCACCTATTTGGATGCTTCACTGTGAGAACGTATCTTGTCACATGAGCATCTCCACAACTGAATTTTTGGCAACAAATAGTATTCCAGTAGTTCGTCAGCATACATATTTACCGATTACCAGAGCCAGCGACTTCTTTCTCTCTCCCGACTCAAAAAAAAAAAAACACTCCAAAGGACGTCAGCTTTGGTCGTTGGCTAATTTTCAACTGAAACAAGATGTCCGTCGTTGGTAATTACGGCAAACTATTTTGAGGGAGCTCCTCGATAGTATAGTGGTTAGTATACCCGCCTGTCACGCGTGGGACCGGGGATCGATTCGCCTTCGGGGAGCCTCTGGCGCAAGACTAATAACCTTGCCCGGAAAAAAATATCATTATGGAAAATTTAACAAGCCTCAGGACTTGCTAAATAAGGCCAAGACTGGCTTCCGGTTGTAGTGCCGATGATGATGATGATGATGATTTGAGGGGGCAGCTATGATGTGTAAAATTAGAATGCATGGCTATAAAAAAAAAAACAAAATTTTTATTACCTTTGTAACTTTTTATATATACCATGCTCATTGCTCAACTGAAATTATTGAATGCGTTTCACTATCCCAATTATTTTTCCACCTATATGTGTTAATCAGGGCGTGCATATTATTACACAGTAAAGATTACCTTCCAACGTATGAATAGACACCGACTATCGTTCTTTAGCCGAACCGCACGGATGTGGTATACTGTACGCCAAATAATGTATTTCCTAGTCATAATCTCCATTCAGTAATTTATGCGCTACCTCTTTGGCGGTTATGGAATATACCGCCGTACACAATAATAACTAAAAGTCACTCCTCTTGTTTTCTGTATTGGTTTTCATTTCGAATCTCTTTTTTCAGCTTTATATTAGTGTTGCACGTTGCCATCAGTCATGATGAGGGTGCTCTGCATGATAACATGTTTAAAATAACTCTCCACCACTGTGTCACAACCGCTGAACTCAAATTCAAGAGAGCCCTGCAAGAGTACTGCGCAAAAGCCCTGGCGCAAAGAAGAGCGACAACAACATTTTAGTCGAGAACAAAGGAAGAGATTAGCGGAAGCGATCGAGAAGGTCAGCTGTAAAAATAAAATATAATTAAAAGATGAATAAGAATAACGAGATAAACGAACAGATAACATTTTACAAGCACCGAAGATGGTTTAAGTGATATTCCACAGTGCATTTGTGGGGGTTCTTAAAGGGGCCCGAGGCACCACCCATCGTCCTAACCCAACTCCACTTTCCCAACCTGCAAATGCCAGTACCGATCATAAGTAGCTTACCTACATATGAGCTGTTCAAAGCTCTCCTTCATCAGTTTGACCTGAAAAATAAGCCCACGGCAAGATCTTGCCATGGCGTCAATCAATGCATACGACCAAACCTTTTCGGTTCATCTTACATGAACCATTAAGGAACCCGATCAACTCCACTTGTCGGCAACCACGATCATCGAACACACGCTAATCTTTCTGTGTGTTCTTGTTCCAACAATCCATTGGTGCAAAAAACACGTCGGGCAACTTACTTGCTTACACAGCTACAGCCAAATTTCCGACGACCGATCGCCCAAGCGACAACCGATCATAAAATTGGACACGACTATGATCGTTATTCAAACAATCGTACTAATGATCATGCCCTACGATATATTTTTCTAAAAACAAACAAATCTTTATCCTAGCCCTGGCCATGGCGAACAAATCTTCTGTTGACCTAACATCACAGAAGAATCCATTCCTGCCTGCCGCAACATCACCTATTGCCTACAACGGCATGGCTTTAGCCTTCATGTACGTCAATTTATTTGTACAGTTGCATGACCAATTGCATGATCCGTTGCCTTATCGAGGAACGATCACCGCATCGGTTATGTCTAATAATTCGCTGTCTATACAACGAACAGCCACGATTCTCACCCTGGCTATCAACAGAACGCTTCTGTATACACAATGTATACAGAAAAAGCTATTTCGGGCTGCACGGCAACATTCCCTAGCATAAACGAGTTGCTAGAATTAACAGAGCAACCTTTTTCGGCCGCTGTCGAGCGACCACTTGTTTGCACAGCTGACCGTGTGACATTTTATTTCTCGGATTGTTAATTATGTGAAAAACCACAAACTTGTTTGGACTAAAATTTGATTTTAATGAGAGGAGTTCACCACAAGCGTATTTTGTAAAACTAATGACAACTAATAAATAAATATTGACTCAAACAACACACCAGTGTTTAGTTTTTTTTCTCCTCTAGAGCTTGCGGGTGAACTCAATGCCTTTGCACTCTGTGGAATATTGGTGAAACTGTGTCCTTGTTGACACCATACATAATATTACCCACAAACTAATAAAAATTACAAAGAAAATGGGAGAAGAAATAAATGGCGAAGACAAAAGAAACAGAAGTGTTCGAGATTTGTGGATATCAGTATTCCAAACGGGACTGCATCAACCAGTAAGTAAGACACAACACGAAGTTGCACTACCCGAGGATTCAAAGGAAACAGTGAATCGAACTACTAACAAAAGATTAACGTTCACTAAACGCCAAAGTGTTTGTTCTCATCACATTAAATTCACTTTCACCATAAATATATTTATCAAACAATAAAATATTGAATATCGTCATATATTCAAAGGGCACCATAGGGAAATAAATATTGTAACCTATTGAATAGCGATTTAAGTAAAACAAATATTTAGGCAACATTGAATAATATAAGGCAATAGAATATAGCAAATATAACTCCGATTTGCGGTGCTGGTGGTGGTATGTAACAGTTGGTAGAGTCCTGTGGCCGACGTGGCTGAGGAGACTGTTATGTATGGTTCCTTGTGCTGAGCGAAGAGGTATTTAATTCTACAGCTGTTTTGTGGGATTCGCAGAACTGCCACAACTCTTCTTTCCATCGCCTAGTGCTTTGACGTGTAAGTAGTAAAAGATGTAAAACCCTGATATGTGATATTGATCAGTTTTTTTTGTAGTCATTTCTGTTGTCTAACATGTAAATTTTATATTACACTACTCACATGGGAATAAACAAATGTTTTTGTTATACTACTCTAAAGCTGATCATAGAGAAATTAAGCGGCAACCTCATAAATGAACGTTATCGTGTACATTGGCAAAGAACTTAATCCCCAGCATCCATAACCTGGAACGGCTTTCTCCATCTTCCGCGATGACCTTTTCAATCTGGGCACTGCCTTCCCCCCAGCCGAGTAGTGCGCATCGCTGTCCATGACAGCCTCGATTCGTCACTTATCGCTTTACCTACCTCCTCCAACCTGGACTTTGTAACAGGCAAAATCACTCTTCCTCGGAAATCAATCTTTGCAATGTGCTTCTATATCTTGCCAACCCAGCCTATTGAAATTTACGAGCTCGGTCTAAATACTACTGATCACATAATTGAGCTAAGTAATTACGAGGACGACATCATCGTCTTTGGAGATTTTAATTTTCCACAAATCAATGTGCCTTTATCCAACGATCAATCACACTTCATCTCCAATACCACCTCGGCCAAGGAATGTCTATTCATTGATTGACTAGATGATTCTTGTCCCTGTCAGATCGGCAATCTTTAAAACCTCGTTGGTAGGCAGCTAGACTTCATCTTTACGACAGACCCTGTCAATACATCAGTCTCTTCCAGCCCCTTCGTCCTTACATCTATAGACTACCACCACCCCGTTTTCGTGACCTTCTTTCGGAAACACTCTCAGCCGTCTGCTCCCTCTTCCAATCACTACGCGTACGATTTCCATAAAACTAACTTCCGCCTCATCAACGACTTCCTAGGCCGCCTTTCGTTCAACTACGATCACCTATCCGTCGAAAATGCCATCACTCATTTATATACCGGAATCCTTTACTCTACTTCCCTGTTCGTTCTCTACGAAGAACATCAACCTCTTTCCCTCCATGGTATAATCGCGAGCTTCGTTCCCTGCGTAATAAAAGGAATAAGTTATGGGTCACTCTCTCGGAATCGAACTATTCCCGACTACTCCAACTTTCTTGGCTGTTACCTCTGTAGCGATGCTAAATCGCTACTCCTATCCAAATCCCCAATAGTATCATTAACCTACATCCAAATTCCATATTGAGTCACATGAGCAACGAATTAAACCAAAAGTTAATTCGTCGCACATTGACTCAATTCCCAAAACCCTGACAACATGAAATGCTTAATTCAAAACGCATTTCATGATTTCCCTTCCAGGAACCTATCCAACCAAACCTCTAACAAATTCCCAGAACACAATTCCAATTGAAGCACACAAAGTCTTGTGTGTGCTTCTTGGAATTTTGACACTAAAATAGTTGACAATTCTCAACTAAAAAAACAATAAAAGGGCAGTAGTTTTCGATTGCGCCATTAGTAGATCTCCAAGAGGGCAGAGCGCCGGTCGAACGACCGAAGATTCCATACCTAACTTAAAACATAACAAATAAAATCAAAGGTATTAAAAGTAAGGAACAACGAGTTTCTTTCGACTTGCGAGACGATACACCCCACACCTGACACCAAAGGAGTACAACGGGTACAGAGCGCCGGTCGAATGACCGAAGATTCCATACCTAACTCAAAACATAACAAATAAAATCAAAGGTATTAAAATTAAGGAGCAACGAGTTTCTTTCGACTTGCGTGGCGATACACCCCCACCTGACTGGACAAATAAAAGAGATAACGATGGAGCCTCAACACCTCCAATTCACGTAACTTTACAACACCCTTTATCGCAACTATCTTACTAACACTCAGACATATTTCAAAAATTACCACAAAACCTTCTTTCAGCTCGTCAATCATAAACGTAAATCCGATGGTTACCCCCATCGCTTACTTTAACCTCTCATAGCTCATCTGATCCCTATCGCTAACCTCATCGCCACTCACTTCAATCAATCATTCACTAATGACTCCTTTGTTCCTGACCCGTCATACTTCAACTACCTACCTAACTTTTCCCCCGGGCCCCTTCTCAACAACTCTTTTGATCCGGCCTTAATTGAATCTAATCTACTGCAACTCAAGGCGAGTTTATACCGGTCTCTAATGGTATCCCTGTAATTCTCCTCAAGAAATGCCCAACCATTCTCAGTGCAGGCCTCTCATTGGTCTTCAATATCTCACTCTCTAAGAGCGTAGTCCTCCACATTTGGAAAACCTCTTTCATCACCCCCATCCACAAGAAGGGTCCCAAAAACGATTTGGCGAACTACCGCCCCATCACCAAACTGCACCAGTTATCTAAGATTCTCGAAAGCATTCTATACGAATCTCTTAGCTTTCGTTGCAAATCTTTTATTTCATCAAAGCAACATGGTTTTCTCAATGGCCGATCAACTACAACCAACCTTGTTGAGTTCACTTCATTTACACTCTCAGCACCAGGGACGGTAATGAGCCCGACATGGTCTCAACCGACCTCAGTAAAGCATATGACAAAATCTCGTCGGCTTCGAACCTGGATTGCTGAAATTGATTTCGTCCTATCTAAAGGATAGACTTTATTCCATGATAACCAACTCCTACCTTGCCGTCTCTGGAGCTCCTCAAGGAAGCCACCTGGGTCCTCTCCCATTTTTACTTGCCACTAATGACATTAATAAGGTCATTAAGAATTCCAGTTTGTCCCTATACGTTGATGACACCAAGGTACCAAGGTATACAAGATCATCGAGTCACCTCTTGATTCTGTACTGCAGACAATTTCTCGACTTGATGTAACAAAGATTGCTTTCTTCTTAACATCGCCAAATACCAATCTATAACCATTTTCCGTAAGGGCATTCACTCATCCTCGCGTCCCTATTCCTTTCATAATCAACCCTTATCCGTTGTCCAATCTATTCGAGACCTGGGGATCCTTTGCGACAGGGAGCTTAACTTCCTCTTTCACTATGACGAGGCGAACCGGAAAGCCAACTCTGCTCTCGGGCTCGTGAAACGATGATCTAAGGAATTCTCCGAGCACTACGTAACTCGATTCCTTACATTACCTTCGTTCGTCCACTACTAGAATATGCTAGCCAGGTATGGTCCTCTTATCACAAGACCCATATTGTAGAATCGAAAGTATTCAACGTCGCTTCCTTCGGTTCGCTCTCCAAAGGTTAGGATGGGAAAACATGTTAATCCTGCCCCCGTACATTAACCGCCGCATATTAATCAACCTCAGAAACCTCGAGGAGCGCAGGGTCCTGGTTGGCATAGTGTTCATTCATCGGCTCCTCTCCGGCTGGGTCGACTACACTTACCTCCTTAACTTAATTCCTCTGAATACAGACCCTCAAAATACGTGTAATCCTCGCATTCCCCCTCACCGCACCTCTTATGGTTTCAATGATCCCTTTTCGCGGATGCTGAGAAATGTCGACTCCAACTCCACCTTGTTCGACTCTCAGTCATACTCTCAAGCACCGCCTCCTAAACCATTCTCGCCACTAATCTTAAGCGGCTATTTCTACACTTTCCTCTCTCATCTGCCCTCACCTCCCACCAATACGCTTGCCTTCTTAATATGTCCTGCTTACCTTCGGTTAAGCTTAGTTAAGTTATTTCTAATGTTCTTTAGTTTGTAAAGTTATTTATACTTTAGCATATAATTACTTATATTCCTTGAATTAAGGCAATAAATGGGGTGGTGGTAGCCCCCCAACCTTAAACTTCACCAGATTTCTAGTGTGACTCGTTCAAAAATACTATAATTTTTTCCTGTCCCGTCCTCACTCGTCAATCAACTAGGTTTGCTCATTTTTATTACGTCCTCTTTAATATGTTCTCCCCAATTGATACTGAGTGCTTTCGGTGATTTTCACCGACTGATTTGTGTGAGCCACCCAATTCTAGAACGTAGTTTTCTATTTCACCTTAATTTAGTTTATACCTTAAGGAGATTTTTTTTTGTTGTTGACAAAAGTTAAGTTAAATATTGTCCCCATTAACACACAATGCTGCAACGTCAACCGTTGTTAAGAGACGTACAGTCTATTCTTCACTATTTATATCCGACCAAGGAATTAGCCACTGGTACTTCCAACTACATCAACCCCTGTGAGAATGTGAGAACCCCAATTGTTGCAACAATGAAATGAACCCCAAATGTTGACCAGAATCGCTACCGTCAACAAATTTAAATGTCCTGACCATTTAGATATAGTATGGACTCCCTAGCACTGAATTTACGGTAAGAACGTTCAACACAATACCATAATTTTCTGAAGGTTACTCTTGAATAGATCCAATGCCCAGACTCATCTGAAAGGTGAATTCAAGGTGACCGGTTTCCTTCCACCCAGTCGTGTTATCTAGTCTCGCACGATATAAATATTATCTAAATCAAAAGCAAACATAGCGACGTGATGTTTTTCTGTGCTAACAACGATTTCCTGTATAAAAAGGTGTGGAGGTACTGTATCATCTTTTCGTGAGAAGGTCGTCCACCCTCCTACCCACCCACATACACGTTTTCTTCTCACGGTGACCATCCGTTAAATATTGTATAAGCAACTTCTGTCAGTTATTACTGACTGACTGAGTATCAACATAAACCATTTGTCAGGGAGTATCTGCTCGAAGGATTATTGAATGTGACAATTGTAGCAGATGTTTAGGAAACCTGTGCACATAAATTCAACTCCACATGTCGTCCACGCCTTCTATACTCCTTTCGAAGCCTGTTGCAGAATCACTTGCTTCTCTCCTTTGCCCGCAGAGCAGAGCACATTGCAAAGGAGGATCCACTCGTAGACTTTAGATTTAATCGAGTCCCGCTCTTCCGCGAATTCAGGTGCAGTTACATCCGTGGCATGCAAACTTTGTGAGTGGAGCAGAACGCTCCAGCCATTAATCACACTTTCAACGGGAGCATTTTTACACTACGCTGTTCAGTACGTGATGATGCTTTGTTTAGCTGTACGTGCGGGTTACGCTCCGGCAGCAGCACTGCCTCACGTGCACCCTGCAATATTTGATTCTTTTATTGTTTCCATTTGACTATTTTTTTGTTGTTCTTTCCCCTATTTTTTGTTAATCGCACCGTCATAAAGGATAAGTGAAAAACACAATGCATTTTCTAAACACATTTTCGACCATTGTTTACAGAAATTTATCGCTATTTCGCAACAAAACTTTCGTACTGAATCGGCCACCAGGGAGTTTTAATAAGGAATTTATTGCATGTGGCATTATGAGCACAATCACTGTTTTCAATTTGCGTTGGCGATTAAGATTGGTCTGTAATCCCATCAAAAACAAGTGGTTATAAAGGCAAAGCGATTTATTTCGGTTGCGAATAAATATCGAAATCGACATGTGGCATCGAATATTGCCAATAACAAAGGGTTAAGTGTTTGAAAACCAAGAGGTAATCGATTGGGATCGTTTGCGTAAATGTTTGGAGGGTTTGGAACTCATTTCGTTTGTTTTTTTTTAGCAGTCAAAGCCGAATTTAATAGAATCCGCAAATGAATCACGATAGGTATTTTACCCTGTTCTAGGACAAACCTTCCCATTATCAATTAAAGTGTGGGTTTTGTTGTGTTTGGAACTTCAAGATGTCAATTCTCGTTTATAGACATCCTACTTAATTTGCACAAATCCACTGGCAATCAGGAATCTTACAATTTATATTCAGATCAATTTATATTATAAGCAAGTCAAGGGCATTATCCAACAAATTAAATGATCAATAATGGAACGAAAACTTGGTTATACATAAAACGCACAAACGGGACTTTTAAATAGCAAAGCATATTCTGAGTGGAAGAACGGGACGATAAAGAAAGAAGGGATCGATACTTATCCTGAATGCGTGGATATTAAAACTACAAGGAAACCCATTATTAAAACTACGAGGAAACCCATTATCTGACAAAGCACTTACCTTTCGCTGATTCGGCTAAAGAAGTATTGTCGCTGTTTTTCCTTCGTGTGAAGTTAACTTTTGACTTCAACTGGTGCTCATTACCTGGATGATAGGTATCTTTGGAATGACGGAATACATACTCACTAAGCTCAATTGAATGATGACAGTGATAACATAAAGAAGAGATAGGCGGAATACGTTGCGTCTATGTTGAAACGACGGTTTTAATCAACATGCGAGTCGATTCTCAAGGAGTTTTACTGGTCGCATTTGCATCTTGCGGAGCAAAAGCATTGCTGTTTTAGATACGTCTGAACAAAACAAGAGAATTAAACTTGAATTTACTTAGAAAAGACAGTTTTAAAACTTTAGGCGGTTAAATTAGGTAAAATTTTTCTTCCGTCTTTTAAGAAAATTTGGAAATTTGTCTGGACCCCTCACAACTTCAAATTTTGTGGTTGTTCTATTTTTTTGCGAACCATTAAATGGCCTGCGCTCATACCACAAGGCCACCAGAGACCAACATAACCAGCACTTATCTCCACACAGCGATGCCAATAACCTCAACAAAACTCATCAAACAATCACTATAAGCGCCCATTATCAAGCCCAAACAACTCACCACATTTGTGGGCATGCACTTCCTCTTCATCCGGTTGTAGTGCCGATAATGATGATGATGATGATGAGTTCCTCTTCATCATTCTCACACAAAGCAGGACTGGTGATCGGCGAGGTGGAGGACGTATGGCAGGACCTGATCCATAGGTCCATCATCTTAATTAGTATTAGGTAGACTTAATCTAGGCTTAGTTGGAGTTAATTTAGTGTTAGTTAGATTTAAATTCTACTAGGTTCAAGTAGTTTTATTATAAATATAAAAAATACAGATATACCGCAATTAAGTAGATATTTGTTACTTTTCCCTCAAATAATATTTTAAAAAAAGAAAACATTATACAGTACATGTAGAAACGATTTTTAAGGATAAAGAAACAAATTATTATTTATTATTATTTTATTTATTAGCCTGTAGGAACCCGGAAATTCATGACCTCACCGACTCGACTCCGCCATTGTTCCCTGTTCTGTGCACTCTCCTTCCACGCTTGACCATCTGATCCGATCTCCTCAAGGTCAAACCTTACATTGTTCTCCCATCTCCGTCGCGGCCGTCCTGCTGGTCTCTTTGCCGTTGGTCTACCGTCAAGAATTCTACACACGGTCCTATCATTGCCCATTCGCACCATATGTACGGCGCATCTTAATCTTCGCGACTTGATTACTCTCACTATTGTAGGTTTGCGGTATAGCTCTTCCAGTTCGTGGTGGTGGAGTTTTCTCCATTGTCCTGCCTTCTCGTCATATTGACCGCCAAAGATTACCCTTAAAACTTTATTCTCGAATACGCGGAATTTGTTTTCTTCTCGTTTTGTGAGACCCCATGTTTTGCAATCAAACAGATAGAACAATCGGCATGATTATGGTTCTATATACACAGAGCTTTATGTTACGCGACAGCAGTTTACTGACTGCGTGCCAACTAGCGTTACCGGAATGCTGTCTTTTGTTAATTTCCTTCGACATTTCGTTAGTGGCCGTCAGTATCGTTCCCAGATATTTATATTCTTCAACTTTTTTAAATATCTTGCCTCTGAGGTTTGTATGTGTTCTCCGAGCTCCACCTGCTCTCGCCGTAATCATGTATTTTATTTTGTCTTCATTTATTTCTAGGCCCACCTCTTCTGCCGCTTGCATGATGATTTCACTGTTTTTACATACAGTTTCTAGATTATCTCCCAGAGCGGCGATGTCATCCGCATATGCGAGCACTTGTGTGACCCCATTCAGGGATGATCCGGTCATGTTGTTGCCTTGTAGCTTTCTGATAACATACTCGAGCACAAGGTTAAAAAGACATGGTAAGAGGTCATACCCCTGTTTTAGTCCGTCCCAGAATTCAAGTTGTTCTAAGAGGTGGTTTTCTATTCTAACTCGACCTTTGCTTTCGTTCATGCAAATTTGAATGAGGGCGGCATATTTTTTTCGGGATTCCTAACTCAACCACAATATGGTAGAGTCTTTGTCTTGTGACTGAGTCGTAAAGTTTTTTTAAGTCAACGAACAGTTGGTGAACCATATCTCCGTACTCCCGCTTCTTTTCCACCAGTTGCCTTACTGTGAACATTTGATCGCCTATTGACCTGTTCCTACGGAATCCGCATTGGTAGTCTCCCAGTATTTCTTCTGCGTATGGTGTGATTCTCACTCTCCCACAGGTAGTAGAAACTTCTGGTCATTTGTGAAGAACATCCAAAACTCGGTCTCCTCATCCACTCCTTCGCTAATAGTCGATGACAGACCTGTCACCAGTGTAATAGAGAAAGCGAATCTATTTGCTGCACAATCTGCAGCCAACTCAACCCTGCTTGATACCACATCAGTCCCGGCTCAACTGGAGCATAAGAAGCACACCATGAGCTAGATTCGCTTTCGAACGCGCACTGTTGCCCGAGCACTTAAGGACCTAAACGCAAACAAATTCGCTGCTCCGGACGGCATCCCCCAATTCTTTTCAAGAGATGTTCCACTTTACTCGCTACACCACTGCGGAAACTCTTCCATTTGTCTGAATATGCTAACTGTCATCCAACGGTACGATTCCGCCGGCTCTTTATTTTTCGCCCACCGTTACCTCGCCGAGAACACAGTCATGTCATATGACTGTTATATCGATAACGGCGGTGGTTGATCTCGAGTTTTAACTGACATCTCATCACCGGTATCGGTTTATATTTGTAACTGATCATTTGTATGCGTCAGTTCTATGTTTAAGGGCTTACGTTTATAATGTTAAATGTAATATGTATTTTACGGGTAATTTAAAATTTAATGTGTGTAATGAATGTATTCAATTAATGTTTTGCATGTAATACGTATAATGCATGTAAATGTAAATTGTTTGTAATGTCAAAATTTAATATGTGCTATGGGTTAAATGTTTAAGTTGTTTAAATGCTCTATATGTTATATGCGTAATTTGAGCTGCAAATTGTTCTCTCGGGGGTCAAAAGTGGTGGGGGAGTAACTACATAACAGCATTTGGGTCTGGTTACCTAGAATGTCAAATACATAGAAATAAAAGACGACAGTACTATAATCCAACTATGTTGATGTGAATTCAGAGTCGTGTGTTATCTCCAACTGTCAGGATCAGAACAACCAAAAAACCTGATGTAAAAACACAAACCGTGTTACAACAACATCTGGTGGTGTCACCAGATACCAAATGAGCATATCCTGAGGCAAAATATGTCATGTATAATATTTTGATGGTGACGAGTCTTAAATCTATTTCGTACAACACTGCGCATTAAAACATTTCACATGCCTCCCAAAATTCCTGAAATGGACTGACATAAAAAGTAAAATTCGTTACGCGTCCGCTATTCGCTCGACACCCCACTAAATTCAATCTACTAGCTGAGATATCAACATTTGGATTTAAAGCACGAACTGCTGATGGATTTAAATTGGTAGAGCAGTGCCTGCAATCTGTGGGTTGCCGGAGGCTTTGCATTCCGCATTTTAATCCCGCGGCTTGCGTCTGTTTTTTGCCGACATCTTTCTGTGGCTGTCAGGTAAGGGACTTTCCTGCTTCTCCTGCATCTGAAATGATGGAATGTTCTTGTTTTATTATGCATTTGTTCAGTTAATGGTTTCGGCGATATCAGGTCGTAAAACTTCATTATGGTGCTAGGGAGACAAGGGCGGAAGTAGTTTTTGAAGCTCCAGAGATATACCTGCAACTGAAGGTAGGCGCAAAGAACTTTGTTCGAGATACTAGCCGTGTTTCACTTTTTTAGGAAATATTAAAGATACATAGCATTAAGTAAATCGATAACACTGTAAGCCTGTGTAAACGATATACATTCTATACAATAAATAGTAAAGTTGAAGTGGAACTAATTTTTTCTTCATCAAACGACAAAAAAAAATTGTAAATTTGTTGCCATTACGTTTAGTGAAGATAATTTTTATGTAAAGGTTATAAGAAAACAAAAAAAAAGAATTTGAATTACAAGAGCGGGCGATAGCAGTGGATGAAAAAGAAAAAGATAGATCAATGATCTACTGTAATCTGATTTCCCTTTTCTGGGTTTCCGGCGGTAGCTGGCTGAATGATTGTCTTACATACATTTGTTAAACAGTAATCTAACAGATTTCTTTTAAATGAATTCTCACGTGAAACTAAGCTGAAATAAAATGGACTTAGTTTGGATGGAAATTTCTTGACTTGAGCCGACTTCACCTGACTTGGCTTAAACCTATATCGCAGTGTAAATTCAATTCGAAAGACAAATGAGGAACTGAACTATCATCCAGCGACGTTCTCCTGTTGTAGATCTGTGGATTCGATGTCGTGTTTTTGCTGCTGCTGTGTGTGCTTTCTAGAATTTATACGCTGTGACTTCTGAGATCTTCCAGAAATTGCCATAAATTTGACTTGTGGCGTTTCTACGAACGCCACAAAACATTTTAAGTATATCCCTTAGTTTGCCCATGCATACTTTCGTCCTCAACCGCACGTGCTCTCTTACACTTGAGTTGCATATTTCACCAAACTGGAAAATACTAGTGATCTCCTTTGGAGCTAGCCGCAATTCGGTTATTCCATTGCAGGGCGGTCACGTTCAACAACACATCCAGAAGGAAATAGCCGCGATACCTCGCAGCATGTATCAGCGAGCTTTCCAAAGTTTGTGTAGTCGATTGCAGGAGTGCCAACGACGACACGGGGCACATCTCGGCAATGCCATTTAAAAAAAATAAATTTCAATAAACATTTAATGCGTTAAGCAAATGATCTACAAAATAACCTTTGTAGTTTTATTTATATTCATGTTTCAAATCTGCAAAAATGTATGGCCCACCCTATATATCTCTACCATAGATCTCGCTTCTATTCCAAAGACACTCGGTCCCGAATTACCGCGACCGGTTCGGTGAACCCTGTTCTGTAGGCCCTGCAGATTCTCAAGTTTCCTCTTCTTTGGACGGATTCCATAGGGTTGGTGTATGGAATATAAGAGGTTGCTTTAGTCCATATTGGGGCTGCGTATAGGAGGACTGATTAGCTCACCGAAGCTATCGGCATTCTCCCCTCCACATTTGGCATCACCTACTTTGCCACTCAGCCTACGTGGTGCTTAAAACTCAAGCAGTGATCCTGTATAATCCCCATATATTTTATGGTAGGGCTAGATTCGCTGAGGGGTAGAATAATTTGTTCTACTTTTTTGCGCCTTCAGTACCACCTCCGTTTTTTTAGTTCCAGTCCAGCACTGATGAGTGATCGTTTTTATCGCCTGGTTCGATTTCACAGGTTTCTTACTGTTTTGACAATTGCTAAATCGTCCGCGTAGCCTACGATATCTAATCCTGCTCGTTTATTTATGTTTAGTGTTGCGTCGTACATTACGTTCTATAGGAGAGGTTCGAGGACTGAGGGCGGTAGTACTCCTCTCTTTAAGTAGTGTGTCGAGTGGTGGGGAATTGTTCGTCGCTTCATGCAATTTTAGTCACGATGGAGCGCTTCACGGGACAACAGCGTGCTTCTTGTGTAACATTTTTTTACAAAAACAACGATTCCTACGTCAGTCAAAGCTTGAGTCAAGGGATACCTGAAAAGTCGAGTGTACCTTAATAAACCGACGACCATACCCCAATTAAAAGAAAACATCCGGGAGGAGATAGCCGCGATACCTCGCAGCATGTGTCAGCGAGTTTTCCAAAGTTTCCGTAGTCGATTGCAGGGGTGCCAACGACGAGACGGGACACATCTCCACGGTGTCATTTTTAGAAAATAAATTGAAATAAACGTTTATTACATTAAATAAATGAACAACAAAACAACATTTGTGGTTTTATTTCTATTCATTTTTCAAATGTGCAAACCTCATATATAAGGAAAAATATATGAAGAAGAGAGGCATTACATTTTAATCAGAAAGGATAATGACATTGGTAATATAGTTATTAAGTCTTAATTGTTTTTGTTGTGTTTACACATTGCTTATTTACTGTCTTACATGAGAATTTGGTATTAAGATACTGTCAATTTCATTAGCTTTAAGCTTTTAATAATAGAGGCAACATCCTCTTTGTTGGTATATCCTTGGAGAGGCTCTGGCCTTCAGTCCGAAGTTTCTCTACTAAACTCCACTAAATACTAAGTTTTTTGTACGACCAATTCAGTTTTTCTCTTAAACCCGTATCAAAATTCAGAGGCTGTGATCGGTAAATTGCTTTAAAGTATTGATCTAGGGTTGTCATTATCTGATCAGGGTCTTTCAGTGTAGAATTTCCCACATGAAATTTATTTACTGGAGCATTCTTTTGCATTCTCAAGAATATACTTATGTTCTTAAAACGTTTCTAAAATACCCCGTTAATTGTTTCCGTACCCAGAACTACCCGCTCATCGTATCATGAGTGCTCATTTTGCACGCTCGCCGTGTCGGGCGATTAGCTGGCGCCCATGCCCAAACGCCACACGGCATCAGATTACATTAGCGGCGACTTTACGCCCACCATTGGGAACTACGCTGGACTCATGGCACCGGCAGCCTTACCATAGCAATGGAAGTAATAAAACAAACGCAAAACCAAATGACCGCCCTGCAAATGACCTGAACGAAATAAATCGTTTATGATTATTAATCATTGAATTGACGTAAACCGTTGCCCCTTTGAAGGCCAATTGATTTTAAATGATAATTGAACCATATCAACTGCTCGTGTGGCAAAATCGTTGTCAATGCAGGTCATATGTTCTGAATCAAAGTCCAGACTATGTGAAATGCTGCGTTTGCTGTTCTACACCCGATTTTGGGGTATATAAAGGGTGGTTACAAATACCCTAACTGACCAGTCTATAACAAGAGTAGCAGGCTGCAGCCTCTTTCTCGGCACAGCGGGCCTATTACTCACAATAAAGTAATAATAAAATAAATAAGTTATTCTTGAAGTAATATAATAAGTTGTTTATTAAATAAATTAACTGCAAACCAATTACTTACTTCTAATTACTTGGACTCTCCAGTGGGACCCGCCCTACTACAGTAAGGTAAGGTATTACCTTAAAATAACTAATCTTAACATCAATTATCAATGGGTGTTATATTAATAAATGTTGATGCCAATATATCCATTGGTATTACAACACTATCTTCGCTTAAGGACCCTTATAAATCTGCGAATTTCGACTAAACTTTTTTTGCCATTTTATTTTCTGCGTAAAGAGCGCCGTTGTGTGGTTGTGTCAAAATACTTATATCTGGTCATATGGGCGAAACGTGCGCTGATTTTTTTTTTACACTGACACGCGCACAAATGGGGAGTTTGAAGTGCCCTTCTACTGCGCTATTAGAAATGTTGCGATTTGTGGAAGGTTGTAAGGCATTTGGATTCCATTCTGTTTTCCTAAAGAATCCATATTTTCTAGCTTCGACGATCTCTAGCTTAGACTGTTGCAAATTTTGTTTTTATGTATAGTTTCTGGTGGTCAGAAAATGGGACAATCGTTTTTACAGTTTCTTCTTGAGTGAGAAATGATAGATCTTTAAAGTGCGATGGTTCGCTCCCTTAAAGGAGGCAGATATTGCTATGTAGTTCGTCTAACCAAGACGAGAACATTCTTCTTTTGGAGTTTATTGAGAAGTCACTCCAGCTGATATGTCTCGCCTTTAAGTCCCCATCTATTATGATCCTATCGAATTGTAGTGTTAAGTTGTGCAGTTTAAAAAAGTTTTCCCTAAATATAGTGTATTTATGTAACTACTCTACCATAATAGTCTTAGAAGGGCCGTGTGCCGCCGTTTTTACTTTAATGAAAATATTTCGGGTTGACAGAGTTGCTTGAACTATTTGAAATCTCAGTTTCCTGATTGTTGATGATGCTACCCCTTGATTGGTGTTATTCCTGTGCAGGTGGTATTCATCCAGAATAACGTCGTGCTGCTTTTTCAGGTGTATGAAGGCGACCGCTATTGTCCCTTGAGTGACCCACAAGAGAGTACGCGCTAAAGGTTAGAAATTTTGTGATTTTAAGAACCTCACTCTATTACTTGGGCGGAGAGCCCCAAATACTATAGTTTGGAGCTCGGAGTTATAGGATCCGCGTGCCGGATGCCTGTCGTGATTGTTGGTATCTTTCTAATTGACGCCTCCACAAATTCAAGAACCCGCGTACCGTCCCGTAGGTCTGCCCAGTGTTTACGTATTCTGTTCAACGCTCGTTCCAGTGGTCTTTGTTCTTTGAGAAAGACGTCTGCATAGCTGATGCTTGCATAGATGTCTAGATGAGGCCAGCTACCACTTCTCCTGTTGGTTTCTAGGTTGACCCTATTAGTAGCGGGCGAGACTCTTTTCCTTAGTAAGTGTGGTGAGTTCGGCTCTTTTTTTGTATAAGTCTTTGGACTTGGTATAAGTCCTAAGTAATTTGCAGGACGGTCTATTTGTCTGCAGTTGTGTCAGTAGGCAACATTGGAATTGTTTCTGACGAACTGGCATTTTTCCCACCCATATGACTGCTCATATTTCACCGATTTATATTGCTGGGCCCAGTTTTCGGTTTTTATTTTTATGTTTGCATGCGCCAAAGGATGTGTGATCTTCCAAAGATACCTGGTATGAAAGATTTACAGAGTTGTATAGTGTGTAACAACGCTACGCCTACACCCATTCATTTCCTACCACTTTCCTCGTGGAAGTGACTTTGGAATTTGGTTGAAAAGTTTTTGGCTACGTGGTCGAAGGATTGATGCACCAATGGCGATTAAAAGCTTGGACGGATACCTTAATAAATTCACACCATACCATAGTTGATGATGAAGAAACAACTTTTCATCCACTAATTCTTAGATTTCCTCTTCTTTTTTCTAATGAATTTTTATTCTTTTGTTTCTTCTACTGTTCCATTCATTCATATAATCTAATTTTATAAATTTTTAATGTTCAATTCATAAAACAAACGGCAGAAATGTTTGAAAATGCTCTATACAAAATGTAAAAAAAGGTGCACAAAGAAATTAAAATCTAAAACATCAAAAATATATCTAGAACTGAAGTTTATTTAATTATTCATCATATATATATATATATATATATATATATATGTATATATTTATTTGTTTACTGATTTATTATTTATTTATATATTCATTTATTTAAATGTTTATTTTTTTTCTTTTTTTTTCGCTTAATAATGATTTTTCAACATCCGATTGTTGTTGTTGTACTATAATTCAGTATTGTATAATTTAGAAAACTAGCAGAGAACCGGTAGATTAAGAAAAGAAAGCAAATTGTGACGTTAGATTTATCAAATAATATAATATTGCCTTTTTTTAATAATATTTTTCTTTTGCCGTTTTTTATTTATTTATTTTTTTTCACTAACGCGCGCACAAACGGGGATTTTGGAGTGCCCTTAAATGTCAGAGCACAGTGCGAGTCTTAAGTAAGCGAAAAACAATATAACAAAAACAAAACTATGCTGGTTTTTTTAATGCGGGGGCGGTTTGGTAAGTCTGACTTTTCTAATTTCCCGCCCAGTAACCTTAAATGCAACACTGCTCCCGTAACTGCCTACTTTGAATAGACTGCCATTAAAGTTTGAGCAGTTGCGTCATTTAGTTTGTGTTCGACAGCCGTTGAAAGCAGACAACCTCGTGAATTTTAACGAATATGGAAAAGTGAATTTCGTCTGCTGACTAAGCAAAATCCATAAAATCGGCTACGAACTGCTACCCCATCCAGCATATTCTCCAAATTTAACCCCCTGTTACTATTTCCTGTTTCCAACCTGAAGAAATGGCTAGGCGGTACAAGATGTGTACCGAATGAGGAGGTCATCACAGAAACTCACGCCTATTTTGAGGGCCTTGAAGAAACTTATTATTTGGAAGGAAAAAAAAATTGGAAAACCGCTGGACTACATGTATCGAGCTAAAGGTAGAGTATGTTGAGAAATAAAATGCTTATTTGCCGAAAAAAGTATCTTTTATTCAAAAAGTCAATGACATCAAACTGCCCTTGTAATAAGCAAAAAGCATTTTCAAAAATTAACAATATTTCTATGTAGAGATAGCATCGTTCAATAATTTAACAATTTCCATAATAACATAAAATTGGAATTTATCGCAATTATTGTAATATAATGCTTCGGGAACAATTCGCAGCTGTTAAATTCAACGAAATAGTTGTGTTAAATGGGGAAATCCAGGTGTAAGGAAATTAATATTACCCCAAAGTTAAAATGAATTACATTACTTTCCTCCTTGCCACCGTCCTGGGAACAAATCAATTATACAAGTAGGCTTACATATAATACAAGGACAAAATAATTTCACCATACGGCAAATTAAACAAACTCTCCACAATTGGGGTACCCACCAGGTTTTTAAACCTTACAGACTTTTAAATTGAACTGCGGCCTGAAACTGACAGGCCTGGTAGTTCATTAAAACTTAATATTGAAGCATTTCCCATTTGTGTCAGTCTGCCACTTGTCAGCTTATATGTATTTCATGTTTAGTCGTCTCTCCTTCATAAGGAAACAGTAATTATATACCAAGCCCATTAAAATGTGTTCATGCAGAAAGTTCACCTTTTAAAGCAGATGAAATCATAACTGATGCTAGACCGTAAATCCAAAGGGCCAATTAAGCTCTTAATTCTTGTAATTAATCAGGTTAATTCCCTCTTTGCCACCGTGGACATTTTATTTCCATGCGGATTTAAGACCTAAGTCACAATAGGTTCCTCTTTGAAACCATTCTGACTTAGCCACCCCATACGTCGATCCGAGTGAGGAGTATGTGTGATGTTTACAGGCTCCATTACATGGATTCCTCCTTCCGTCATGCCAGCGATGCTGACGTAGGCAGTTCAGTTGAAAAGGCATAGATGATAAATTAGAATCCGTTCTCTTAGGACGTTACACTGAGTTGAGACGATGTTGTTAGGCACACATTTCGATATAAACTTTACTCCCATCGGACGTATCTGGAAGGATATAAAGTTACATACGGATTTGAATGATCCTAATCACTGCCCGACTGTCTGAGACATGATGACGGGTGATGGGTAAAACTTTAGAATAGATTTGTGGGGTAGAATTTTGTTTTGCTTGAGAGGAAGATTTAATTACAACAAGGATATGCTACCGTTGAAAGTGCACATTGTGCTAAGTTCATTCATGTAAGTGAACTGTGAGTATTCGTGCCTTGCAAACAATTGTCTATCCGTAGTTGGTTCTTATGTTCGGAAAATGAAGTTCTGGATTGTTCTGTTACTTCCTAGAAGCTGATTTATATTAAGTATTGACTGCAGATGTACTGATTCCAAAGGAAGAATATTGGAATCGTTCGGCGTTTCAGAATTCGACACAACCACGAGCCAACGGTGGCAATTGCAACTTAAGCAACATAGTCAATGACATAAAATAGTTATGATTTCATAAGGAGGTGACTGTGACAATTTTAGACATTTTTCATGTGAAAATTGTTATGTAAAATTTGGGTTACGTATTCTTTGTCCAGCCCTATTTTATCAAAAGCACGGATCAACGCCACTGGCATTCAGATCGGATTATACTTCCAATTTTTTGAATATTTTTATGTAGTTTTTGAGGTGAAAAGGCGATCTAGGTGGTTAGGTGTGCATTCAGTGTCTTCTTGGCCATCTTGGAAACGCTTTAACCACACGAAAATCAGCGCGCTTGTTAAATGTTCATGTATGTATTATACGAGGGTTGCCTCTTATGTTTCGGGATTTGGCAACCCTAGCGTTGCAATCCGGCAATTGACAGCTCTGTCGTAAAGTTGGACATTTTTGAGGTTATACGCACTCAGAACGTTTTGACATCACCATCAAGGACAAGTGTTTATCGATGGTATGGTGAATTCAATCGTGGTCGTAGTTCACTCCAAGATGAATTTCGTGAAGGTCTTCCAAAATCAGTTGTTGTTCCGAAAACCATTGATACTGTGGGCGAACTGATATTGGAAGATCGTCATGTGACCTATCGTGAGATTGAGACAACCTTAGGCGTTAGTGGGACCAGCATACATTCAATATTGCATAAACGTTTGACCGTCAAAAAAATTTGTTCGCGTTGGATCCCACACAATTTGTCAATAGCCCAAAAAATAGCTCGTGTCAATTGGTCGAAAGAAATGCTCAAAAAATACGGTCGCGGTGCTTCGAAACACGTCTATGACATCGTGACAGGTGATGAATCGTGGATTTACGCATATGAGCCCGAGAGTAAACAGCAGTCGACTGTCTGGGTGTTTCAAGATGAGCCAAATCCAACAAAAGCTGTTCGCGCACGAAGCACTTCCAAGCAAATGGTCGCCTGTTTTTTCGGAAAAACTGGACATGTCGCAATCGTACCACTAGAACAACGCAGAACAGTCAATTCTGAGTGGTACACAACCATTTGTTTGCCAGTTGTCTTCCAAGAAATCAGGAAAACCAACCGCCGAAGACGGATCACTCTTCACCACGACAATGCGAGCTCTCACACATCGGCTGCGAGAACTGCATTTTTGAGCACCCAAAACATCGATTTGATGGGTCATCCGCCGTATAGTCCTGACTTGGCACCGAATGACTTCTTTTTATTCCCGTACGTAAAAAACAAACTGAGAGGTCAACGTTTTTCGACACCTGAAGAAGCGGTTGCTGCATTCAGAATGCATGTGTTGGAGATACCTCAATCAGAGTGGCAAAAGTGCTTCGACAATTGGTTCAAACGCATGCAAAAGTGTATAGATCTTCATGGGGAATATTTTGAAAAACAATAAAGTGATTTTCGATTATCAATATTTGTTTTTGTTCTCTAATCCCGAAATATAAAAGGCAACCCTCGTATTATATTATATATTAGGTGTATAAATAAGTTTCCGTATGGCAAAAGATGGCCCCACCAGAAAATTATGTAGAAATTGTCAGATGTAAAACGTAATATTGTGAGTTTGAACACGTGATAACAACATAACCTCAAAATCTTCAGGTTTACATAATTGTGCAAAAATGTCTAGTTTTGATCTTTCCAAAATTCAAATTACTACTTCAAAGCACCCGTTTTCAATCGATAGAAGATCTAAAAAAGAATTCGTCGGTAGAACTAAAGTCGATTCCGGAAAATGCCCATTGTAAACAAAGTAAATGATAGATCACGGTCAAACTTCACGTTAGGATAGACGACAGTCGTGCCAACTTAGCGACAATCTCGAATTTCGACAATCCTTTTAAGTGGGTTTTTAAATGATCAATTCCCGGTTCTTTTTTGTCAGAATGTAAGTCATTGTTTTTTTTTTTTCCTTTTTTACCACATTTTTTTATTTTCTTTTTATCTTCTTAGTTTCTAAATTACATGCTACACAAAAAATGCTTAAATTCTAGCTTAATTATCTTATATTATAACTTACTGGTCCTTCGCAGACGCTCTAAGCTAAACATTACATAACTATTGTATGATTTGCTTTTCGGCGACACAACTTTGTTTGTGGCTTATGATTAATTGAATGCCAAAGAAAAATTTGGAAAATTTTGTGTCGACCTTTTTTCTTTTGTTTTTGTCTTAAAATTTAACCTACATAATAATTTTTTTCCTTAAAATTTTACCTACATATATATATATATATATATATATATATATATATATATATATATATATATATATATATATATAAGAGAAGACCTAACCTTGGTCAGACTATCAGGGTAGTGGAGCACGAATTTGAAGTAGTGCAATCCTTTAACTACCTTGGGTCAATAGTATCAGCCGATAACAATATGGAAGACGAAATACGCGAACGGCTGATCAAATCCAACAAAGGCTCTTTAAATCCCGAAATTTATCCAGAACATCCAAGCTACTACTGTACAACACCATGGTCTTACCAATATTCATGTATGGATCCGAGACCTGGGTGCTTAATAAAAGGCACTCTGAACTCTTGGCCGCGTTCGAGAGAAAGGTCTTAAGGAGAATTGTTGGCCCCGTATGTGAGGAAGGACGATTCCGGAGACGCTACAACCATGAGTTGTACGCAATCTACCTTGAAGCTAATGTTGTAAGAAAAATCAAGCTCGGTAGACTCCGCTGTGTGGGACACCTAGCTCGAATGAGCGAAGAGGAGCCAGCCCGGAAAGTCCTTTGTGACAGGATGTATGGAAGGAGACAGCGCAGCAGACCTTGTCTGCGATGAAGGGATGGCGTAGACAAGGACGCGCAGGGTCTTGGAGTGCCAAACTGGATCACATCGGGTCGAAATCGGGACCGGTGGAGAGATTTGTTAAATAAGGGCAAGACCGGATCCCGGTTGTAGTGCTGATGATGATGATGATGATGATATATATTTTTTTTCTTGTTTTTTGTTTATTTAAAAGAACTTAACTTAACTTAACTTAATTCTTATACTACCCTAATACTAGAAAAGCTAAGTCTGTGCAAGCTGGCTGGTGATATTGTTATTCTACCGACATTGGTATCCAGATCTTTATATGCCATTCAACCACCAGAACTGTCCATATCATCGTATCGGTCTCTCTGGGAGATATCCCTACTGAAGCGCAAGAGCTCTTCTTCGGTGCGCGTGAGATCCCGGTCGTAGTGTGGCCGTTCCGCCAAACCCCACTGTCTACTTACCCGAAGAACCCCCATAACAACAACCTAACTTCCATAGTTTCTGCTAATGCAATCGCATTAGCATCTGTAAATGCTTCACGCATTAAGCTCATCAAATGCATTTAGCTAAAAGCTTCTGGAAAAGAATTCCTACATTTATTCATTTATTCGAATTCAAAATTACCTACAAGAATTCTGTCCAAACTTCATAAATACCATGCCCAATTCGGCACCTTCGGTTGCCAGGCAAATCCCAATTTTACATACGCATTTTACCTAGTCGAATTCCTGAAAATGAAACAATGTGGTTTACATCTAATGTAACCACACATACCGGCGTATCTCTATAATCTCCTCTATAAGATCAGGCAAGTTACCTACCCTCAAGGAGAGACTTCACGTTTCTCGTGGGATGGAAAATGCATCCTTTAATTAAGAGAGCCAGTACCACTGGCCGAATTTCCTTCGCCAGCGAATTAATATCGCTGTGTCTTTTACCATCGCTTGACCGAGCCGGTCGGTCCGTCTCCCGCACCCCGTAGCGCGCCGAGGATGCGTATACATCACATAGGCGTGTTTTAAGTGTGTCAAAGACGAACCGTGTCCCAGAATCTGACCGTTTCCAACATCAGTGTTTGAAATCGTTTATGTATATTAAACTGTGTTTATATGAGTAAAACCAAATTACAGTGTACACTAACTGAAATTCGCTAAACTCTATGTAAAAAGAATCCAACCAAACAAACAACATTTTAAACGCTGTTAATAAAATAAATAAGTGAACATTTAATAAATAGAACAATAAATTCATATATACACAAAGACAATATCGCCGTGTTTTATTCCTGTGTGGTGTTTGCTCCGTGCCTTCGAGCTCGATTCCCGGCGAACGTTTTGCGGCGTTGCTCAGTGTTCTATCCAGCGAACAATCTGTGGAACTTTGAAGAACTTGTGGGGACGAGGTAGAACGCCGTGTCGTACGCCGGCACCAAGACATCGTACCCCCAGAGTAGCAAGATCGCCCGTCTACGGATGATCTACTTACATGATAGATCAGCGGAATTTCGGATCTATGCTGTATAAGCCCTTTCATGTCCAAATCAAGGAACGCCTCTGGTGGAACAAAACCGTTGCGACGCGCGTTCTCATAGTACAGGATATTTGGATAATAAGCCCCGAAAATGAGCTTATTACTCCCGCAATATGTCCTATGATTAATTTGATCATAAAATTATCCACCATATTTATGCAGGCTTCATTATATAAAGTCTCATTTGAGTAGTACTTTTTGTAGTCCGATTCCGGTGTTCGATATAATCTGAGACAAGTTCTGAGACACTTCCTTTCGAACACCCGAATCTTTTCCATCAAATTTGGGCCTATGTTAAACCTTACTGGGCAACCATATATGAGCATTGGTCTGATTAGCGTCTTTTACTCAACTGTCAAGTTCGCTACGGTGAAATAGCCTCCTTGTCATAGCAAACGTTTTCCTCGTTTTGACCAAAGCAGCCTCTAATGTCTGTTGAAATACAGATATTGGTCTAGCCAGTTGCCAGGGTATTTAACTAAACTCTTGGTTTCCAGTTTATCTCCATGTGATCCCACGATAACTAGCTTTGCCAGTTTTTCCTTGTGTCGTACGTGGCTTTATATAATAGGGTTCTAATTAGGATGGCTTCACATTTCTGGAAGTTGATCTTAAGTTTCCAGTCGTCGCAATAGCACTGCACTTTGTTGAAGTCTCGCTGTATTAAACTGTTTATGATCTCAACTTTCGGAGCTGTTCTGTAAATTATGAGATCGTCTGCGTACACAATAGCCTGCGAAAGTGCATCTAATAAGTCGCTAATGTAAATGTTAAAAAGAATCGGAGAAAGTACCGCACCCTGTTCTAAGCCATTCTTGATATTATACGTTTTATTAGAGGTCACATTACCATTTTTTACCACGAACCTCCTGTCCTTTAACATATCGTAAAGTACATATAGTAAAGGCTTATGTATGCCATATCTGACCAGTTTGTAATATAACCCTTCGATCCAGACGGTATCAAAGACTTTTTCCAAGTCGATCAGACAGGCACCTGTGCATTGGTTCCTACATTTATTCCATTGTATGTCAAAGATCAATTTAGCTGCGGTATGTGTGGTTTCATGACCCGTCTTAAAGCCAAACTGGTTATTTGGAATAATGTTGTTGTCGTCTACCCATTTTAGCAGAGCTTTGTTAATAGTCTTTTCAAATACTTTACTGATGCTTGGGAGTAAACTTATCGAACGCATGTTCATTGGATTTGTACAGTCTTTGCCCTTTTTTGGGATGGGCTGAATGATAGCCGTTTTCCAAAGCGCGGGATAATATGCATTATTCAACGCGTTATTAAACAGGACCGGTACTCCATATATTCCCACTGATGTAAGCCAAGGCTTTGTCTTTCCCTGCATTTTAACCGCGATAGCAGTGGTTCCAATCGCATCATATTCATTATAGTCGTAAAACGTTATAATTTCATTGATGTTTTCGAGTGTTTTTAATGTTGACGGACAGCGCTTGCGTTCGTCGTCCCTGACGGACTTACGATTACTTTTGATAACACCCGTGCCATTGGTGAGCGACTGTTTTCTTTAGAGTTTTGTTGCCACAACGCCTGTCCAACTTTTTTATGGTCCTCACATAATTCAATCCGCTTTTAACACAAAATTACAAACCCGTGGTTGTAAATGCATAGCCTCTCTTCTATATTTATTTATTGGACTGTAGGAAGCCGAAAGTTCATGACCTCACTAAGTCGCCCATCGTGATTTAATCTGCGCAATCTGTCTTCACGCTTCATATTCATATTGTAGCGAGCTTAGGGTTCGCTGGATTAATTATTTTTGAATAAATAAGAGCCGTTAAATCGATTCTGAATTAATGTGACATTTTATTAGTCCGTAATAATAATCATTACTTTTTACCGTACACTTAACGTTTTCTTTATTATCGCTTCCGTAATTATCGCGTATTTTACTGCTTACTTCTCGCTCGAGACTTATCGCTTGTTTCACGTTCTACTTCTTACTCATCGGCAATCGCTTGTTTCACTTCCTACTTCATACTCATCACTATGCTCTGTGTGCGGCGTATTTATACTGTTTCAGCGTTTCGTTTCCGTCCGTTCGATGGCCTTGAATGTTCTACTGTTCCTAGTCTCCAGTTTTCCATTACTTTATAGAATATTCTAGTACTCTGTTTCGGACTCTCTAGAATATTCTAGCACTGATTGTCATATGCGTCACACTACCCTCCGCCTAGATTAGTTCGTCCCGAACTAAGTTCACTGGTCTCCCGGGCCAACAAAAGCCGCCAGTCGGTCGCGATGCACCACTTTCATCTTGGCGTTCGGCGGTGGAAGTTCTTGGCCTTCATCCAATTTTTCTACTGCTCTCCTTTTCGCGTCAGCTCTAGCCTGCCGCCATTCTTTCTTTTCCTGACGACGGAATTCCTCTTGCATTTTAGGGATCTCATGCGAACAGTATAAGAGAAAATGCATGTGTACACCCTTAAGCTCTTCTGGAGTTTGCGCATCACGTAAGGGATCTAGATCTTCATCTTTAATTACACGCATATCATCTGGTATTGGAGCATCTGTCGATTTCATAACCGTATCCAACTGGTAGTTCCGCATCTTTTCAAATAACTGGAGCGGTTTGTTCTTTGGAGCTGACAGTAAACACCATCGTGCGTCGTAGTAATAGACTTTCCATAGATCGTCGCACGTTAATTCTGGTTTCACGTGTTCTTCTCTATAGAACGTAATGAACGGCACCTCTAGCGGTTGTTGTATTCCAGAATACGACCCTTTATTAAATTTAACACTGAATCTCCTTACACATCCTTAAAAACTTCCCTTAACATATATTACATTCTCACTTAATACATACCATTCATAAATATTCACAATATTGCCAGTTACAGCACATTTAATAACATGCCCCTTTTCATAACTTGCCCATTTTTATTTCAAAACAGAGCACTTTGATTTTCGTTCAAATTTTATTCAATTTAAAAGTCACAGAAACTAAAGGAATACTTTGAGAAAATTTGTTTTGTTCATATTATAATTTACAGTAAATTAGAACACAATGTTCTATAAGTAGAGAAAAAATTCATTTGGAAAATCAGTTGAGGAAGAGAGTTGAGTCAGATCAGTTAGTTGACTTTGAGTTTGAATAAATGAGTTTTGGAATTATAAGTTCTAATTGAAGTTGAGTTCTAGAGTTTTTTATTTGAGAAAAGGAAGTAAAGGAATAAAAGAAAGGTCCCCGCTCTTCCCTCATCCGAGGAAGCACGGCGCCGGACATCAACACTTGATTACGCCTACAATCTAGGGCTTGCTTGATCTTTCCCCCGTATGTGGTGGCTTACAATAGCGGTCTCGACCTCCAACATCCGTTGATCTCTCTTGGTCGGAAACAGATGATTTACAAAACGCATGTTTGTAAATCCATTCAGCTTCATCTTGTAGTTCATTGGGTCCCTCTGGAACAGGCGTAACCGGAACTTCGCGCAATTGCATTCGCTCAGGAATATCTGTTTTACGGATTTCATTGTCCAAATCAGTAAAGTGACCCCTTTCCAATTCATCATTGAAATGTTTTGCCGCCTCAGTTTCCCTGTGACTACGTTCAGAGCGGCGTTCAACATCGTCTTCGTCGTCGAATAGCTGTTCGTCTATAGCCTCACGTGCTGAACCTTCATCGACGTGCGTTTCCTCTCCATCACTTCCTTATCCTGTGTACGACGCAGACACTTGGAACGCTTTCTGCCTTCGACTTTCAAACCAAGATTCTGTTCAATAAGGTCACAGTCGTCGTCTTCCTCTGCATCACTTTCTTCGTCCTGTGTACGACGCAGACGCTTGGAACGCTTTCTGCCTTCGACTTTCAAACCAAGATTCTCTTCAATAAGGTCACAGTCGTCGTCTTCCAGTCGGTCGTCCAACTCGTCATCATCATTGTAAATCCGTTTCAGGGAACGCCCTGAAGCATCAGTGTCTTCATCATCACTGCCGTCCTCTTCAATCGGGTTATCATCGATGAAATCCTTCAGTTCTTCACGTAACACATCACCGTCATTTTCCTCCTCTTCCTCACTGCTGTCGGCCATGGCTTTTCTCTTCCTGAGTTTCTGCATTTCATGTCCCTCAGCTTCTTCCGCTTCCGAGTCCCAGAATTCTTTCATACACTGCCTTTGGGCATCCAATTTTGCATTAACCTCTGCAGCTCGCGCATCCAATTTTGCCTTAAACTCTGCAGCTCGCGCGTCTAATTTTACAGCTCGCGCATCCAATTTTGAAGCTTGCGCATCCAATTTTGAATTAACGTCTGCAGCCCACGCATCCAATTTTGCAGTTCGCGCATCCAATTTTGCAGCTCGCGCGTCCAATTTTGAGTTAATATCGATAGCTTGCGTGTCCAATTTTGCCATCATAATCCTGAACATCTCCGAAAAGTCCAACGGTTGCGAACTCTTCTCCGAATGTCGATCTGCCATCGTCACAATACACTTTCACACACTTATTCACTTAAACAATAATTAATCCCACTGCTGACACCAATTGTAGCGAGCTTAGGGTTCGCTGGATTAATTATTTTTGAATAAATAAGAGCCGTTAAATCGATTCTGAATTAATGTGACATTTTATTAATCCGTAATAACAATCATTACTTTTTACCGTACACTTAACGTTTTCTTTATTATCGCTTCCGTAATTATCGCGTATTTTACTGCTTACTTCTCGCTCGAGACTTATCGCTTGTTTCACGTTCTACTTCTTACTCATCGGCAATCGCTTGTTTCACTTCCTACTTCATACTCATCACTATGCTCTGTGTGCGGCGTATTTATACTGTTTCAGCGTTTCGTTTCCGTCCGTTCCATTGCCTTGAATGTTCTACTGTTCCTAGTCTCCAGTTTTCCATTACTTTATAGAATATTCTAGTACTCTGTTTCGGACTCTCTAGAATATTCTAGTACTGATTGTCATATGCGTCACAATATTTAAAATTTTAACAAATCGAAAGGATGCATTGAGACAGTTGTGCTCAAGACGACGTAACCTTTTTCAAAATATCAGACTATGAGAACGAAAATGGCGAGAAAAGTCAATGACAGATATGCCAATCTAATAAATGAACTCAATTAAGTTAACCGAAAGCGCTACATGGTGTTAGTTAGTTGCTCTGTTCTTATGCCATATATCAACCAGAAGTTACACTAACCACCTATTACACTCATATTTATACTGTAACAACGTCCACGATAACTAAAAGGACTGTCGTCCTCGATAAGTAAAGCTATCCGGGGCCAACTCTTCTTTTTAAGCTAGGTGAAAATTTGAATCGTTTATTCGGTAGTCAATTGTGTTGTAATGTAGAGTAAGTTGATACAAAGTTTATTCTACACTGGAAGTAGCTTGTCAATAGCTTTGCCTTGGATGGGTCCTAACAATTGGTTTATTGCTTTTATAATTTTTAGTTAGTTGAAACAAAGTCTGTTATATATTGGTGGGGACTCTTCAACAGCTTCACATCTGATGGGTTCCTTCTGGGATCTACAAATGTCAAAACGAACTCCGGGTGGAGTGCACACATTTTCTTTTTCACCCGGAGAAAATTATTTTATGTAATGGAAGGTAAAGAATAATACAAGATGACTACGCTGCAGCCAATCCCATGAATGGCGTAATATTAGAGGTGATATGCAATATAGTGGACGCAAATTTTTATCTGAAAAAAATAAAAAATGGTATGGCAATCCACATGACTATTACTACGGAAATACGTAGGAGATTTCGAAAATATTAGCTTTTGTATGGCTGTTGAACATTTGAATAAAAATATAAGTTTTTTAGCATAAAACTGGACAATCGTTTATTAATAGTAAATCAAAAGATCAACTTATCGAAAATCTCCTATGCATTTCTGTGTCAAACATAATTTTAGAAATTTAAAAATGTTAAATCTATTAAATAGAATTGTACGTTATCCATAACCCTATCATTATAAAATCATGTTTCGAGAACAACGCATTTATAGTTCTGAGTAGTTGATTCGAATTAGTGGGACACAGATGAAAAGAGCCTGGAATTTATCCGGAAGAAAAATGTCCGCAATTATGAAATTGTTTTTCTCCTATTCTACAAGCTTCAGGAAATTTTTTAGGCCAATAAATAGTATAGATTTTTCTAAATTCGACGGCGGTGTTTCCGCTTCACTCATTTAGTCGGTCAGATATATCGTAATTGCACAAACTATCAAATGCAATTGTGTATCGTGTGCATGTTTAAGATGCTCGAATGTGTGATGGTCAATTTTCTAAAATATTTCTTTAAAGTTTAGGGATCCAAGTGTTAACATGTCTCATTATATGGTCCTTAGATTTCTACTGAATATTGCCTTACTCTCCCGCTTAGGTTAAATCATTTCATGATAGTTATTTCTTGCAGAGAACCATTTCGTATCCGCAAAACATTGTAATCCATATACATAGGTTTAAATTTATAACTGGACTGAAGATTGATGTTGTTTATCAAGTCTTATGCTAAACTCAATAATAAATTGACAGAGTTAGTGTATTTCATTAATTTTGAGTGCAAGCAATATCGGCTTTTATTGTTGTTGTTACTCTCACACAGTATTGTAGCGATCCTAAATCGCTACTTCTATCCAAATCCCCAATATTATCAAATAATATAACGCAAATCCCAATTCCATATTGAATCATATGAGCAATAAATTAACCCAAAGTTAATTTATCGCACATTGATTCAATTCCTCATTAAAATCCATATTGAGTCACATGAACAACGAATTTAACCAAAAGTTAGTTCGTCGTACATTGACTCAATTCCCAAAATCCCGACATAATGAAATGCTTAATTCAAAACGCATTTCATGATTCCCATTCCCAGAACCTATCCAACCAAACTTCTAACAAATTCCCAGAACACAACTCAAATTGAAACACGCAAAGTCTTAGGTGTGCTTCTAGGAATTTTTACGAAAAATAGTTGACAATTCTCAACTAAGAACATTTCAATTTCATCATCAGTTGGATTTCAGAGGACGAACCTATGGCCAACGAAAAATACAAATTAATTAATTGAAGTTCAGAGGCCGAACCCCTGGCCGCAAACCAACCATAGTCTAAATGTAATAAAAAGAATTCAAATAAAGAAAATAAAATAATTCAAAGTCAAAGCCGGACATTTTTCACTTTCACAACATATACGACGGGAAGCTTGCGCTCGCCGAGCTTCATTTAATTATTCGGGACTTACGCACACCGAGTCTCCCACCCGGAAGCCCCCAAGCCCACCGATGGACGTTGCGAGGGCACACCAAAGGAGGTAAGCTAAAATTCCCAACTTTAAAAATATAGCACCTCAACAGTATCACACAAAATGATCGACTCTGTTTGTAGCGGGAAAAATTAAATAACAGGGTCCTTTGTGAAGAACACCTTATCTAAGTTGCAGTACGAAGGACACCAACTCTCTGAAGGCAAGGTATTTGTTTGACAACCAATCTTCAACCAACAACAACCACATTATAAAAATACATATATATTTCTTGAAATCTATCAGTCGGTTATGTTACAAAAACTAGTTATCCTTTATCCTTGATTCTAATCAATTGCACAATTTTATAGGTTCTCGTACATTGCTATCCACAAAAACTTATGTAAAACTTGCATTTGCAATTTTCTATCTAAATTCCTTCGGCATCTTTGTAAGGATAACGCCCTCCTTACATTCTCTTCACGATGCTCATTTGTCGAACAATATTCAACAAAATCTTATCACAAGAATGCATCCCCAAAATTGAATGCAGTAAGCGTCTGTTATGAACAAATATCGTAGAGAGAATTTATTGCCACCGCTGGCGGCTCGCATCCTTGCGCCCATAAAAATTCCAAACAACACTTCGATCCGATGGCAGGCTCAGTCGAATCTCCTATTCCCAAACTTTATTACTTGGCTCCCACAAGAGCACTAAATTGTCGAATTAAATGCACGTTCAAGCATCAAATTTGCAGTTTCATGACACAATCGGGGGTCAATTGATGTCATAACTTTGTATACAGCCATTATGCAAATTCCGCCTGAAACGGTTGAGGTCCCCAAGGACAAGCGAGGGCAAATTTATAAATAGGAGTACTAGATGCCCCTCCAATATAGAATAAAAAATCATGAAAGAGACTGTAATGACATTTCCCAGAGTGCATGTGCGCTCCAAATGATGCATCGCAATTCTGTCCATGATGGCGCTTGCATTGGACGTAGAGTGAATTATTGATGCTCTTAGATATTGGATTTGCAAAATGTAACTGCATGCACCTAAGGAGCTTTAACAGCTGAAAGATGCAACCATGGTGATGTAGTGATGCAGAATCGGGCTATCGTCGTGGGACCTGAGATGTGTTCGCGTTTGAGGAATCCTTCACCAATCGGACTATTTGCGTTCGAATAGAAGTGTTTTAATAAATCAATGGAAAGGAGCAATCCAGATTCCATTAGAGATGGTGTTGCTAATTTAGGAGAGAGTGGAAGCATCGACTTATTACCTTCCACCCTTCAGGGCATTAAAACCTTGAAAATGAAAGCCAGTGTTGCGTAAATTCATTCACTACCTCATTAACCTATGTACATAGATCATGTGACGTTCATCTACGTATAATTGATGATGACACTTTCGGCACTTCTCCTTGTGCATATTACTTTGTTTTAACTATCACATGATAAATGAGTATGACTATCTCGTACGATGTTTTATTTTAGGCTGAGAAATTTCCATTATTAAAGTACTTAGTACATAAAAATACCATTAGTTCTAATACCCATGTGTACATCCAATAATGAATGTTTGTGTGGGATGTTGCGAAATAATGTTGAAAATACGAGGAAAATACCATTTTCTTTTCTATATTCACCTATTGTTACATCCCTATGATATCATTAATTTTGAATTGGTATTTTGATGTGTTGCGTAAAAGTGTTGTCCATTACGCACAGACTGACATTCAGTGGGTCACCGTCTTGTAAGGATATTTTGGATAACAAGTTGCCTGTTTATAGGGTCGTGTCTTGGTATTTCCTACATCGAGCGTAGCCACATACAGTGAAATTAATTTGCTTATCCGCTTTTCTAAAATATGTTATCTGATCACACAGTTTAACGACTTGTGACTAAAACTAACCTCATATCCAGAAACACATTATTCAATATTGTTTCCTGTATGGAAGAACTAATATAAATAGAAAAATATTTGTTACATAACTGCGTTTTTTTGTCGATGACGATGAAGTCTAGTCACGACGTATCTATACGGACTCCTCGTTGGTCGCCCTTTGGGCCGAGAAACAAATGCTTTCAATGGTTAACCTACTTTTTCTAATTTTAGTTGCACACATTGTTGATTGAACATGTTTGCCTAGATCCTAACATCTTCTTTCAGTTCGAATGTCAATTCCTTTGGAAAAGTCCGCATTCGATTCTGATGTCCACTGGATTGCTGTCACCCAGAAAGAAGAAATCGGATTTGGCACCGTACCGATGAAGCACATACCAATCATTACAAATCTGATAGAACATTGTTCGACGTTCGCAAGGGTCCTGATGATAACCTAGAGTTCTCAAGGACCCTCACAGAATGATTTAAGGAAGGTTTGTTAATAACCAGAGCCAATAAGTTGAATGTACTTTACATATTTTCGATGTGTCCATTCTTCCCTGGTTCCACTTTTTCTCGGGTCTGGAAGCAATCGACGCGAGAACAACAAAGAACGTCGGACACTCCCAAGTCAGGTTTCTGGGAAGTCTTGTTTTTAAACATGTGGGCTTGCGCTGTACAACAATCTATTATGCAGCGGAATTAGTTTTTCTGTTCTGTACATTGTCACGTGTATAACCTTGTTATTATAGGTAATTCTGTGTGTTTGACAGTGTTTCCACATCCCCGATGGGGACTGTGTCGACAGGTGTTGTTTTTCTCTATGTTTTCCTTGTTATTTTTCTTAGTCCCTTGTATAAGGATGTATCGCTTTTCTTCTGTGGCTGTGGTATTATAACCCTTCGTTCGTTTCTCTTCTATTGGTCTGAAATAATCTGTCGTAATCAAGGCTATCCTTTTCGTTTCTGTTAACTCTAAGACATAATCATCTTGTGTTATATGGTGGCATTTGAAATGAAACACTTATGACGACGGTTTTTAGACGTGCGATGTTTCATTTGACTGTGTTCCCGGACCACTCTCCAAGGAATGCGTCTCTCGGCGGGAACTTAAAGATTTACGACAACGGTCTCGACATTGATCAATCCTTGCTATTGTAGGATAGGAATGTGTTGGTTTATTATGGCAGGGTCACTATATAAGGTAGGATGCTGGGAAAGTAGCCTTGTAAGGATTCGTGCATCGCCAAGCAGGCTAATGCAAAAATGTGTAAAAGGTGAAGCATATTTTTCAAATTTGTAGAGGTTAACGCAATGTAATGTCGGGTCCAATTCATTCGAACAGTGCTATTAGGGGTAGAAAGTCCTAAAGGAGAGATCTCCGCTTGACTATATGGCAGAAAGTCGGAGTATATTCGTAGGGCAGGGCACGAGTGCTACAAATGAATGCCAAAAAGAAAAAAATAATAATGAGACGCAAGGTTGATTATAGTCAGCTTGTATCTGCTTTCATCATCATCGGCACTACAACCGGGATCTGGTCTTGACCTTATTTAACAAATCTCTCCACCGGTCCCGATTTCGTGCCGATGTCATCTAGTTTGGCACTCCCAGGGCATCCTGGTCTACGCCATCCCTCCATCGCAGACAAGGTGCCGCGCTGTCTCCTTCCATACATCCTGCCACAAAGGACTTTCCGGGCAGGCTCCTCTTCGCTCATTCGAGCTAGGTGTCCCGCCCACCGGAGTCTACCGAGCTTGATTTTTCTTACAACATTAGCTTCATTACACTAGATTGCGTACAACTCATGGTTGTAGCGTCTCCGAAATCGTCCTCCCTCACATACGGGGCCAACAATTCTCCTTAAGACCTTCCTCTCAAACGCGGCTAAGAGTTCAGAGTGCCGTTTATTGAGCACCCAGGTCTCGGATCCATACATGAGTACTGGTAAGACCATGGTCTTGTACAGTAGTAGCTTGGATGTTCTGGATAAATTTCGGGATTTAGAGAGCCTTGATAGACCATAGTAGGCTTTGTTGGATTTGATCAGCCATTCGCGTATTTCTTCTTCCATATTGTTATCGGCTGATACTATTGACCCAAGGTAGTTAAAGGATTGTTCTACTTCAAATTCGTGCTTCACTACTCTGATAGTTTGACCAACGTTAGGTCTTCTCTTCGCAGAAGTTGCCACCATGTACTTAGTTTTCCCCTCATTAATGTGCAGTCCCAGTTTTTGTGCCGCCTGCTCGATCTGATCATCTTGTGTTATATGGTGGCATTTGAAATGAAACACTTACGACGACGGTTTTTAGACGTGCGATGTTTCATTTGACTGTGTTCCCGGACCACTCTCCAAGGAATGCGTCTCTCGGCGGGAACTTAAAGATTTACGACAACGGTCTCGACATTGATCAATCCTTGCTATTGTAGGATAGGAATGTGTTGGTTTATTATGGCAGGGTCACTATATAAGGTAGGATGCTGGGAAAGTCGCCTTGTAAGGATTCGTGCATCGCCAAGCAGGCTAATGCAAAAATGTGTAAAAGGTGAAGCGTATTTTTCAAATTTGTAGAGGTTAACGCAATGTAATGTCGGGTCCAATTCATTCGAACAGTGCTATTAGGGGTAGAAAGTCCTAAAGGAGAGATCTCCGCTTGACTATATGGCAGAAAGTCGGAGTATATTCGTAGGGCAGGGCACGAGTGCTACAAATGAATGCCAAAAAGAAAAAAATAATAATGAGACGCAAGGTTGATTATAGTCAGCTTGTATCTGCTTTCATCATCATCGGCACTACAACCGGGATCTGGTCTTGACCTTATTTAACAAATCTCTCCACCGGTCCCGATTTCGTGCCGATGTCATCTAGTTTGGCACTCCCAGGGCATCCTGGTCTACGCCATCCCTCCATCGCAGACAAGGTGCCGCGCTGTCTCCTTCCATACATCCTGCCACAAAGGACTTTCCGGGCAGGCTCCTCTTCGCTCATTCGAGCTAGGTGTCCCGCCCACCGGAGTCTACCGAGCTTGATTTTTCTTACAACATTAGCTTCATTACACTAGATTGCGTACAACTCATGGTTGTAGCGTCTCCGAAATCGTCCTCCCTCACATACGGGGCCAACAATTCTCCTTAAGACCTTCCTCTCAAACGCGGCTAAGAGTTCAGAGTGCCGTTTATTGAGCACCCAGGTCTCGGATCCATACATGAGTACTGGTAAGACCATGGTCTTGTACAGTAGTAGCTTGGATGTTCTGGATAAATTTCGGGATTTAGAGAGCCTTGATAGACCATAGTAGGCTTTGTTGGATTTGATCAGCCATTCGCGTATTTCTTCTTCCATATTGTTATCGGCTGATACTATTGACCCAAGGTAGTTAAAGGATTGTTCTACTTCAAATTCGTGCTTCACTACTCTGATAGTTTGACCAACGTTAGGTCTTCTCTTCGCAGAAGTTGCCACCATGTACTTAGTTTTCCCCTCATTAATGTGCAGTCCCAGTTTTTGTGCCGCCTGGTCGATCTGGGTGAAGGATTCCTGTACAGCCGATTCATTTCTACCGATGATGTCGATGTCATCTGCGTAGGCAAGTATCTGGCTGGATTTGGTGACAATAGTCCCCCTTGTTGTAACGCCAGGTTGAAGAGGAGGCAGGCCAGACCGTCCCCTTGTCAGAGTCCATTAAAGATGTTTATTGGTTTGGACAGCAATCACGCTATTTTTACTTGACTAGTTACGTTGGTCATTGTCAACCTGCATAGTCGTATCAATTTGTTTGGAATGCCGAACTCTCTCATGGCTTTATATAGTTCTACCATGGCTATGCTGTCGTAGGCGGCCTTAAAGTCTACAAATAGATGATATAATGGAATCTTAATGTCCAGACATTTTTCCACCGCCAGCCTAAGAGTGAATATCTGATCAATCGCTGATTTGTCTGGGATGAAGCCACACTGATATTGACCAATGATGGCTTTAGCGTATGGGGCTATCCGATCTTGTAGAATAGAGGAGAGTATCTTATAGGCGCTACTCAGCAATGTTATACCCCTATAGTTGCTGCACCGTGTGATATCTCTCTTCTTATGTATGGGGCAAATTATTCCGCGACGACAATCTTCCGGCATCTCCTCTTGCTCCCATACGTGCACCACGATCTCATGAATTGTGTGGTGTAACGCTGTCTCTCCTTGTTTGATCAGCTCAGCTGGTGTACCATCAGCTCCAGGGGCTTTATTTGATTTGAGCCGTCTAATGGCTTTTAATGTTTCCTCAATGCTTGGTGGTGGCAGCATTTGGTCTTGATCTTGCATTGGTGGAGTCTCCAATTCTTCTGCGAGCTGACCATTTAGCAATTCATTGAAGTGCACTTCCCATCGCTCCAGAATGCCTTCAGGATCAGTGATCAGATTACCCTCTTTATCTTTGCAGTAAGTGCAGCGTGGTGTGTACCACGTCATACTGTGAATTATTTGGTAGAACTTCCGCGCATGGTGCGAACCCCGCTCTCTACTTTTCTCTATTTCACAGACAAGGTTTTTTTCCCAGGCACTTTTCTTTTGTCTGTGAAGTCTTTTTTTAGTTCTTCTGAGCTCTTTGTATTTCTCCTCGCGTACCCGCGTCCTATGAGACTGCTGCATTGCCCGGTATTCTTAAGGCGTGTCCATTTCTCTTCTACGCCCGGCATTCTGGCCCCAGGACTTACTCTCCCTCCGTTAAGCTCTTCGAGGGCGAGTCTTAACGCATGACCAAAGGTGTTGCTGGTATTCTCATTGCGTAAGGCAGCCGTGTTGATTCGAACCTGATCCGCGGATGCAATACGTCTCCGTAAGGCAATCCGCGCTCAGAAAACTATACCAACAAGATAGTGATCCGAGTCGACGTTGGCACCTCGGTACGTTCGTACTGTCACCAGGCTTTGGTTGCGCGTGGCTCCATCAGGTAATACCCAGGTAGCTTCGTGGATATCTTTACGCGGAAACCTGGTACTTGCAATCACCAACTATGGAAACCTGCGTCGTTTAGCCATTTTCGTTTCCGTGGTCGTCGTCGTGTATCCGGCCCATATCCGAGGCTTGTTTAATTAGCCATAATAATTCATTTTTACGTGCCTGGTTATTAGCCTTGCGCCAACCTTTCTCAGGATGTCGCTGCATGCATTGCTTCACTACTTGGCGGGTCCAAAGTAGCTATCCATGGGTGTCACGTGGAGACTGCATGTCAACTTGGATTGAACAGGGACAAGAATTATCCTGGCCTTCGCCGGGTTGAAAGCAATCAGTAACTTTGCCCTGTATGTTCGCACCTATCGCCCCCCGCCCCTCTTGTATCTGCTTTATTCTATCTAAAATCGCTTCTTAAACGCAAGGTGAATCAAATATAAACGGCAACAAGTTGCGGGCTAAATAATCTTGTGCGTTGTTGTTCTTTGATTTATGACGAGTAGGAGAACCGGCTTGGCTAGCCGTCGCGCTCGATTTGGTAGTCAAGACATCCAAGAGCGATCACCAAATCGATTTAAGACCGCCAACAAGACAGCATGTGTGTTTCTGTCTCGTGATTCGCACAATCGGATCAATTGTGCAATCCGTTTTGGGAATCTTAAATATACCTGGAAAACTGAGTTCTCTTTTTAGGGCCAAGAAATACTTTACTTCGGCCCAACTTCTCCTCCTATATAAATCTCAAATTAGCCCCGCGCTCGAATATTGCTCTCATGTTTGGAGCTCGGCTCCTAAACATACCCTCGACCTACTTGAGAGTGTACAAAGACGAGCGATCCGCCTGATCGGGGACTCGGTGCTGACGTCGGGACTACAGTCGCTATCACATCGAAGGCGCGTGGCCGACCTCTGTCTGTTTTACAGATATTATCACGGGTGCTGTTCTTCGGAGATTCTTGGCATTGTTCCACGCAATTCGGTTTATATGCGCTCCACAAGAGAATCCGACGGATCGCACCCGTTTGTGGTTCATCTCCCGACGGCGCGAACATCCCTGTATCAGAACTCGTTCCGTTACAGAGCGGGGAAGCTGTGGAACTCCCTTCCCACGCGAGTGTTCCCGGAGCGTTATAAGCTGCTACTGTTCAAAAAGAATTGCAACAGTTATTTGATGGCATCTCGGGGCGCCCACTCGACGCTATAGGTTCGCCTTTTCCGAGAGAAGTCTAATAAAAAAAAAAAATAAAAAAAAATACCCAAGATACCCAATTGCATTCATTATCGGTTCGCGCGAGAAGTCTTACTGTGGGATCTTAAACAAACAAACGGATCTTCACACACGCGTCCGAGTGCAGTGAAAAGTTATCTGTGCGATCCTAGGCAAATAAACGGATCTCCACACTTGCGTCTTAGTGCTATAAAAAGTGCGAGGATATACACGCGACAGTGCGGGAAAACCCTCTATTCTATTCCTTGTGTCTGTTTTCCTTTTTTCGCACCTCTGCTTGCGTCCTTCAGGCATCGATACACTCGATTGATTTATAATCTTTGGAGAGTTTTAAGTGGCTGAGTGCCATAATGATCGTCATGGAAGGGATGTGACCTGGATTTCGGCACGGATCTAGTGGGGCACCTACTACGAGGGCATAACACCTGTAGTGGTTGCTTTCGCTTATCTATTACTGGTCCCAACTTGCATCCTCTCCCGAGGCGGTATTGGTTTTCTGTGTAGGGCCATTGGAGCGGGAATTTCGCGTTGATGTGTGTAATATTCGCGGCTTGAGATGCAATTTCTCTTCTGTGTCTGCCCGCATTTCTAACCAGAAATCAAATATCCTTGCACGCGAAACGCAGGTGATTACTAATACAGATATTTCCGATTTTAATCTATTTGGATATAACTTAGTGCCACTGTTCTTTCCACATCCTGGTATAGCCACATACATACGAAATGATATTGCTTATCAGCTTCTGCGGCACATTATGGGCTCTGTTCCAAACCAGAATTTAATTTCTCTTTGCTAAAACTTCACGTTCGTAAGCATATCATACATTGCTGCTTTCATTACAGAAGCCCAAACTTGGGTAGAAACGCGTCCTTTAACGAATTCGATTCTCTGTCTGATTTTATCTATAAGATCTTGACCGTATATCCGCACACTGAAATCATTATTGCGGGTGATTTTAAAGTGTATAACTTTCAGTGGCTTCGTCACTCCGGACACACAACACCTGGGGGTCAATATGTCCAGCTCTTTGCTGATTCAAATAGTTTAACTCAACTTGTCAATGAGCCAACACGGTTACCAGACATACATGGTCATATGCACCTGTTTCTCACCTCGTCAACTTTCGAAATATCTGTAATCAAATGATTTCCTCACCGACCGCCAATATGACTTTGATTTTTCAAAAGCCTTCGACAGAGTTTGGCATCCAGCTCTTTTGTCGAAATTACATTCCTGTGGAGTGGGCAATTCCCTGATCCGACGGATAAGAACTATCTTTCTGGTCATTCATTCCAGGAGATTCTCGATGGTGTAAAATCGTATAGTTCATATATATATAATATATGGGTGGGGGTTCTCTATATCACACAACCCACAATTCCTACCTAACTTCGACCCTAACAGCGCGCCACCATAACCCAAACCGCAATAGCACACATTTGCAAACATGCAAAGAATACACTTCCCAATATGCCCAGAATCCATTTCCCGACCTGTAATAAAACGCATTTTCAAAACCTACAACAGAATATAAATCATCTCCCCCGTATACATTTTCCCCAAAAAACCACTTCGGTTAATTTCTTACTTAAACTATATTTCTCGCTTGCAACCAAGCAGCATTAATTTTCCCCGAACGTCATTCCGGATCACATCCTGCTTAAACCATTTCCCTCGCTTGTAACCAAGCAACATTTAGTTTCCCCGAAAACCATTTCGGCTCCCATCCTACCTAAACCGTCTGGAATAATACCAGTTCTGTGGCGAACGTACAAATTCCCCACAGGAAAAAGTCCAGACCAACTTGAGGTAACGCACTTACCTGGACAACATCACGTCCACAGACGCGGTCCCAAGCCCAGTGGGGGCCGCCAGTAACCCAACGTTGAGTCGACACCAGAAGGCAAGGAACTTAACGTCCCCAAAGCCTCTAATACCGAGCTAAACGCTCCATACCTAAAACCTACGACCTGAAACAAGGAGAAACATCCATGCATCCTTCGACGTGTGCAATCGCAAGCTAAATGAATGCCAGCACCACAAGTCGGCAACCCTGAACATCTGCACGAGATGCAGGGAATTACAATTAAAACAATTAACCGACCAACGGACGTGGTGCGGTTGATCTAAACATTAGATCACCCAAATATTCACCGCAAACAAAGGAGCGCATTCCTTAGCCTCGTAAACACCCAGATGGCGCGAAAAACCAAGCACCACGTAACTCCAAACAATACTTTGTTTGGAGTTTTACGAAGGCCAGCTGCAATAAATAAATACGGCACAGCATTGCGCCGTTGCCACTGTCCGCCAAGCAGAAATGCATCAGCGGAATGTTTGTTTTTCACACCATGTGAAAAACTCTCTTGGATTTCAAATCCAATAGATACCAGCGGACTAGACGTCCAGGCGATCGTCAACACCAGATGGTCGACCTAACTAAACAGCGTGGGAATAGAATCCACCGTCAACAACGACGGTGAAGCTTCCATATGTATGCGTGAGAATTTTCTCCTTACAGGAAATTGTGTCTGCACAACTGCAGATACAAAACACACAGATACTGGAAAAACAGTATCCGATAGGTTGAAAGAGGGTGAGTTTGATATCGAGCATCGGTCCAGGAGGTCGTCACAGAGAAACCCTACGAGGAGGTCGGTCCGCGCCGCGCAATACTTCGCTACAGAAACAGGACGAGAAGGTTTGATTTTACGTACAGTGGTTTTAAGACGCGTTCAAGTGTATTAAGTCCTTGAATTTTCTGTTGTTACAACCGAACGAATGATATATACTTTTAAAATCGGATGTTTTTCGAAAAGAAATAGACAGTATATACGGATAAAAATATCTTATTGTAATCGTGGCGAACTCAAATAAATTAGACCAAAAGAAATCCAACGAAACGAAACATTTGTGTGAGAAATACATGCGCTGGTTTACTAAAGGCAGCTTAAACTAAGAGCTATCAACTGTACATGTTAAACAATAAGTTAATTAATAAAGTGGTCGAATGAATCGAATGTGTACTTAGAAGCTAAAATTTTAAAACATACCTAACAATAAAATTATAAATAAAAGGAAAGGTTCGCAGTGTTTTTATTTGGTGGTTGTGTTCTTTCCGTGTCGGTTGGTGAACAGGTTGTTCCTTCTGTTTGTGCACAGTGTTCGGTGGAACACTTCGACTAAGGCAAAATCCGCCAAAGTTCTCCTTACTGGTAAGCCACCAGCACGATGCGTTGCATCTCTACGAAACAACCATCACAACGACCGAGACCCATATCCCTTTGTCTATCCGACAATTCATACATTCATAGTCGGTTAAGTCCCCGAAACCGATTTCTCTGTATACATAGCGACAGAGGAATCTAATTCAGCCTGTACGGCAGTAATTCTCTGGAACTAAATTTCAAGTTCTTAGTAAGTCGCAGTCAGTTTTACTCGATGATGACTCCACTGCCACGGCACCATGAATGGATTGTTGCCCAGTTTAGTCAGTCGAAGTTCATTAACCGCAGGGGACGGTCACACCGCGCAACCAGCCGAGAAATGACCATCAACGCGCACACACGCGGAGTCGAGTCATAACCCAAGCGGCGAAACTAAGAGTCTTGTGCGTAGCTTCCTCAGGGTGTTTTTTGTCGAGTTCCGATCAATACGGCCGCATGCCAATATCGTGGTTGATTTCGCGGTTTTTCAATTAAATTTGAGTGTACAGTACGAATGCGTTTCTGCCGAATTGTTTCGTGCGAAATACTTATTGTAAAAATTAAACCAATAAACAAAACCCTGTGCAAAAAGAATTTCTCACAGTGCCTTTTGTTTACTCTTACCTCGGTGCTCGAATTTCGGATGACAGTTTTGTGAAGGACTCGTCGGTGGGTGATAGTGAACCCGTGCCATACGTCGGCACCCACACCCTTCACCCTCACATATATATTTATTATGTATACATAAACATTGCACAAGGAAAATAGGTGGCTGCATTTTTTTTCTATTCATAAAAGCCCATCTGTTTGTTTAAAAATTTAATATTAAATTTGAAATAAAACACCTTCATTATTGTTTTCTAAGAGATATTCCTCCTAGAGAATATTTATTTAAAAAGAGGTTCTTCACATGGAGATCCTACTCTCTCCAATTTATCTTAATACTAATTTGTTATTAACATTTGTTATAATATATTGTTACGGATTTTCGGCTTTACGCTTAGCGGCTTCCTAGGTCCGATCTCTGGATCGCGAAATAATTTAAATCAAACTCCAAAAGCTCGTTCTTCCTGGTTTAATGGATTTACTTTATTTTTTTCTTATGATTCTACACGTGTTATTTACGCTTCCCTTAACATCGATCCTCGTGTTACGCTGTCAGTTCTCTTCTTCTTGACCCTTCACTGACACTTATTATTCCGCTATCAGTTTGCCTGCTTCTCTATGTCGTCTATCTCGCACTAGATGGCGTGCTTCATATTCGTAAATTCGTCACAATATCTTACGCGCTAACCTAATAACAGGCAGGAAAAAGACATATAATGGGTATACAATTGTGGGTAGAAAATATATAGGGAGAATAGATAATTAGGTAAGGAAGTTTCTACCTGCATGCTTAACTGCATCTTCGGTAATTCCAACATATGCCACACACAGGTTGGATTTCATATTGTTATAGTAATCAAGTGAACTACAATAATAATATTTAACATTGAACCTGTCGAACGGATGTCTCCCCTTCGAAATTTCTTCAGTTGATTTATTGCATCTACTACCAGGAGGGCTCTGGTACCAGCGATTCAGCTGTAGGTACGCTTGGCAAATTTATTTCTGATTAGTTGGTAGACATACTAAGCTTCCACCTCAAAAAATTATATTAATAATAAAAAAAAAGTTCATAAAGTAAAAAAAAAAATCTTATTTCATTTTCTATCATCATTTAAAGTTGATTTATAAATTTATTTTATTTATTATAGTTTCCACAGTTTTGAAAATGATATGAGGCAAAATATCATCCATTATTATCCATACGCTGCGTTAATCGAGTTTGGATATTTCGTTCAACATATCGATGGGTATATTGGCGACAGCCTGACAAATATTGTTCTTCAGGAAAGCCAGGATCATGGGACGACCATTGCAAACAAGTGATTTGAGATCACCTTTAGAAAAAGGTGGAACGGACTAAACCAGGTGACCCATACAGATAGGAAACCTTTACAAGAGCACGACATGAAAACGCAGCCCTGCTCCATCTCCGTTCGCTACCACCATGGTGACTAAATTGCACAGTGAACATTTTATTCACCCAACTATCGAACCTATCCACCCATTCCATCCTCGAATGTACCTTCCCCCTAGAGCACCTGTTGAGGTATCACCAGACAAATTGTAATGAGGGATGGCTTACCTTTTGGGGTGAACGTTTTCTGGACCTCGGACTGTTTTTGGGCAGGAGGGGCCGTCTGTCGCTTGGGCGGCCCTCGGATGGTGGTTTCGCTGGAGGGGCAGTTCACTTTCTGAGCCGCGCACTGGATTGTGGTGACGTGTCGGATTAGGCCACAGACGAGTTCGCACATCCACTGTCCGTGCGTAGGTTGTCGTTCACCCAGCACTGCAACACTTTGTCCGACACGAGAAATGTTATTTGTATGAGGACTAAATGATAAACCGGTCATGAGTTTTTATTTTAACAATTACCACATTTATTATCCGTGAATTTATTCAATAAATCATATTCGCTAATTACATTTATAATACGTATACGGATTTTCACCTTGATAAAGTGTAAGGGCGCCCGACGCATGTTTGGGTTTGATTTATTTTACTTATTAATTTAAGTCGGCCAGCGATTCGGCCTCTGGTGATCTACTCATGATGAAATAAAAAAAAAAATTGTGGCGAGAAGGCCGAATTTAGCGAGACAAGGACATATGTGTCCTTCATCTTGTCTCTGACTTCTGGTCATCTTGCGATAACCAGAATCACCCACATCCATGAGGATGTTGGGCTCGGTCTCGCGATCTCTGAAAAGAAAAGAGAAAAGGGGGGGGGGGGGGGGGGGTATCCAAGGATAGTGTGGACAGTGTTAGTCCGGGTGTCCTCTAACTACTTTTATAGAGGGATGGGGGAAAGAAATCGTACAAGACCGGTAGGTCTTGGGTGTGGTAGTGAACGCAGATCACGTCTTTGGCGTCTCATAATCTGCGCTTTGGTCGGTGTGTATGTTTGTGTTTGTGCCGTCTTGTACTGTGCGTTCGTGTGTGTGGTTTGTTAATAGTAGACCCTATGGGATGGGTCCAGGAATCCTCTATTATAGAGGGGAATGTTGTTGGGAAGGGTGCTTTCTTCAGTTTTGTACTGAAGAAGAAATTGTGGGGGTTTGATCCGAAGAGATCGAGAGAGAGAAGGGTCAAGAACGCAGGAGTCCCGTACAAGTAGGTTCTCGCTGTTCTGAACGTTTTCGAGTTATTTGTATGCTAATTGAAGCAAGTACTCGTCGATAGGGGTAATGGAGGCGCCTTCGTATAGGTGAGAGTTGGGGTAATGACGACCGTCAGGCCTTCTAGAATGATTGGTGCATCTTCTGAGGAGTTTCCTTTCGAAAACCCGAAGTCTTTCCCTTTGGGCCGAAGATATGCAGGACCATATGGGAAAGGCGTACGATATTCCAGGATTAGCTGCTTATAGCAGAGAAGCTTAACTTTGGTGTCAACTTTGTTCCTCCACTTCAAGATGTTGTGCAGTTGCTTAGACCGACCGAGGCCCCTTTGGCGAATGTGGGTCACATGTTTGATGAAATTCATTTTTGGGGTATAAGTGACCCCGAGATATTTCATCTTGTCCTGTGGTCTAATCGTAGTATCTCCCATTTTTATTCGAATATTCTGTGAATATCGAGAAGTAGGTTGGGAGTGTTTACTACTCAGAATTATGGCTACTGCTTTGGATGGATTAAGTTGGATTTTCCATCGACTGTAATACTGATACAGTTCGTCCAAGTGACGGTTGAGTCGATTTGTTGCGAGGTTAGGGCCTTTGGTTGACGTGTACACCAGGACGTTATCCGCATAGCATATTTGGTTTACTCTCCCGTCCACAGGGCGGGGAATATCGGAGGTGTAAATATTGAATAAGATGGGGCCTAGAATGGAGCCCTGTGGTACGCCTGCAGCGGCGTGAAAAGTTCGGGAAAGCTTTCCATTCATTCTAACTTGGAAAGTTCTGTTTCGAACGAACTGGTAGATGATGCTACATAGCGTTCTACTGAGGCCAGTATTCAGTAGTTTAAAAGCGAGACCTTCCATCCAGGTCGTATCAAAAGCTTTTTCAATGTCTAGACTTACCGCAACGGTGGGTTCCTTATTAAAGAGCCGTACGCAGACGTGGTTTTGAAATAAATTGAGAGCCATAGTGGTGCTGTGCGCTCTTCGAAATCCGAATTGGAAATCAGGTATTAGGTGCCTGGCACTGACAAAGTTATTTAGCTTCTCGTATATGAATTTTTCATATATTTTGCTGATGCAAGTGAGAAGCGAGATAGGGCGAAAGCTTGAGGGGTGATACGTTGGTTTCCCAACTTTTGCTATTGGACAAATAATAGCGTGCCTCCAAGCTTGGGGAAAGTACCCCATGTTGTAAGCATGGTTGAACAGAATGGAGAGCTTTATAAAGAATAAGGCAGAAAGCCTTCGCAACGAGTGGTATGACATGTTGTCGATACCAGGAGACTCCTTAGGGTGTCGAGATTTAACCAGGCTCTGTAGGGTATTTGGTGTGATGAAACCGTGACCATTTTCACGTGTGTCATCGAAGTATGCACTGTTAGTTGGGTTAAAGACAACAATTGGCTCGTTGAAGTCGTCCAGCTTACTGTGGACCTCTGAACTAACGATTGCATTAGTATTCGGGTCGCCATCATGGAGAGTAAGTTTGTGATTGTTTTCGAAGGTCTCTCCGATGATATTTGCTTTATTGGTGTCGTTATTGACAACAACACCATTGTGCATAATTGGCCCAGTGATGCGGGAAGTGCCACATATCTTTTTAACATTTTTATAAACGTTCTGGTCCATCTGAATACCCTTCAGCTTGTCTTCCAATTGTCGGGTGCGATTGTTTTGGATTCTTTGTTTTATCAGTGACTCGTGATGAAATTGAAATTCACTGCCCTTTCATAAATTTTGTAGTTGAGAATTGTCAACTATTTTATGGTCAAAATTCCCAGAAGCACACATTTGCGTGTTTCAATTTGAGTTGTGTTCTGGGAATTTGTTAGAAGTTTAGTTGGATGGGTTCTGGGAATGGGAATCATGAAATGCGTTTTGAATTAAGCATTTCATGATGTCAAAGTTTTGGGAATTGAGTCAATCTACGACGAATTAACTTTTGGTTAAATTCGTTGTTCATGTGACTCAATATGGAATTTAATGTGAAATTGAATCAATGAGCGATAAATTAGCGTTGGGTTAATTTATCGCTCAAATGATTCGATATGGAATTAGGATTTGCCTTATTGATGGTATTGGGGATTGGGATGGGGATTTGGATAGGAGTAGCGATTTAGGATCGCTACACACCCAACATCAACAATCAGCAAGTTCCTTTGCCACACCGTGTAGTAAATGAGGAAATTCGTTAATGTGGAACATCGTCTATGTATATTATATGTACCAATATATTACTAAAAATAAAAATAAATTATATCCCAAAAGCAAAGAGAAAAATAATAAAAGTTTAGCTTGGAGTGTAGGGTGGTTCCAAAGGGTCATTAAGTCAATATAAGAAGAAACCTGATTGGAGCAAACGGACTTAAAATTGTGCTTTAAGATGTACCCATTTGTAATTGTTGCGGATTCGCATTGGATGCAAGCAGCGAATTCGAAATTGAATGCACCCATTAACAATCAAACGAACAACAACTGTCAGCAATCAGCTGACAGACAAAATAAATCATTTACAAAATATCTCTCTTGCTCATTAGCTCTGGTGCGACACAGTTCGCAGATTTATAATCAATCAAAATCTAAGTAACCAAAGGAAATAAAGTCCCTAATTTTGAAATAAAAGAAAACCCAACGTGTTTTCAGTTAAAGGAAGATAACATTTGGGGCAACCAAAACAAGGTAATCTTTTCAACATACATTGTTCTAGCTTTTGTTGGAGTCCAAGACAAACAACGTCGCGCACGCCAGGAGACAACATTGTTCCTGACGTCATCCCCCCGGCCCACCAACAATATCCAGTTGTTAGTGGAAGTTGCGTTCGACGCTTGTTGAACGCAAATAGTAAATGTGTTTTAAATATTTTTAAAACTAAAGTAAAAACTATATAATCTCTCCGTTTAGGACTTACTCAAAAACATAAATCAGCTTCTCAACGTTGTCACACCAGTTAATACAATTCTGTAACAAAATAAAACGCACATGTAAAGAAATAAACTTGTTTATTTAATAAAAATAACAATGAAACATGCATTTTGTGATTATTATAATTCTTTTAAAAATGTTTCGATGTCTTTTTTATATATTCGGATTTATTTCTATATCAGTTCGGCCTCCATTTTCTTCTGCGATAAAAATGAGTGATCATTAGGACAGGATTCTTACAAAATTCGCCTACGTGTTGACCCGAAAATACCGCTCCATTAACAGAAAATAAATCAATATTTAATTTTTGGCTGATCTATACTAATTAAAATTATTTCCGCCAAATAATTCTTAGATTATTAATTACGCGCTGGTCAAAAATGCTTACATTCTAGCTTGATTATCTTCTAATATAACCAACTGGTCCTACGCGGACGCTCTAAGCTAATCGTAATATAACTATTGTCGTACAGTTTGCCCTTCGACGACAGAACATGTTATATCCATGTTGGTCATGCAATATGAGCCTATCAAACAAATCGCTCAGCCATTTTGCTGACAGCACATAGGCAACAAGATCAAAGTGAGTTACATTCTCGTTATCTTAGAAATATAAATTTATCATGAGTGTTATTTCCATTTTAATAGCGACACATAAACAACATTATCACACCACATCACCATCGGCACTACAACCGGGATCAGGTCTTGGCCTTATTTAGTAAGTCTCTCCACCAGTATCCGGTGCTTATCCGAGATTTGTTAAATTGTCCATAATAATTTGTTTATCCGTGCAAGGTTATTAGTCTTGCGCCAATACACATAAACAACACCCGGAGCAAAATTGAACCTAAAATAATTGATTGAGATAAGTAATGGGTTTTTCAATAGGGACTTGACAACTTTTTTTCGATAGCAAATTTTTATAATTTGCAGACGTTGTTCGCTGGTGTACTTAATCATGAAAATGTTGAGTTTACTTACTAAATTGGCAGTGACAGTTTGATGATTAGTGAAAGGGTGCGTTCACAAAATAAATTCAAAGTTGTCAAGTCACTATTGGAAAACCCGATACTAGTCTTCAAGTAATTACCGCAGCCATTTTGAATTCGCTACACTGCCATTGCAACCAGGATCTTTCTATAGTACACCAATTTCCTCTCATTGCATTTCCGTACTCCAAATAAGCTATGACAAATTGAGGACGGCACTCAATTAAACACAATGCAAACATCTAAGCTAGGTCACGCCTTCGCGGCCATTAAAAGTATGTATTTGTTCCTAATATGATCAGCCAAACCAAATGCCAGTAGCCATCTTGTCAGCAGCACGATCAAATTGTATTATTTAAGCCACGCCTTTAGTAGTGTATTTATGAAAATGTGTGTGGGATTAACAGTGGCTTGTGATCTGATTGGTGTATACCTCATGATAAGTTAGCAATGCAATACACAGAGCCCTCTATTGGAAATGCCTATAACGAATATGTGTAAGGTTTGTGCATAAACTAGAAAATAAATCCCAATGCTGGGATCATATTGATAAACCGCCATGGGAACAAATCCCTTCTCCATGGTTATGGTCGCCTGTTACTTTACTTTGTTATGGGACGTATAAATTGAGTCGAGATGGACTGCCGAGGATCGCACTCTCGTCACTGCTAAATAAGAATTGCAAGAGGCAGAAATGTTAGCTGACCCAATGAAAATTAGATAACTTCAATTGAATCAAGGTTGTGACGAGTGGGAGTGACTGCTGGCTTTGAAGTGGGAATTGGCCAGATTTTCAAATTTTCAAGATTGCTTTTTTTACAACTCAATTGAGTTGTGATTTTATTGTGGAATAAAAATGAACGATGGTTTTTTGATTTTGTTTTCTTTTCTCATCTATTGTTGTTCGGTAGAGATTTCATTTGAGCAGTTGGATGTATTTAGACTAAGGGTCAACGAGGTAAGCTTTGAGAAGATTGTTTTTGTTGGCAATTTGCTGGTAATTTGTGGGAAGTTGCGATTTAATTGTGCATAAGAATGAACGCCCGAGTTTTTTGTATCATGTTCTTTGTTGTTTGTGTAGACATGCAATTTGAATTGTTGAGTATAAACAACAATATGGTTCAAGAGAGTAAAGTTTGAGAAGGCATGCAGTATAATGATATGAAATTCGCAGTGCATTATTGTAAAACGATAAAAGTAAAGTAAAATTGTGTACGGTTGAAGAAATCAATTATTTATTAATCATTCATTCAATGCTTTTTTAACAATAACTTATTTAAAATAAATTATATTTTATAACTCTTGATCTGAAATCATTCATTCAATGCTTTTTTAACAATAACTTATTTAAAATAAATTATATTTTATAACTCTTGATCTGATGTGACTTTTCTTTAAATGTCAAAAAACACATGATGTCTTCTATTTTTCTTATGTTGTGTTTTAAATTGATTGCATTTGTTAGAACTTGTGGTGTGGTAATCAGTTTTGATGAGACGGAGCTCGAGGAGTTGTAACTGGTGTTGTAACTCCGCGCCGTGCTTTAACGGTAAACCCGAGAAAAGAGCGCGAAGTGTTGTGTGTGTAAAATGAAAGAGACCGAAAGGGTTTAGTTAATGTAAAAGGTACGCTAGTTTTATTGGCATTCGAATCGGAGGTACGGATATGGTTTTACATGAGGGTAAAAGCGGACACTTTTTGCATACGGCCAGCGGTTCGGCCTCTGAAATTCTACTGATTCCGAAATTACAAAAAAAAAAAAAAAAAAAAAAATGGGTGGCGAGAGGGCCGACTTTAGCGAGACAGTTCTTGGGTGCGGTAGTACACGCAGATCAGGTCTTTGGCGTCTGATAATCTGCGCTTTGGTCGTGTGCGTTCCAGTGTGTGGTTTGTTAATAGTAGACCCTATGGGATGCAGTGATTCCGAAATTGAAAAGTCACTGCCCTTTTATAGTTTTTGTAGTTGACTTTTGTCAACTATTTTATGTGTCAAAATTCCAAGAAGCACATGCAAGACTTTGCGTGCTTCGATTGAAATTTTGTTATGAGAATCGTTTGAGGATTTTGTTGGATAGATTCTGGGAAGGGGAATCATGAAATGTGTTTTGAATCAAGCATTTCATGATGTTAGGATTTTGGGAATTGAGTCAATGTACGACGAATTAACTTTTGGTTTAATTCGTTGTTCATGTGACTCAATACGGAATTTAAATATAAGGCAATAAGGAATTTAGGATTGGGGTTATGATTTGATGTTATTGGGGATTTGGATAGGGCTAGCGATTTAGTATCGCTACACTGGTACACAGTTGGAGGAGTTGAAATGTCTTATTGGGGAGTACGGATCGAAGATAATGGACGAAACGAGGAAAGATCACTAGGAGTGAGATTAATATTCAACCAAAGCGGTGCCGTAGGTGTGGCTACGATAAATGATGAACAATAATCGACACACGATTCTCGTAGATTGCGTACGTCATTCCAAATCTGACATCCAGTTGCAATAGAAGATGACATTCATCATATTATCTGGTACCGATGATGAGAACCGAAGATGGAGGGAAGGATTATGGTCTCTTATCCCCTTATACGTCAGTCATAAGCACCTCTGAGGAGTGAATATTGATCTTCGCTGACGCGAATGCGTACTCACTTAACTGAGCATAAACTGAGACAGACCAGATTAACCAGAGTTTCATACACAATGACGATCGAAGGTTCAACTGGGAATTCATCATCATCATCGGCACTACAACCGGCAGCCGGTCTTGGCCTTATTTAGCAAGTCCTGAGGCTTGTTAAGTTTTCCATAATGATTTGTTTTTTTTTCGGGAAAGGTCATTTAGTCTTGCGCCGGAGGCTCCCCGACGGGGAATCGAGGAGTAACTGGGAATTGTCAGTACCAAATTGTGCCTGCGGTATAATCTGAAAAAAAAAAAACACCTAAAGCATATGTGGTAGTTCGGTGGAAATAATTAGATGCTCCAGGGCCGGGAGAGGTAACCCTGGTTGAGGGGGTGGATCGGTAATAGTCGGCGTTTAGACAGTTACGAAATAGATATGTAAATCCATTGATTTTGACCTTTGACCGAGACATGCAGTATTTCTGTAAGAAATCAGCTTCGTCGTAGATGTCACAATGCGCAAGAATCAGGCTGGTAAGGTGTGTCTCAAACGTCATCATCATCGACACTACAACCGGGAACTGGTCTTGGCCTGTTTGGCAAGTCCTGAGGCTTGTTAAATTTTCCATAATGATTTATTTTTTCTGGGCAGGGTCATTAGTCTTGCGCCAGAGGCTCCCCGACGGGGAATCGAGCCCCGGGCGGGTATACTAACCACTATACTATCGAGGAGCTGTATCTCAAACGTACCCCGTTGGTGATGAAGGGGGAGGGGGGTTTCCTTTCCGAAAAACAGGGGATCTAAGGACAGTGTGAACAGGGTTAGTTGGATGGAGGGATGGTGGGAAAGAGACCATACAAGATAGGTAGGTTTTGAGTGCTGTAGTAAACGCAGATCCGGGTAACCAAATAGACCACTTCCTCATAGACAAAAGACACCACTCGAATATCCTTGACGTAAGATCATATAGAGGAGTAGATTGCGACTCCGATCATCTTCTAGTGATGGGCAAAATCAGGAGTCGCCTCGCAGCAATCCCGGGAGACGAGCAAAAAGTTCGACACTGATAAACTGAAAGACCTGCGCAAAAGGACTGAATATCAAGACGAACTAACGAATAGATTTAGCATTCTAGAGAATGGAAGCAGTGAGGAAGAGGAAGCTAATAGTGTGGAAACTAAATGGACATCGATCAGAGACACAATCAAACTAACAGCTCAAAAGGTATTAGGATTTAAGAAAACAATTAAGTCCAAACCTTGGTTTGACGATGAGTGCAGGGCGAAGATCGAAGAACGTAAGCGCCTCAGAGTGATCCATTTAGAAAGATATGATGAAGTCAACGCAGAAAGATACGCTACGATTCGGAGAGAGACAATGAGATTCTTTAAACGCAAAAAACGCGAATGGGAGAAGACTCGGATCGAAAAAATCTTAGAAAATTCTAGAGCAAAGAACATCATAGGTATGTCATCATCATCATCGGCACTACAACCGGGGACCGGTCTTGAACTTATTTAGCAAGCCCTGAGGCTTGTTAAATTTTCCATAAGGATTTGTTTTTTCCGGGCAAGGTCATTAGTCTTGCGCCAGAGGCTCCCCGACGGGGAATCGAACCCCGGTCTCCCTCGTTACAGGCGGGTATACTAACCACTATACTATCGAGGAGCCATCATAGGTATGTATGCCGGCATAAATTCAATCAGATATGGCTACCGAGGGAGAGTCAAAATAATTCGAGATGCAAACGGCTGTCTGGTCACAGAAACAAACAATATCGTGACAAGATGGAAGCAGTACTTTGAAAACCTGCTCAATGTACGCACCCATCAAACACAAATAAACGCACCAAGCGTACATACAGCCGAGCCTCAGATCTCAGAGCCCTCTCTCAACAAAGTTGTAGACGCAATAAATCGATTGAAAAACAACAAAGCTCCCGGAGTCGACTATATACCGGCAGAGCTTGTGAAGCATGGATGAGAGGCAACCGCTCGAAAGATCCACCAGCTCATTCAAACAATATGGGATAAGGAAGTCACCCCGGAAGAATGGGAAACCTCAATAGTCGTTCCCATTTTCAAAAAAGGCGACAGATCTGACTGCGAAAACTACAGAGGAATATCATTGCTCCCAACCGCATACAAAATATTAACAAATGTCATTCTAGCGCGAATCACACCGTACGCAGAAGAGATACTGGGAGACTAGCAATGTGGATTCCGTAGGAACCGGTCAACAAGCGACCAAATGTTCACAATAAGACAACTGCTGGAAAAGAAGTGGGAATACGGAGAGACGGTACACCAACTGTTCGTGGACTTCAAAAAAGCCTACGACTCAGTCGCAAGGCAAAGACTCTACCATATTGTAGTTGAGCTGGGAATCCCGAAAAAATATGCCGCCTTCATTCAAAGTTGCATGAACGAAAACAAATGGCGAGTTAGAATAGAAAACCACCTCTAAGAGATTTCATTTGAAATCCGGGACGGACTAAAGCAGGGAGATGGTCTATCACCGTGTCTTTTTAACCTTGTGCCCGAGTATGTCATCAGGAAGGTACAAGACGACAACATGGCCGGATCATACCTGAACGGGGTCACACAACTGCTCGCATATGCGGATGACATCGCCGTTTTGGGCGATAATCTAGAAACTGTTAGTAAAAACTGTGAAATCATCATGCAAGCGGCAGAAGAGGTGGGCCTAGAAATAAATGAAGACAAAACAAAATACATGATTACGGCGAGAGCGGGGGGACCTCAGGGAACACATATAAACGTCAGCGGCAATATATTTGAAAAAGTTAAAGAATTTAAATATCTGGGAACGACACTGACGGCCACTAACGAAATGTGGAAGGAAATTAAACACTGCATTCCGGCAACGCTAGTGCTAATTGCACTTAATAAAAATGAAATAAAAAAACAGTTTTCAAATAAAACTTTATAACCGTCTGCTCTTCGGAGAGTCGTTTCTTAAACTAAATTTATTTTAACATCAAATCCTATACCTAGGCTTACCTTTCTACATTGCAATATAGTATCTTTTTCACAATGGATATTATATTGCAATTTGTTTATTACCGTTTTCGTGTTACCACGAATTCTTGTTAATTATCTTTTAGTTAGTTCTTAATAGATTGTATTTCCATCTAGAGAAAATGTGTAATTAGGTATTGTCCTAACATATGTTGCGATAGACATTACATTGCAATTTGCTTATTTTATTTCTATTGAATTTTATTATTTGTTACCTGCAATTCTTTTTTTTAGTTTATTCTTAATTATGTTTCTGTCTAGAGGAAATGTGTAATTAGGTTACACATTTCGGTTGATGGGTTTTTGGTGTCGTCGAAGGATTCTTTGACGTAACATGCGTGCATATTTGTAGTGTGTTAGCAATAGACCCTACGAGATGTGTCCAGGAATCCTCTATTATATATAGGGGAATGTTGTTAGGAGGGGTGCTGTTTATAGTTATAGAGGTATAAGGCTTCTTTTGACCTTCCTCTGTTGATTATAAATTCTCCTATAATCTGACTTCGTCAGGGGACATAAACCCGTGACGTGATTATTTTAAGTTTTCGTCAGGGCACATAAACCCGTGACGTGATTTTTGTTATTTGCGCCTAGGCTCCTTTACCTATGCGTCAGTAGATTAGTTGGTGATCCAACAGTCAATCGAGACTTCAAAATGATGATTGAAAGCTGAAAAAGAAGCTGATGATCTTACAAAACAAATGGAGTAGACGTTCGCGTCTCAACAAGTGAAAGAAGAATCACATTTATTTTCAAAATATTTTCCCTTATATACAAAAATCTAAAAGAAACTTACTACCTAACAATTTCTTGTACAGTTGCAAAACAAGATTCCTTCCTCTGTACTTATAATAAAAATATACAACTAGTATGGCGACGAGCCTTCAAAAGGATATATGTTTTCTTGCCACGTCAAGTGACGGGTCGAAACATTTTCTTAATTACCTACGTTCTTTGTTCATTTCATGTATCAATACAAATCGATACCGCGGCTGCATCTAGGAAAACCCTTAATGGAAATCCCTTTGCCTGCGTCATAAAAAATGTGCGCATCGAGGTCGTTTCATGAGACGGGAATTATCTGCTAAGATAATTGCCGTAGAAAAGGGAACCGTCATCAAAATTGGTATTATGTGAAAAGATACTTGAAAAATTGAAAAAGATAAATTGTTATGATGTGCTATATTTGAAATGACACATGAAATGAACTTATCCTACGATTTAATAAGAGAAATGATAACAATGCTTAAGTTAACAGTGGATACAATGCTTAGGTTAATAAATGATATAATGCTTAAATTAACAGGTGCTTTCTTTAATTTTGTACTGAAGGAGAAATTGTGGTGACCGGATCCGAAGAGATCGAAGGAGAGAATGGTCAAGAACGCAAAACTCCCGTACAAGTAGGTTCTCGCTGTTCTGAATGCTTTCGAGGTACTTGTCTGCTAATTTTTTATTTTTTTTTTACATAAACGCGCGCATAAAAGGGGATTTTGGAGTACCCTTAAATGTCAGAGCAGAGTGCGAGCTGAACGAGAGAAAGTGGATAAGGAAAGGACGTATCGATGTACATTGGTCTTAAATGTCTAGACATTACAACGACGAAGAAATACATGGTCAGGTAGGACATTCCGCATCGTGTGGTTCGGCTAAAGAATGACTCTCTATATTTATTTGTGCGCCTGAAGTTGACTTTCAAAGTGAACTGATGCGCATTCTCAGATTGACGGGTATCTCGGGAAAATGTCTGAGGAGGGGGAACACATTCAACAAGTTCTGTTGAGCACCGACTGTGATAATACCTTTAGAAGAGAGATAGGTATGATACGTCGGGCTTATGTTCTAACGACGAAATTGATTGACTCACGGCTGGGTCCCCAATAAGTTTCACTGCTCGTTTTTGCACCCTATCGACCACGTGTAGTGCAGTTTTGAATGCGCCTGATGAAATATGGGAGTCGAACTCCATTTTGTATACGCCTTGTAAATAGTGGCCAGGTTGGATGGAGTGAAGCATCTTTTGCATCTCTTCGCACCTTCAAATATGTGGTCATTCCGATTAATAGTCGAATTAATTCGAGTGCCGAGGATTAATAGTTCATTGGCTTCGTCGATGCAAGTGCCATTCATAGACAGTATATTTACTTTGGGGCGCGCCTTTGACGACAAGGGGCAGCACTGAGCTTTTCAGGCATTGAACTCTACTCGGTTAGATAATCCCCATTGATATATCTTGTTGAGGTCGGAATTTAGTGTATTAAGCATAATCTGGTGATTGCTATTGACGTTCGAAGAATTTGGCCGAGAGTGTTCGTATGAGTATGAGAAACTCAATCATACACAACGATACACACTGACCGAGTGCGGACGTGTTTTCAATTATCCGATCGAGATAAATGTAAAAGTTACTTTTATGAGTGGCGAGTGAAATTTGAAATAATAAGACTATTTATAAATAAATCAATTCTAGTGACAAGAACAGTCAAAACAAAGTTATTATACATAAATATAAACAAATAAAAGAAAACGAAGCCACGTGTTTTGACAGTCAAAACAAACACCGTTTAAACTAATCAACTGTGAGAGTGTATGTGAGCAAGTGGTTAGCAAAAAAAAAAAAAATTAAAGTAAAAGAAAAACAAAACAAAAACAATAAATATAAATAAAAAAGAAACAAACGGAACTAAAATATATAGTGAAATTACAAAGTGAAGCCAACCTAATAACTGGTTTACAACAAAGACTGGCCAGCTATCTTGGATGCAACAAGCTCGATGTACTGACTCTCAGCATGCAGAATGGCAGACAAAAAACAAAATATTAAAAAATTGAAATCAATGTCCGCGTTAATAAAACGCCCGGCGAGCTCCCCACTAACACGAGCGACAACAAAAGTCAACAAGCCAAACGAGGCGATAACAGACTTGCTCGAAAAGGCGCAAAAATGGAAGAGGACAATACATTCCCCCCGGTTTCATATAATGACGGCCATGTAACCAATAACATGTTTTCATGTTTAGCGACTACAGACACTGAGGACGAGGAGGAGGAAATCAGCGATCTTGAAACGAGGCTAGCCCGAGCAAGGGCGCAATTAGAAGAGAAGCGTCGCAGAAAAAAGGAATTGGCAGAAAAGGAGCAGCTAATGGTAAAACAACAGCAGCAGAAAAATCACCAACAATGTGTACAACAGAAGCCTACCCAACAAAAAGGATATCCACCGCAAGAGATTACAAAACAACAACCACAACAAGAGCAACAGGCAGCAAAAAGGAAAGCGAAGATGCTACCCATCAACATTACAGATATAGACTGTAACGAACTGGTAAGTCTATGTAAGTTTTCTATTGGGGAGGATTTTTCAATTATAAGACTGACAGGGAACAGGTTTGCCATACAGACAAATTCGGTTGAGGACTTCGAAAAAATGAAAAATATGCTAAAAAGGACTGTAGCGGATCCGCCCAACCCTACGGTCCACTTACCCGAAAAAACCCCCATAATTACTACCCAACTTCCAACAACAAAAAGTCAATATAAACCCTCTAACCACAACATCAATAAAAGCTCTTGTCGTGAATGTAAATTCACTAATAACAACTGAGAGAAGAGCCAATCTTTTCAACTTGTTGCAAGTTGAACAGCCTGTTGTACTTCTGGCGGGGGAAACAAAGTTAAACCAGAGACACAAGTTATGGCATAAAAACTACGATATTATACGAAGAGACCGACCTAACTCCTCTCGGGGGGGGGGGGGGTCGCAATCTTTATTAGAAAGGTGATCCCTCATAAAGTTATATTTAGTGGAGAAGTGCGCAGGTTCCGGGTGCTGGAAGCCTGTATCGTACGCATACCCCTTCAACAAGGAAGGGGTTTGTATGCGATTGCGGTCTACGCACCTGAGGAGCACCAACAGAATCTATTTATAGCAAAGCTCGAGACTCTCCTCCGATGCTTACAATTGCACCTGGGCAAACATTACTTTATTCTAGGGGAGATATGAACGCCAAGCATAGAAATTGGGGAAATTATATATCTAATGCCAGAGGAAATCAGTTGGCTGGTTGGTTAGATCAGTTTCATATTGAATATAGAACTGACCTGCTAGCTACCGAATATCCATCGTTCCCTAGAAGTAGATCGTTCTTAGATATCTTGCTAATCGACTCACGACTGAGATTACTTAACACCAATAGACGAAACACAAACTGTTTACGGACAATCGAATACGATAGTGACCACTGTGCATTCACGGCAGTAATAGAGCTTCCGAACGAGCTCGCAGATCTGGAGGAATTCGTGATCCCGCAACCCTACAACTACGGGGCAATGCGATGGCCGCGGTTCACCAGATCATTAACAAGAGAACTTCGTTCGAATGACTTTAATCTGCCAGTAAACAGAAACCTGACTAATGTCGAAATCGACAAATACATTCAACAAATGGACGAAACCGTAAAACGAACAATGGACAAAACAATTCCCAAAACAACAGTTACAGATCACATTAACATGTACAGAAACGTAACAATAAACGCACTCCACAAGAAAAAGAGCAGACTGCTATCGAAATTAAAACAATTACACAGACAGTTTACAGACAGACAAGACCAGGAGATAATATCACTGAAATCCCGATTAAAAAACCTCCAACAATTACTTAAAGCTAATTATAGATTAGTAACAAATTTGTATTGGAACAACAGAATTCGAGCTATAAAAACTAATAACCCGAATATGTTCCCACAAATAAATAAAATATTCAGGAGAAATAATCAAAACGAGATTCAGTGTCTCCAAATTCCACGTACTGAGGTAAACAAGCAGCTGCTAACCAACATTGGCATAGATGCAAAGAACGCTATCCTCAATAGTGAGCTCTTCGTGATCGAAGATCCTTTGAAAAAGGTGAACGCTCTGGGAGCTGTCTTTCAGGAAATGTACAAGGTGAATGAAAGCATTCACCGAAATCACGACCTGGAGGACAGAGTTCTACTCAATCACCTGCACCTCCGGAATGAAATTTCACATTGGCAATCGGAGAATCCGGGTTTTACCGAATTCAGTGACGATAATCTGTCAATTGACATTAATGCCAATGGTGGGGCTAATAGCCTTTTAATCACAACGGAAGGAATCCAGAGTATCTTCGACTCATTAAGAAGCAAAAAGTCAGTGGGAATAGATGGAGTACCTAACATCGTACTCAAGAACCTGCCCCCAAAGGCAATAGATATACACACGGTCCTGTTTAACAACGCGTTGAATAATGCATATTATCCCGCGCGTTGGAAAACGGCTATCATTCAGCTCATCGCAAAAAAGGGCAAAGACTGCACAAACCCAATGAACATGCGTTCGATAAGTTTACTCCCAACCATCAGTAAAGTATTTGAGAAAACCATTAACAAAGCTCTGGTAAAATGGGTAGACGACAATAGCATTATTCCAAATAACCAGTTTGGCTTTAGGGCGGGTCATGAAACCACACATGCCGCAGCTAAACTGGCCTCCGACATACAATGGAATAAATGTAGGAACCAATGCACAGGGTCTTGTCTGATCGACTTGGAGAAAGCCTTTGATACCGTCTGGATCGAAGGGTTGTATTACAAACTGGTCAGACATGGCATACATAAGCCTTTACTATATGTACTTTACGATATGTCAAAGGACAGGAGGTTCGTGGTCAAAAGTGGTAATGTGACCTCTAATAAAACGTATAATATCAAGAATGGCTTGCAACAGGGTGCGGTACTCTCTCCGATTCTTTTTAACATTTATATTAGCGACTTATTAGATGCACTTCCGCAGGCTATTGCGTACGCAGACGATCTCATAATTTACAGAACAGCTCCGAAAGTTGAGATCATAAATAGTTTAATACAGCGAGATTTCAACAACGTGCAGCGCTATTGCGACAACTGGAAACTTAAGATCAACTTCCAGAAATGTGAAGCCATCCTATTTAGAACTCCATTATATAAAGCCACGTACGACACAAGGAAAAACTGGCGAAACCTAGTTATCGTGGGACCGCATGGAGATAAACTGGAAACCAAGAGTTTAGTTAAATACCTGGGCATCTGGCTAGATCAATATCTGTATTTCAACAGACATGTGGAGGCTGCTTTGCTCAAAGCGAGGAAAACGTTTGCTATGACAAGGAGGCTATTTCATAGTAGCCAACTTGACAGCAGGGTAAAAGTCATATGCTACATGACGCTAATCAGGCCAATGCTCATATATGGTTGCCCAGTATGGTTCAACATAGGTCCAAATTTGATAGAAAAGATTCGGGTGTTCGAAAGAAAGTGTCTCAGAAGTTGTCTCAGATTATATCGGACACCGGAATCGGACTATAAAAAGTATTACTCAAATGAGACTTTATATAATGAAGCGTACATAAATAGGGTGGATAATTTTATGATTAAATTAATCAGAGGACATATTGCGCGAGCAATAAGCTCGTCCAATGACCTAATTTTCGGGGCCTATTATCCAAACACCTTGTACTATGAGAGCGTGCGTCGCAACGGCTTTGTTCCACCAGAGGCGTTCCTTGACTTGGATATGAAAGGGCTTATACAGGATAGATCCGGAATTCCGCTGATCTATCATGTAAGTAGATCATCTGTAGACGGGCGATTGTGCTACGACCGGGAAATAACGCGCACCGAAGAAGAGCTCCTGCGCTTCAGTAGGGCTATCTCCCACAGAGACCGGGACGATAGTATTAGACAGCGTCAACAGTTCTGGTGGTTGAATGGCATATAAAGACCTGGATACCAAAGTCGGTATAGAATCATAGTATCATCAGCTAGCTTACATAGGCTTAGCTTTTCTAGAATTAGGATAGTATAAGATTGAAGTTAAGTTAGGTTGAGTGCTTGTACATAAAAAAAAAAAAAAAAAAAAAAAAAAAAAGTAGGTAAGTTAAGTAAGTTAAATTTTAAGAAAAAAAAACAAAACAAAAAATTGACAAAGTTTTTCAAATTTTTCTTTGTATTTCAACTAAATATCAGTACTGCCACAAAGTTCTGTCGCCGAAAGGCAAATTATACAAATGTTAAGTAATGTTTAGCTTAGAGCGTCTGCGAAGGACCAGTAAGTTATTATATAAGATAATTAAGCTAGAATTTAAGCATTTTTTGTCTAGCCTTTAATTTAGAAATTAAGAATATAAAAAGAAAAATAAAAAATGTTGTAAAAATGAAAATAGACGCTGAAACCAAATTCTCCAGCATTTCCTAATGCAAACATGAACCCGGTTTCTACTGCAGCCAGAGATGCCATAAACATCCAATTTCCTTTTACCACCTTTTCTCCCAACGTCGATAATAGCGACGAGGCATCACGTAAACAATGACCCGCATTACCAACGGCGCATTTGGTCATTTCTCCCTTTTGTCTTTGCCGCCTGCCTGTTTCGTTGTTCCACTGCTGTCGAGCACGTGTGAATAGCATCGATCTGAACGATCGCACACATACCACCAAGAGAGACTTTACGTTTCTCTGGTGGTAGGTAAAAACGATATCCTTATTGGAGAGGATATCTACCACGGCACAATAAACTCACCCCAAAAATGCGAATCATCGCTGCACGAGATGATTATCGTTGAGTCCTTTTCCATCTGCCGACGACATCAGTCGTGCCGACTTCCGCGGTCTGTAGCGATGCAGACATGCGTTAAAGTCGTAGTCGAGAGTGTTCGGAATTAAATAAACTGGATGCAAACTTTTCTTTTAATAATTGAATAAATTGACTGTCAAGTGTAAATTAATGAGTCCGGTGTTCTATCTTGAAGTGAAATAAAATAAAAAAATTAATTAAGAACCGCGTGTGTTTTACTTCTTTTTCTGTTCTGTGCGCTGCGTTGTCGATTTCTGTTGGTGCTTTGCCTTTTGTGTGTCCGGCGGAACGACGATGGAACATATATATGATGGCGGAGGAAGTTAACCGTGCCAATGTTGCTATACTTCCTCCCCACAGGGCCACCGCGGAGTTTTACACCTACACCCCGAAAGAAGTAAAGAATATAACGGTTCTACTAAAAGGCGTCCACCCTGAAACAGAACCAGAAGTTCTATTACAAACGCTACGAGAGCTTAGCTGTAATGATATTGAGTTTATCGCGGTAAAACCTTTCAATACAACTAGGGCTAGACGGGCGAATCGAAAATTACCATTGTTCCTGGTGCAGCTGGGTCCTGCGAGCAAAATTGGCGGACTTAGGAAAATCACTATCCTGAACCATCAATTGTCACATGGGACAAATTGAAAAAAGGCAGAGATATAATCCAATGTCTTCGCTGCCAAAGGTTCGGGCACTCAGCAGCAAACTGCGAAATGCAGTATCGATGCGTAAGACGCGGACAGGACCACAGCGCAGAACAATGCACGTTAGGTAAAGAAAGGGTAGACGACAGATCTCTCCTAAAGTGTGCAGTTTGTAAGAGTGAGGGACACCCCGCTAATTATCGAGGCTGTCCTAAGTTCAGCGAACTACAGGAAAAAAAGTTTTCACAGCAACGAAAATTAGAACGCCCGATAGTTCAAGGCCGACCAACACTAAATGTAAGACCCCAGTTCTCGTATGCTCAAGTAACAGCTGATAGGAGAAACACGCCACAACCCACCACACGGGCACCGCCGCAACATACTGTGCCTCCAGAAACAGTAACACTAGCAGATGTGCTCACAACCTTGCTCGCTATACAGACGCAGATGACACAAATGCAACAACAAATAAAGGACCAGGACACTAGACTAGACTGGGTCTATTCGCAGTTGTCTAGCCAGCCGTCAATATAAACCCCCCCACAGAAAGCACAATTAAGGCTTTAGTCGTGAATGTAAATTCACTTATCAGAATCGAGAGAAGAGCCGCTCTCTTTAAACTGTTGCAAGACGAAAGTCCTGACGTGCTTCTGGCTAGCGAAACTAAGCTGAATCAGAGGCATAAACTATGTCACATAAACTACGACATTATACGAAGAGACCGACCCAACTCCACACAAGGAGGAGGAGTGGCAATCTTTGTTAAAAAACAACTTCAACATAAGGTAATATTTAGTGGTGAGATGCGCGGATTTCAGGTGCTTGAAGCGTGCATTATCCGCATACCCCTCCGACAAGGTAGGGGGATGTATGTGATATCTGCCTACGCACCAGAAGCACATCAACAAAATCAATTTAAAGTGGAGCTAGAGATTCTTTTCCAATGCTTACAACTTTACTCGGAAGGGAACTATTACATCGTAGGTGGCGATTTGAATGCTAAACACCTAAATTGGGGAAATAGCATATCCAACACGAGAGGAAATCAACTAGCTGGTTGGCTAGATCAACATCACATTGAATATAAGGCTGACCTGCTAGCTACAGAATATCCTTCTTTCCCCAGAGAGGGATCGTTCCTAGATATTATACTTATTGACACACGACTTAAACATACACATATTAACAGACAAAATATAAACTGCCTACGCACAATTGAGTATGACAGCGACCATTATGCATTATCAATCGTGATAAAAACACCAAGCGAAGTTGTGGAACTCGGTGAATGTATGATACCGCAACACTATAACTATGGAGGTATGCGATGGACGCGTTTCACGAGAACCTTAACAAGAGAAATTGGCTTAAAAGATATTAACCCTCCTACCAACAGAAACATACCCAACGATGACATCGACAAATAACAGGTCAATTGAAAAGTCCGTGGCCTGACACATAGATGGCGGCACTAGGATTAAATCCATATGATTTTTAGTTAGCCCTCAAAAGACGCGTGTATAAATTTGACAGATGTCGGATCATTAGTTTGTGAATTATAGTATTTTGAGTGAAGCAACTTCTGTTATTGTGAAAAAAATGGATAAAAAGGAATTTCGCGTGTTGATAAAATATTGCTTTTTGTAGGGAAAAAATACAGTTGAAGCAAACACTTGGCTTGATGACGAGTTTCCAGACACCGCCCCAGGAAAATCAACCATCAAGGATTGGTATGCTAAGTTTAGACGTGGTGAAATGAGCACCGAAGACGGTGAACGCAGTGGACGCCCAAAAGAGGTTGTTACCGACGAAAACATTAGAAAAATCCACAAAATGATTTTGAATGACCGTAAATTGAAATTGAATGAAATAGCAGGCACTCTAAAGATATCAACTGAACGTGTACATTATATCATTCGCGAATATTTGGGTATGAGAAAGCTCTGTGCAAAGTGGGTGCCGCGCGAGCTCACTTTTGACCAAAAACAACGACGAGTTGATGATTCGGAGCAGTGTTTGGAGATGATCAAGCGTAATAAACCCGAGTTTTTGCGTCGATATGTGACAATGGATGAAACATGGCTCCATCATTTCACTCCGAAGTCCAATCGACAGTCATGCGAGTGGACTGCACACGATGAACCCGCCCCAAAGCGTGGAAAAACGCAACAGTCGGCTGGCAAGGTTATGACGTCTGTATTTTGGGATGCGCGTGGAATAATTTTCATTGACTATCTTGAAAAAGGAAGGACCATCAACAGCGACTATTACACAGCGTTATTGGGCCGTTTGAAGGACGAAATCGCCGAAAAACGACCGCATTTGAAGAAAAAGAAAGTGCTGCTTCACCAAGACAATGCACCGTGTCACAAGACAGTGAAAACGATGGCAAAAATCCATGAATTGGGCTTCGAATCGCTTCCGCATCCACCGTATTCTCCAGATCTGGCCCCCAGCGACTATTTCCTGTTCTCAGATCTCAAAAGAATGCTCGCTGGGAGGAAATTTTCGTCGAATGAAGAGGTGATCGCCGAAACTGAGGTCTATTTTGAAGCAAAGGACAAATCGTACTACAAAAAAGGTATCGAAAAGTTGGAGGGTCGCTATAATCAGTGTATCACCCTCGAAGGGAATTATGTTGAATAAAAAAACCAATTTTGCCAAAAAAATGTGTTTTACTATGGAAGGCCGGGGACTTTTCAATTGACCTGTTACATACAAAAAATGGACGAAACCATAAAACAAACTATGGACAAAACAATACAAAAAACCACACCTACGGACAACAGGAACATGTACCGAAACGCCACAATAAACGCACTCCACAAAAAAAAATTGGCTTCTGTCGCAACTAAAACTACGGTACAGACGATTTATTGATAGGCACGAGGAGATAATATCACTGAAGTCCAGATTAAAAAATCTCCAACAGCTGATAAAAGCCAACTATAGGCTATCTGCAAATTTGTATTGGAACAACAAAGTTCGGGCGGTAAAATCCCTAGTATGTTTCCGCAAATTAATTAAATATTTAGGCGGAGTAATGAAAACGAGATTCAGTGTCTCCAAATACCACGAACTGACGAAAACCAACGAATGCTGACAAATATAGGCATAGACACAAACAACACCATCCTAAATGATGAACTTTTTGGGTTTGAAGATCCCTTGGAAAAGTGAATGTTGAAGGGGCCGTCTTTCAAGAACTGTGCAAGGCAAATGAAGTAATTCGTCGCAACCATGACTTGGAGGATAAAGTTCTACTGAATTATCGTCATCTTCGAAATGACATTTCACAGTGGCGATCAGAAAACCATGATTTTATCGAATTCACTAATGAAAATACGGCAAACGCCGAGATCACTGTCGAAAGCGCTAACAGCCTTTTGATGACTGGCGAAGAAATCCATGGCGTCTTTGCATCATTAAGAAATAAAAAATCAGTTGGAATCGATGGAGTACCCAATATCGTACTCAAACATCTTCCTCCAATCGCAATGGACATATATGCAGTATTGTTTAACAACGCTCTGAACAACGCACACTATCCACTACATTGGAAAACGGTCATCATCCAACCGTTACCAAAAAGAGGGAAAGACAGAACAAACCCAAAAAATCTGCGATCGATCAGTTTGTTACCGAGTATCAGTAAAGCATTCGAAAAGGTTCTAAACAAAGCTCTACTTAAATGGGTTGAGGACAATAATATTATTCCAAATAACCAGTTTGGTTTTAAAGCTGGTCATGAAACCACACATGCCGCAGCTAAACTGGTTTCAGACATTCAGTGGAATAAAAATCTGAAACAGTGCACAGGTGCCTGTTTGATTGACTTGGAGAGGGCCTTCGACACCGTTTGGCTAGAAGGGTTATACTACAAGCTAATGAGACTAGGCATTCATTAACCACTACTGTATATACTATACGACATGTTGAATGAAAGAAAATTCTTCGTCAAAATTGGCAATGTGACCTCCAACATGACTTACAATATAGAAAACGGTCTGCAACAGGGAGCGGTGTTATCTCCGATCCTTTTTAATATTTACACCAGCGACCTGGTAAGGTCTCTTCATCAGGCTATTGCGTATGCAGACGACCTGATAATATATAGAACAGCACCACAAATTGAAATCATTAATGGATTATTACAAGGGGATTTCAATGATGTTCAGCGATACTGCGACAACTGGAAACTCAAAATCAATATCCAGAAGTGTGAAACCATCCTCTTTAGAACACCACTGGCTGAAGCTACCAGAAACACCAGGAAAAACTGGCGAAAGCTGGCTATTATGGGACCACACCAACAAACACTGGAAACCAAAACTGTAGTCAAACACTTAGGCATCTGGTTGGATCAGTATCTATATTTTAACAAACATGTGGAAGCTGCCCTGGCCAGGGCAAGGAAAGCTTACGTTATGACAAGAAGACTGTTTCATAGTAGTCAACTTGACAGCAGAGTTAAAGTTATATGCTACATGGCTCTCATCAGACCGATGATCACATATGGATACCCAGTGTGGTTGATTGTGGGACCTAGCTTAATGGAAAAGATTCGGATTTTTGAGAGGCAATGCCTCAGGACGTGTCTTAACTTACATCGGACTCCTGAATCCGATCACAACAAATATTATCCCAATGAAGCGTTGTACAGTGGGGCCAATATAAACAGAGTGGATAACTTTATGATCAAACTGATCCGAGGGCATATTGCGAGATCAATGAGCTCACAGAACGATTTGATTTTTGGTGCATATTACGTCGCAATGGCTTTATTCCACCAGAAGCATTCCTTAGTCTTGACATGAACGGCCTCATACAAAATGAATCCGCTATACCGTTGATTTATCACGTGCGTCGGTCGGGTATAGATAAACGAATATGTTATAATCGAGAGGTTGCGCACACTAATGAAGAGAGCCTGCAGTTCAGTACGGCAGTAGCACAGAAAGACCGAAAAGACACGAATAAGCAGCACCAGAGATTTTGGTGGCTGAGTGGCAATTAAAAACCTGCTTCCTTATAAAACTAAAGCAATAATAATAACAATAATTAAAAAAAAAAAAAAAACCCGACAAACAACGGAAAGCTTACATAGATTTAGCATTTCGAAAACTTAGTTTTGATGTTAGGTTTAGAATAGAGTTAAGTTAAAAAAAAAAAAATCTATAGATAGTTTAGTATTTAAGTTAGATATAAGGTAAAAACAATAACAAAAACAAAGTTTTTTCTTTTCTTCATTTTCTTTGTATCCAATTAAGTTCCCTAAAAATGCATGTAAACAAAATAACCATAATGTCGAAAGACAAATTTTCATGCTTTGAGCGTATGTATGTAACTTAGAGAGTCCGCAAGGGACCAGTAACTTAAGAAATAAGATAACATAAGCTAGAGTTTAATCATTTTTGTCTAGCAAGTAAGTAAATTATAATAATAGGAAGAAATAAAAAATGATATATTATAAAAAAAAAAAAATTAAAAATGAGAAACTCAATGTGCTATCATCGGCAAACGAGTGGATTGGGTTTTGGGTAATGGACAAGAGATCAATTATAAAGACGGGGAAAAGAGTGGGTGAAAGTACAGAACCTTGGGGAACACCTGCATTAATTTGATGGGAGACAGATTTGACACCATCAAGAACCACTTGGATTGAACGGCCAGAAATATGGTCTCATATCCATTGGATCAGGGAATTGTCCACTCCATATGAATGTAATTTTGATAGAAGGGCTGGATAGCAAACTCTGTCAAAGGCTTTCGAGATATCCAGTGCAACAACCTTGCTTTGCCGAAGTAGTGTAGTACTTTTAAGTAGGGTACGCCATCAAATCTCCTGTGGACCTGTTGCTACGAAAGCTATATTGGCGGTCATTGAAGAGGTCATTTGATTTCAGATATTTCGAAACTTGACGGTTGATAAGTGATTCCCTTTTCCTGGGGGCGATGCCTCCAAGGCACGAGAAATATTCGGATACTGCTCTCAGATACAGATGCAGATATAATGTGAATTGAATTGAAACTGTGAATGACTGCTCTCAGATACTAGGATACTACGGCTCCAGGAAATCACTTTACTACTGCTCCAATATCATTTTTCTACTGCCTCGATATCAGGATACGACTGCTATGATATCACTTTAACCCTTATGTCAATGACCGGGTACCCGGGTACCCATTTCGATTTTTTAAAATGTCAATTTGAAAGTAAAAAAAAAATTTTTTTTCATTGAAATTTCGTAATTATCATTCAGAAACGTTTGAATGGAGATGATCTAAGACATGGGACCGAAATTCGTCTACTAGGCCGAGCAATCGTGAAATTGCGACGAAATGAATACTGTCGGTAAAGTTGGTCATTGACATAAGGGTTAATACTGTCCCCAGATATCATTTTACTGTTCCTTTATAAAGGGAAACAAATCGAGATTTGTAGCTCGAAGATGCACAATTTCATACCAAACTCCCGATTTTGGTACACTGAGTGAGATGCTCAATGTTTGTTTAAGATAAGAATTCAGTTTTCTGAATTCTTATGAAACTATTGTGCATATGTGGATATGTAATGGAATTTCGGTTTTTGTTTGTTTAATTTATGAGGGATTTTACCGGATTGAGATAATGTATCTCTGGATTTTGAACTTAGATTATGCCGTGGGGGCAAATGCTAAGCGATAAACGGATGTTTTGATTCGTTTATTACGAATTTTGGATTTGGTTTAAGTTTTTTGGGTTTTGATTAGATTTTAGGTTTTAGTGTAATATTGCTCGGATTAGGATGTATGAATGAGGGAAAAAGGTGGTAGGGCTTTTTAGAGCACTACACCACGAAGTTGATGTAAGAGCGAGTTTCATCCGTTTCTCTTCTTCAACTTGCTTCTTTCTGGTTTCCAAGTTTGATTTTAGTTGTTGGTACTTAGGGCAACCTCTAAGTTAGTAGGGTGACCTGTGTTGTTAAGAGGACACGGAATAGTTTATTTCTATCCGGGAGCTGTTCTTTGCCCAATGGACACTCCATTCCCCCAATGATGTGCTTATTTGGGCATTTGACGCATCTGAAATGCATATTACAATTCGCTGCCACATGGCCGAAGCGTTGACAGCGTATACACTGCAATACGCGGTCGCACTTCCTTATTCTCTCCCAACTTATTATTTGGTGATTAATGTATTTAATATATCTAAGTCCATCAAATTTACTATTGGGGCTTAGCGACTAAATGAAGAAAAGCAACTTAGGGTTGCGATTCCTAGAATTCGCTGTAGAAAATGGTTTCACATGGTACTGCCAGGAACTTGTGTACTGGCGCTTGCGTTGCCTTTCCTGGGAATTCGTGTTGACGTGATGCATCGACAACAACTATTTTGAAAATGGCTTGATGACTATTTTGCTTCGAAACCATCAAGTTTCTATCGCGTAGGTATTCATCATCATATAAGTACCTTTCCAATAAAGTTGAATTTGACAAAACAGCCATTTCTATTTTCACACCTATTATAAAAATCTCGTTGAGATTTGTCCAGTGAAAGTACTTAAAAATTCTTCGAAAAATTCTTCGAAAAACTTACAAGATTTGTCATGTGTGTAGCGATCCTAAGTCGCTACTCCTATCCAAATCCCCAATAACATCAAAAATCCTATCCACAATCCCATAACAAAAAACCCAAATTTCATATCAAATCAATGAGCGATAAATTAAACAAAAGTTAATTATCGCACATTGATTCAAATTTCACATAAAACATCTAAATCCCATATTTGGCCACATGTACAACGAATTTAACCAAAAGTTAATTCATCATACATTGACTCCATTCCTAAAAATCCTAACATCATGAAATGCTAAATTCAAAACGCATTTCATGATTCCCTTCCCAGAATCGATTCAACAAAAACCTTTAAAAAATTCCCGAAACAAAATTCCAATCGAAGCACGCCAAGCCTAGCGTACGCTTCTTGGAATTTTGACCTTAAAATATTTGACAAAAGTCAACTCCAAAATCTATAAAAGGGGAGTGCATTTCAATTTCATGATCAGTAGCATTCCAGAGGCCGAACCGCTGGCCGAATGCAAATCAGTACCATTCCAGAGGCGGAACCGCTGGCCGAGTATCAATCATACCCCCGTAAAGACCATTCTCACGCTTGTACTTGTAGACTTAAGAAAAAATAAAGTTAAGTATCGTTGTTTCAACTGAACCTTTTCGCGTCTTTCATTTTTAACGTCGACACTCCGGGCTCTCCTCCCACCGTTTGGGAAAGCACGGCCCGGAGTATAACATGTGTTTCAATCGGAATTGAATACTTAGAATTGTATGGGAATTTGGTTGAACAAATTCCGGAGGATATGATCATGTTTTCTGAAGAATTTGTGTTTATGCATGATAAATGAATATGTGGTTCAATTTATCATTTGGTTTGATTCGGGATTCTAGGGAATTGAATCAATGTGCGACAAGTCAACATTTGATTAAATTGGTGATATTAATTTGGATTGTTGGATATCCAATGCTTTACAATTATTTTTATTATTATTTAGATATGTATTGGGGTTATAATTGGGGATAAGGAATTGTGGCGCTATGCAAAGCACTACAATATAGTACAACCCTGTAGAACGTGAATGCCCCAAAGGCACATGCCCGCTGTACACCTTTTGGCACAACCATAAAAAAAGAAACTTACTCACAAACCTAGCGTTAGTAATGATATTAACTGTTCAATCGTAATTTGGCCGTCTAGATACAAATTGTCGTTCATTCAAATAAGTATTTTCTTAAAACAACGATTAGTGCCATCACGCGTGGTTTTCCACTGATTTTTACAAACTCCTACAATGACAGGTTTACACATTGCAGGAGTAGGTAAGCATGCATAAGCAAGGAATATTATCGGAATCATTTTTCATTATTCCTATTCCTTTTCTCATCACACTATTTAAATCCTGTTCACTTCTTATCCTACATCAGCCGCACCAAATCTTTTTAGATCAGGGCGGTATTAATAATGCGTTTCGTTCATGCGAATGTAAAGGATAACTTAGGGATTATGTTTGACATGCAAAGACATTTTGGTGGGATTACCGGACATAAAAATGCCAACGCAGTAAAAACCATGTAGATCATCTTTGTACAAAGACGTCTTGGTAGCTTTGGTTAGGAGGCCGGTATATTCAAATACCGTTTTCAGTAAAAAATGTGAGCAATCAACTGTGAGTTTCATATCAAAGCTTGGGGTTTTAAATAGAAGAATGTTCTCTCACAGTAAAAGTCACAGACCGGGAGGTGTCTCATTAGTCATAAACTTTTAGACATTATTTGACTCTACCTAAAGGAATACAAATGCAATTACGGATAACTATGTACAACTGAGTTAGATTTGTTTACAATACTGTAGGATACAAACTACACCGAGAATTTAGAGACTGATTGGGCGTGTTATTCAAGGTCATTAACCGATGCAGTGGCCTTGAAGAAGAAAAAAGGTGCCTTCCGCTTTAAGGTTAGAAATCTCTTGTAACCTAACAAGACAAGCTGGTTAAACGTTAATTTTGGTCGAACTCGAACTATTTACATCAATTTCCGCTAATTGAACAAATTAAATGCGTTAACCCCAACAGTGCATTGAGTCTGTGAAAGCAATTAATTTTAGCAGAACAATAGTGACTTAAATAAAAGCTAAACATCACTCTTGATGGCGGACTGCAAAGTTCTATTAGATTCAAAGTGGCCTGCGTTTGGGGTTCGGCCTGTTATTTTCGGACTGCATTATTCAATTTTGAATAGACAGCGGACAGTCGGACCGAGCAAGGGGGAGAGAGAGGGGATTTTTCCTGATTTTAATTATGAATTGTATGAAATGTGCCGTACTTGGAAATAGATTTGCGCGCCCTAAAATAAAGACCTCTTACATTATCTAACGTCCATTAATTTCTAATACAAAATAATTTTATGAAAATACTTATGTTACAAAAATTCAAATGATACAATTTCCAGGAATAACGATAGCCAAATGTTGGATGCTCTCAATGAGCTCTCATATCGTTGGCATGACACTGCCAAACACGCCACAATTATGAATGCCGCAGCATACCATAATTATCTTTCCAAACGTCCTCACGCCCTTTCACTCTTATTTCGAAATCAGCAACGGAAATTCCTAACACACAACCTGCGGCTTGTAGTCGGCTTGTTCCTGGTGGGATTAGAGGATGCGGCATTCAGTGGTTGCTTTAGTGATTATTGTTGCATGGAACATAATTACCGGTCTGAAGGAATGTTCTCACGTGTGCTTCGGGCTATCAGTTTGTGCTATAACATTTGTGCTACTCCTGTCTGGCTTAAGGATTAGCTGGCCTGTGAACATAATAGCGGTGAGTAGATTGCAGGACATTACACTTCACTCACGTTGTGGATTTACTGCTGAAAAATTAAGTAGAAAAGAATTAGTGTGCCACAAACATCAGAGAGGCAGCGGAGATATCTTATTAGGTACAAAATGGTAATAAAGTTTCCGCTCTTCATAATGTAAGTTAATTAGTGGGTCTACCAAAGTTTTAAAATTATGGCATGTGATATTTAAATCAGAGACAGAAAGAAGTAACACACCACCGGTCCCAAAATAAACCGGAATGGATAAAAGGACACAACAAAAATCATTTTATTCGAAATAAACTCCCTTAACTGAAATACATTGATTTGTTTGTTCGATAAATGCATCAAATCATTTTTGTATGTCATTTATGGGGATGTTCATGGGAATGGCGGTCCTCATTAATGTTTTCAATCCACGCAGAGTGGTTCCCTTCCATAACCAATTGGAGTTTAGGAAATGGGAAATAATCTAACGCATCCCGATCAGACGAGTGGTGGGGAGTGTTGGAGCCAAAAAAGATTGATTTTTAGTTCAAAAATTGTTGAATGCGATGAGAAGATGAACTATTGAATGCGGTGAGAAGATGAATTGTTGAATGCGATGAGAAGATGAATTAACATGTAAAAATCACCAAGAAGCTGGTTCTCTATATGTAGCACAAACAGGATGAATACAGCTTACCAAACGCTTCAATAATTAAAGATAATACTTAGCACGAACGGTTACCCTAATTGGAATGAAGTCTTTGTGGACAATTCCCTTGGAATCGAAAGAAAAGGGATCATTGTTTTGAATTTTTACCTCGTCAAACGCATTTTTTTTCTTGGATTTGCTTCATCTGGTTGTTGTTGCTTTTTTCTGGTTTATATTAAAAACACCATATTTGTCAAGCAGTTACACACGTTTTTAAGAAGTTTTCGTCAATGCGAGCGTGTTGAATGATGTCTTTTCCACGTTTAATTCGGTGCGATTTACATTCATCGTTCAGTTGATGTGGAACAAACTTTGAATATAATTTCCTTATAACAAGTTGTTCAGTTAAAATGTAATGAGTTGTTGTTTTCGGTATATATAGTGAAGATTTCTTGGAAACTCGATATTTTCTTCGGTGATCAGATCAGATGGACGGCTTGCAAGTCTATCGTCATACATATTTTCCCTGCCTTTCTTGAATCGTCTAAACCACTCGAACGCTTGTGTTTTGGATAAATAATTATCACTATAAGCGTTTTTCGCCGATTTACATGTTCCAGTAGCATTTTTACTAATTTTAAAACAAAATTTGATATTGACTCTTTGCAATTTCAATTTTTTACGGATGCATAGAAACTTCTGTTGTATTTATACTCTCATTGAACGAAATGTTATTAAACTTTCACGGTTTTTTGGGAAAGGTTCCCACTACATAAATCAATCACGTCGGTGGTACCGCCTGTAGCAAACGATTCAGGTTTATTTTGGGACAGATGGTGTATCTTCTAGATCTCTGCATAAATGGCTGAAAAATATGATTTCATATCTGAATGGTTCTCTCCACATACAAATTATATAGTTTTGGCCTTTGTCCAACATTTGGATGTATGTATTTGAAAAACATATCGAGTCGGGAGTCATAGTTTGGAAAAGAAACTAAACCTTATACGAAAGGCCAATTTGAGCAATTTGAAATAAGTAGATAACTCAGAAAACATTTTAATGGAAATGAACCGTAAATTGGGGGGATACGTCAGATTGTCTTGAGGAGCGCAAATAAACCGAATTTCGCGGAATAATACAACGAATCTCCGAGGAACAATCCCCGTGATATTATCTGCAAAACAGACAAAGGTCCATTTCGCGCCTTCGATGTGATATAGCGACTGCAGTCACGATGTCAGCGCTGTATTCTCGATCAGGCGGATCGCTCGTCCCTATATGCTGCCAAGTAGGTCAAGGGTATGCTTAGGAGAAGAGCATTCATTCACACAGACCGGCATGCCCTAAGAAATTGATTCTTTATTAGATTCAAGGACTTGGCCATTCATCATCAGCTGTGCAACCGACAATACTTTTTTCCTTGTGATTGTTGAAGATTGCGTTTTCGTTGCATTGAAATCAAAGAGAATGGTCATTCCACGCAAAGAACCACACACAATTACAACCCCAACTCCCTTTGCCAACCTGCAGTTATCTGCAAACATTTCCTTCCCAAGAAGGACATCTAATCATCATCATCATCATCGGCACTACAACCGGGAACCGGTTTGGGCTTTTTTTTAGCAAGTCCTGAGGCTTGTTAAGTTCTCCATAATGATTTGTTTTTTTCCGGGCAAGGTCATTAGTCTTGCGCCAGAGCCTCCCCGGCGGGGAATCGAACCCCGGTCTCCGCGTAACAGGCGGATATACTAACCACTATACTAATGAGGAGCCACATCACTATCGAGAAGGACATCTAATGCATCACCCAAAATTCCCGGTAAAGAGTTCTCTAACATTCATGCATTTAATGCATGATCAACATTTTCCGAAAAGAATTCTTAAAAGCATCATCATAATTAGGAAACCTTATCGGCGCCCCGTCAGCCAGCGTACCCTGCCACACACGTGCGCCGCAATTTTCCTGACTTATACACAGTCTCGGCAGCCTTTTGTCCAATCGACAAAAGCAGTTTACGTATCTAGCGTCTAGCCGCAAAGAATTCGACCCTTCCGCCAGTAAAGATATAGTGCACAATCACAATTGTGTACCTAAATTCCTCTCAGCACCCGTTTTCTTAATTACATGCAGACTATTTATACAACTGCATCCATGTCTTCTATGATGCCCTTTGTTCTATCCTCTTTTCTCAGCTTCGTTTACCCATGACCTCGTACCATGAGTAAACAATGGATCAATTAGCACACTAGCTAAGATCAAACCAGAGAGATCCTCTCCAATTGGGCACCACAAAGAGAGACTTCACGTTTCTCTCGAGAAAAGAAAACTCACCCTTAGTTGAGAGTGGACTCACCACGAGTCTCTCGAGGTTAATCCTTGAGTAAACGAGTCGAAATTCAACCATCAAACGGGTCGGTCGCGGGTAAGTTTTAGCAGAGTGCGCACGCAGGTCCACACACCCCCGAGTCATTATTAAGAGTCTTAAGTCAACCACCGTCGAAGTCGGAGTCGCTCTTCCCACCACGTTTGGAGAAATAACTTAAGTAATTTCGAAGTGAATTGCCTGTGAAGCTTAACTTTTGCTTTAGTACCAAATTCAAGTAAATTAACAGACCTGTTTAAGGATTTAACGAACAGTATTTACCAACGACTTGGTTGGGTCAAAGCGTAAATTGTACCGACTAAAAAATAAAATAAATAAACATCGATTAAACCAAGTTCAAAACAATAAAAACGGATTACGAACAATAAAAAACAGAGTGTTTAATTTTTTCTTGGTGATTGGTTTTCGGCGGAACTATTAGTGAATTCGTTAGTGGAGTAGTAGTGAACCAGTTCCAGTGCCGGCACACCGACTACGTACCCCCACACCTCCTTGTAGGATTTTATCCAAATCTCGAGTTAGAGAGTGAATCTGGCCACATCTCAACTGGTACGATGTTGATGCATTAATCGGGCGGTTATTCAAAAATGTGGAATTAAATGTACTATTATCACTCAAACAGAATATTTGGTTACCCATTGATTCCAAAAAAGCATTAATGTGAAGCAAAAACAAGGAAGGATCCAAATAGCACCCTGAAACACTCCGATTTTAATAGAATATAGATATTAAGATACGCCGCGTGCAACCCGAATCGATCGATTTTCGAGGAAGGTCTCAATGCAGTCGCAAAGTTGTTGGAAAATTTCGTATGTACGAGGGTTGCTTACCAACGCCATGGGCAAATGCCTTGGGAATATCCAATGCGACTGCCCTTAATTTACCGTTTACCAAATGCAGATGTCCAGATATCGGTTACAGGGGTCAAAAGGTCTCTCGCGGATTTTTTGCTACTGAATCCATATTGACGATCATGTAGAAGAAGTCCCTTGTACTCCAAACACTTAATTAACTCGGCATTGACTACCTTTTCCATCACCTTAGATAACACAGACAGTAATGCTATCGGCCGGTAATTTTTTGGGAGACACTTTTCCCCTTCTTTAGGATTGACTGAATTCGAGCGATTTTTCAGAAGGTAGGAAAGGTCCTATGTACATAAGATAAGCCAAAGAGTTACCTACCAGCGACAGTTCTGGTGCACAGTTTTAAGAGGTTATACTTAAAGACCCAATCCATTCTCAAAAACTCCCAAACCCTAGCTGTTGACATTGTCGCTTTAACCGAAACGGATTTAATGCCCAGAATCCATAACCTGGAACTGTTTCCTCCCTCGTTCACCAACTTCCGCGATGACCTCCTCAACCTAGCCATCGGAGTGCTCATCGCTGTTCATGACTGCCTCGATTCGTCACTTATCGCTTACTTCCTCCAAGCTGGACAGTCGAAATCACTCTTCCTCGAAAATCAATATTTGTCATGTGCTTCTATATTCTGACATCCCAGCCCATTGAAGTTTACGAGCTCGATCTTAATATTATCGACCGCATAATCAAGCTAAGTAATTGTGAGGTCGACATCATCGTCTCTGAAGATTTTAATCTTCCACAACTCAATTGGGTTTTATCTGACGATGAATCACCCTTCACTTCCCTCCCCACCTCTGCCAGGGAATGTCTCTTCAGTGATCGATTAAATGATTCTTGCCTATGTCAAGTCAGTAACGTTAGAAACCTTTGGGTAGGCAGCTGTACCTCATCTTTACAACAGATCCTATCAATACATCAGTCCCTACATCTATAGATTACCACCGCATCCCTCTTTTTGTGACCTTCTTTCGAGTCCACTCGCCATCGGGTCACAGTCTCTCGTAATCGAACTATTCCGGACTACTCCAATTTTCTTGGCCCTCGAATCTGGGGACAGCATGAAGTTACTCGGCATAATGGTCTGTGGTAATGTATCGTGATAAAAACACGTGTCGAGCATCGTCAGTTTAGCCTCTGAAAAACTGAGTTATCTTTTTAGAGCCAAGAAATATTTTACTCCGGCCCAACTTCTTCTCCTATATAAATCCCAAATTAGACCCGCGCTCGAATATTGCTCTCATCTTTGGAGCTCGGCTCCTAAACATACTCTCGACCTACTTGAGAGCGTACAGAGATGAGCGATCCGCTTGATCGGGGACTCGGCGCTGACGTCGGGACTATAGTCGCTATCACATCGAAGGCGCGAAGCCGACCTGGTCATCCGGAGCTGGGGCGGGAGGTTCCTCTTCCAGTGGCAGGATACTTATTTTGGTGATGGGTCGGATGAGTGTGCCCGTAGCGGTTCGCAGGAGATGATGGCCGATTAAGCTCACTCCGTCTAGACAACCAGTGGTGACAACGGGTGTTGTCCTTGAAGTCTTTAGGCGGCCAGACTCCCGGCTCTTCAATTGCCCGATGTTCAAGCGACGGTTCAGCGGGCGAGGGTCTGGTTTGATGAATGATCCAGGAGGGGGTTCGGCGATAGGTCGAGGCCGACAGTACCTCCTCTTGGTCGTCTTATGTGAGTTGTCATCCACAGGGATATCCTCGACCAGGTCCTCTGGGTCGGAGTTGTAAAGTCGCAACCCATGAGGACCGGTCAATTGGTGATGTGCCCCACAGATCATGCATTTCGATTGTCTCCGTGGGTGCACGAGCGCTGCTCCATGCATCAGGACATGATTCGGGTCGATATCTGGGCAGGCGGCAATTCGGTCAGCGGCTTGTCGATGCTCCCTCACTGGGGACTGATGCGACTCCGTTTCCGCTGCCTTGGTGGTGACTGCTCGCAGCAGCATTCGCCAATCATTGACGAAGCCGTTGGTTCCAGGGGACGGACGCCCAGGGCCTCGGAATTCTATTAATGTAGAGGCCTGGAAAGAGCCGCCCGCCTGAATTGGTGATGACCAGGGGCAGTGATAAATGGTGCGTCCATTGGCGCCCGTCCGAGGGTAGCTGCCGACGGGATGCGGCCTTTGTCATGTGAGGCCGCAACGTTTAGTCTGGTGCGACGTCTTCCATGGCACCGTCCGCGGGTCCCGGTGGAATGACTGGTGCGGACCCAGTGCCTACTGGGTTGGTCGATGTACCGCCTATGCTGGACTACGTAGAGGCGTGCTCGTTGATTCTTGAATGCGCGCCGCCCGCCAAGCGGGGCATTCTATCTCTATGGGGGTGGCTACATATGGTAGCGGTTTTTGACCATCAATTGATGGAAGGTGGACCCGTTCCTCTAGGTCGGATTTGTAAGTTCCGAGCTTCGGAACAGGGGCCCGGTTTAGCTTCTGTTGCAATTGATGTTGCTGATGCGATTGGCGATCAACCGGACTCTGTGATTGGTCACGGTCACTGGTGAGGTTGCTGGTTACTGTTTCTTGGACAGTTGATGGTGTCTTCATGAAATGCCTTGGTTCAGGGTGGACCGGTTCTTCTGGGTTGGAGTTGTAAATTCGCAACCCACGAGGAACGGCCATGTGTTTCTGCGTTGGTCCGAACATCGGGACATGGGCTGATTTGATTTGTGGGCAGGCGGCACTCTTGTCGGCGGCCTGCTGGTCCATACTCACTGGGAGAGTGTGCGGTTCTCGTCTATAGGTTGTCGGACTGAGGACCGCTGATGTCACAGGGGACTGTCGTTGGGCATCTTTGCCTTGGTCGGCATCGCTTGCCTTAATGGGGAATACTGGATCGAGCGCGAACGAAGCCTCGAGCAGTCTCGGGAGTTGGTCATCAGTGCATTGCTCGGCGGGTTTCTCTGCAGCAGGCTCTTTTCCTGGGCTGGGTGCCTCAGAACTGTTGGCATCCGTTGTCGCTGGTGCTGGTGCACTGGCAGCTGCTGGTGCCTTCTTACTAAAATCAGGCTTCTTGTGTGGTGTCGCTTTAGCGGTGATGGATGCTGCTGCAGTTGTCACTTCTTTCGCTGCCCCTGGATCCTTTTTGATGTACTTGGCGGCGTTAGTTGTAGGTCTTGGATCAGTTTTCTTCTCGACCGTTCCTCCTTTGGCTGTCTTGCTGTCGGCAGCACCTGCCTTGGCCGGTTGTTCGGTGTCTGTCGTCACACCTTTGTTTGTCAGATGGATTATGGATTCCGGGGGCATCATCCGCGATGGTAGTTTGGAAGGATGGCCAGGTAGCATATGCATACCTGGTGTTGAAGGAATTCCTGGCCACCAAGATGGTTGGACATCAATGGCGGTAAACGACTGTTGGGTGGATACATGGTGTGCGTCGCAGTCTTATAACTGGTCGGGCGGTTGGCGATCAGTGCGTGCCGTACCTCAGCAAACTCCGTGGCCTCAATGAGGTATATTTCTTCGGCCTGGTCGATGAACCGCTCGTCAAAATACTGCTGACGGATGGCCGTCCATGGAGTGATCAGGCATATGATATCTTCATGCCGATTCTGCATCTCGTCCCAACGCCGATGGAGGTCTTGTTCTTGCGCCTCCACGGTGGTCAAAGTCGGTGGCCCTCTCTTGATGAACTTAGTGAAAGTTCCCATCATTTCTTCCTGTGCGGTTAACTGGGCGTTGATGAGCTGTTACGCCAATCTAGCTGTCATGTTTGACTTCGCTGACATTGGTGCCGACATTTCCGTGGAATTTGGATACCACGAACTTGGCGACCATTGGTCGTGAGTACTGCTAGGGAAGCGTCTGTTCGCGCCACAAATATGGAAGCGGTAATTTGTTAGTAATTGCAAAACGTCTTACCTGTGGTTAGATTGCTAATGCCACTAATCTGGCGGCTGACTATAGTTGCACTGGGCAAATTGCTGATGCGCCACTAATCTGGCGGCTTTCTATAGTTATTCTGGGCAGCTTGTTGATGTGCCACTAAGCTGGCTGGGTTTAGGTCCTTAGGCTGGACGGGGGCTGCATTCGGAGCAGCGGTAGTTGTAGCTGTCGTTGGGGCAGCTGATTAATGCGCCACTAATTTGGCGGCTTCAGGTCCTTAGACTGGACGGGGACTGCATTCGGAGCAGCAGTAATTGTAGCGTTGAGGTAGCTGGTTACTGGGCAGTATTATGGCTCCCATGTGGGCAGTTCATGTTGCTGTGAACTGGCGGCGGTCTGCACTGTGTTATGTCGCGAACTTGCTTCAAATCGAATTGAACGACGTCCCTGGTGGCAACCCTCAATCTTCGAACGTTCCTACGGTCGAACGAATGATGAGCTGATTGCAGCAATTCGTGACAAATCTTGTCTTCCTTTATTTTTCACTTGCACTACACTTTTCACTAACACAATATACCACAATCGTTGAGGTCTTTGCGTCTGAACTTGAATGTCCCGCGACCGTCTTATATGCCACGAGCTGGCAGCAGTGAATCTGGACCCACAGAGTGGATCCGGCTCGAAGGAACAAATAATGTATGTCCAACAAGTGTTGAACACACCTTCCACACACAGAGGGTTGTTGGTTTGGCGTGGGCTGCGTCAGGAACACGATGGTGTCTCCTGGCGTGTGATGATGACTCTAAAATAATCTGGAAATTACTTTGAAAATAGCAAAGAATACCTTTAAAGTGAGACGCAATCCAGAATCTAACAGGAATTCTCGAGAGAATCGTCCCAAACAACAGAAGAATTCACGAGGGTTGATTTGAGTTAATAAAAAATGAGTTATTTTATTTGATGCAATCGATTTCCTAGGATTGGAAATGAATTGCGGCTTGTGTCTTCAAGAGATTAACAACGAAAAAAAAACAAAACATAAAAATGGTTGTCAAGTGACAACCAACAGAATTCATAAATGTCAGCTGATTGCTGACATTGTTAATGGTGATGCCACATATTGTTAAATGTGATGCCATAAATTTAAATATTGCGAGTGCGCCGGTTGTTTCGAATGCGAATCCGCAACATATATATATATATATATATATATATATATATATATATATATATATATATATATATATATATATATATATATATATATATATATATATATCTATGTAGAATACTAAGAATAAATAATAATAATTAACTATATTACTTAAATACTTTTGTGAGCCCTGCTGATGCTTTACTACGTGGATACTCTTCTATTGCTTCAAGGTGTTGTCCGGCATTGAAGGGATGTAGGTGAGAGCATTTGCATTTTTAACTGTTTCTTGCTATTCTTTAACTGTCTAACCCCTTAAAAGACAATAAGATCAAATCAAATCAAATGAATTCATATCAAACACTATTTTATTGCCGATCCTTAATTTCAGGGTGATGCTCCAAGCGTTAATGCGCCGGTCTAATTCTATCAATTAGAAGTTTTTATCGATATGTCTTCTCCGAGGAAATACCTGAACAGAATTGATAAAACCAAATTTGCGCGTATTTGGCTGTGACGGTATCGGAACCAATAAACACCACCCACACTTTAAACCGCCTGGCTCATATTTTAGCTTTTGTTAAAGCAAAATCTTAACATATTTTTTCTTTCTTCACTTCCATTCTCTGTACACGTCTCTGCATTTGTTTGAGCAATACATTACGAAATATACATCATCTTTCGTTTCGGAAACCAACAAAAACAAACTCAAAGGACCACCATGAAAAGTAAATTTGTAAAGTTACCCTGCGGAGCGCACGTATCGTAATCCCCGGATCGAAAATTCGGTTAGCCACAGAATAAAAGACACAACACACATTTACTATGCTATTTATATTTTTATTATGACAAATTGCTTTACTTTAATCTTATTTTAGAGACAGCGACAAAGAAGATTGTTTGTGATGCGCTGACTGCGATAGACTATTTTTTGGTTACCTACTGTATTGTAACACAGTTGCACGCTGGCCTTGATTTGTTCTCGCCCACTGACCTTCAATTTTTTAAGACTACCACTTCATCATATACCTCTGTCGTTGACCTCAATTCCAGCTGAAATTTCAATTGGCTGCTGTTTGTGGAAGCCATGTGAACGTGTGTATCGTAATTTCATCATTTCGCCTCACACGTTCCTTTGGCCTCCGCCTCATTCGGGATTAAAAGTATTTTGCCGAGGGCAACGAGGTTGGTCGAGGGCGTGTTATGTTACGTTTTGCATAAAGGCTGCCATAATCATTTTATTTTTGGGCGTATCATGGTGCAAAATACATCGCTACAGACATCTAACGAAAGAATAATGAATTTCATTTTCTACAAACTAGCATTTTGTTTCGAAACACCATCGATATCGATATACGCGTAAGGCTCAAATTATGCACCTGCTTGAATAATGACTTCGTCTCTAATCCATAATTTACTTTTCGCGTACAACAGCGAGCAATCTGCTCATTTATAACACAACCTCAGCTCAATTTACCATCCGTAACCATATAACCATGCGGTCGTCTGAGACCCTTCATATAATCAAAAACTTGCTCCTCTCAGTAACCATATTTTGAAATGAACAGTTGAAAGAGTAAATGACATTTGCATGTAGGTTTTACGTTCCATGCACCACAGCGACAGGGTTCTTATTCTATCATATTACTGTGGGCCTGGAATGTGTAGTTCGCCATACGTTTTTTAGTCCTTGTTAGTTTACAATCCTACCCAATTAAAAGCCCTTCTTCACTTTCCCAAACTTTATGACTATGTTGTTTTTAGAAGTTCAAAATTCTTACTTCTTAATTGTGTTTGTTGAGATTTTCACGGTTCTCGAATCCAAAAACTTATTCATTTTAAGCTCCTTCGTTTCTATTCATTTCAAGGTGGTCTGCAGGACTATCAATCTGACCACTGAGTTCCAAAAGTATTTAAGTTTTGAAGTACAGAAAACAGCCATATCATTTCCCTTGCTACTCCCGATTAACCTGATTCTTCTTCAACAATACATGAACAGTAAAACCCCACATACCGATAACCCTTCAAAGGCTGAACTAATATTTCTGGATGTGATGAGTAGGACTCACAGAGCTCAAGTCGAAGCTCTTAAACAAAATTTAAACTCTACTGTGTTCCAGAAGGTCTCTAAACTAACAGTCTCTTCATATATGCTTTCAAGTGCGCCGGGAAGTCTTGAACGATGCTTTATAAACTATTTTCTCTCTCAATAGCCTCTTGTAACATTCATCGGAGAGCCACGATCAATATTTACCCAGAAAACGTTGGATTTGAGCCTGACTTCAAACAAGGATAACAACTCAATCTCCAAATGCAAATTAAATATTATATTATATTTGAGAAAACGGGTGAAACCACCCCCCACTTAGAATCCCTTTATCTAGAGACAAAAAACAACAACAAACAAAAGAAAAACAACCCAGCTCACTTATGGATCTATCTAGTATTTGCATGCGGTTGCTTATGAGAGAAATATTACATACAATAAACTTCTTCAGTGTAAGGATAAATGTCCACTACGAGCGATTCACTTTAAGTTCTCCATTTTAACTGTGTGTGGTCATTCTAGAGCATAGTACTGTCAACAAAAGGGGGCCCCATACCGGCGAAGTTATCTGCAGAAAAATGGACACAATCTGCTTCACATGAACTCTGTGTGCAAGGATATCCGATGAGTAGCGGCTTTCAACAGAGTGTTATTGACTTAGAACTTGATATAGAGATACTTCCTTATCCTCCGCACATACTGATATACAAACTTTCGTCTTCGCCAGGACATTTCGCAGAGAGACAGCTTGTGGTATCCACGCCATTGCCTTCCTCAATCCTATCTATCTAAATCCAAAGAGCTCAATTTTGTGGATAACGTACTGTAATTCTTTAATGCAAATTCGGATGTGTGTAGTCAGTAAATCCTATTTCTTCTTCGTTCGTCCTTCCTTTACAGTCGAGGGAATTCGTTCCCAATTTTCATCGATCCTCTTGGGCGATTGATTGGGTTCCGCTGCTCCAACTGATTTTCAATTCTTGAAATATAATATATTAACACTTGACAAGATCCTGCAGTGATATATCCCTGGCGTTATTGATGTTAGTGTGAGGATATTCCTAACAGATGAATGGTGGATAGCTCGGTCAAATGTCGTTAAAAAATTTATGTGAAAAGTATACTTTATTAGCCGTAATCAAATTACGAACTTTTATCAGGGTCAGTCCAAATGCAGTTGTCCTCTTATTCTATGATCGAAAGGGGGCTAATGATTTCAATTCTTGTTTATCCGGGTTGGTATAGACGTTTAGCGTAGCCTCGATAGATAATACTTTTGTGATGGTAAACGTGCAAAAATCGTCCAAGCCAAGTATCTAATTACTTATGATAAATGTGAAGAAATATGTACCGTTGGGAGGTTCCCGCGAAGGATGGTTGCATTAAATCATGCCAGAAATATACTTCTATACCCCTACCCCACACCCAGATTGAAGAAATACCAAGACTTGACAGCGGCTCTTTCCTCATCGTCTGAGGTGTATTGATTACCTTGAGGTTTGTCTTGAGTACACGAAGAAATTAAAACCGCATGGCTCGAAATCTGAGAGTTAAGGACGCTGTGGAATGGGTACAAACTTCAGGTTCAAAAGTTGCTCGCAGTATTCCAATTGACGTCGGTTTTTTTTTCTCGTTTGTAGGACGTGAGACGAACCAGTCGTGCGCAGATTTTATGGTATCCTAATTGTTGAATAATAAAGCCGGCACGTTCCTTGGATATTCCAATATGGTTTTTAATTTAGTTTAAAAAAGCATTTTATACGAGGGTTGCCTTTCATATTTCGGAATTAGAGAACAAAAACAAATATTGATCATCGAAAATCACTTTATTGTTTTTCAAAATATTCCCCATGAAGATCTATACACTTTTGCATGCGTTTGAACCAATTGTCGAAGAACTTTTGCCACTCTGATTGAGGTATCTCGAACACATGCATTCTGAATGCAGCTACCGCTTCTTCAGGTGTCGAAAAACGTTGATCGCTCAGTTTGTTTTTTACGTACGGGAATAAAAAGAAGTCATTCGGTGCCAAGTCAGGACTATACGGCGGATGACCCATCAAATCGATGTTTTGGGTGCTCAAAAATGCAGTTGTCGCAGCCGATGTGTGAGAGCTCGCATTGTCGTGGTGAAGAGTAATCCGTCTTCGGCGGTTGGTTTTCCTGATTTCTTGGAAGACAACTGGCAAACAAATGGTTGTGCACCACTCAGAATTGACTGTTCTGCGTTGTTCTAGTGGTACGGTTGTGACATGTCCAGTTTTTCCGAAAAAAAAAAACTTTCGGGCTCATACGCATAAATCCACGATTCATCACCTGTCACGATGTCATAGACGTGTTTCGAAGCACCGCGACCGTATTTTTTGAGCATTTCTTTCCACCAATTGACACGAGCCTTTTTTTGGGCGATTAACAAATTGTGTGGGACCCAACGCGAACAAATTTTTTTGACTGTCAAATGTTTATGCAATATTGAATGTATGCTGGTCCCACTAACGCCTAAGGTTGTCTCAATCTCACGATAGGTCACATGACGATCTTCCAGTACCAGTTCGCGCACAGCATCAATGGTTTTCGGAACAACAACTGATTTTGGACGACCTTCACGAAATTCATCTTGGAGTGAACTACGACCACGGTTCAATTCACCATACCATCGATAAACACTGGTCCTTGATGGAGCTTCATCGCCAAAAATTGAATTAAGTTCATCCATGCACTGTTGCTGAGTTAATCCCCGCCGAAAGTTGTAAAAAATAATCGCACGAAAATGTTGACGATTTAATTCCATTTTTGGGCCGAGATGAATCTTTTAAGTTACTGTAAACAACACAAATAGCGCTCGTATGTCAAAATGTTCTGAGTGCGTATAACCTCAAAAATGTCCAACTTTACGACAGAGCTGTCAATTGCCGGATTGCAACTCTAGGGTTACCAAATCCCGAAACATAAGAGGCAACCCTCGTATTACACAAAAAAAAAATGAATTTTTACTTAAGACTAAATGCTAAGCCTATTTACATTTACTCTTCCTATATTATTGGGTTGCACCACATGAAATGTCAGATTTTATAGTAAAAATTTAATATTACTTTTCCGTAAATATTTATTAAATCAAAAAAGAATCCGTTGGCATCTATGACATTCTTCCAACGTGATGCAAGGTCAGATATTCCTTTTTCCTGGAAGTGCTGACTTTTTGAGGCAACGACATCTTCATAGGCTTTTATGACCTTCTGACGGCAAAATGAATCCAGATTGCGGAAAAGATGATAGTCCATGTCAGGAGAGTGCGGTGGATCCAGAAGAATTTCAAATCCCAACTGCAACTGTTTTTGCACCGTTACTTGTGAGGTATGGGGTCTAGCATTGTTATGCAAAAGGATCGTGCCGTGCCTATTGGCCAACTAAGGTTGCTTTTCAGCCAATTTGGTATGCAATATGTCGATTTGGTCACAATATTTGATAGCGTTTATCGTTTCTCCTGGTTGAAGAAATAAAAAGTGGATTGATCCTTTCGATGCCCACCAAATTGCCACTATACCCTTTTTTGGGTGAAGATCGGGCTTGGGGGTGTGTTTTGGTTTTTAACCTGCATCCAACCACTGGCCAGGTCTTTTACAGTTATTATACAGAATCCACTCTTCGTCACGGGTGACTATCCGGTGCGAAAACGGGCGCCGTAGTTTTTGGGACTCGTTCAGTTCATGGGGTACCCACTTATCGAGTTTCTTTACCTCTCCTATGAGAGAAAGGTGTCGACTCATTGTTATTGGTGATACCCCCATGCTTTCTGCATTCTCCCGCATCGATTTCGTTGCGTCCGCATCCACCGTTGCTCTTAATATAATGTCGTCAACTAACGTTCCCGGCTTCCCACGAGATTCATTTTCGAGGCTGAAATCTCCCGAACTGAACTTTCCAAACCAACGTCGTATAGTGCGTTCGTTTGCCGCTACATCCTCAAATGTGTCATTAATGTTTTTCGTTCCCAATGGCGCATTATGTTCGATTTTAAATTCATTAAGGAAGAGGGTTCGAAATTGAACTGCCGACAGCATGGTAAACAATTCCTAGAGAAAAAATAACTGTACTTGTAACGAACCCTAAAATTCTCACACGTCAAGCACACATACCACTTCACTTTATAAAAAAAGAAAATTTAACTTTCTGGCACAGATGTTCACTCAAGAACTTCTTATTTCCGACTGAGCAGAAATCGGACATTCCATGTGGTACAACCCAATAGTTTACTGGTTCTTCACAAGCACTGTAAACTGTACAATGTCACTTTGTTTGTTTTGCCATTCGGCGTACAATAGTTTCTTCAACAACATATAATACGTTATCCGCGTGTCATCTCTTTAAAAACACAACGCTCTCCCCCTCGGTGCTCGTGCAAACAAATTCCTACATCGTCCATGACCGAATACTTAATAAAACATTTCTTTAAATTTACAGAAAATAAAACATATTTTTAAGTTTCAAGAAATATAAGGATCTCCACACACGCATCCGAGTGCAATGCTGTGTTTATTTGTGGAATCCGAAATAAACAAGCGAATTGCTGAGTGCGACCGAAAACATCGGAAAGTGCGAAAAAATACACACGAGTGAAGCGCAATGTGGGTTATTCGCCAGTTGGGAACCGCAACTCCAATTGTTGCAGATGGTTCGCCAACTGGGAAAAGCCAATATTGTATTCTGCATAGAGCAGAACAACAAATTCACGAATGCCAAATTGGGCACACATCGCACAACAACAAAACGAGTTTAATTATTCACAATTTTCAAGATTTATTCACTACTTAAAATAACTTAGTTCACAAAACAAAAACTGAACATCACAAAACTGACTCTAATGCTGGTCTGATTGAATATAAAAACCAACAAAACTGTATTTCTTAATGTGTCTTTTTATAGGTAGTCTCGAATGGTTTTCTCTTTTTCTCCTCCGTTAGAGTCAGGCCATCCAAAGCATGTATCACAGAACAGTAACCGTCAAAACTGTTCTATGAACCAGTGCTATTGCCAGTTGCCGTTGCTTGGTTGATCATGCCATGTCAAGTGCACTTTAGGTGGCAATATCCGATGTGGTGAGTTTCTGTTATTCCAATGTATTGGCTATTTGAATATTGTGATGAATCGATTCCCTTTTTGTGGTATTGTTGATAAATCGATTCATCCTTGGTTGTTGCTTGTGCTGCAACAGTGGGGAAGTGCCAATCCTTTCGTTTCCTGTTCTTGTTATGCCTCTTTTCACGCCTCTGTTGCGTCCCTCGTGCATCGATACTCTCGATTGATTTATAATCTTTGGAGAGTTTTCGGTTTTTGCGTGGCGTAATATTCATCATGGAAGGGATATGCCCTAGATTCCGGCACGGATCCAAGTTGCATCGTTTTTTGGGGCGGTGTTGGTTTTCTATGTCAAGGCATTTCAATGGACCGGGAATTTCACGTCGATCTTTTCAACATTCGCGGCCTAAGATGTAATATCCCCCCTGTGTCTGCCCAACTCTCTAACCAGAAACCAGCAATCCTTGCACTTAGCGTAACTTAGGTAATAACTGGTACAGTTAGTGCCTTCGTTCTTTCCACATACGAAGTGATATTGCGTATCAGCTTCTGCCACAATATGGGCTCTGCTCCAATTTACCATTCATTTTCTCGTGGCTAAAACTTCACGTTCGTATGCATATCATACATTACTGCTTTCTTTATAGAAGCCCACACTTGGATAGAAACGCATGCTTTAACGAATCTGATGCTCTATCTGATTCTATCGTTAGGATCTTGACCCTCTATCCGCACACTGAAATCGTTATTGAGGGTGATTTCAATGTGCATAGCTGTCTATGGCTTCGCCACTCCGGACACATAACACCTAAAGGTCAGTATATCCAGCTCTTTGCTGATTCAAATAATTTAACTCAACTCGTCAATTAGCCAACACGGGTACCAGATATAGATGGTCATTCCACCAACACACTGGACATGTTTCTCATCTCCCACCCAAACAAATACACAATTGAAGTTTCTTCGCCCTTGGGCACTTCAGACCACAGTGTCGTGTCAGCTAAATTTCCTCTAACCAACGGCAACGCTAACGAGAAAACTCCCAAAAGAACAGTATGGTTTTACGAGAAAACCAACTGCTAAAGTCTGAACAACTTTTTTGGGAAGTTACATTGGTCGTTATTTTTCCTCAAAAACGATGTTGACTCTATAGCGAACACAATAACAGACACGATTCTGCTTAGTGTGCGAAACTATATTCCACACCGAGTATATCAAACCCAAGAGAAATATGTAGTTCGACTTCGAGTGCAGAGAAGTCATTAGGGCTAAAGAGTTGAATTACACTCTCCCACAGATAGTAGAAACTTCTGGGCATTCATGAAGCACATCCAAAACTCGGTCTCCATTCCTTCGCTAATAATCGATGACAAACCACAATCCAATTGCTGCACTTTTTGCAGCCAACTCAACGTTGCCTGATACCACATCAGAGCCACCTCAACTTGAGCAGCACACTATGAGCCAGATTCGCTTCCGAACGGGTACTGTTTCCCGCACACTCAAGGAGCTAAGCGCAAACAACTTCGCTGGTCTGGATGGCTTCCCCCCAATTCTTTTGAAATATTCCTCTTCACTCGCTAAACCACTACGCGAACTCTTCCATTTGTCTTATTCTACTGGCCGTTTCCCAAATGGATGGAAATCAGCGAACATTCAGCCAATTCCAAAACAGGGCGACAAATCATCCCTCTCTTCTTATCGACCCACAGCACTAACTACAATTCTCCTGAAGGTAATGGCATTACTGATTAACCCTCAACTTTTGAAATATCTGGAATCAAATAACCTCCTCAATGAACACCAATATGGCGTTCGCAGCAACCAGTCCACAGGAGATTTGATGGCGTACCTTACCGAAAAGTGGAGCTATTCTATCCACTACTTCGGTGAAAGCAAAGTTGTTGCACTGGATATTTCGAAAGCCTTCGACAGAGTTTGCCAGTTAGCCCTTTTGTCAAAATTACATTCATATGGAGTGAACAACTCCCCGATCGAATGGATAAGAGACTGTCTCTCTGGCCGTTCAATCCAAGTGGCTCTTGATGGTGTCAAATCTTCCTCCCATCAAATTAATGTGGGTGTTCCCCAACTTTCTGTACTTTCATCCACTCTCTTCCTCATCTTTATATATGATCTCTTGTCAATTACGCACAGCCCAATTCACTCGTTTGCTGCTGATAGCACATTGCATTTCTCATACTCATACAAACATTCCCGACCAAACTCTTCGAACGTCATTACCAATCAGCAGGGTATGCTTAATACATTAAATTCCGACCTCAACAAGGTATATCAATGGGGATTATATAACCGAGTAGAGTTCAATGCCTTAAAAACTCAGTGCTATCTCCTGTGCACAAAAGCGACCCCAAAGTAAATACGCCGTCGATGAATGGCACTTGCATCGGCGAAGCCAAGCAACTATCATTCGCCACCACATTTTTGAAGCTGTGAAAAGTGCAGCCAAATGTATGGGGTTCCTTAAGAGGTGCAAAACATATTTCACTCCATCCAACCTAGCCACTATTTACAAGATGTATATGGAGTTCAACTCCCATATTTAGTCATTAAATTTTTGTTTTTGAAAGACAATACGCCTACGAAAATCAAAGATGAGTTAGACTCTGTGTATTGGGACTCTGCTTCGTCATGTACCACAGTGTAATTTGTGGGCAGCTGAATTTAAACGTGGCCGATAGAGCTTGGGAGATGATGAACGTTCGGGACGTCCAAAAACTGCAACAACTGACGATAACAGCGCTAAAGTTCACCAAATGGTGATAGACGACCGCCGAATTAAAGTGAGAGAGATAGCAGAGGCTATAAAAATGTCCAAAGAACGTGTTTGTCATATATTAAATCAAGATTTAGACATGAGTGAGCTGTCCGCACTTTGGGTGCCGTGTTTGCTCACGTTAGACCAAAAACGTGTTCGAATGAACATTTCCAACGCGCGCTGTTGGTGCAATTTAGGCGCAATAAATCTGAGTTTTGGCACCGATTAATTACTTTCGATGAAACTTGGATACACCATTAAACGCCCGCAACAAAAATACAGTTAAAACAGTGGATTGCAAGGGGGGAATCGGCTCCAAAAAAAAAAAAACCAAAAACTGTTTTTTGGGTGGAGAAATTATGGTAACTGTTTTTTGAGATAGTCGTGGAGTTATCTTAATCGATTACCTTCAAAAAGGAAAAACCATTACAGGAGCATACTGTAGGCAAAATACTGACCAACTGAAGACAGAAATTACGGAAAACGCCCACATTTGCAGAAAAAGAAAATCCTGTTTCACCAAGACAACGCGCCGTCTCACACCTCAGCGGTTGCCATGGCGAAAATCCACGAATTACGGTTTGAACTACTTGACCATCCGCCTTACTCACCAGATCTATACCCAAGCGACTTCGTTTTGTTCCCCAATCTAAAAATTGCGCTCGGAGGACAGAGATTTTCGACAAATGAGGAGGCAATCACCTTCGTGAAGAGTTATTTTGCAGAGAAAAACGCAGAGTACTATTTGTAGGGGTGAGAGAGATGGGAGCATCGCTGGGAGAAGTGTGTACAGTTACAAGGAAACTGTGGCGGTTCTTTAAAGCCTTCTCCAAGATCCACCCACTTCCTCAACTTAACCTGCCCTTTCCCTCACCCACAAGACACCACGCCTACCTGCAAATGGGCAGCGTAAGCTACCCTGCAGCATCTTCCACCTGAAAGCAAATGTGGCATGCATATCATTGAATTTTTCTGATTCATAATACATGAACCATTCCCTACCCCCTATGGGCTCAGCTCGTAAGCAATCATAATCGATAAACACACGCTGGCCAGCGTATTTGTTGACATAGCTGCAGTCGATATTTTTCCTACGGTTCATAATTAAATATTGCTCCTATACCCTTAGGTTCGCAACAGTTACGACCAATTCCCTATTATCGCCATCAACCGATCATGGGATTTGGGCATGAATATGATTGCTGTTTAGACAATCATTCCCATGATCATGCCCTATGATGACCCTCCTGAAAACCAAACTAAACACAGTGTCTCACTGTATTTATTTTACTTACCAACCGCTGTCCACGGTCCCCCTGGGTGAAACGTATATATACTATTTATTGACCTGTAAAAACCCGGAAGTTCATGACCTCGCCGACACGACTGCGTCATCGTTCCCTGGCCTGTGCGCTTTGCTTCCAAGCTTGACCATCCGCTCCGATCTCCTCAAGGTCAAACTTAACATTGTCCTCCCGTCCCCATCGCGGCCGTCCTGTAGGTCTCTTTCCCGTTAGTCTTCCGTCAAGCAGTCAACGCACGGTCCTATCATTACCCATTCGGCCCATCTTAATCTTCGCAACCTGATTACTCTGACTATTGCAGGTTTACGGTATAGCTCTTCCAATTCGTGGTTGTGGAGTTTCCTCCATTGTCCTGCCTCCACGCCATATTTACCTCCAAAGATACTCCTTAAAACTCTATTCTCGAACACGCGGAATTTATTTTCTTCCCGTTTTGTGAGAGACATTAGCACAATCAGCATGATTATGCTTCTGTAAACACGGAGCTTTATATTACGTGATAGCAGTTTTGATTTCAGCAGTTTACTGACTGTGGGCCAACTATCGTTACAGAAATGCCATATTTTGTTCAATTCCTTCGACATTTCGTTACTGTCCGTCAGTATTGTTCCCAGACATTTAAATTCTTTAACTTTTTCAAATATCTTGCCCCTGGCGTTTATGTGTGTTCCCTGAGGTCCACCTGCTCTCGCCGTAATCATACATTTTGTTTTGTCTTCATTTCTTTTTAGGCCCACCTCTTCTGCCGCTTGCATGATGATTTCACTGTTTTTGCTTACTGATTCTAGGTTGTCGCCCAAAACGGCGATGTCATCCGCATATGCGAGCACTTGTGTGACCTCGTTCAGGGATGATCCAACCAAGATTTTGTGTGCTTCAATTGGAATTTTGTTCTAAGAATTGTTTGAGGATTTGGTTGGATAGGTTCTGGGAGGGGGAATCATGGAATGCGCTTTGAATTAAGCATTTCATGATGTCAGGATTTTGGGAATTGAGTCAATGTATGACGAATTAACTTTTGGTTTAATTCGTTGTTCATGTGACTCAATGTGGAATTTGGATGTATTATGTATCAATGGGAAGTATTGGGGATTTGGATGGGATTGTTTGATGATATTGGAGATTTGGATAGGAGTATCGATTTAGGATCGCTACATCGGCTTTTGTTTTCAGTCATGCAAATTTGAATGAGGGTGGCATATTTTTTCGAGATTCCCAGCTCAACTACAATATGGTAGAGTCTTTGCCTTGCGACTGAGTCGTAGGCTTTTTTAAAGTCAACGAACAGTTGGTGAATCGTCTCTCCGTATTCCCACTTCTTTTCCAGCAGTTGCCTTATTGTGAACAATTGGTCGCTTGCTGACCGGTTTCTACGGAATCCGCATTGGTAGTCTCCCAATATTTCTTCTGCGTACGGAGTGATTCTTGCCAGTATTTTGTATGTGGTTGGGAGCAATGATATTCCTTTGTAATTTTCGCAGTCAGATCTTTCACCTTTTTTGAAAATGGGGACGACTATTGAGGTTTTCCATTCTTCCGGAGTGACTTCCTTATCCCATATTGTTTGAGTCAGTTGGTGGATCTTTCGAGCGGTTGCCTCTCCTCCATGCTTCATAAGCTCTGCCGGTATGCAGTCGACTCCTGTAGCGTTGTTGTTTTTTAATCGATTTATTGCGTCTACAACTTCGTTGACTCAGTGATTTGAGGATCGGCTGTATGTGTCCCGGTTGCGTTTATTTGTGGTTGATGGGTGCGCACATAGATAGTTTTCAAAGTACTGCTTCCATCTTGCCACGATCTTGTTTATTTCTGTGACCAGATAGCCATTTGTGTCTCGAATTATTTTGGCTCTCTCCCGGTAACCATTTCTAATTGTATTATATTGCATATATACCTTTAATGTTCTTTGGTCTGGCATTTTTTGGGATTTCTTCGATCCAAGTTTTTTACCATTCGCGTTTTTTGGGTTTGAAAAGGTTCGTGGTTGCTTTCCGAATTGTCGCGTATCTTTCTGCGTTGGCTTCATCATATCTTTCTAAGTGGATCACTCTGAGGCTTTTCAATTTTCGCATTAAGGTCCCCGAGGAAGATTTTAACATCTTATGATGAGATCCCATCAAATAGTTCCTCTAGGGTCTCATAGAATGTGTCCTTCGTTTCTTCGTCGGTAGATTCTGCTGACACGTGTGCGTTTATAAGTACATAATTGTGCCATAGGCCCTGTTTTTAGCATCGACATTCGTTCATTAATAAATCTCACATCTTTTACGTGCTTATGATGAAGCCGGTTCCAAGGCTATGTATATCGGTACCTCCACACGCCAGTGTAAACCCTTTGGTTTCGATTAGTTGATGTGGGAGTCGAACTTTGTGAAGCGCGACGATGTCCATTTTATATTTTTACGCTTTTTCTACGACCGTCTGATCCCGGCCTGCTTCGAACATTCCCCGTCCCGACATGTATATACCTCTTTTCCCGTTTTTCTACGTCTTCGTTTTGCTGACTCGGTGTTTTCTTGATGATTTGTTCCCTTATGGTAGTATCGGCTCATCACACCTACGCCTAGCGAGTTTTTCGTGAGATTGTTTTGTGTATATTGATTATCCATTTCTGTTCCCACGAGTCTTGAGGTTTTCAATAGTCTCTCTTTGATATGGTAAGGTCTGCTTACTGCTCTGATTGGACCCGGTGTCAGGGAGGTGCCGTTATAATACAGCCGGTATATATATATATATATATATATATATATATATATATATATATATATATATATATATATATATATATATATATATAGATATATAGATATATGGATATAGATATATAGATATAGATATATACATATATATATAGATATAGATATATATATATACATATATATATATATATATATATATATCATCACCGTCACTACTACAACCGGGATCCGGTCTTGGGCTTATTTAACAAATCTCTCCACCGGTCACGATTTCGACCCGATGTCATCCAATTTGGCACTCCCAGTCTCTGGGCGTCCTGGTCTACGCCATCTCTCCATCGCAGACAAGGTCTGCCGCACTGTCTCCGTCCATACATCCCGCCACAAATGACTTTCCGGGCAGGCACCTCTTCACTAATTCGACCTAAGGGTCCCGCCCACCGGAGTCTACCCAGCTTGGTTTTTGTTATGACTTTAGCTTCAAGGTAGATCGCGTACAACTGGTTGTAGCGTCTCCGGAATCGTCCTCCCACACATACGGGGCCAGCAATTCTCCTTAAGACCTCCCTCTCGAACGCGGCTAAGAATTCAGAGTGCCTTTTATTGAGCACCCAGGTCTCGGATCCATACATGAGTACTGGGAAGACCACGGTCTTGTACAGTAGTAGCTATGATGTTCTGGAAAAATTTCGGGATTTAAAGAGCCTTGATAGACCATAGTAGGCTTTGTCGGATTTGATCAGACGTTTGCGTATTTCTTCTTGCATATTGTTATCGGATACTAGTGACCCAACGTAGTTCAACGATTGCACTACTTCAACTTCGTGCTCCACTGCCCTGATAGTTTGACCAACGTTAGGTCTTCTCTCCGCAGAAGTTGCCACCATGTACTTTGTTTTTCCCTCATTAATGTGCAGTTCCAGTTTTTGTGCCGCCTGCTCGATCTGGGTGAAGGAGTCATGTACAACCGAATCGGATCTACCGATGATGTCGATGTCATCTGCGTAGGCAAGCATGTGGCTGGACTTGGTGACAATAGTATCTCTTGTTGTAACGCCAGAGTCGTGGATTTCTTTCTCCAACGCCAGGTTGAAGAGGAGGCAGGCCAGACCGTCCCCTTGTCGGAGCCCATTAAATATGTTTATTGGTTTGGACAGCAATGCCGTTATTTTTACTTGACTAGTTACGTTGGTCATAGTCAACCTAAAGAGTCGTATCAATTTGTTTGGAATGTCGAATTCTCTCATGGCATCATATAGTTCTACCCTGGCTATGCTGTCGTAGGCGGCCTTACAGTCCATAAACAGATGATATAATGGAATCTTAAATTCCTGACATTTTTCTATCGCCTGCCTAAGGGTGAATATCTGATCAACCGCTGATTTGAATGGGACGAGGCCACACTGATATTGACCAATGATGACTTTAGCGTTTGGGGCTATCCGATCTTGTAGGATACCGGAGAGTATCTTATAGGCGGTACTCAGCAATGTTATACCCCTATAGTTGCTGCACAGTGTGATATCTCCCTTCTTATGTATGGGGCAAATTATACCACGACGCCAATCTTCCGGCATCTTCTCTTGCTCCCATACGTGCACCACGATCTGATGAACTGGGTGATGTAACACTGTCCCTCCTTGTTTGATCAGCTCAGCTGGTATGCCTTCAGCTTCACGCGCTTTATTTCATTTAAGCTGTCTAATGGCTTCTAATGTTTCCTCAATGCTTGGTGGCGGCAGCATTTGGACTTGATTTTGCATTGGTGGAGCCTCCAATTCTTCTGCGAGCTGACCATTTAGCAATTCATTGAAGTGCACTTCCCATCGCTCCAGAATGCCTTCAGGATGGGTGATCAGATTACCTTCTATATCCTTACAGTAAGTGCAGCGTGGTGTGTACCGCGTCAGACTGCGGATTATTTGGTAGAACTTTCGCGCCTGGTGCGGACTTCGCTCTGTACTTTTCTCTATTTCACAAGGTTCTTTTCCCAGGCATTGTGTTTTGTCTGTGAAGCCTTTTTTTCAGATCTTCTGAGCTCTTTGTATTTCTCCTCGCGCACCTGCGTCCTATGAGAGTCCTCCATTGCCCGGTATGCAGCATTCTTACGTTCAGTCGCTAGTTTGCACCCATCATCAAACCAGTCGTTCCGATCTCTACGACTACTGCCTAAGATGTAGTTGGCAGTTCTAATAACAGTATTCTTAAGGCGTGTCCATTTCTCTTCTACGCCCGGCATTCTGGCCCCAGGACTTACTCTCCCTCCGTCGAGCTCTTCGAGCGCGAGTCTTGACGCATGACCAAAGGTGTTATTGGTATTCTCATTGCGTAAGGCAGCCATCTTGATTCGAACCTGATCCGCGGATGCAATACGTCTCCGTAAGGCAATCCGCGCTGGAAAAATTGTACCAACAAGATAGTGATCCGAGTCGACGTTGGCACCTCGGTACGTTCGTACCGTCATCAGGCTCGAGGAGTGGCGGCGATCTATCAGCACGTGGTCAATTTGGTTAGGAGTGGCTCCATCAGGTGATACCCAGGTGGCTTGGTGGATATCTTTACGCAGAAAACTGGTACTTGCAACGACCAAGTTTTTTGATGCTACCAGTTCGATGACTCGTAGTCCATTGTCATTAGTGTTCTCATGCAATCTATGGAAACCTGTGTAGTGCCTCCCGGCTCCCGACCTATTTTGGCATTCAAATCACCAAGAACGATTTTCACATCGTATCTTGGGCAGGCATTGAGGGCCCGTTCGACGTTCTCGTAGTATTTTTCTTTTTAGTCGTCAGGGGACTCCGCTGTAGGTCCGTGAACGTTTATGAGGCTTATGTTCTTAAACTTGCCTCGCAACCGAAGAGTGCATTGCCTTTCGTTTATTGCTTTAAAGCCGATGATGGCAGGCTTCAGTTTTTTTTCAGCATGACAGCTGTAATAAATGTCATAGTCGTTTCTTTGAACACTCCCCGTCCATCTTATTTCTTGTAATGCTGTTATGTCAGCCTTATATTCGGACAGGGCATCGGCTAGTTGCTGTGCAGCTCGAGCTCTGCATAGTGAGCGGACGTTCCATGAAGAAATTCTTAAAACGTTTAGCCATTTTCGTTTCCGTGGTCGTCGTCGTGTATCCGGTCCATATCCGAGGCTTGTTAAATTTGGCATAATAATCCGATTTTACGAGCATGGTTATTAGCCTTGCGCCAACCTTTCTCGGGATGTCGCTGTATGCATTGGTTCTCTAATTGGCGGGTCCCAAAGTAGCTAGCCACGGGTGTCACGTGGAGACTGCATGTCAACTTGCATTGAACAGGGACAAGAATCGTACTGGCCTTCGCCGGGTTGAAAGCAATCAGTAACTTTGCCCTGTATGTTCGCTCCCATCCATATATATATATATATATATATATATATATACATATATATACATGTATATATATATATATATATATACACATGTATATATATATATATATACATGTGTATATACATACATATATACATACATATATACATACATATATATATATGTTGTGCGTTGATGCGTATATATATATATATATATATATATATATATACATATATATATATATATATATATATATATATATATATATATATATCTATGGATGGGAGGGAACATACATACATATATATATATATATACGCACAAACGCACAACGCAATGGTGAGCCGTAAAAGTCCAGACGCGCACTTTTTTGTTTAAATCTACGTCTTTACTGGGTCAACTAATATCAAATGAATTTATAATTATTCTAATGATGAATTTAATTTTATTTATCTCAATCACTCCATTATGAGAAAACTATTTTTGATGCCTACAGTCATACAACCGAAATAAATGGCACTGAATAATGTTCAATCCTTATTACTTAAAAACAGAATGACCCTCTTTGTTGACAATTCGTGAATCATCACTTTTTATGTATTTAAAAAAATGGCCGTCTTTTAACAGCACCTGTTCAAAGAAACGGTTCGGGAAGAATTCTTTGAAAATATGACCATTTTGCTCGACGATTTAATTCCGACCCTTGTGTGACATAAAATGTTTCGATTTTCAATGGTGGAAAATGTCTGTCCCACCATTCTTTCACTGCTGACTGCTTTAATATTTTTTTGGACATGTTTTCCAAGGCACTTCAACACAACAACCGGCGGCAACAACAGATGTTTCGGTGCATTATTTCAGTTGATGCGATACGAGTATTTATGATCATGGTCATTTCCTTTTGTGGGTGGCACCATATTTTCCGTGAACGGGTTTTAATTCCAAAGTACGATTTTATAGAACACGGTGTCTGGCTAACATGATATTTGCATATTTAAAAAAACTGAATAATTAATTATGCTTATCATTCTCAGCACGTAGAAATTCCGTTTAAATGATTCCGCGTATGATTGGGCAGCAATGTTTGGATCGGTAGCTTCAAGATATCTAAAGGTGGGAATTTTAGTCCGAATCCACTCGCAATTGCATCTAGGGACATCTATTTAAGAGACGTCATATCAAAAACTGATTAAAACATATTTGTAAGGTTCAAAATAAACGAAAACCCCCTTTCCAGCAAATGATTTTGGTGAATGTTTTTTTTAATTATTTCCAAAAAATATCGCAAACGATTAAATCACCCACTCTGTATATTTTACTGGACGTGCTGGAAATCCGTTGGCTTCCTTTAGATTCCGCAACAAAACCTACAGTCCGAATGAATTTACTTAAAATATTCACAACCGATAAGAATTTCTATTTTCAAATCGCAGGGATTGGCAGATTTGCCAGATATCCTTGGAATCTCAACTTCCTGATTAGCGTCATTTTTGATGAACCAAGCTCATTCAGAGTTGCCTTGTGATGATTTTTCATATATATCTCCTTTAAATAACGACAGCGACTTGTTCTTATCGGTGGAGCTTGAAGAGATCAATTCTTACCGCGTGCACTACAAGCAAGAACGGGCCTAGCTAGACACTCAACTTTAGATTTGATTACAGTGTTGTAAAATCACATCAACAAATAAATTATTTATACAAACGAAGTTAAAATAGGCCAAACCCACTTGTGCCCATCCTTCTCACCATCACACTTGCTAAATATTTGAGTATTCTTACTAACACTTGATTCCTGAATTATCTTGCATATTACATATATGGTAGGCAATTAGGACCCTCTTCTTCAAATGAGTCCCATTAGATTAAAATATTCATCTTGATTGGTAAGTGAAAAAAAAAAAATATTTATTTAGCTCCATTCAAATCCGTTGGCCCACCCATTGTCAAAATACTGAATATCACATCAGGACACCACCATCTTTTAAATATCCCGCAATCGAGCTTCAGTAATCAAACACATCTTGTACTTCTCACCAGCTTCACACCTATTTTTGGAGAAATTAAAGAAAAATATTAACATTATCCGAATATCGTTTCCAACCGGATTATTTTTCTTACAAATCAGCGGGTGCAGACAGCTTTGCACAGGTAGCTATAACATCGAAATATATTTCAAACATTTTCAAACTACTTCCCGCGAATGTTTCTGCAAATTTCATGGCGATGTTCGAATTAAATCTGCCACTTTTATCCAACTAAAAACAAAAACGAAAGGCATTCATTGGATTTCTAATTAGTCTCTTTGACTGTTCCTTACGAGATTAAATTTTTGCATTATGCACGCACGGATGCATTTTGCTGCTCGACTAGGGGCTGGGATATGCATCATGATGGCATCTATATCAGCTGAAGAAGGGTAAAGGGAATTCAAGAGCAACTATAAAAACCCCGAGATGAGAGCAAATTACCTTGCGAAGCATTCACCTGTTCAATGCAGTCACCCGCTATCAAATAGAAATTTGAGTAATCCAGTGGAGTGAAAGAATTGTTCTAATCGGGAAATACGTGCAAGTTCAGTTAATGTAATATTTTATTATAGCGAGAAGACATAGGACGCACCTGAGCTGTTACACAGGCCACATAAATAGCGATAAAAATTATTAGCTTCATCATGGTAGAAAAGTTGCAGCCCCAGCAGGTAAATACAGTAACGTATTAAATGTAACTGATCGGTTTAGATCTATCTTAAGACTTTTATACTAGCTTTATATAAGTTTCCATATTTACTTCCAGCTGTTACTTTGAAAGGGAAGTCTCTTCTAGTACAAAGAGAAAAGTGATGTCGGAAAATTGTTCAGAAAAAACCAAAACAGAAGATGTAATTCTTAAAACACATATAGAAAGATGATTAGAAACCTTTTTCCGAGGAAGTGTATACACAGTTGTTCTGCTTTCTGTAATAACATCAGAGTGGGTTACGTACAGTTATTGTAATCAATGTCAGTGTTTGAGCTAATGCAGCTTCTTAATAACCATTTGTAATTGAGTTATGGTCAAGGTATAAGTCATGCCGAACTAAAGGTCAGTTAGTTAGGAAATTGGTTCAACTTCCAGAAACGGAAATAAAAATTACAAACTTAAATGATTTCAACTTTTAATTTTAGCACCAAGGTCCGAAGACGATACATTCAATCGCCGTAGGATATCAGTCGTTTACTGACAACTGCGTATTTTTTTTATTTCGATTTAAAGTAAGCATTTTCTTGCTATTCATTAATACATTTTTCTTAGATTAAATATTAATTCCAACATTGGAAAGAAAATTTACAAATCAAGTTCCAGGATTTCTACTTTCAATTTTAGGAGCAACCCCAACAGGAACATTCCATTGCCATAGGATTATTGTCATTTCTCACAATTATGCATTTTGTTTTTTCGATTTTGATTGAAAGTAAATATTTTTCTTTCTACTAATTAAAAAAATTGTATTAAGGACTGAAAACTAAATTCAATTTAAATATTAATGTTCATAAAATAACACTGAACTGTCTTAATTAATACACAATGACAATAATCAATATATTGCACAGGAGGAGTATCTCATTTACTTTTTAAATGTATGATGTAGTAAAAAGAAATCTGTGGTTATATGTATTCATTGTTCTCTCCGAAAGTCTTCTGTTTCAATAATGAAAACACTTTCCATCTATTTTTTATCACTTATTTATTTATTAATTTAAACAAACATAACATAAACTAAATGAACAACAAATATTTTCGAAACTTCTTCTTGACTTAATGGACTACGGTGACTCCATTGTCCAGCTGGATCACTACTATAAACTCGGGTATACTGTGTCCGTCCAATCGTTAAGAATTACAATAACACAGGTTTAACAATACAACCTCAACGATGTACAATTATGGTTTGAAGCATAGTGATTAATTGAAGTGAATTTATTGTCCAGCATCACTGCCTTAAGGTTTTACTTTGAACAAAACTAACTAATAGAAAAGTTTTTAAAATGTAGAATTAATTGTTCGGAATCACTGTCTTGTGGTTTAACTTAAACGGTAACAAATACTAGAAAGGTATTGTCTTATGGTTCTAATACAAACGATAATAAATACTAGGAAGGTAGTAGCCGGCAAAGACTTCGCAATCGCGTGGTTTGCTAGACATACTTTACTATAACTCCGGTTAGCTATGAATTGTGACGATTTTAAAATAATAAGTTCAGGTACTCTCCTGTCGACGGTAGCCGTTTTCTGACTGATTTGTTTTTCGTTTTACGTTTAACGTGGAGGCCCGACTTACCTCCACGGAATCTGATTTAAGACTAAGGATTGCTATACATTGAATTTTGATTTTCGCACGTCGACCAATTAGGGGAAGATTCTCCACATTTGTCCCAGTAAAGGGCGTGAGACACACACACGATGATCCTTTTGGTTGCTTGTGATGTGTGTCCATGTGTTTGCGAACCGTGGATATACGAATTTCGCAAGGGAAACATTAAATGGCATGGTTGCAGCTGGTGCAGCTATCTCGAAGTAGATATTAGGGTGTTTACACGATCAGCAACTGCGTACAGCATTTATGCTGATCGTGCACATCCCGGCGGCGTCCCCAAGTAGTCGAACTCTCGCTGGTATATTTCCATTTAGGAGAACTCGACTTCCTTGGGCGGTCGGCCGTATGCCATTACGTCTTTGTCGATCGGATGTCCAACTGATGTGGGCATAGGTAAAAAAAAAAGGAAAAGAAGAAATATATCCTGCACGTGTGTGGCAGACTCATTAGGAGATATTTCATCGATATGGTTCGTGTTATGTCGGTTGCTTGGTGGTGCAACTGAATTGCTTTTAAGGAACTTGGTTCGAATAATTGATGGGAAGGTAAGTAGTGGCGTTCGAATGAACCGCCACAAATCCATTTTTCTTTTTATAGAGGGCTTTAGTAATGTGTATCTCGCGTTGTATAAGTGCGATCGGGTTAGATGGCATTAGAAAGATACAATTTCGCATTAACTAACTTTCTTGATAGTTTTGTGATTTCCCGACTCAGTGAGCGTGCAGCAAATATGGACACCAGCAAAGAGAAAATATGGCAGACTGTGCAGTTTTCCTTCGATAAAGGCGAAAATGCAAGCCGGGCCGCTGAAAAATGTGAATAGTGTTTATGGTTTTGATATTGTAACAACCAATCACGCGTAATTTGAGTTTCGTCGATTCCGTTCCGGTCAATTTGATGTCAAAGATGCACCAAGCTCTGGAAGGCCAATTGCCGAAAATGTCGATAAAACCATAGAAATCGTCGAATGCAACCATCATGCAAGCTCTGCTTCGATTGTCCAGAACCTAAACATTGCACAAAAAACCGTTTAAAACCACTTGAATAAGGCTGGATACAAAAAGAAGCTCGATGTGTGGGTGCAAGTTAACGCGAATTCCTTCTGCGAATCGCTGCTGAATGGCCGAAATCGACCCATTTTTGAAGCGAATGGTGACTGGTCATGCAAAGTGGGCCGTTTATGACAACGCCGGGCGAAGACGATCGTGGGCTAATCGCAGTGAACCACCGTAAACAGTGGCCAAGCTAGGATTGACGGTCAGGAAGGTTTTGCTATGTTTTTGATGGGATTGGCAGGGAATCACCTACTATAAACTGCTTCCCTACCGCCAAACTCTTACTTCGGACGTGTACTGGCAACAGTTGAACCGCCTGAAGGAAGTAATCGCCCAAAAACGTGCAGCTTTGGCCAATAGGAGAGGAATTCTGTTCCGCCTGGACAACGCCAAGCCACACAGATAGATAGTGACTCGTCAGAAGCTCTGGGAGCTTGGTTGAGAGGTTCTTATGCATCCATCTTATAGCCCAGACCTGGGAGCAATGATGACCACATGTTGGTGTCTATGCCGAATAATTTTAATGGTGGAAAATTCACCTCAACAGAAGCTTGTGAAAATCGCATCTCCCAGATTTTTACGAATAGAGACGAGGGTTTCAATGAGAGAGCCATAATAACATTACCTTCGAAATGACAGCAAGTTATCGAAAAAAAAAACAAACTGTTTGACTAAAATTGGTTCATTCTACGAGGGTTGCCTTTTATATTTCGGGATTAGAGAACAAAAACAAATATTGATCATCGAAAATCACTTTATTGTTTTTCAAAATATTCCCCATGAAGATCTATACACTCTTGCATGCGTTTGAACCAATTGTCGAAGCACTTTTGCCACTCTGATTGAGGTATCTCCAACACATGCATTCTGAATGCAGCAACCGTTTCTTCAGGTGTCGAAAAACGTTGACCTCTCAGTTTGTTTTTTACGTATGGGAATAAAAAGAAGTCATTTGGTGCCAAGTCAGGACTATACGGCGGATGACCCATCAAATCGATGTTTTGGGTGCTCAAAAATGCAGTTGTCGCAGCCGATGTGTGAGAGCTCGCATTGTCGTGGTGAAGAGTGATCCGTCTTAGGCGGTTGGTTTTCCTGATTTCTTGGAAGACAACTGGCAAACAAATGGTTGTGTACCACTCAGAATTGACTGTTCTGCGTTGTTCTAGTGGTACGGTTGCGACATGTCCAGTTTTTCCGAAAAAAACAGGCGACCATTTGCTTGGAAGTGCTTCGTGCGCGAACAACTTTTGTTGGATTTGGCTCATCTTGAAACACCCAGACAGTCGACTGCTGTTTACTTTCGGGCTCATACGCGTAAATCCACGATTCATCACTTGTCGCGATGTCATAGACGTGTTTCGAAGCACCGCGACCGTATTTTTTGAGCATTTCTTTCCACCAATTGACACGAGCCTTTTTTTGGGCGATTGACAAATTGTGTGGGATCCAACGCGAACACATTTTTTTGACAGTCAAATGTTTATGCAATATTGAATGTATGCTGGTCCCACTAACGCCTAAGGTTGTCTCAATCTCACGATAGGTCACATGACGATCTTCCAGTACCAGTTCGCGCACAGCATCAATGGTTTTCGGAACAACAACTGATTTTGGACGACCTTCACGAAATTCATCTTGGAGTGAACTACGACCACGGTTCAATTCACCATACCATCGATAAACACTGGTCCTTGATGGAGCTTCATCGCCAAAAATTGAATTAAGTTCATCCATGCACTGTTGCTGAGTTAATCCACGCCGAAAGTTGTAAAAAATAATCGCACGAAAATGTTGACGATTTAATTTCATTTTTGGGCCGAGATGAATCTTTTAAGTTACTGCAAACAACACAAATAGCGCTCGTATGTCAAAACGTTCTGAGTGCGTATAACCTCAAAAATGTCCAACTTTCCGACAGAGCTGTCAATTGCCGGATTGCAACACTAGGGTTGCCAAATCCCGAAACATAAGAGGCAACCCTCGTATGTAGGTTAAATAAACCCTTCAATCAATATCATGCCAAAATAATGGATTTCTTTTTACTACATCTTTTATATATTCATGAGATAAGATTACTTTCGTTTCTGACTGCCCTTCCAGTGTGACAATGAATAACTTTAATAATGAAATTATCTATCTTGTTTAATCTTGAGATAGTCATACAGGACTTTCTTGCGGAAGAGTTTCTTGTCTTGCAAATCTGGTTTTCTATACTATACATTCTCTAACACGAGCACAAATCTGCCTTTCCAACACTCGAAATTTCTCCATATTCTCCAGAATAGGAATACGTTATATCATACTGGGCAGAAATAGTGTGTGGGTCGACTCACGGAAGTGCAGCATGGGACGGCGCGGGCTTATATCAGATACATATCCGATAATGGCCGCTCCAATTGGGATAACTTCAGTATTTCTCTCTTCCTACTGGCAGGAACGTCAAAAGATCTGGTAGTGAAAAGCACGATGTTGAAGCACAAGCAAATTCATCAAGCCACATGGATACCACCCGACGGCGAAACGCATAACCAAATAGACCACTTCGTTATAGACAAAAGACCGCACTCGAATATCCTTGACGTAAAATCATATAGAGGAGCAGATTGCGACTCCAATCATCTTCTAGTGATGGGCAAAATCAGGAGTCGTTTTGCAGCAATCCCGCATGAGCAGTCACGGCAGACGAGCAAAAAGTTCGACATTGATAAACACGAGCCGTCGATATGGCTCAATCAACATTTAAACTTAATTGGCCTTCGCCAGGTACATCCGCTCAAATGTTTGGTGCACCGAATCACAAACGACTTACCTTGTTCCGGTCATTTGCATCGCTCATACGTTAACTCTGCCAGAAAAATTGAAATATGATAGATTGTATCCGCTCTGTGCAGATGTTAAACACGACTGGCAGTGTCGGTGTTGAGTTTGCTTTATTGTTTCTATGGCTACAGTAACGCTGCTGGTGTCACGTGTCCAGAATGGGTTACAGTGGTGGACGTAAGGTCGCTGCTATGTAATCTGATGTCGTGTGGCGTGTGGCATTAGGCGCCAGCTAATCGCCCGACACGGCGAGCGTGTAACATGAGTATTCATGATACGATGAGTGTGTAGCTCTGGGTACTGATACAATTAACTGGGTATATGAATGAATATCGAATCGTATGCGATATGAACATTAATTGTGTGTGAGAAGAGCCGTCAATTGGTTAATGAGCGGGAAGAAGCGTGAATTGTTTGAGGATTGCTTCATGTACAACATGAGTGTATAGCGTTTGCTACGATAATGAAGAACGTGTGATTCGAACTGACGCTATGAGTGTTAGAATCACTAAAAATTGAACCAATGCTCAACATATCAGCCCACTACAGCATGCACGAATTCGATTTCTAAACTCAAGTACACTCAGCTGATGTGGAATTGTTATGTTATCGCTATGGTCGAAAGCAAAGCAAAGCATCGGATTGCTTATCCGAATTTCCTTTCGGTGTTCTTTACTATTTGCTTGTATATTGTGTGTGTATCTGTCAGAAACACCACAAGTGTATGCTGGTTAATTGATAATTGAGGGGGTTATGTAGCGAGATGTGACAACATCCTTCTCAGGAGAGGTAAACCTATAGCGCCGAGTCAGCGTCTTGAAGTAACTGTTAGTATAGAAATGGTAATCGACAACTTCTGGCACACCATTGATTCCCATATTCCCGAAACCACTGAGAGTTGTGCACATTGAACTTGCTCGCTATACCGAATTGAGTGTACAGATATAGGTTTAAGATCCAATCTAATTTTTTCACAACAAAATGAATTTTAAGATTATATATCTTAAATGTCGTGAGGGCAAACTTAGTAAAAGGGTAAGGAAATGAGATATCGATAATCCTTAGCTTCAAAAACTCGCAGTAGTATTTGAAATTGACACAAATCGGAACAGTTATTACTGAGAATCTTATATTATTTCTTATATTTATTACAAAAAATTGTAAAATAGATTACCCCGCGGTGTGAAAAATGTAATATCAAAGAACAAGTTATCAGACTACGGTCGCATGCAGACGAGGATGCCACAACTTGCTATTTAAGTTGTGCATTGCCACATCGATGTCTGGTATACGGAGCGGACTATTTTTTTTTTCGATGATCTTTTCTTGGTGGTGTATTATTGCCTACGGTTGCATGTGCGTAATCTGTTCGATTCGCCATAGACCTTTTTTTAATATTACACTATTTTATATTTTATCCGCTCCGCGTACAATACTCGTCCACGGCAAACCCCTAAGTAGTTCCTTTAGAATCTTAAGCATTAATGTGAAATGTGTCACAACTCTCCAAGAAATCATGTACAGTTCTCTAATGATTACTTTTTACGACTTAACTTTAGATTACCAAAATGTGAAAAGATGAACGTTCACACACGTTTCATATAGTAGTAATCACGGCGCTCCGTAAAAGGGGTCCTGATAATAAAAACGAAATTGTTAATAAAAACTCCATACATCTTTACCGCGCACCTTTCACACGACGCTGTAGTAGACCTTTCATTTCATTTCATATGTTAGGACGAAAAAACAACCAGAACACTTTTAGGATGACATTAAGAAGGTATTTAAATTAGGCGCGAACAATAAAGTGCCTATGCCGTTGGCATTAGCTTGCTTCTTCATTCAAGGAATTTTAATGCCAATTTAATCTGTCGTATAAAAGGCATCTTAAATTTCCTTGAAAGTGAAGGTTCTTCGATAAATACAATTTTATATTCATAAATTATTAAAAGCGTTTGACTTAAGTCTGACGACAATTCGCTCTAATGACTTCGTTATGCCAGATGAACTAACTCTTCTAATTTGAACAGAATCATAAAATTGTCTCCCTGAATTACCTGCATATCCATTTCTTATGATATTGACATCATACCCGGAACATCAAAAGCAGCTTGCCAACTGAGCCGTAGAGAAGATGGGGTTCATTTACTGAGCAGAAGGCGCTATGTCTAAATACATGTTATAAATTACTGGTATTTCTTAGTTATTATAAGGTAACTCGATTTTGTAGCAACTAACTAACTAGCAATTTTAGTGACTATGTCGGAAGCAGCTTAATATAGTTTGTCGCAAAAGTTACTTTGAAAACAATCTTCAATATGAGGACCTTGAATAAGTACTTGGTGTTTACAACAGATGCATGCATGTAGTTTAAAACAGTAACACGTATATAAGAAAGCACTTTAAACCAGTTTGAAGTTCAGTATATGTCATTAAAGCCTGACAGGTATTTCGAGTTTCGAGCGGAAAAAAAAGATGTACTTGCGGGGAATTTAATTGCAAAATTTCACTTGGTTTATCTAGACGCTTGAAGTGTATTTTTAAAGTCAGCGTGAGTGAAATTCTCAATCCCCTCGAGTATCAAAAGGTACCGCAAAACTCAAAAGAGATGAAAATGATGAGAAGGTCCACAGAAACCGTAGAAATTAGTGAGTGGCAATGTGATTTGATACGAAATACACGTCGGTCGATGTGTAAATGAGGCAAACTTCTATTGATGCGGTTCGCATCTTGCTACTCAATTTCAGAAGTCTTCAAGGAGCTTTCTTTTTTCTTTAACGACCTTCTTTGACGTTAGATGACTGTAATACTAGCAATTCGTTGCTATAAACCCACTGCCGCCTCGATATATACCTCAGAATATTTCAATTCCAAATAAACAATAGCACAACGTTCCTTTAATTCGTCTTCGGGAAAAGACAATTCCCCCATTTCTAAAAATAAAAAACCAAAGACTTCTGAAATTGAAAGTGCTCACCATTAGCATTTCGTCGTTCGTCGACAAGTGCGGCATCTCTTCGTCTACAAACGGTGCTCTCGAAAACGCCAACCATCAAAACAACTTTTTTAGCCTTCCTTGGGATTCCTGGCACTCGTTCGTGTTATCTACGGGAACATCATCCTCGATAACCCGAGGCATTGTTTTTTGTTTTTACGGTCATTCAACACGAGAAAGGAAAGAAAAACAAGAAAATATTTTTCCCTACAAGAAAACTGACACAAACAAGGACAAGGCAACGAAAGGGAAAACAATTTTCATCTTAGCATTGGACGGGTGATTGACAGGTTTTGGTGGTGTCTTAAATGTATCCAACCGGCAACCCTTAGACACTCGCAACGGGCGCAATGGAGCGTGAAATGGAATTTTCAGTGTACGACAATTACTTTTCTCTGTTGGAACTTATTGAATTTTGAATGCGAACTTGAAGATATCTTCCGTTTACAATTCCGCTAATACGCTAAGGGTTGCCTAAAGGTCAAAATTGGATGCACCGCATCAGTATTAATGGCTGCTTAATTTGCTTGGGTTGGGTTTAATTTAAGAGGATGTTTCCAAGTTCTTCGTGTAATTACAGCAGATAGGAGGAATATACTCTTATTTTAAGGTATCACTGCCGATATTCTACCAATAGCCACTAAACTAAACCGGCCCTCGGCAGTCCTTGGCAATTGTGGGATGCAATAATTTATGAGCTAGGGATTGGTGTGGAGGACGTCAAAGTTTTTGAAGTTGAGTGTGAGGAGGGGAAGTGAAGGTTGAACTGCATGAATTATCTATTGAACGTATACGATATGTTGCACACTAAACTGTTACCTTTCAAAAGTTGGTGATTTATGTTAGATGGCGCTGTTACTGATCAAAGAGGGGGGATTTGGAACGAAGGCGCATCCCTAAAGGATAGTGGAATTTATCAGGAAATGGTAATTTGGTAGGGAACACAAAAAATTGGTTTTTGGTCGACTTGAAGTTCCGAGTAAAAAACGACATCAATCAACACATCAGATAAACAAACTATGCATTGGCTTTTCTTTTTCCCCACAAGACGAAAGAAATGTGTTCACACATTTGCACTATTGCCCATGGGTAACGATAATCCTGTAACCTACATCACAGAGAAATCTAATCTACTTGCTGCACATTGGACAGCTAATTCAATGCTCTCTGGTACCACATCAAATACTACTCGAGCTAAGTAGGATCTCATTAACAAAATTCATTTTCGAAGACTCAAAGAGGTGAAAATTAAAAAAATTGATTTCAGAAGAATTGCCACCATAACTTCAAAACAAACTTTAAAACTTTCTTCTTCATTTACTAAAAATTGAAAAAGGTCTTTCATCTGTTTTATCCTACTGGATAACAACCACGAATACACAACCGACCGTTAGGAAAGCTGACTCTGACCATCCCTTTTTATATTGAGCATTAGACCTAACTTCCGTTCCATCAAAGGCTAACGAGTTGTAAACTTACTAAATGTAATATCTAGAAAAATTTAATATTCTCATCGACTCGTTCTTGTATCAGCACATTCAAGAGATGTGATGTCATACCTTAACAAAAAGCGAAGTTATTCGATGCAAGCTTGTTGCCTTGGATATCCTCAAAGGATTATTTATCGTGTTGGTTTCAATACATAGTTGTTTACTGGTACGACACACACAACTAACGGCACCCGACTTAAAAGAAGAAAGAAAAAAAAACATGGTGTACTCAATAACCAATAAAAACCATCAAATACGCTGTGGCAGTCGTAGCCAGAGGTGGCAAGAATGTATTCAGTACTATACATTCTTGTATAACACCTAGTTGCTTAGCTTGTGTCACAACCCTAAAACTATCAACAACTTAGTTCTACTACCTCTTGTTGTGACACAAGAAAAATGGCATAGATCAAGAGAACAGTACTAAAGTACTGATCTTGATCTGTGACAACAGAGAAAAAGAAAACAACATGTCAAAATAATTACTACAAAAACGAGCGGGGAGTTAGTGTTAAGAAAAAGGTGGTGGCAGGGGATTGGTTATGAAGGTGATGTTCAGCATTGTTCGGCGTTTGTGTATATCATCATTCCGAAAAGTTTCTTTTACAAAACTAGTATAACCATTCCCGATATCGAATAACATTAAGGACGGAGAAAAACAAGGAAGATAAGAAAGGTAGTAGATGTGGTATTTATCAAATTCAATATACGTACTCAAGAATTACGTGTTCCTATGTTCTAACATAATAAAGGGAATTTCTACACTACACAAGAAATAGGGAAGGAATTACGGTGGAATTTGAGAAAATAGGTGTGCGAACGGGAATAAAGTAACTAAACCGTAACAGTGGAGGAAGGTTCCAACTCCAGCATTTAATTCCAATAAAAGGAAATCAAATAATGTCCCCGAAGTTGATGGCATACCAGCTGGGCTGATCAAACAAGGAGGGACAGCGTTATATCACGCAATTTATGAGTTTGTGGTGCACGTATAGGAGCAAGAGGAGATCCCGGAATATTGGCGTCGTGGAATAATTTTGCCCCATACATAAGAGGGAGATATCACATTGTGCAGCAACTATAGGAGTTTAGCACTGCTGTGTACTGCCTACAAGATACTCTTCTTCACCCTACAAGATTGTATACCTCTGCACGCTAAAGTCATCATAGGTCAATATCATTGTGGCTTCATCCCAGGCAAATTAGCGATTGATCAGATATTCACCCTTAGGCAGGCGATAGAGAAATGTCAGGAATTTAAGATTCCATTATATCATCTATTTGTAGACTTTAAGGCCCCCTACGAGTTCGCCATTCCAAACAAATTGATACGACTTTGTAGGTTGACCATGACCAAGTAAAAATAGCGGGATTGCTCTCCAAATCAATAAACATCTTTAATGGACTCCAACAAGGGGACGGTCTGGCCTGCCTCTTCTTCAACCTGGCGTTGGAGAAAGCAATCCGTGACTCTGGTGTTACAACTAGAGGTACTATTGTCAGCAGATACTTGCCTACGGAAACGACATCGACATCATCGGTAGATCCGATTCGGCGGTACAGGAATTCTTCACTCAGATCGAGCAGGCGGCACAAAAACTGGGACTGCACATTAATGAAGGTAAAACTAAGTACGTAGTGGCAATTTCTACGAAGAGAAGACCTAACGTTGGTAGAACTATCAGGGTAGCTGAGCACGAATTTGAAGTAGTGCAATCCTTTAACTACCTTGAGTCAATAGTATCAGCCTGTAACAATATAGAGGAAGAAATACGCGAATGGCTGATCAAATCCAACAAAGCCTACTATTGTCTATCAACGCTCTTTAAATCCCGAAATTTATCCGGAACATCTAAGCTACTACTGTACAAGACCATGGTCTTACTCAATAAAAGGCACTCTGAAGTCCTTTGTGGAAGGATATATGGAAGGCGACAGCGCGGCATACCTTGTCTGGACCAGGACGCCCAGGGTCTGGGAGTACCAAATTGGATGACATCGGCTCGAAATCGGAACTCGTGGAGAGACTGGCTAAATAAAGACAAGACCGGATCCCGGTTGTAGTGCCGATGATGATGATGAAGTAGGAACCAAACAAACGCCTACACACGGCGATAATTGTGTACCAGTAATATTATGTTCGCTTTTCATAAACATTGATTGTGCGAATGTATGATTTTGAAAAGCGGCGCCACTTCACTATATGAATCAACATACGTCTCCACTTTGTTGACTTTGTTCATTCACTTCCTCCTGCCCCTAAGTAATCCAGCGCTTGTAATCATAACACGCTCGAACTCAATCGCAGGATTGATTTTTTGTTTTATTTTTTGCTTCTAGTTTTCCTTGCTTTACACCTGATTCGGAAACACACCACTTTTAGTTGCCAATCTTGTTTTTGTTGACGGCGTTTATCAGCCCCATTATTAAATTATTTAAAAATATGACGTTTCCGTTGACAATTAAGTCTCGACACCTTTTATTTTTGACAGTGCAGGTCGGCGAGTAATTCTTCAAATTCGTTCACCACTGACCTATGGTTACTTAAAATTTGGGCATATTATCTATGAGTGTAATGTAAACATCCTATAACGCACAAAACATCGTGCTTCCTCCATCCTGAGGGAATAGGGTTCTATCCGGAGTTTTGTATAGTAAAAACGCTTCTATCCGTTTTATTAATATTTTCCTTTATTTGTCCATACTATTGGACGTTCTGCACAAAACTGATTTTAGAACCCTTGAATGAAATCTTTCAACTTACTCCGTCAATAAAATGATGCCACATGCCGCTCATTAAAGATATTGGGAAAGGGTGTCTGCAGTGAAAATATGATCGCTGACAAGATCCATTGAATTTTTTATCAGATTCGGAAGTGTGTAGTTTTTCGTCGCCTGGATTTTTTAGAATTATTGTAAAGCAATTACGGTAAGATATCTCACTATACTTCTTTCTTTACTATCCTTTTGTTTAGGATTTGGAAACAAGGACTTTGTGTGTCAGAAATATGCACCAAGACGACGGTGATATAGATCTTGAGTTTTTTTGGCGTAATTATGAAAATGTAAATTAAAAATAAAAGAAATGCCAATGTTGTATTTATTGTTGCAGAAATTTTATATTATTCTTTGACTCTTTCATGTAGAAGGGAAGATCATTTTGGATTTCCCAATCGGAAAGTACGAAAAACTGGCTTGTAGATAGAGAAATCAGGGTAGGACTTGCGGCGGGGAGGTATGTGCTTAGCACGGGCACTCCGTTCACTTCCTCCGCCTACATCCACTTACAGTCGCCCATTGCGCCGCCGTAAACTGTCCGCAGGAAATTGTCACCACAGAATGAAGCAAAACGCACCGATGGTAGTCTCGGGAATAAAACGCACTGATTTGGTTAATGTAAATTCTTTATTCGTTACGAGGTTGCTTTCACTTAGATTTATCCTTTAACATCAATCTGATTTTTCTGAATTTAATTTAAACACCCACACTACGGACTTGTTTAATTACTCCTTGGTTACTTGGCACTAGACTCTAGTTATTATCGCTCCCGTCCGCGGAACGGGCGCGGAAGTCCGCACGACTATTATCGTCGACCGATGGAAAAGGACTTATCGAGGATAGAACTCTGATTTTAATTCTATCCTCAATTAAGGGTGAGATATGGAGGGGAAAGAGAAAATTTTCTCTTAAGGGTGTGCCCACTAAGAAAATGCGATCTTTTTGGTGCAGTGGTGTGTGTGCGCGATCGTACAGATTGATGTTATTTACACGTGCTCGACAGCCGCGGAACAACGAAACAGACAGGCGGCAAAGACAAAGGAGATTTATGATCTGTGTCTGTGCTGTGGTGCGGATGCGTAAGTAAATGTATCGCCATTAGGAAGAAGTGGTATGGTTTTTCTATTTACACAATGGGAAATGTGTTAATGGCATCGCTAGAAAGGTATGTATTGAGTTCCTATTTGCATTCGAATATGCTGGATTTAATTGATGCAAAAGACGCGGAATGCGTATTTGGTTTGGTCCCTATGGTGTAAGTCGCCAGCCAATGTGTACGAGGGTTGCCTTTTATATTTCGGGATTAGAGAACAAAAACAAATATTGATCATCGAAAATGACTTTATTCTTTTTCAAAATATTCCCCATGAAGATCTATACACTTTTGCATGCGTTTGAACCAATTGTCGAAGCACTTTTGCCACTCTGATTGAGGTATCTCCAACACATGCATTCTGAATGCAGCAACCGCTTCTTCGGGTGTCGAAAAACGTTGACCTCTCAGTTTGTTTTTTACGTACGGGAATAAAAAGAAGTCATTCGGTGCCAAGTCAGGACTATACGGCGGATGACCCATCAAATCGATGTTTTGGGTGCTCAAAAATGCAGTTGTCGCAGCCGATGTGTGAGAGCTCGCATTGTCGTGGTGAAGAGTGATCCGTCTTCGGCGGTTGGTTTTCCTGATTTCTTGGAAGACAACTGGCAAACAAATGGCTGTGTACCACTCAGAATTGACTATTCTGCGTTGTTTTAGTGGTACGGTTGCGACATGTCCAGTTTTTCCGAAAAAACAGGCGACCATTTGCTTGGAAGCGCTTCGTGCGCGAACAACTTTTGTTGGATTTGGCTCATTTTGAAACACCCAGACAGTCGACTGCTGTTTACTTTCGGGCCCATACCCGTAAATCCACGATTCATCACCTGTCACGATGTCATAGACGTGTTTCGAAGCACCGCGACCGTATTTTTTGAGCATTTCTTTCGACCAATTGACAAGAGCCTTTTTTTGGGCGATTGACAAATTGTGTGGGATCCAACGCGAACAATTTTTTTTTACAGTGAAATGTTTATGCAATATTGAATGTATGCTGGTCCCACTAACGCCTAAGGTTGTCTCAATCTCACGATAGGTCACATGACGATCTTCCAATATCAGTTCGCGCACAGCATCAATGGTTTTCGGAACAACAACTGATTTTGGACGACCTTCACGAAATTCATCTTGGAGTGAACTACGCCCACGATTGAATTCACCATACCATCGATAAACACTGGTCCGTGATGGAGCTTCATCGCCAAAAATTGAATTAAGTTCATCCATGCACTGTTGCTGAGTTAATCCACGCCGAAAGTTGTAAAAACTAATCGCACGAAAATGTTGGCGATTTGATTCCATTTTTGGGCCGAGATGAATCTTTTAAGTTACTATAAACAACACAAATAGCGCTCGTATGTCAAAACGTTCTGAGTGCGTATAACCTTAAAAATGTCCAACTTTACGACAGAGCTGTCAATTGTCGGATTGCAACGCTAGGGTTGCCGAATCCTGAAACATAAGAGGCAACCCTCGTATGTAGGGAACATTGTTGTACAGATGGCGCGGCTGGGAAAATAGACGACGCAATATTTATGATCCCTGTCATGAATGTTACAATGTATGTAGACCGAATTATTTTGTTTACCGGAATTCATCTAAGAAAATTTGACTGGCCACGTAGATGCCGAAATTGATTGGGAATTCCTGGTAAGCTAATAAAGAAATCTTAAGGAGCAGTGGTATGCGAAGAGAATGCATGAAGGTAAGTTTTCTTTACAGGGACTTAAAGATCATAGATTTGATCTCTTTAATGCGTGCAGCATTTTTAGGTGCCGAATGCGAATGCATTGGCGAAGACTTGTGCGTCTTAGGTGATGATTATGGGGGTTTTTCAGGAAGGCGAACCGTGGGATTTGGCGGAACCGCAACAGACCTTGTAGGGAAAAGGCGGGGATGTATGATGGATGCATGCATTCTTTATTTACCCAAAATCCAGGGCGAATGTTTTTATTGCGATTCCTATTTGATCACCGGGACGCGTTTGTTACTTGGGATGTGTGCATGACCTCCCTGTCTGCATGAATGCCTATCTGTGGTAAATGACTCCGAAGACATTTTAAAATATCTTGTTAGTGTTTTATTGCATCATAGAATTCTTCCAGATGTTGGTTCTGAATTCTTCGATTGCATTTTCAGTTTTATGTATTTTTGCATGCACACAGAAATAATTGGGATGTTGATTAAACACATATTAACTATCACGGGGAATTTACCTAAAGTGAACTCCATGATTGTGGGAAGTGGTCCCAATGGGATGTTACGTGTAACAAGGGCTTTCATTGGCTAATCGTTGAGTACGTGAACCAAGTATGGTCACCCTACCGCGATTCTCAGTTTTTTATTTCTAATAATACCTACACACTAAAGGGACCATCAATTCAACATACTACCAAAAGGTCACTGCGGGTGTAAACGAGCACAAGAGATATTGAAGCCAGAGTGAGATTTTTTATATAATCTTCAAATCCCAAAGTGATTAATACTGCCGTAACGATTATTCTAACTTCATATCCCACAGGATTAGGCATATATGGAGATTAGGAAAAATAAAAAAGAAATGCGCGCGTGTCCTAATGTATTGGTTGCTTTTTTAGTTTATAATACGCATTTATTACACAAAAAAAAATTTCAGATTGTACTTAAGACTGTAGTGATCCTAAATCACTACTCTCACTCAATTCCTATTAAGCCTCAATTAAAGTAGTTTTTCCCCAAAAGACGCGCCACGGTACGAACCTTATGTTCGGTGTAGATGGAATAACACACCTTCTATTTAAAAGACTTCGTCCTCCAAATCTACTTCCCATTCTCCTCCTTCTTAAACATATCATAAATGCTTCACATTTCCCAGAGAACTGGAAAATTGTGGTAGTAATCCCTGTTAAAAAGTCGGGTAGTTCCAATAACACCTCCAACTATAGTCCGATATCTTTATTAAATATCATCATCATCATCGGCACTACAACCGCGATCCGGTCACGGCCTTATTTAGCAAGTCTCGAGGCTTTTACGGACAAGGTTATTAGCCTTGCGCCATCTTTATTAAACACCCTAAGCAAAATATTAGAATGTAAGATCTACCAAAACCTTCTCTCGTTTGCCAATGATAACGCTCTCATGCCTATTTCTCAGTTTGGCTTTCGTGAGCGACAGTCCACTTGCCATGCTCTACTAAAAGTTACACACGATGTCACAACTGGTCTGGAAAATCAATGCCCTACCGTAAGCATATCTTTCGATATTTCCAAGGCGTTGGATTGTGTCTGGATCTCAGGAATTCTTTATAAGCTGTACTGCTTATTTGGTCTGAATTCCAACATCACAGAGCTCCTAGCATCTTATCTTTTTGGTAGGAAATTCCTGGTCAGAATAAACTTTCCCTGACACAAACTCCCAAAATAACCGCGGGAGTCCCCCAAGGATCCATTCTCGGACCAATTTTATATCTTTTATACACATCCGATATTCCCCAACCTCCACTTAGTGTTGTAATGCTAAATTATGCTGACGATCCTTTAATCTACTCTAAGAGTTGATTTGTCAAAGCAGCAAGAAACCGCGTGAACAACTTCCTTCCGTTCATCTCAGCATACTTTAACAAATGGGAAATTCGCCTAACTCAACCAAAACCCAGCTAACAGTGTTTAAGGGCAAAAAAGCTCAATGCACAAACAACACAAAACGTTGCCACAACAAATTAAACTAAATCTTAATAACACCCTCATTAAACCTTCCAAAACCCTAAAATATTTGGGAGTAACCCATTCCAACAACCGGTCATTCTCAACCCACATCAAAAATTCCCTTCATAAAGCCTCAATACAGCTTAACCTGTGCAGACGAGTGTTGTGGAAACTTAAAGGCCTCTCTCTCATGGTCAAACAGCTCATCTACAAACAGATAATCAGACGTCACTAAGAGTATGTTGTGCATTCCGAACGGTATCCGAAGAAGCTATAAATATTCTGGCCGGGATAACGCCACCTGACATTGCAGCTAACGAAAACGCTGCATTGCATAAGGTCGCTCAAGAGAATCGTCGGAGAATGCGGTTACAATTAGAATGAATGAATAATGAGTTTAGCTACGCGTCCTTTTAGAAAACATGATTTTCAGGTGAATAGGTTAGTAGGAGGAATTGGGGTTGATTTCACACGCTGTTAGCGGTCGAAATAAGGCGGAAACAGTGGGTTGGTTCTCCATGTAGTATAGAGAACCCCCACAAACTCATATAGATACCATAGTAACAACAATCTTTACAAAAGCGCAGGCATCGAACTACTGGATAGACAGATCCTAGAACTGTCGATACATTTTATAGTAAACCTCATTAACAATCCCGACCCTATAATAACAGACCTGTGGGGGGTTTTATTTGCCATCAGCAAAGTTACGGGTTCAATAAAAACTCCACTGCTGAAAAGACAAGAAGTGAAACACGGCTTGAGTTCCTTTATTGGTGATACTCCACTTGCGACGTGTCCGGTACTCCTTCGAGCTGCGCATACTCGTCCTATTGCTAGCAGCAGCTTTTCGCCAAGAAGAAGTAAAGAATAAAACGCTTTGTGTTGGTGTTGAGCACTGTTTTTTTTATTGTTAAATTTTTCTTTTCTGTTTTAAAGTTAAAAATATTAATTGCGATTAATGGCACATATTATTATTAAAGAAGAGTCAAAGCACTTTGTAAAGTCGAATCGGACTAATCGCCACACTGTTCATTTATTCATTGACCGTCCAATTCGCCGTGCGATCAACAGGGCAAGAAATGACAGAAAAAAACGATTTTTCTAGTACTTATGATTTAGTGAACTCAGACTTTACCGGAACGGGAAGCGAACTCTACGCAGGATAAATTTTGACTCTTTGAGTGGCTGTTGCACTCAACATCCATTAGCTGCAGTGGTGGTGAATTTCCATCGATATGGGAGGAGCGAATCGGGTCGTTTCTTTGGTGATGACCAATGAACGATCAATTGGGGGTTTTTTGGAAGAATTTCCCTGTGGTGACCGTACAGGTCTGGATGAAAACCCATTCGCTAGAAGCCAAGACAAAGAAGATGCGAACGGTGCACAAAAGGAAATCGAAATATCCGGCTGATCAAATAGATGATCGCGAACGGAGGCTGGCTGTATTGCCATGGTGAACGATGGAGGATAGATTTTTCTGCTGACGTTAAGTCAACGGAAACTTCGCCAACGATGGTAAGAAACCAGGAGGGATGGTTGTATGTTTGTTCTAGAGGATGCATCATAGGGCATGCCCATTGATACGATTGTTGAAATAACAATCATGGGTCGTGTGAAACTCAATGATCGTTCGTCTCTTGGGTGACCGATCATGAGGAATTTGACTTGCAGATCTGCAAGCATACGGCTTACCCAGGGCGGCCATGGACCAACGTGGTGGTAGGTAAAATAAACACAGTGAGGTTACTGTGTGTTTGGTTTAGGAAAACCGATCGTGGGACGCGGCCGTTGATTGGATTGTTTAACAACAATTATGATCGTGTCCAACTCGATGATCGGCTATGGGTTTAGGCGATTATCATTAGAAATTTGGCTTGCAGATGTGCAAGCAAGCAAGTTGGCCGGCATGTCTTTTTTATGATCCAACGGATTGTTGGAACAAGAAACGCTGAAAACTTGGCGTGTGTTTACCAATCATGCTTGCAGACGAGCTGAGCCGATCGGGTTGGTATATGGTTCATGTATTATGAACGGAATGATTTAATTGATATGCATGCCTTGCTGATGATTTCCTTTCCAGGTGAGACATTATGAAGGGTAGCTTACGCTGCTCGATTGCAAGTAAGTGAAATGGCTTTGTTGAGTGAGGGGAAGGCAGGTTGATTTAAAGGAAATGGGTGGTTCTTTGGGAATGCTTTAAAGAACCCCCACAGACCTACCATCACCTTCCTCCAATACGGAAACTCACTACCGTAACTGTCTTCAAATCAGAACCCTCTTCACCTCAGGCAGACTGGTTAACGATCTAAGCGAGATCGTGTACCACAACACCGAACTGGCATGCAATCAATTCAAATACAGCAACATCCAACCATTCTCCAAGATTCTAACTTTTAACACCTAACCGAATGGCACCTCTCTACTTCAAGAACATACCTGATCGAATCCCTTACTACCCTCAATCAAAACGAGAATCCCACATCCACATATATCAAAATTGTAAATATCTATCACTATCATTGCAATCTCAAATATTGTAAATTGTAAATAAGATTAGGTTAAGTTATGTTAAGCAATTATAAGTAGGTTAATTAAAAATAAACAGAGTTCCTGTTTTTTTTCTGACCCTTTCCAGGAAAAACAAAATTACCAATATGTCTAAATCCCATTAAATACTAAGCGCATGTTAAAAAAAAAACTGTTTGGAAACTGTTAACAAATAACATGTAAACAATTATTATATAACCAATGTATTATAAGTTAACTGTATTACTTATTGTAACTTTTACTTTTCGGTCTAATAAATGCAGTATATATACATATAATGTTTTATAATGCGATGTTTAGGTAGTGGGGGCTTTTTCCCGTAGTGCGAATGATAATAGAAGTGTTTCTATAATAACAACGTTTTTCTATTAATGCATACAAAAATTACAATATTATAACTTAAACTAATTTTTATTCTTACCTATAATAACAAGGAAACAAGATTCAATGTTATTAATTGCACTGATTGGTTTTTATTTCACAAACAGGTTTTTTGTTCTTAGTTTTTTTGTGACATGTGCCCTTCGTGGTTTACATCCAGGTTTTTTGTGGGTTTACATTACTAAGTTTATTTGTACGAGGTTAACTCATAGTTTACATTATTAAATTTAATTATACTGAGGCTACTTTACTACATATAAAAAAAAAATGGATTCGAGATCAGTTCAGTTCCAGAGGCCGAGACAACGGCCACAAAAATATTTAATAAAAGTAAACCTAAAACCAAAAGTTCTTTTTGCCTTTCAATCATACGAGGAAAAATTAACAACAACAAACAACAAACCAGCCAGAACAGCCGGAAGCCACCCTAAAGGAGGTAAGGTAAACTGTTTAAAATATAACCCTACAAGACTAAGACTACTTCAGGCTCTTCACAAGCACTCTAAATTGTACAATATGTCTTTTTGTTTTGTTTTGCCTTTCGGCGTATATTATTTTCTCAATTAACATTTAATATTATATACATATTTGAAGAGAAAGAGATTCAAAAGTCACTCGTCGTCCTATAAGGTCAAGATTTATTTGTTATCGTAAAAAGAGGAAACAGATTCACCGTCGTGTTTGCAAGTGCAAGGGATAGTAGCGAGAATATTTTGTTGTAGCAACTCACTTATCATAAACTTCGGAGTTTTCCAAGTCGAAAAGGAAGCCGGGGTGTGAAAATGGACAAAGTGTGCTTGAACGCGCATTCAAATATAAACAGACTGAAGCCTTATACATATATGAGAGTACAATTGAAAAAATAAAAAAAATAAAACAAAAAAACCTAATGCGTATTATTGAATTATTAATAATGAAATGAAGAAAAATGCAATAAAACTAATGTTTTGATTATATATTTGTAAATAAACAAACAAAACGTGTGGGATCTTACGCGATCATATCGTCACTAATGCCGTAAATGGTATCAATCAAAGGAATCTTTCAGTTGTATTCTTAAAAATTGCATTCAAAACTGCCCTCCTACTTCGCACAACGATTTCTGATTCTCGACCCGTTGGCTAGAAATGACTATAACATAGATGTAAGACTAGAAATAAGATTATTAACATGTATTAATTATTTATTAAACTATATAATAAATTAGTCATAATTAAGTTCAAAGAACTTCATTTCTTTGGCTGTGTTATACGAAAGTATCCCCAAACAGGGAATTATTTCTAAATAAATTTAAGTTCTTATCTTACGTACAGTAAATTTACAGTAAACACTTAATTATAAACGGTAGTACAGGCAAATATTTAAAAGAATATTCGGATAGACACATCTGATTAGATGCCTTTATTCGCAACACAATACTACAACGCTGTTCAAGAGTTTCTCAACACATGAAATCCGTGTCTACTTCTTAAATAATTTAGGGATGTAAATGGCCTAATTTTAAGACTGGTGAGGCATGCGGAAATTACTTTGTGAGAAGCATATGTGATACTCAAATATCCGGCTACCCTACTGACGACTTTATAATTGTTATAAAACTATGAAGTTATCAAAGCTTTTATAGAAATTGTTGAAGGACAATTCTCCGCTTATTTATAATGAACGGTTCACCACAGGATTGGGGTAATTGGTGAGAGTTGATTACACCAAAAAGCTCCCAAGCAATTCAGGGGATGTCTTGCGCATAAATTCAGAGCTATTCACCAAAGCTCCCGCTCACCAATAAACCGAATGGACGAAATCACGCCAAGGACCTACCTTACACCAATCCAGACAGTCAGTTATCGAATGACCTTCCGTGTTTAACGATATCGACAACAAACAAAAACAAACGGATTAGAAGTGATAAATAAATTTATAAAACTTTCACCCGAACTTAACCTGGTTCCCTAGAAAAAATAATTTCCCAAATAGTTTAGGACAATTATTTGATCGACTTGATTAGCTGAATTAACAGCAACTTTTGACAGTGAATTAAATATTTAACTGACATTTGGAAGTCAAAGACTTACTGGTTATCGGTATTGCCGCTTTAAAGGAGAATAACCTAGTCTGTCTGTTATCCCGTAATTGAGCATAGAGATAGTATAGGAATATGGGTTTCAATTCCGCCTGCCTCTCGAGTAGCTTATGACTGAGTGCGGACTTACGAATAAATGTTATAGTGGTCATACCGGCGATAGCCAGTGCGAGTTCCCATATCTTTTGTGATAGAGATCAGAATTAAAGATGCGTGTGCTTATAATTCAAATTCAAAACCACAAAACATAAATCAACAAACAAATCACACAGCAAAACCTCTAAGACAACGTGCGTGAATAAAAGAGTCCGTCGTGAATGTCGTATACGAATAAATTGATTACAGTGGTAATGTGATATGAATAATTTATTTCAATCTAGAATATATTTCCTCTCATCTAACACGACGTGTCAACTCGAAGGATATCGGTACTAGTATACCTGTGCAAATACGAAGTGAATTTAACGTGGATGTGGATTTTACGTGTGATTTATCAGTGATGAAAGCTTAAGTGCATAAACATTGTGAGATTTTTACCCTTTCATCGGCACATTTGAGAGCCCTTATTTCTTGCCCCTGGATGTCGTCAAATTGCATTGTGTCATGGCTGATTACACTGCCAACTCGATAAACTGACGTGCTTTTGATCAAATTGTATAAGTCGTGCGTGCTTACCAAAGTGTATTTTTATGTGAAAAGGATAAATAGGATTAAAGCTAACAGAAATCTCCTTTGGATACGTATAAACAGACTTGTTTAAACAGCCACAACAAGTAAGTTTGATCCCCTCACACCACTGTTTTATAAATAAGGTTCGAAATATATTCCCTATCTTTTTCAAAACGGTTTCTCTTTTTACGCTTGAAAGGGAAGTTAAATATTTGGTATTTGGATTAAGCCAGTATTAAAGGCCGCTTTTACATCTGGTGCCTTACCGTATAAAAAGTAGAGCAGCGGCAGAGGCCTTCATTGTATTTTGTTTACCTAGGCGATTTTGAAAAATTGTAGGACACATCAAGTTAAGTCAATTTCCGTGGATGTGTTTATAGAGTGCTACTTCAACTTAGAATATGGGAGGGATTACCATGGGATGGCAAAGCTGTTCATTTCACATCACGAAAGTACAATAGTAGTAGTGTTGATATTTATCATCAAAGTTTTAATATTTCTTATCTAAGTTTTGATATGTTTTATCAAAGTACACTGTCTTATTATTGATAATATATTAATTGATTAATACTGTATAGTATATTCGAGTAACACAGCTTTTATAAAAATCGTATGCTCACTTCACGAAAGTAAAATTCGCTTTGATACTGGTAATCAAAGTTTTGATAATTTTTATCAATGTAAACTGTCTCATTGTTAAAAAATCGAAATATAAGCCATTTCGGTACCATCTTATTTTTACAGCAGGATTTTCAATAACGTCATCATTTTTAACATCTAGAAATATGAGTACAGACCCTTCCACACAGACTGGAAGTCCGCGCACCATGTGTACAAGCCATTTATATAAGACGTCAAATAATAAATAAAGCAAACTTACGAGTGGTTGGTTAGATACTTTGCTTAGATACTGTTGGTCGGTTTTCGAGACCGACGAAAAGATTCATTAAGACAGAATCTCTTTTGAAGGATCCGACAACCGACATTGAATTATTTTAATATTTTATGCCAGGAAGCTAGGGTAACCATATGCTTTCCTTTTTCTATTAAATAAGTAATTTCTTTGCAGTGTTAGTAAATCTTTACTACCCAGCTCATGTAGGGCTTTCCAAATTCTGCCCTTATCTCGAACGTTCATATTAGCTTACGACCTAAGACTGTAGAAAAGGGTGGAATATGAAATATCTAAAAATGTTATTACAACTATAAGTATAATAATATTATCACAGCGACTGCTGGAAGCTTTCGTATTGGGCTTATAAAACTCTTCAATAAACCGGTATACATTACGTGCGTTCCATCACTGGTTTTTTTTTGTTTTCGTTTTATATCCATATTTATTAACATTTCAATTACAGATTTTACTTAAAACTAAATGTTAGATTCTATTTTACAAATATCATTTTTACATTAACTTACTGGCTCTTCACAAGCACTCTAAATTATACATTATCAATCTTTTGTTTTTCTTATGCCTCTTCGCGTAACTAACTAGTGTTTTAATGACATATCACAATAATTGATATGTTGTCTTTTTGAAATTTGTTTTATTCTTTCTATGGCATGGTTTTTTGTTTTAAATATCTGTATAGGGGGATTGACAAGCGAAAATAAAAAAAAGGAAACAAAACGTACAAACATAAACAAGGAATACAAATAAGAAATAATTAGGAATTGCGGATAGAGGGACGGAAAGTGATGCACCTGAAAGGCATACTATGTTTGAGGACGTATAGTCCTTTCTTCATCACTGATCCATCACCAGTTGGGATGAGATCGACCTTTTATTGATTTATCTCTTTCACCGATCGCCATATTGAAACGTAGGCGATCCGGAACATTAGAGATATCACTATCATGGACAATTCATTTATCCCTAGCCCCACGGGAAGCGTGATAAATAATGGGGACTCCATGCTTGTTTTTGATAAGACCTTTTCTATCCATGAAGGGAAACGATTCTATGGGAATGAAAGCGTTCTAGAGAGTGCTCCCCAGATACATATCATTGGGATAGAATGCCCCCGAGATAAGATTATTTTCACTGCACATTGCCCTTGCAGTGTGACCACGGATAATTTTGATGATGAAGTTATCTATCCGGTTTAGTCCCAATTTGTCGTACAGGACTTTATTGGAGTACAACTTCTTACATTGCGACTCTGGGATTCTATACATTACGAGGCAGGAACAGAGACACTGCCTCTCGAACACCCGAAACTCCTCCATATAGAATGGGGATATCTTACACAGTCGATAACCAGCAGTCAACCCAATCGGAGGTACACTGAGCGGCGGAAATTCGAAATTGTGTGTGCGAGAGTACGTGAAACTCAGTGCGAGTTCTGACCGCGTGAAAAACAATAAGTGTACGCTTACCTTCAAATAGTATTCAGAGTGACCTTGAGTACCGGCATTTATGAGTTGAGTTCTCTGCCCGTCACGAAACCAACAACAATTAAAAAACCGGTACTTGAAAAATTAAAGACAATGAGGAAGACAAGAATGACCCAAACACAAAGAGCCAACAATAAAAGGCCAAAATATAATGAAATCCTAACAGATAGGGACGTGGAAATTGACAAACCACCAAATAATGAATGTCCCTACAATGGATTGGGCAATCAATTTACGACGAGAGCAGGTGGATCTCAGATAACACATATAAACGTCAGAGGTAAGATATTTGAAAAAGTTAAAGAATTTAAATATCTGGGAACGATACTGACGGCCAGCAACGAAATGTCGAACGAAATTAACAAACGACTACACTCCGGCAACGCTAGTTGGCACGCAGTCAGTAAACTGCTGAAATCCAAACTGCGCTCAAGTAACCTAAAGCTCCGTGTCTATAAAACCACAATCATGCCGATTGTTCTATATGGATGCGAAACATGGGCTCTCAAAAAACGGGACGAAAACCAATTCCGGGTATTCGAGACTAAAGTTTTAAGGGGTATCTTTGGAGGTAAATATCACGATGAGGCAGGACAATGGAGGAAACCCCACAACCACGAATTGGAAGAGCTATATCGCAAACCTACAATAGTGAGAGTAATCAAGTCGCAAAGATTAAGATGGGCCGGACACGTGGCGCGAATGGGGAACGATAGGACCGTGCATAGAATTCTTGACGGTAGACCAACGGGAAAGAGACCGGTAGGACGGCCGCGACGTAGATGGGAGGACAGTGTTAGGTTTGACCTTGAGGAGATCGGATCGAATGGTCAAGCGTGGAAGGAGAGTGCCCAGGACAGGGAACGATGGCGAAGCCGAGTCGGTGAGGTCATGAACTTCCGGGTTCCTACAGGCCAATAAATAATAATAAATCAATTTAAAGAATTGGTAAATGCCAACAATGAAAATCAAAAAGAACTCAGAGAATTAATTGCAGCAATGAAGCAGAAAAATAACGGCTCGTGATACACGAAAAACGACCTCAAAACAAAGCAGGAACAAAAGATAACAAAACCAAAAGAGGCATCTGAGATAACAAATGATACATCGGAGAAGGAGCAGCCAGCGGACAAGCAGCAGCCATTACAGCAAACAAAAGAAGAAAAAAAAAACAAGAGTACCGCCAATTGTAATTAGCTTCATGGAAGCTAAAGATGTAGTTAAAATGGGTAAGTTAGCCAAATTAAAATTTAACATTAAAAGAATTAGTGAAGTAAATAGTATCGTAGCTTGTGATAGTATCGAAGACTATCAAAGATTTAAATCTGCATTAGGGGAAGCGGAAAGCCAGTACTTTACGTACACTCCGAAATCGGAAAAAAACATCACCATGCTACTCAAAGGAGTACCCCCTTTTTCACTCCGGAGGAAATACTCGAGGAACTAAAGACGGTTGAAACTGACAATCTGAAATTTATTAGGGTAAAACCATTCTCGACCTCATTTTCCAAAAGTAGAAACCGTAAATTACCGTTTTTCATTGTCTCATTAAGTCCTGATAGTAAAATTGATGGACTGAGACACATTAAGCATCTCAACCACCACATGGTTAGTTGGGAAAAAATCCGCAGAGCTAATCGGGTGCTACAGTGCATGCGATGTCAACGCTTCGGGCACGTTGCCTCAAACTGCAATATGCAGTATAGACGCGTAAAGTGCCTAAACATACATGCTACGGGGGAATGCCCGCTGGGAACAGAAAAGAACACAGATAAAAGTCAGTTGGCATGTGTGTTATGCAAAAACACAGGTCATACAGCGAATTTTAGGGGTTGTCCAAGATTCCAAGCTCTCAAGGCAAAAATGGAAACGCGTAAACATCAAATAGAAGAACAAAAACAAACGAAAATTCGCTCATATAGTAACTTCGTCGCTCCCAGTATGTCATATGCTCAAATGATCTCTGGGTCGAACAAACCTGCTAAACTAGCACCAAACGCTCAAACCGAGCAAAAAGGATCTGCTCGCGAAGAAATTTCAGAGCTAAAAAATTTACTGTTGGTCATACATGGAAAGATGACTGAGTTTGAGAAAAAACATAATGAACAAACTGCTCGAATAGATTTCATCTATTCGTCGCTATTTGCAGATTCATTCCCATAAACCCAGAACTTTTACAAATGAAATCAACAATTAAAATTATCGCCGTGAATGTTAATTCACTGATCAGAATTGAGAGAAGAGATAATTTAGCTAAACTGTTGGAAGCCGAATGCCCTGATATTCTTTTGGTTAGCGAAACTAAGCTTAACCAAACACATAAACTGGGATATAAAAACTATAATATGGTAAGAAGAGACTTACCCAACTCCACACAAGGAGGCGGTGTTGCACTGTTAATCAAAAAAGGGCTTCGATATAAGATTATACAAGTAAAGAGGTGTACAACTTCCAAATTCTAGAAGCAAGTATTGTGGACATCCCATTACAAAGTCAGAAGAATATATATGTGGTATCGTTATACGCCGCTGAAGCTCGTTTCATCAGTGAACTAAATACGCTCTTTCAGGGCCTCAGACTGCAATCAGAAAACAATTATATCTTCTTGGCAGGCGATCTCAACGCAAAACATGCCATATGGGGTAACTCAACCACCAACACAGGAGGTAATGCCTTATTCGATTGGTGGCAAGCAAACCTAATCGAATACAATGCAGAAATGTACGCTACTACCACACCACCCTACCCAAGAGGTGACTCTTTTCTGGACCTCCTCTTAATCGATGGTCGAATACAACTCCTAAACACAAACACCAATAACAGAAATTGTCTTAGGACAGTCGAATATGATAGTGATCAGTACCGTCTCGCCGCAACAATTAAAGTTCCAAATGAGCAAACGTTGTTTGAGTTGTGGGAACAACCTTATACTTACAATTATCGCAAAGCACACTGGTCACGTTTTGACCGCACTATGAAAAGAGAAATCCTCTCAAATGCGATAGACCCACCCACCTACAGGAACCTTCAAAATATAGAAATAGACCATTACCTCCAAGCAATGGACAACATCATTAAGAAATCAATGGATTTCTCTATTCCAAAAATAAATCCCGATGAGAGTCACACAGGTCAATACAGAAACTCAACTATCGACGCTCTGCATAGACAGAAAAGCAGTCTCCTATCCAGGTTGAAAACACTATACCGGCAATTCGCCGATCGACAAAACCCGGAAATAAGAACACTCAAGTCCTTGGTCCGAAATATTCAAAAGTTGATTCGGGAAAACTACAAATTAACCATAAATACAGAATGGGAACAGAAAATTCGAGCTATCAAACCAAAGGGTTCGAATATGTTCCCCCTAATAAACAAACTATTTCGAAGGAAGGGCTGCAACGACATTCCGTGCCTGAAAATACCACAAACGCCAGAAAACGATGAAATACTGCTAAACGCAGGCTTTAACCTCGAAAACCTGGTTTTTGATGATGATTACTTTATTATAGCAGACCCTGAAGAGAAATCGAACGCCATAGGTGCATGTTTTGAGTCGATACATAAAGTGAACGAACCTTCTCGCTCCAATTATGATCTAGAAAGAAGGGCACTCGAAAACCACATTTCACTTCGCAACACAATTACCAGGTGGCGTACTGAAAACCGAAATTTTACAGTGTTTAATGACGTCAATAGAGCAAATTACCCACTAGCAAATTCAGAGAACAACTTGTTTGTAAACAAGGACGAACTCTTAGGTATTTTTAAGTCACTTAAAAATAAAAAGTCGTCTGGGATTGACCAAATTCCAAATACTGTTCTTAAACAATTACCATTGGAGGCAGTAATTATTTATACCATTCTGTTTAATAACGCATTAAATAACTCATATTACCCAATGCAGTGGAAAAAGGCAGTAGTCTGTAGGGGTTTCTCTATCCTATAGAAGAAACAGCCCACAATTCCAACCACAATACCTACCCATTTCCTTGATAAGTTATTTACCTGTAAAACATGTCAAAGGGACGCATAGCTAAACTCATTATTCTATGCAGATAATGCATAATTGAGTTTAGCTACAATCAACGACATATGGCAACACTATTGCGCTAACCATGGGATTTCCACCGGAAATTCCATTCGTATTGGTTAGCAACAACCAAGTCAAACCAAGCGACGCGGTTGCGTCATAGTCCATAGGCTTGGGTATTTATCGAACATTCCACAGAATGGTATTATATCCCCAGCCGATGCGGCGTCCTATTGATTTTTCCCAGATCACCCATTCGCTTGGGATCAATGATCTCTTTTTGCTGGTGAATAACCTTAGCTAGGTTTTCCTCTCTCTCGTATTTCTGTCTTGCTATAGTGCGTTGACCTAAGAGATTGTCACTAGGTCAGTAGACCAGCCGTATACACGGCATTGACGCACACACACCTAGCCAGATCAACCCTGGGTTATTGTGCTTTCCCTTTTGATTTCTCCATTCTGGCTACGCCCATCGACGTCGAACGAATACACAAGTACGTTTCGACCTGGATGAGTGTGGTGAGTTGGGGAATACACAAGAGAGCATGATTACCATTGGCAGATCAATGTGTAAAAAGCAGAAATTACGATTTCCACCCTAATTGAGTTAGTCGCATCTCAACCACCACCGTGCCAAGCCACGTCGCCCGTTCTGAGAAAATTTTATTTTCGCGCCAGTAGTCATTCAGCCACTGTGTATACACTTTCCCGAGTCGTCTAGCCGCGGAGAATTAGTTGTGTAGAGTATTATAGCCAATAAGTAATTTAGAAATGAATAAGTTATAAATTTATTTGTGCATGTGGAACCATTGAAGAATCAATAAAAGACCCCAAAAGTCAAAGTGTAAATTTGGCAACGACTCTTGGCCGCCTGTGTTTGGCCGCCTGTGTTTGGACGCCAAGTACTAAGTAAAAAAAATATCAACTTACGTGTACCTGTAAGAGTGTAAATTCAAATCACCAGAGAACAATTAGTTAAATAAAGAAAACATTAACAATAAAATCTCTAGTGCGTTTAAATATTTAATCTTCCTTGAGTGAACAATTTTCGGAGTAACAAGTGTCGGGGGATTTTAAGTGAATCCTGTGCCATACGTTGGCATACTACTTCAACCCCCACAAGTCCATCCCATTCCAAAACCTGGGAAGGATAGCAGCAATCCAACCAATCTCCGTTCTATCAGTCTACTCCCCAATATCAGCAAGGTGTTTGAAAAAATAATAAACAAAGAGCTATTAAAATGGGTTGAGAATAATTCAATTATTTCGGACAACCAATTTGGTTTTAGAACCCAGCACAGCACTATCCACGCGGCATCGAAACTAGTATCGGATATACAGTGGAACAAAGCAAAACCGCAGTGCACTGGCGCATGTTTGGTAGACTTTGAAAAGGCCTTCGACACCATCTGGCTTGAAGGGTTATTCTATAGGTTAACCGCTCTTGGCATGCCTGCAAACTTGCTTTATATGGTGTATGACATGGTAACGAATAAACAGTTTATCGTTAAATGTGGAGATACATTTTCCAATAAGACCTTCACCATAGTAAACGGCTTACAACAGGGAGCAGTCAACTCTCCTGTTCTATTTAACATTTATACTAGTGATCTGGTAAACTCTCTCACTCATGCCATTGCATATGCCGATGATATAGTTATCTACAGAACGGGTAGCAAAATCGAGATCATAAATAGAGGTTTACAAGAAAATCTCAACAAAACCAAAGATTATGGTGATAAATGGAAGATGAAAATTAGCTTCCAAAAGACTGAAACGATCCTTTTCAGGACACCCGTAAGCGGGGCCTCGGGTGACACAAAAAAGAATTGGAGAAAGTTTTCCATTATTGGACAAAACGGAAGACCGTTGGCAGTTAGAAATGTTGTTAGATACCTTGGTATCTGGCTAGACCAATTCTTGTATTTCGATAAACACATAGCAACATCCCTCTCCAGAGCGAAAAGTGCCTATGCGATGGCGAGGAGATTATTTCGAAATCGCGTCCTGGATTCAAAAGTTAAGATCATATCATATACGTCACTTATACGACCTATACTGGTGTACGGTTGTCCTATATAGTTTAACGTCGCTCCTTACTATATGGAAAAATATAAATTATTCGAGAGACAATGTCTGCGTTCCTGTCTACGAATGTACAGAAGAGCCTTTTACCCCAACGATAGGTATCTGGAGAGCACTCTTCAAAGCGGCTTTGTTCCCCCAGAAGCATTTCTCTTATTGTATAATAGAGGTCTTATACAGGACAATTCGCGAATCCCCATTATCTACCACGTTTTCCGGAGAGCTAAGGACAAAAGAATTCGTCATAACTACAACATCGACAACTCCTCGGATCGTCTATGATATAGTGCGGCGGTAGGAGAGCGTGACAAACAAAATGAATGTGATTTTCAACCAACCTGGTGGTGGCTAAATAAGGAAGAAAGGACTGCACGTCCCCATACTTATAACGCCTCATAGGTTAAACGGCATCTCCCTTCCGCCATCCGGCTTCTCTCTTCTTCATTCCGCTTCTACCATTTCCTTTTCCCAATCTTTATTCTTCTTTTTGTTCTTCCCACTCAATTCTATTAATATTAAATTGTAGTATAGCTGGATAGCAAAAAAAAAAAGAAAAAAAAACATTAAAATATTACTAGTTTCAAGTTTTTTATCTTTTTTACTTGATTATTTCAACTTACTGTATTAAAATAATAAAACTAATAAATAATTGAACACCGAAAGGTATACCTTAAAATTGTAACTAGAATAATTTAGAGTGCTCGTGCAGGGTCAGTAAATTAGATTAAGAACAATAGAGTTAAAATAGGCTAGCATTTAGTCTAAAATTGTAAAAAAAAAAAACAAATTGTATATATCTTTTGCAAATAAATGCGTTTTCAATCAATCAATCAATCATGGGGATATCTTATACCATACCAGGCAGCCATACACTAATATTGGTCGGATGTATGCCGAGTATGAGATTATTTTCACTTTGAGGTCCAGTAGTCTGCTCGAGGAGATTTCGTGCCATTGCATGTGCGGTTTTAGCTGCTGGAAGAGCAGCTGCTGCATACTTATCAATGTAAAGATACTGATCAAGCCAATTCCGTTTTGTATCCCTTGATGCACTGGACAGGGGCATTTGGGAGAGAATAGTCTCTGTTCTTTGGAAAGTTATTTTTAATTTCCAGTCGCCGCAAACACGTTTGATTTTGCTGATATCATCTTGCAGAAGTCTGTGGATGACAATAATCTTTTCTCCAGACCTATGCACCACAATGTCGTCAGCGTACGCAATTGCATGCTTGAGAGAACCCATTAGATCACTACTTCATGACCTCACCGACTCGACTCCGATCCGATGTCCTCGAGGTCAAACCTAACATTGTCCTCCCATATCTGTCGCGGCCGTCCTGCCGGCTTCTTTCCCGTTGGTCTACCGTCAAGAATTCTACGCACGGTCCTATCGTTGCCCATTCGCGCTAGATGTCCGGCCCATTTTAATCTTCGCGACTTGATTACTCTCACTATTGTAGGTTTGCGGTATAGCTCTTCCAATTCGTGGTGGTGGAGTTTCCTCCATTGTCCTGCCTCCTCGTCATACTTACCTCTAAAGATACCCCTTAAAACTTTATTCTCGAATACGCGGAATTTGTTTTCTTCCCGTTTTGTCAGAGCCCATATTTCGTATAGAGCAATCGGCATAGTTATGGTTCTATAGACTTTATTTATAATTTTCTCGAATATCTTGCTGAAGTTCGGAACTAATCGAGGGAAGATTGGCTGCTCCTGTCCTTGCCCTTTTTGAGGATGGGATGGACTACTGCAGATTTACATTGGGTTGGATAATATGCATTATTTAGAGCGTTATTGAACAAAATAGTGTAAACCTTCACTACTTCAAAAGGTAAATGCTTTAGAACAATGTTTGGAATACTGCTATTCCAGAAGATTTTTTGTTTCCATTCACCTTGTACATTTCCTGAAAGACAGCTGCCACAGCGTTTACCTTTTCCAAAGGGTCCTCGTTCACAAATAGCTCATTATTGAGGATAGCGTTCTCTATATCTATGCCATTGTTGACTAGCAGCTGGTTGTTTACGACGGTACGTGAAATTTGGAGACACTGAATCTCGTTTTGATTATTTCTCCTTAATATTTTATTTATTTGTGGGAATATATTCGGGTTATTAGTTTTTATAGCTTGAATTCTGTTGTTCCAATACATATTTGTTGGCGCAAGACTAATGACCTTGCCCGGAAAAAACAAATCATTGTGGAAAATTTAACAAGCCTCAGGACTTGCCAAATATAAACTTGTTTCCCCCGCCAGAAGTATAAGGTTGGCAACTAAGTAAACGCCGATATTTTCAGATAAAACATATTTTTTAAATGCCAGGAATGAGCTTTAATCAATGATATATTTTCCATATTGTTTGTTGACCTTTTGCCATCTTTCTAGCAACTTCATAATTCCATGTTAGTAGAACTTCTGATCTTTATCGGCAAAAAACTGAATGAAGTGCGATTTCACGGCGTCATCATCATTGATAGTTTTACCATCCGAAGAGCTTTACAAAGATCGAAATAAATGGTAACCTGATGGAGCAAGGTCAGGGCTATATGGTCGATGTAAATCAATTTCCAACCACGCTCTAATAATTTTTGGCGAGTGATCAAAAAGGCATGTGGTCTTTCATTGTCCTGGTGAAAAATGATACCTTTTCGATGGACTAACTCTGGCCGTTTTTCGTTGATCGCAGTATATAATCTGTCCAGTTGTTAACAGTGCAGATCCGAATTGATCGCTTGATTCTTTGGAAGCACGTCAAAATGTATAGCACTTTTCCATGATACATCAGGAAACCTCTCCATGATACACCTTTCCACAAAGGAGTGGTTCTTCTCGCTGTTCTTATAAGTGAATCTACATCTGTGGCGTTTCTAACAGATGCACACACAACACACAAGCAAATAGTGAAGAACACCGAACGAAAATCGAATAAAAAACGTATCAGTGCCGTATGCCATAGCGATAACATAACAATTCCACATCAGTCGAGTGTACTCGAGATTAGAAATCAAATTCGCACACGCGGTAGTGGCCTGACGCGTTGAGCTTTGGCTGCTGTAGATCATTCTGTGATTAGAATTTCACACATCTAATGCATTGGTTATGCACACAATCGAATGTGTGATTTACATTAGACGATCGTGGGATAATGTATTTATGGTTGTTTAGATAGCCCTATGGGCACAGCACATTCGTTTATTGCCGTTGCATCGCAATGGCCTTTGTTTAGGCGACGTACATTGCGGCAGGGACAAAGGTTTTGTCGGCGGATTGGCTTTCCGGCAGCTCGCTTATCGCCGGAGATGTGATGTTTGTCGACATCTGGCGCAGCTGTGCCAACCGTTTGTGTATATCCAGTTGATGGATTGGTACACAATTTCTATGCTGGGTCATGTCCTTCGACCGCCGTGCAGGAGTAGGAAAATTGGTCGGGCTTGTGGCCCATGTATCTGCCTGTTTTGTTATTCTTCCGACCGACGCAATTTGTGCGTAAGACCGTTGTGATGTTACGGACATTGTTATTGTTCGAGTTGTGTCTGTTTTCTTTTGCCGCATCAAACTTATAGAGATTAATTCTCGGAATTTAGGACGTCCTCGGTAGTTAGCGGAATGTTCCTCCTTCCGACAAACTGCGGACTTTAAAAGGGGTTTGTCTTCTATAATTTCTTTCCCCAGAGCGCATTCTTCGGCCTTATGATCCAGTCCGCATTTTACGCAACGATGCAGCATTTCACAGTTCGCCGCTGCGTGACAAAACCTTTGGCAGCGGACACATTGCAGAATGTCTCTGCCTTTTTTAATTTATCCGAAGTGACAATTTGATGATCCAGGAGTGTTATTTTCCTTAGACTACCAATTTTGCTGTTCAGTGTTAACTGGACCAAAAAGAAGGGTAGCATTCTGTTGTTTCTTCTTGACTTTTACCTGCCAAACTTTTAATAGGAACATTATTATTACCTACAGCTAGCTTACATAGACTTACCAATTTCTTACAATCGATGTCGATAGGGTTGACTGGTGGCATCTTCTTTTTTTTTAATCTGCTGCTGTTGAGCTGTTGTGCTGCTTGCTGTTGCTGCGAGCGATGTGTTTTGGTAGTTGCGGCTATTCTTGTTTTTGCTGGCCGACTTCTGACTTCGGCTTTTATTATTGTTGGACCGATTTTTGCCCTTCAACCGCAGCTACGAGGGTAGGTCAATAAGTCCTTAGAAACACCTATGATGGCGCTCGTAGCATCGCTAATGGTCTATTTTCAGTACGCATCATTCCTCACTAGGTATATGCTAATTTTCAATTTGTTTCATGTTTTAATTTTGCATGATAAATTGAGTACGAAAAAAATATCTGCGAGATGGGTGCCGCATTTACTCTCAGCTGAGAACTTTTGGACCATGCGTGGCAACCCAGATGAGTTTCTGCACATAATAGTAACTCTATATGAAACATGGATACACCACTACACTCCCGAGATGAAAGAACAGTCAAAACAGTGGATTGCTAAAGGTGAACGGGCTACAAAGAAGGCAAAGATGGTGAAATCATCTGGAAAGGTTATCCCCACTTGGTATTATCTTCATTGACTATTTGAAAAAGGGACAAACGATAACTGGGCAGTATTATGCGTCATTATTTGGTCAGCTAAATGAGAAAATAAAAGAAAATCGTCCTCATTTTCTAAAGATTTTTTGACCTGCCCTCGTATGTTTTTCTTTCTGCGTCTCTCCTCTAGGCGTGCTCCTCTCATTACAACTTTTGCTTCCAAATCATTTATCTCCTCTTCTTCATCCTCGGACTCGGACGATTTGCGGCTTTGTTACGCGCCGTGATTGTGTTCGTTGTTCCAGGGTTATTGACGTCTACTTTAATGAAGGTTGAAGTTGTTCTTTTTATTATGGATAGTTTGCCTTTCAATATTTGTCTTAATTTTTCCTTGTTTTGATTATTTGCGTTTCTTTATCATTGTCGGTAGTCGGTCCTTTCGGTACAACGACCTTATGAAAAAAAAAAAGAAAACAATCACCCATGTTAATCGTACACCTCACTTCTTTGTGATTAGTGGTAATCGTTTTATGATAACATAATTTAGTTGTGGACACCCGTCGACACTTACTCAACACTCGAGTATTTTGTTTTCGGTTTTTTTTTGTTGTTGCCTTGAGCCAGTTATTAACCGTTAAGTTAAAAAGGCAAAGAAATATAGCCGGTGAGATTGTTAACACGTATGTTGTCTTTATTGTGTCACTATCACCAATTATATCTACTACACTATTTATTGGAACCTGGAAGTTCATGATCTCACCGACTCGGCTGCGCCATCGTTCCCTGTCCTGCATACTCTCCTTCCACGCTTGCGCATCTAATCCGATTTCCTCAAGGTCAAACCCAACATTGTCCTCCCATCTACGTCGCGGTCGTCTTGAACGCAATAGAGCTGATCGTAATTACTATTACTATTATCATTACTATTACTATTACTATTACTATTACTATTACTATTACTATTACTATTACTATTACTATTACTATTACTATTACTATTACTATTACTATTACTATTACTATTACTATTACTATTACTATCACTATTACTATTACTATTACTATTACTATTACTATTACTATTACTATTACTATTACTATTACTATTACTATTACTATTACTATTACTATTACTATTACTATTACTATTACTATTACTATTACTATTACTATTACTATTACTATTACTATTACTATTACTATTTATTGGCGTTCATGCTCTCGCCCACTCAACTCCGTCATCGTTCCCTGTCCTGTGCGGTCTGTTTCTACGCTTGACCAGCCGATCCGATCTCCTCAAGGTCGAACCTTACATTGTCGTCCCATCTCCGTCGCGGCCGTGCTATCGGTCTCTTCCCCGTTGATCGTCCGTCAAGAATTCTACGCACGGTCCTATCGTTGCCCATTCTCGCCACATGTCCGGCCCATTTTAATCTTCGCGACCTGATTACTCTCACTATTGGAGGTTTGTGGTATAGCTCTTCCAATTGGTGATTATGGACTTTCCTCCATTGTCCTGGCTTTTCATAATACATGTATTTACCGCCAAAGATACTCCTTAAAGCTTTATTCTCAAAACGCGGAATTTGTTTTCTTCCCGTTTTGTGACAGGCTATGTTTCGCATCCGTATAGAAGAATCGGCATGATTATGGTTCTATAAACACGGACCTTTATATTACGTGATTACCAATTATATCACTAGCACAATTTTATTCCATCGACCCGAGAACACGTTCGCACTCAACCCGTATGTGAATGCCATTAGTTCGGATTGTTACATTTGGATAAAATACGTTCTATAATTTGTGGCCATTTTAAAGGTAACTTCATAATGTGTCTCCTCATCCCTACAGGGGAAAACTCGACTTAGCGATTTTCAGAATATTCTCTTGATCCCAATTTCTTATCACTAAGGAAGTTTTGCACTGATAAAAAAACGGTAATCACTTGGTGTTAGGTCCGGACTTTAAAAAGGGGGAGGTTGTTGTTGCTTTTATTTCTCATATTATATAATCAAATACATTCAAATTTTACAATGAATATGACTGACAGAGGCAGGGGGGGGGGGGGGGGGGGGGGGGGGCTGGACTCGAAAGAAGGTCAGGGGAAGAGGGGGGTGGTAGTGGTCTGTAGATGTAAGGACGAAGGGGCTGGGTGAGACAGATATATTGATAGGGTCTGTTGTAAAAATTAAGCTACCTACCTAAAAGGTTTCGAACGTAGCTGATCTGACAGAGACAAGAATCATCTAGTCGATCAATGAAGAAACATTCCGTTTGGAAGAGGTGGGGTGGGAAGTGTAGTGTGAATGATCGTCGGATAAAGCCCAATTGAGTTGTAGAAGATTAAAATTTCTGAAAATGATGATGTCTTACTCAGCTCGATTGTATGGTCGATAGCATTAAGAGCTAACTAGTAAATTTCAATAGGCTGGAATGGCAAGATATAGAAGCACATGACAAAGATTGATTTCCGAGGAAAAGATATTTTGACTGTTGAAAAGTGTAACTTGTAGGGAAAGCGACAAGTGACGACTCGAGGCTGTTATGGACAGCGATGTGCACTCCTCGGCGAGGTGAAAAGTCAGTAGTATGGTTGAGGAGGTCACGCGGAAGATCGTGAACGTGGGGGGAAACGGTTCCAGGTTATGAATGCTGGGGATTAAGTTCGTTTCACTTAAAGCGAAAATGTCGACAGGTACGGCATGGGAGTTTTTCAGAATGGATTGCGCCTTTGAGCGAAGACCTCTTACGTTCTGATAATAGAGGGTAAGGGGAGTTATACTGTCGGCTTTGGGAGGGGGTAGGCTGTTGAATTCGGCATTACTACGTTGAAGATGTGATAACGTTCTGGAGTGAACGAAGTGGCCGAAGGGGTTTAGGTCATTCGACACGTTATGAGGGGATAAATTGAAGATTACATGGAATTTTACGAATAATTTTTGGAGACTGAAAATGTCAGCCTTCCTGTTGAATAGAGAGTTTGACACTGGTTTTGCCTTCAAAGAAGACAGAATCAGAGTTGTCGTGGAGATACGCTAGAAAGAGAAGAATATTTTCATATGCCTTTCTGTCTCTAAGTTTGGACAATGCATAGCGGCAATCAAATGTTTGGGAGGTAAGCTGTGTGGTTTTTGAGAACCGGGGTTGATGGTGTCGCGGGAAGTGGGGGGGGGGGGGGGGGGGGGGGTCCCAAGCAGAGGGAACGTGATGACTGACTAGGATTATATGGGGCTGTAGATAGTTGGGTGGGGCTGGCAGAGTAAAAGGACATGGAAAATAACTGATGTGGTGGGAACAAAATCAGCAGCTGTAAGCAAACTAATTGACATATAGTGCTCAACCTTAAGTTAATTATGCCCCACAGTGATGCTAACGTAGTGTCAAAGTAAAATTTGACAATAGGCTTACGCGTGAATTTTCAATGAGAAATTCCGGGTAGATATTTGATAGAATGTATGGTTAACTTTTTATAGTTTCCCCTAAGACAGATTGGGAACGAATCGCCGTTAAAGCGAAATTCTATCCAAAGTTTACAGAGGAAATTTCGAATACAGGTCGATTCTATATGAAGCTCCAAATCGATGGCGTTGCCTTTAATTTTTCATTTATCGGGTAAACTTTGGCGAAAACATATATGGGAACCGAACGTTGGGTTTACTATAACCATTTAAAGCAAGATGTTTCTAGAGTACTCGTAATATTTAAGCAAACATTAAATTTGGCTAGAGTTTTACAAGCACGAATACACGACCATAGTGAAGAACACGGCACCAGTACAATAAATCTTGTCGAATTTTCATGGAATGTACTTTACCTCAACCGAGATTAAATATAAAAGCAGGGTGTATTTTGGTTTCGGATTTCAGTCTTAGTTTTGGCGTCCGGCAGAGTGATCGCCAACAGATTATACCTGTTACACTCCGGGTTAACATTTAAATACAATAAACACTTGCCACACTTGGAACGAATCCATATCTTGTTTATGGGAAGTTATTCGTGGGTGCACTATTGGTGAGGGATAACTTTTACGTGATTTGAAACAATTTGATTTTTAATTTATTACAAACTTTATTGTACAGACTATAGGTAAATTAATTTTCATTTATTTTAAACCTAATATTATATTTAAAGTTACACACACGTATATATTTACTTTGCATGTTTTCCAACAAAATGCACGACACAATACATCCGCCTTATTGATGACGGGTAAATGTTCAAGACTCTATTTTAATTTTTGTTTTAATTTGCATCAAGTACCGGACGATGATTGGCGAGGCATTCTTCTCTAATATTTTAAAACCATCTCTTTTTTTAATTGGGGTCCGTCAAGGACGATCGATTCGTACAGATTTCTCTCATCTCTCCTCGATCATGCAGACCGAAGGATACATCTATGTTTGCACACACAATAGATGGAATTTTTTTTTTTTTTTTAGTTTTTAAACACATTTATTTTCCTAATTCTTTTTACATATTATGCATAATATAAGGGGTAGGTGTTAAACCCTATTTTACAATTACAGTCCTTAAATTAACTTACTGGCTCTACGCGAGCTCTGTAAATTACACTGTATAAATTGATTTTTATTTATGCCTTTCGGCGTATGTTTTTCTTCTTATATATATAGGAACATTAAATAGGTAATATATTAGAGGGACTCCTCGTTTACATCTCTATGTATACATTATTATTATTTTTTTTTTAATCAGCTCAACAGATGTTCATGAGTGGTCTAAAAAGTTTCCGACCTAACAAAGATACAAGACGTTTTTTCTTAAAATTTATTTTTATTTTTCTACATAGTCTGCTTGTGACTCTACACACTTCTCCCAGCGATGATCCCATCTCCCTTAGCCGTCCAAATAATACTCGCCATTTTTCTCTGTAAAATAACTGCTCACGAAGGTGATTGCTTTCTCATTTGACGAAAATCTCTGTTCTCCGAGCGCAATTTTTAGATTAGGAAACAAAAAGAAGTCGCTTGGGCCTAGATCTGGTGAGTAAAGCGGACGGTCAAGCAGTTCAAGCCGAAATTTATGGATTTTCGCCACGGCAACCACTGAGGTGTGAGACGGCGTTTTTGGTGTTACGTGAGCAAACGCGGCACCCAACGCGCGGACAGCTTTCTCATGCGTAAATCTTGATTTAATGTGTGACAAACACGTTATTTCGACATTTTCATAGCCTCTGCTATCTCTCTCACTTTAATTCGGCGATTGTCTAGCACCATTTGGTGAACTCTAGCGATGATATCGTGATTTGTTACCGTTTTTGGACGTCGCAAACCTTCGTCGTCTCCCAAGCTCTGACGGCCACGTTTAAATTCAGCCGCCCAAAGTTGCACTGTAGTAGAAGCTGGTGCACTCCGCACCACCCCATACACAGAGTCCAACTCATATTTGATTTGCGTAGACGTATTGCCTTTCAAAAACAAAATTTTAAAGACAGCTCGATACTCGATTTTGTCAATTTTCACCAAAACACTCACATCGACTTACTCAAACGACTGTCAAATAAAAACTACGCGTCCAAAATGGCTGAAAGATGCACAACTACATTCACTAGCTTGTACTGACGAGTGCTGCTATCTTCACGTTAAGGTCGTAATCTTTTCTGGCCACCCTCGTATGTCTGACAGTGCATTTTTTGTTTGTCTACATTGAAAATGATTATGATCTGCGAGTCATGATTGTGCGGATGTATGTGATACAATTCTTAGAACTTTGTATTTACACAAGTGTTCATTTATGTTCAACAATGGCAAAGAATTCTTATTATACCGCTGTGGGGGTTCTCTATACCACATGGAGAACCAACCCACAATGCCAACCAATATTGACCGCTAACAGCGCTACACTTAAATCCAGCTCCCCGTGCAAAATCTGCATTTGCATACATCCCATACTTACCAGGAACCCATTTCCCAGCCTGAAATAAATGCATATTCCAATTTACAACGGAATATTAATCATTTCCTTCAATTACATCACCCCACATACGTTTTCCCAAAATTGCTTCGGTCAACTTTCTACTTAAGTTATATTTTCTCTTTGTGACCAAGCAATCTTAATTTCCCCGAAATTCATATGCCATAACAAACGCATATCCAAAGCCTCAACGGAACATTACCCACCAACTAAGCCGCGCACATTTCCCCGAAATTATTTCGGTTAACATTTCTACCTAAACGATATCCCTTGCTTGCACCCAAGCAATTTCAATTTCCCGGTATACACAACCAACGAATTCAACTTAGCTTACACGGCAAGGATTCGCTGGAACTAAATTCCTATGTAGGCATAGCAACTATTCCACTAAACTCTTGGTAAGTGACAATGGGTTTACGACGCTACTGCCACAACGCAATGAATTCCTGACTTCACGAGTCAGTCATCATCCTACCATCGACGCCCGCACACCAGCCCTGCGTAACAAGGTCAAATCACCATGAAGAGTCGTATGTATTTAATAAGATGTCTCAAAAGGGAATCGGACGACCGTTGCCATAAAGAGTTGTGTGTATCTAATAACCTGTTTCAAAAAGAAATCGAACAATCATCGCCGTAGAGAATCGTGTGTATCTAATAATATGTTTCAAGAAGAAATCGAACAATCACTGCCGTAAATAATCGCGTACGTTTAATAATACGTTATCAAAGAAAACCGAACACCGTTTTCATTAGTGTCAAAAGGATAAATAAATTAAGTGCATTACAAGGATAAGATCACCTAAGGGTCCCTTATTGGCAGTAACATTGCAAGTTAAATTTTAAAAGCCGCTCCTAAGTGCCGCAATAAAAATACTTATAGACCAAGAAAAACTCCGTGTGTTTTATTTTTCTTTTCTGCAAGTGCACAGGTGTGACGGACCTTTGACCTTCGTGAACGTTTTCAGTGCACAATCCGTTGGTGGGTGATAGGACCCGTTGTGTGTGAACCCGTGTCATACGCCGGCACACAAACTCCTCACCCCCACACCGCTACCATGGAATTGTTCTCAGTTTTGAGTAACACATGATTTCCTTTGTGTCGTCATCGACTTTGATTTCCAGGTATAGTATCTGGATTCTATGATTCGCCTGTGTATCCATTTAGGACTTAATGCGCTTTTACAGGTACTCATTGCATTGGATATGTTGTTTAGGATTAATGAACATATGGCGGTTCACATGAGGATGAATCCTGTTAATGGTGGGTGGCCCCATAAAGGTAAGTATTAGAGGGTGGTAGGCGTTGTGTGTAATATGCCCAAATTAAAATAGTAAGTTAAATAAAATCAGCCTCTAAACCAACTCAATATATATGCAAACAATTTAATTTTAAACAATGTGAAAAGTCGTAAGGTTGGCGGCCAAAGTTGTGAATGCCAACAAATTAAAGTATAAGTGAAAATTAGGATTTAAGAATATATCAATACAGATTAAAAGCCGGTTACTCAACGCGGCCTCCGATCATATAGTTCCTGACTATCGCGAATTCAAAAGGTATTAGTTCTTCCAAGAACAAAAATTAAGGTTTTATTATATCAGGGCGAAATCGAGCATCAAATTGTGTTGTTGTCGAGAACAACGAAAATGAATGTCGGCGCGATATGTGGTGAAATAGCATATTAGCATACTTCTGAATCGGCCCCGAAATAACATTCGAAGACGTCCGCATTCCTACCAAAAAAAAAGTCGCAACCACTTAATTTTCTCCACATCTCGGCATCGATGCATTATTTACGTAGTCGTAAAAAGTCTAGGATAAAAAGTGTCTCGCTAATGTCGATTCCTTTTTTCCTATCAATATGAAATGAGTCGTTTAATATTTCATTTTTAATTTCATTTTTAAAACATTTTTTTTATTTTCTTTTTATCTTCTAAGTTTTTAAAATACATACTAGACAAAAAATGCTTAAATTCTAGCTTAATTATCTTATATTATAACTTACTGGTCCTTCGCAGAGGCTCTAAGCTAAACATTACATAACAATTGTATAATTTGCCTTTCGGCGACAGAACTTTGTGGCAGTACTTATGATTATTTGAAACCGTCTTTTAATATAATGTAAGTAGGATGGTGCTGGCATGATAACCTACATATTTTTTTAATAAATAAAGAAATATGAAAAATCACTTCGTGAAAATTCATAAAATTAAACGTAATATGTGTAAAACACTAATGACTAAACAAACAGTCAACGAGCTGTATTGCCGTCTAAATGAACTTAATGCTATAGAAGTTAGGTGAATTGTGACCTAAAATAAATTGTGATTACTTAAATATCCAACTTTAATTATGCCTGTTGTTGGTTGTTACCTTACACTTACGTACTAATGTATTTAGGCGCCTTCATTTTCCGGGTGGCGATTTCGTCTTTCCAAAATCAATGTGCATCTACGCCTGACAATATCTGCCATCCATGGAGTTTTTACCACCACTCACATTCTTTTTTTACAAATGGTCAGACGTCAACCAAAAATTAACCGGATCAAACTAACAACATAAAGTTCAAAGCCACCAATTATATCGCTCAAAGTCAACAAACCATCAACGGGAAATCATCGTCAGTCTTCATCTACCTCATCAAGTATTTCAATTAACTCATGTTGGTCGATGAATTAACGACGAATTCGCCTAAATGGTGAACGGAAATATCTACTGACAACTCTTTAGTTGTTCTCCAAACTTTAGAAACAAAAGAGAAACCAATTCCTAATTAATCTATTGACATTTTTATTTCTTGTATCAAATACATTTGATAGGCTTAACCAAGGACAAAGCGAGTATTATATTATCCTTGTTCATTTCTAATCCATGTTTAATGAAAATAAGTTTCATTACTTCGAACGTTGTGCGCTTATGTAAATTTTAATAGAATTCAAAATACTCAAAAGGACGTGATCGGAATTGTTGGTATTTGTAAATTACATTTTTTTGCTGGCTTTCTAAGTTGTGCTGTTCTGTTGTTGTAACAATCACTAATAGGATTGGTACCCTGAATCGAAATGTTTGGAAGTTGCTTTTTTATTGTTTATGAGTTCATTTTAATGCAAATGAATACCCTGCGGGTAGATAATGAAAATTTAGAACTTTCTACGAAATGTGCTTTCAGTCACAAAGGGAAACTTTGCAAGGATTCGAAAGGAAGTGGGCAGTGATTTTGGTTTTTTCTTTGTTCGAAATTTATGCAGATTATACGAGGAGTTGAGATTGGTTGCTTAGGATTAACAAATGTTTGTATATCGGGAGGCAAAGTACTGATGTGGTACATAATTCCGATAGGATAATAATGTTTATTTTGAAATGCATAAAAAGAAATAACTAAAAGGCGCGTTAAACGAGTGGCGTAGCTAGCATAGATGACACCCGGTGCGGATGTCGATGATGTCACCCCAAAATATCGATGGACTTATTAGGATGAGACGAGATACTTAAATTTTTGACACAAATGGCGAAAACTTATTATAAATTTAAATATAAAACAAAAATTCATAAATTCCGATGAGAATGTAGGTCGGTTATATTCTCGTTTCCATTATCGTTCTTTAAATAATATGACTTCTTCGTATCTCTAAGCGAATTACCCTGTATGCCTTTGTTTGGAAAATTATTAATGAAGATTACAATAAATATAAATGAAACAAAGCCGAAAGGCAATAATACATGACAATAGTCACCCCAAATTTAGCTTGAGTGTACGCAGGGGACCACTAAGTTCGAAAATAATTTAATTAATCTAGAATTTAAGCATTTTTTTGTGTGTAGCAAGTAAGATAAATATAAGAAAATGAACAAAATAAAAATGTAGGTAAAATGAAAAAATGAAAAATGAAACTGTGTGTGTAAATTATTTTTACGGCAATACTCCATTAGAATATTTAAAAGTTTTGAACGGTTGGCTCCAAGCACCATATTTACCATCATACACAGTTGTGTGAACTTGTTTAAACTCTTATTACCTGGATTTCTTACGACGGCAGGGTGCGCCACTCCACCCATTGTAATATAGATAGTAGGGAGTAGTGTAACGATTCCAATAGACACACACGAGCACGTAACCATACCGAAGAACACAGCATACTAATGAAATCGAAAAAAAATGAAAAATCAAAAACTAATTTAACTAAACTCCCATGAAATATATAATATTAAGAAGACAGATGTAAGGTTAACATTAATAAATAGTGTTAATTGAAAGTGGCTGTTTGTTACAAGGTGGGAGAATGATTATGAATGTTTAGCAAATTAAGATTTAACTAAATAAAATTGTTTTTTTTTTAAATGATATAATTTATGTAAAAAACCTTATAACGTTCACTACATTGTGAACAGTATTAAATTTTAGAAGCACAGCAATACGAAGATCCGATTAATAGTAGCGGCAATATTCTCGACTCTACGCAACTCCATTCCAACATTCTCAATTCCGACTTCACGCGACACTCTTTCGACTTCCCTTTACCCTACACGGGTCAATTTAACTGCTTCAATATTGGCGTAGCCTTAAAAAGTGGCGCACAATGCCCACCACCCATCTACGCGACTCCGGTCGCCTCCTCTCGACGCCTCTCGTCCCCCTCGCGATCTTTTTTCTACTTCCGCTAACGCAACCACGACACAATTCCCTAAATTCCGGCTCCCCACTGAACTACAGCTACTACGCGTAGCAACAATCAGTGGGACACCCGGCACTACCTCCTTACTCGGACGTAAGGACCCCCCTTCTTCGGGACTCTTGACGTCCCCCAAGCTTCTCAACCTATGCAAACGGCAACACCCAGGCAAAACTAGCCCAACTACGCCGCCACACGCATCAGGTGCACCAATCTATCGCTCCGGAGCGCGCGCCGGTATTCCCTCACTAGGTTGCCTACCACCATCCAAGCGCGACCGCCGGCACCCTCAGTCTAGTCGCCGACCTCCAACCACGGACGATCCGCCGGCACCGCCTTATAAGTTGCCGTTTGGCCGAGGATGCAGCGACGGTATATCGAGCTCCGTCGTCGACACCAGCGCCGATATACAGGTCCTCCCTCGGACGGCAAGCCGCGCAACTGCGTGCCCGGCCTCTCACAAGTCCTAGCGGCAAGCAATTGGCGGAGGGGGGGGTACTGTGCGGGCTCTCTATACCACATGGAGAACCAACCCACAATTTCATGCGTTATTTCGACCATTTTCAGCGCGTCATTTATACCCTTATCCCCCTTACAAACTATTCCACCTGTAAATCATGTTAAACGGATGTATAGCTAAACTCCTTATCTTGTGCAGATAATGCATAATTGAGTTTAAGTATCTTTTTGTCATACGGCAACGCCATTTCGCTAACCCATGAGATTTCCACTGAAAATCGCATCATGTTGGTTAGCAACGGCATAGTCTGATCAAACGATGCGGTTGCATAATCATGCAACCGCTGCGGAAATTGTCAAAGCATTTCATTTAGTTCCCATGATCAGATTTCCTCAGCCAATTCAGCATCCTATTCACTTTCTCCAGACACTCCACTCGCTGGGTATCAATGATCTCTTTTCGCAGGCGAATAGCACCAGTTTAATTTTTCTCCCCTTCACAGTTCTGTCTCCCTGAAGGTCAATGCACGCCGAGGTCACCACATTCACCGAATTGGGTGAGTGGGCTAGTCTCAGAGCTGCATTGATTCATGCACACACAACCAAACCCACCCCGAGATCATAGTACTTTGTGTTTCTGTTTTCTCATTCTCCCATGTTTGTCGATTATGGAATTAACCGATGTATTCACCACACATCGACGGGCGTGGCAATGAGAGGGCAGAAGTATGATCTCTATTGGCTGTCCTGTGTGCAAAAATTAAATTACCCATCTTCATCCCCTTTTCAGTCAGTCGTTATACAACTACCACAGCGACTGCACGCTGGTGTACATGCTCGAGCGCGTAGTGAAAGGGACGTGTTGTCAGACGAACGTAGTGTCCCGTTAGTCAATCGAGAGGGAGAAACGCGTTGCCCTTTTAAAATAGACAGTTTACAATTATAAAATTAATTTCAACGGATTAACTAAAGTCAAAACCAAAAATAAATAAGTTCTAAGTTAAGCGAAAATAAACAAAGGATATATTAACAAATAAAGAACAATAAAAAACAGACAAAACAACTAAACCAAGTGCATTTCATTCATTGCCTTTTCCTGGATTTTTGTGGATATTCGTCGAAACATTGATAGGGATTCAAGTGAAACAGTGCCCATGTTCAGCATCCATATTTGAACCTAAACCGGAGCAATTAATGTAGCAATCACACAATTTAAGTAGCGATTTGAATCATCCTCCTACACACGCGGCCGTGCTCTGATGTATCTGTGCTTTGGTTTTAACCTTTTCATGGCGTCGGTTCAATACTTCGCAAAACGTCAAAGGTCTAAAAGTGGCTGCTGATCCTTTCAAAACTGAAAGTGTGTTATGTGATGGTTGCTGTTATGTTATATTTTTATTATTGTTTGGGGTATTATCTTACCTGCGGTGTGATGGTGCGAACATACGGGGCAAAGTCTCTGCTTTCAACCCGGCGAAGGCCAGGACTATCCTTGTCCCTGTTCAATCCAAGTTGACATGCATTCTCCACGTGACACCCCTGGGTAGCTAGTTTGGCACCCGCCAAGTAGTGAACCAATGCATGCCGCGACATCCCGATAAAGGTTGGCGCAAGGCTAATAACCTTGCCCGGAAAAACAAATTATTATGGACAACTTAACGAGTCTCGGATAAGGACCGGATACCGGTGGAGAGACTTGCAAAATAATGCCAAGATAGGAACCCGGTTGTACTGCCGATGATGATGATAATGATATTATCTTACATGCAGTTGGCAGGTCCATCATGGGTGCGTCAGGTGACTAGAGGCCTGTGGGGTCCTACCGGCTACTGGTGTGGGCGTGTCTATCCCAGTTGACGGGTCAAGGGACCAGGTGAAGGCGGTGCAGGGAGAGAGTCCCCACGCAGCTTCTTCTGCAGCCGTCGGGGTGGGCCGCTCTATCAGCTCAAGCTCCTTGGATCAAAGATGTTCATGGGAGGTGATGGACGTCTTATTTCGCTGACAAAACCCGTGGTCGTCTTTGGGAATTTTGATCGCAATCCTCACCGTTGACGTGGTGAGGCTACCCGCCACAGTTGGATGATTAAATGCTTTATGTTTTTCTTAAGTTTTATTTCACTTGATTTGGCCGTAGTTCGACACTCAGATTGACTGATCCCTCAAGAAAAACAAAAAAAAAAAGTGGCGGGAGACCGATTTAACAAGACAAGGCCAGATGGGCCCTTCATTTTGTCTCTGGCTTCTGGTCATCTTGCGACAACCAGAATCACCCACATCCGTGAGGATGTTGGGCTCGGTCCCAAGATATCTGAAAAATAAAAGGGGAAGAGGTATCTAAGGATAGTGCCTAGAGGGTTAGTACTAATGGTGTCTAACTACTTGGATAGAGGGATCAGATCCTTCAAACCAAAATGCGCCGCCATTTTATACATAGGATCCAAAGAGTTCCTTAAGTTCAAATACATTAAAATAGTGAGAAGCACGAACACAATTGTATGGGTGTTCAATTAGAATAAGATTCTACGGAAGGGATGGGAATTTGTCTGCACAAATTATCGGAAGGAAACATTTTGAAATACTTTTGGGATTACTGTTTGGGGAATTGTATGAGAATTTGGTTGAGTAAATTCCCAGAAGGTATGATCATACATTTTTGTTTACACAACACGCTCACAAAAGGGGATTCTGGAGTACCCTTAAATGTCAGAGCAGATTGCGAGGGGTAGGAGAGAAAGTGGATAAGGAAAGGACGTATCGATGTACACTGGTCTTAAATGTCTGGACAGTACAACGACGAGGAAATACATGGTCAGGTAGGGCATTCCGCATCGTGTGGTTCGGCTAAAGAATGACTCTCTATATTTATTTGTGCGCCTGAAGTTGACTTTCAACATGAATTCTTGCGCATTCTCAGATTGGCGGATATCGCGGGGAAATGTCTGAGAACGCGGAACACATTGAGCAAGTTCAATTAAGCAACGACCATGGTAATACCTATAGAAAAGAGATAGGCATGATATGTTGCGCTTGTGTTCTAACGACGGAATTTATCGACTTACAGCTGGGTCCCCAATAAGTTTCACTGCTCGTTTTTCCATCCTGTCGGGCAGGTGTAGTGCAGTTTTGGATGTGCTTAACCAAACATGGGAGTTGAAGTCCATTTTGGGACGAACATACGCCTTGTAAAGAGGGGCCAGGTTAGATGGGGTGAAGTATTTTTCTCATCTCTTAAAACACCCCATACATTTGGCTGCACTTCTCGCAGCTTCAAAAATGTGGTCGCTCCAATTAAAAGTCGAATTAATCTGTGTACCAAGGATTGATAGTTCCATGGCTTCGTCGATGAAAGTGCCGTTCATCGAGAGTGTATTTACTGTGGGGTTCACCTTTGACGATAAGAGACAGCACTAAGTTTTTAAGGCATTGAACTCTACTCAGTTAGATAATCCTCATTAATATATCTTGTTGAGGTCGGACTTCAGTGTATTAAGCATAATCTGTATTAAGGTTCGAAGAGTTTGGTCGGGAATGTTCGTATGAGTATGAGAAACTCAATGTGCTATGATCAGCAAACGAGTGAATTGGGTTCTGGGTAATGGACAAGAGATCATTTATAAAGATGAGGAAGAGAGTGGATGAGATTACCGAACCCTGGGGGACACCCCCATTAATTTGATGGGAGGCAGATTTGACACCATCAAGAGCCACTTCGATTGAACGGCCAGAGCGACAGTCCTTATCCATTGGATTAGGGAACTGTCCACTCCATATGAATGTAATTTTGACAAAAGGGCTAACTGGCAAACTCTGTCGAAGGCTTTCGAAATATCTAGTGCAACAACTTTGCTTTCACCGAACTAGTGGATGGAATGGCTCCACTTTTAGGTAAGGTACGCCATCAAATCTCCTGTGGACCGGTTGCTACGAAAGCCATATTGGTGGTCATTGAGGAGGTCATTTGATTCCAGATATTTCAAAAGTTGAGGGTTAATCAGTAAGTCCATTACCTTGGAAAGAATAGAAGTTAGTGATGTGGGTCGATAAGAAGAGAGGGATGATTTGTCGCTCTTTTTTGAGAATTGGCTGAATGTTCGCTGACTTCCATCTATTTGGGAAAGGGGCAGTAGAGTAAGACAAATAGAAGAGTTTGCGCAGTGGTTTAGCGAGTGAAGAGGAACATATCTTCAAGAGAATTGGGTGAATGCCATAAGGACCAGCGGATTTGTGTGCGTTTAGCTCTTTGAGTTCCCGACAATAGTACGCGTTGAGAAGCGAATCTGGCTCATGGTGTGCTGCTCAAGTTGAGCCGGAACTGATGTAGTATCGGGCAACATTGAGTTGGCTGCAAAATGTGCAGCTAGTAAACTCTCTTTCTTTATTGCACTGGTGACTGGTCTGTTATCGACTATTAGCGAAGGAATGGATGAGGAGACCGAGTTGTGGATGTACTTCACAAATGCCCAGAAGTTTCTACTACCTTTGGGAGAGTGTAGTATTTTTGTACCACTCTCTGGTCATTCAAGAACTTGGCGCGTTGAATATACACATTGCAGTCATTTCTGGCTATCTCGAATCTTTTCCGGTTTTCCTCAATTTTGTTTGATTTATATAACCGGAAGCTTAACTCTTTAGCCTTAATGGCTTCTCTGCACTCAGAATCGAACCACATATTTCTCATGGCTAATAACCCTGCCCGGAAAAATAAATTATTACGGAAAATTTAACAAGCCTCAGGACTTGCTAAATACGACCAAGACCGGATCCCGGTTGTAGTGCCGATGATGATGATGATGATTGATCCTCTTTATTCGGTGTGGAATTAAGGTTTGCATGCCAAACAGAATCGTGTCTGTCATTGTGTTGGCTATAGAATCAGCATTGTTATTGAGAAAAAATAACCACCAATTTAACTGCCCAAAAAAGTAATTCAGACCTTCGCAGTTGGCTTTCTCATAGAACCATACTGTTCTTTTGGAAGGTTTCTCATTAGCGTTGCTGTTGGTTAGAGCAAATTTAGGTGCCCAAGGGCGAAAACACTTCAATAGTGTATTAGTTTGGGTGGAAGGTGAGAAACAGGTTCAGTGTGTTGGCGGAATGACCTGGTACCCGTGTTGGCTGATTGGCGAATTGAGTTACACTATTTGATTTAGCAAAGAGCTGAACATACTGATTTTCATCTGCTGTGTCCGGAATGGTGAAGCCACTGAGAATTATGCACATTGAAATCACCCGCAATAACGAGTGTGTGGATATAGGGTCAAGATGCTATCTATAGAATCAGATCGAGCATCAAATTCGTTAAAGCATGCGTTTCTACCCAAGGGCTTCTCTAAAGAAAGCAGTAATGTATGATATGCTTACGAACGTGAAGTTTTAGCCACGAGAAATTAAATTCTAGATTAGAGCAGAGCCCATATTGTGGCTGAAGCTGATAAGCAATATCACTTTATATGTATGTCGCTAGACCCCGATGAAGAAAGAGCAAAGGCACTAAGTTAAAACCGGGTATAGTAAAATCAGAAATATATGTTATTACCTGAGTCCTGAGTCCCGCTAAGTGCAAGGATTGTTGGTTTCTGGTTAGAGACGTGGGCAGACACAGGGGAGAAATCGCATCTTAGGGAGAGAAAATTTGCAAAGATCGACGTGAAATTTTCGTTCCACTGAAATTTTCTGACACAGAAAACTAATACCGCCTTGGAAAAGGATGCAAGTTTGAACCAGCGATAGATAAGCGGAAACAACCCTTACAGGCATTATGCCCTTGTAGTTGGTGCCCCACGAGATCCGTGCTGAAAACCAGTACACATCCCTTCCATAACGAATATTACGTCACTCAAACACCAAAAACCCTCCAAAGATTATAAATCAATCGAGAGTGTCGATACGTGAGGGACGCAACAGAGGTGCCAAAGAGAGGTAACACACACAAGAAAAGAAAAGGGTATGATGTTTTCCCGCACTGTACATTTCTACACAATTTTCACCCTACGGCCGGAATCCCATATACACCATTGCACCACACTCGGACGCGTTTGGAGGATCCGTTTGTTTACTTCGCATTTGCAGATATCCATTTTAAGATATGCATTTCATGATATGATTTCAGAGAATTATTTAGTGCGTTGTATGAACGTAAGATTCGTACTATGACGCATCATTTGGGGGAAAACTAATTTCGTTGAGAATTATTGGTTTGGATTGTTGATATTGTTATATTATATATTATATTCATATTGTTATATTATATATTATATTCATATTGTTATATTATATATATTATATATTATATTATATATGATTGTACCAGATTACATGGCGCAAGACTAATGACCTTGCCCGGAAAAAAAAAACAAACCATTATGGTAAATTTAACAAGCCTCAGGACTTGCTAAATAAGGCCAAGACCGGTTCCCGGTTGTAGTGCCGATGATGATGATGATGATGACCAGATTACATACACTATATCGTGGTGAAAAGCACAGCATAAAATAGGGAAACGAAAAAATCATCAGAGCCGTATACAGGAGCATTAATGTAGCAATCACAAGGTATATAACGAATTATAACATTCACGCAAATATGCGATCGTGGTCTGACGTGCACATGGTTTTCTTTTAATATTTTTAGTGGAGGTTTAACTCGCGCTCCTCATTAGTTCGTTGATAAATTTAGTTACCACTCTTGGCAGTGTTATCAACCTGATTTGCGGTTTTTTAATTCTAACTCATTTAAGATATTGAACTACGTCAATCAATGTTTTTTTTTTAAATAAGCACGCAGAAAAAAGCCGATATTAATATCCTTCTCTTGTCAATTAAAACACAGCAAAAGGGGTAGAGACGAAGGCATTTTAACAAAGAGAGGATAAAATTAAAGTAATAATTGACCGAGTGATTTTCTTCTGAGAAAAATAGTTTCCACTCTTCTATTACAATACGAGATGTAATAAATAACAACAAAATCAATAATCAAATTGAATACCAACGAAGGCCACGGTCAGAGAATAGATAGGACAGCAATAAAAGAAGAATGCATCATGTTTCACAGTGGGTGTACGACTTCGATGCATGCGGAATTATTGTGGATACACCTGTTATACATTTTGTATAGACGCGCGGAAAATTGCGAGGTGATAACGCACCAAAATCAATTCGAATTTAAGAAACACCATTCGGCACACTGTAACAATACTGATCTCGTTTGTCTAGTATAATCTCAACGTCAAAACATTCTCACTCAGTAGCCTGAATGATTGATATCGAGAAACCCTGCAATACAACGGACGGATTGTAAATAAACTCCCACCCCATCTTCTCAAAATTATTAAGGATGTTTTATAAGAAAAGTTTTTAGAACACGTAAACAAAATAAACCTGTACAAGGTTGCATGAATGGTGTGCCGCACGAGTCGAACAGCGTCTTTATTTGGTATAATTGTCTGTGGAAGTGCTGAAGGATATTGTGAATCTTTAGCCTTCTCTGGAAATGTTATTCTGTGATCACAAGCCTAAGAAATACAAGACGTAGAAAGCGAATCTGGAAAAAGTAATAACGAACACATATTCTGTCCGGCGTGGATTCTAAAGCATGAGAATCACCAACTACTTGGCATATTTAGTATAACTATAACGGCCTTTGTGCCGCAAGGCTAATAAGCTTGCCCGGAAAAACAAATTATTATGGACAACTTAACAAGTCTTGGATAAGTACCGGATACCGGTGGAGAGACTTGCTAAATAAGGACAAGATCGGATCCTGGTTGTAGTGCCGATGGTGAAGGTGATAACGCCCTTTATTTAATAATAGTTCGTCACTTTAGTTGAGAACTTTCGATGCTCCTTTCTTCAATGTACGCGATCTGTTGTCAGAATGAATCAATTTTTTAAAAGCAAGTGCACAACCACATATTCTTACTGGAGGAACTATTACGTGATCGTAGTTTTAAAACTCCCATTACTTAATCGATTATTAATTTTTCTGTTCAAGAGCATCGAGTCATCACTTGAACCTACGAACCGGATGCATATTGCAGCCCCTTTACCAACAGCAACATTTAATAAACTGGACAATGCTGCATTATTATCCGACACTACATCATAAGAGTATTATTTTAATATGTCAATAAAAACAAATGTGTTGAAAGAAATTGACTGCAGTATTCCAGAGATGATCAATATCCAACCATTTTCACTTATTCCTCTATAGCTTAATGCGGGAATGCTATGCAGTGGAAGTAACTTCCTCAATCCATCGGCATACCATATTGGTATTTTACGCACGTGGCTATGAGTGAAACATCAGGCATTCAACGAGTATTCAAGCGATTTATGGTTCTCTTAAGAATTCTTTATGAATTTATATGTCACACGTAATAAAATTCGCATCAAGGGCAATGGTAAGCGACTATTCGTGTGGCGACAGAAAAGTCGTTCCAAAATAAATGTGTGACGTCAGGCATAGATGTCGGAAGAATCAATTGGACGAAAGGGTGCTTTTGATTTTTTATAGCGGAGAACAAAGCTAGAAATTGATAATTTTCATTTCATGGGAGAGTTCATCCAAGAAAGATTTAGAATTGTATAGCGATGCTAAGTTTGTATGTGGTATTTTCAATCGTAGTTACCCAGGCAGATTCATCGACAGCACTCATTACATATGCATACCAGATTGTCTTGGTGTGTTCATAAACACAAATTCAGAAAATTGAGTTTAGTGGTTTGTTCATTGATTAGTAAACATCTAGTCCAGATAGTAGACCGACAAAAACGATAACAAAATGCAATCAAGTCTAGACGAAGACAGAAAACATTTTAAGTCAACAAAATAAAACCACAAGATAGGCATTTTCCCCCCAGAAAGATAAAAGTATAAAGTAAGGCCTACGGGGTTAACGGGGTCCATGAGGTAAGTTAACTGACACTCAATCCATGTGAATCTGTAACAATTCCATCGTCCACACACAAGCACACATAACAACAAGTGCAAATACAGCACTAACAGAAAATTGAAGAAAATTATCTGAACCGCATAAATGTGAACTTGATTTTGAATTTGAATTTGAATCAGAATCAGAATTAAAATTTGAATTATAATTAGAATTTGGTGATCTGACCATTAACGTAGTAATCACAGCCTCTGTACGAAACTAAGGCATTCTTGTGTACACGTGGCCATAATCTGATGCGACAGTGCTTTTGGTTATACGAGGGTTGCCTTTTATATTTCGGAATTAGAGAACAAAAACAAATATTGATCATCGTAAATCACTTTATTGCTTTTCAAAATATTCCCCATGAAGATCTATACACTTTTGCATGCGTTTAAACCAATTGTCGAAGCACTTTTGCCACTCTGATTGAGGTAGCTCCAACACATGCATTCTGAATGCAGCAACCGCTTCTTCAGGTGTCGAAAAACGTTGACCTCTCAGTTTGTTTTTTACGTACGGGAATAAAGAGAAGTCATTCGGTGCCAAGTCAGGACTATACGGCGGATGACCCATCAAATCGCTGTTTTGGGTGCTCAAAAATGCAGTTGTCGCAGCCGATGTGTGAGAGCTCGCATTGTCGTGGTGAAGAGTGATCCGTCTTCGGCGGTTGGTTTTCCTGATTTCTTGGAAGACAACTGGCAAACAAATGGTTGTGTACTACTCAGAATTGACTGTTCTGCGTTGTTCTAGTGATACGGTTGCGACATGTCCAGTATTTCCGAAAAAACAGGCGACCATTTGCTTGGAAGTGCTTCGTGCGCGAACAACTTTTGTTGGATTTGGCTCATCTTGAAACACCCAGACAGTCGAATGCTGTTTACTTTCGGGCTCAAACGCGTAAATCCACGATTCATCACCTGTCACGATGTCATAGACGTGTTTCGAAGCACCGCGACCGTATTTTTTGAGCATTTCTTTCGACCAATAGACACGAGCCTTTTTTTGGGCGATTGACAAATTGTGTGGGATCCAACGCGACCAAATTTTTTTGACAGTCAAATGTTTATGCAATATTGAATGTATGCTGGTCCCACTAACGCCTAAGGTTGTCTCAATCTCACGATAGGTCACATGACGATCTTCCAATATCAGTTCGCGCACAGCATCAATGGTTTTCGGAACAACAACTGATTTTGGACGACCTTCACGAAATTCATCTTGGAGTGAACTACGACCACGATTGAATTCACCATACCATCGATAAACACTGATCCTTGATGAAGCTTCATCGCCAAAAATTGAATTAAGTTCATCCATGCACTGTTGCTGAGTTAATCCACGCCGAAAGTTGTAAAAACTAATCGCACGAAAATGTTGACGATTTAATTCCATTTTTGGGCCGAGATGAATCTTTTAAGTTACTGCAAACAACACAAATAGCGCTCGTATGTCAAAACGTTCTGAGTGCGTATAACCTCAAAAATGTCCAACTTTACGACAGAGCTGTCAATTGCCGGATTGCAACACTAGGGTTGCCAAATCCCGAAACATAAGAGGCAACCCTCGTAATCTTTCAGATTCACATCATCATAACCATCATCGGCACTACAACCGGGAGACGGTCTTGGCCTTATTTATCAAGTCTTGAGGCTTGTTAGATTTTCCATAATGGTTTGTTTTTTCCGGGCAAGGTCATTAGTCTTGCACCAGAGGCTCCCCGACGGGAAATCGAACCCCGGTCTCCCGCGCGACAAGCGGGTATACTAATCACTATACTATCGAGGACCTATTTGTATAATCATCAACATCATCATTCGGCACTATAACCGGGATCCGGTCTTGGCCTTTTTTAGCAAGTCCCGAGGCTTGTTAAATTTTCCATAATAATTTGTTTTTCCGGGCAAGGTTATTAGCCTTGCGCCGAATTTGTATAATATCCTCCGAAAATTAGGGCATTGGATGCAACTATTGCTCTCGCAATATGTCCTCTGATTTCAAATTCACGTTCCCTATTAATTCACAAAACGCTGGATATCTACCAAATCCTGATAGCAGTAGTGCTAGAAGTAATCGAATTTTCGCAGTTTTGGGAAATTGCCCTTTGGAATAAATTTCCGCTATGTGATTTGGAAGCGGGTTACGTTTATACGTTCTAGTTGTCATCCAGTAAACACGGTTTACATACGAGGATCGCACAATTTGCGTTCGCTGGGCGCATTTAATTTTTTTTTCAATGGGATTCCCAATAGGGGCGATATCCTGGGTTTTCCAATAAGGATTATATGTTTTTGAAGTTATTAGGACACGTATAGATCGATGGCCCCACATTTGGGCGCCAATTATAGCTCGTCCTCAAGTCAGGAGTCAATTATAGGTTGTGGCCATACGCTTAGAGTCAATATAGTTACGCCTTACGCCGACGTTGAGTCACGTGTAGCTCGTTCTTCCGTCCCCAAGGTTAAACTATCGCACCAAAGTCGATCAAACTTTTCCTCCTAGGAAAACCTTAGGGTGGCAAATCGATCGACTTTAATTGCTCAGCAAGTAAGGGAAAGGCGAAAACCCACTGAGCGGAACAGACTTCCCCTCGCTGAACAAACCTACAAAAAGGTGAGGCTGAGCGGAGTATCTTCCCTTGAGAACTGAGCAAACAATCCTCTTAGTTCAACAAGGAGAAAAGTTCTCTTGAGAATTAGAGCCTCACTTCAGCCTTGGGTCAAGTCAATGGGTGAGAACAAGAGTATATCCCCAGGCTCTAAGGTAAAACACAGACTCAACCAAGCCCTCCTAAGAACAACCTTAGGGTTGCCTAGTTGACTGACCCCCGTGCAAAGCAATTGAATTCTGATTTCACATGACTGGCGCCAGGCCATTTATCGTGCCAACCTAACGTATTACTATTACAATTACAATTACAATTACTATTACTATTACTATTACTATTACTATTACTATTACAATTACGCATACAATTACTATTACTATTACTATTACTATTACTATTACTATTACTATTACTTTTACTATTACTATTACTATTACTATTACTATTACTATTACTATTACTATTACTATTACTATTACTATTACTATTACTATTACTATTACTATTACTATTACTATTACTATTACTATTACTATTACTATTACTATTACTATTACTATTACTATTACTATTACTATTACTATTACTATTACTATTACTATTACTATTACTATTACTATTACTATTACTATTACTATTACCATTCATCGCCATCATCATCGGCACTACAACCGGGATCCGATCTTGGCCTCATTTAGCAAGTCTCTCCATCCGTATCTGGTCCTTATCTGAGACTTGTTAACTTGTCCATAATAATTTGTTTTCCCGGGCAAGGTTATAAGCCTTGCGTCAACCTTTCTTAGAATGTCGCTGCATGCAGTGCCAAAGTAGTTATCCGGGGTTTTTTTTTTTTTTTTTGGTTTCGGTAGAAAGGTTGAAAATCTTCAAAAGCTACCTCTTGACCGATCCAGATGCATGCCGGGTTTTTACCGACTAAAACCACCTCCCGCCAGGCTCATATTCCCGTTGATCCCCCCGGAACTTTCTTTTGGATATTCCATCGCGGGGCGGGACGGAGTTTACCTGTTAATCCGCTCGTCGCGTCGCAACTGCTGCATCATTTCACAGAGAATACTATTTGTTACGGACCATGCCTGTTTTGAACTAAGCATGTATTCTATTACTCCTCCCGGAGTAACTGTCCGTCTCATATGTCTCTTGCTAGTATACGCACCAAGTAGGGTGAGACTTGTAGATCGCGCAACGCTTCTAGAATCCGATTCCAATTCACTGAGTTAAACGCATTTTTAACATCTAGCGCCACCACCGCGCAATATTTCTTTGTACCCCCTAGCCATCGTGCTCCAGCTATCGCGAGCGATGTCGCACACCACAGAGTTTTCCTATCGTGTCCAACATGCATAACGGACGATAAGACGACGACGCCTCTGGATTCTTGACTCCTTTTGGAATAAGCCCAAGCCGCTGTTTTTTCCACCGTTTGGGAAATTGTCCTGTTTGAAGGCAGGTTGTGAAGAGACTGCTGAAGATTTCCGGTTTTTTTGTGAAAGCACTCTTCACTACAGCGTTAGAGATACCCTCCAGTCCCGGGGTCTTGTTTTTTTGACAACCCTTGCAGCCAAGAGCACCTATTCGGGGCTCACGGGAGGTATCTCTGCTTCAGTGATACTCCACTCCTCTTGCACTCTCAACACCTCATCACGCTGTGGGAAGAGAACAGCAACGATTCTTGCCATGTCAGTTTTGCTTTTTGCATTTGACTACTGTTGTTGTGTAGTCTTTTCATGTAGGCGCTGCCCCATGGGTTGTTATTTAATTCATCCGTTAGGGAGCAGAACGCGTCATATTTATTTTTGCCGATCACATTCCTCAACTCTTTGTTGCAAGCGTCTTAACCTGTTGCCCTCCGATCGCACATGGGCGATTTCTGAGTTCCACCAATAGACTGGTTTGATAGCCCCCGCTGGTTGTGTTTGTCGTGGCATAGAAGCATTGTGGGGAGGAGAAGTATTGTGCCAGACACGGGCACACGGTTCACTTCTTCCCCATCACTTATACCGCTGCATACGAAAACACGAGCTCCAAGGATTAAGTCCTCGCACCGAACACCGCAGCAAAATGTTCACAGAAAATTGTCACCAAAGAATGAAGGAAAACGCACCGATGGTAGTCTCCGGAATAAAACGCACTGATTTCGTGTTGTTAATTTTTATTTAATTTTTATGAAGCACACGTGAAAATAAAACACACATTTTGTGGCTGGTGATCACCGCTATTGTTTTAATGTATTGTAAAACACGACACAAACGATTATTCTCCATTATCGCTTCCCTGTGCGCACCAGGGTAGCGAGGGAGTCGCGACCCGCTCGGGTCGAAGGATGGAATTTGACTCAGCGATCGTCATCTCATGCAGAGATGATTTCGCTAAGGAAAAAAAGGAAGAGAGAGAAAAACTCTTCTCTTAAGGGTGTGAATATATCCTTGCCAAGGATATGTTTTATTTCCCACAACTGTAACGTAGAGTCTCTCTTATGGGAACAAGAAAACCAGATCTCGTAATAAAGGTCATGGTGGTATGTGTGGGATCGTTCAGATAGATGCGATTCACACGTGCAATGGAACGACGAAACAGGCAGGCGGCAAAGACAATAGGGAAAAATGACCAAATGCGCCGTTGGTAATGCGGGTCATTGTTTACACGATGCCTCGTCGCTATTTTCGACGTTAGGAGAAAAAGGTGCTAAAAGGAAATTGGATGTTTATGGCATCTCTGGCTGCAGTAGAAACCGGGTTCATATTTACATTAGGAAATGCTGGAGAATTTTGTTTCAGCGTCTATTGCGCTAATTATATGCAGCTGCTTGGGTTGTTTGTTGATAAGACAAACAAAAAAGGTTGCCAGGCAATGTGTATGAAAAGATACATGACGCGGCTGGGGAAATAGACGGCGCAATGTTTATGGTCCCTGTCATGACGGTTACAATGAATGCAATCCGAATTATTTTGTTTACAGGAATTTGTCTAAGGAATTTTGACTGGCGACGTAGATGCCGAAATTGATTGGTAATTCCTGGTAAGTTAATAAAGAAATCTTAAGGAGCAATGGTATGCGAAGAGAATGCATGAAGGTAAGTTTTCTTTACAGGGACTTAAAGATCATAGATTTGATCTCTTAAATGCGTGCAGCACTTTTAGGTACTAATACTGTTGCATTAGCAAACTGAAGGGAGTTGGGTAGTAGTTATGGGGGTTTTTCAGGTAAGTAGACCGTAGGGTTTGGCGGAAACGCTACAGCATCACATGCGGTAGTTAGCCACTTCATGACTTTTCCAGCCTGCCTGTTCGCTTCGGCCTCTGCGTCAAACTGTGCGATTTTGTCTTCCAGTATATAATCGAGCAGTTCCGCATCGAGGTCCTTCTCTTTCCACCCATTTTTTTGGGCTCTCTTCGCCAATTTGCCAGTGATGAATCCCCTGTGCGGTAATATTTCGTACATCACGGCTTGGTGGTCACTGTGGGTGTCCAAAACTCATCACTCCATACTTGTTGCCAACATGGAGCCGGCAAATGTGATGTCGATTTTGGACCGGCCTCTCTCGTTTATGAAGGTGTCATCGATACCATCATTAAGGTGGTTATTCAGGGGTGTCACGTGGAGACTGCATGTCAACTTGGATTGAACAGGGACAAGGATCGTCCTGCACTTCGCCGGGTTGAAAGCCGAGACTTGGCCCTGTATGTTCGCTCTCACTCCCCTCACTATTACTATTACTATATCTATTACTATTTATGGGTCGGTAGGAAACCGGAAGTTTATGACCTCGCCGGGAGTTCATGTGACTCCGCCATCGTTTCCTGCCCTGTGTGCTCTCCCTTCACGTTTGACCATCCGATCCGATCTCTTCAAGATCAAACCTAACACTGTCTTCCCATCTCCGTCGCGGCCGTCGTGTCGGTCTCATTCCCGTTGGTCTACCGTTAAGAATTCTACACCCATTCAGCCATAAAAAAATATCCTTAAAAGCTTAGTATAGCACACACTACGCAATTAATAATAATGTCGAAAGGTTCGTCGAAAATACTTTTTCGAGATATTGCCGGTGGCTGTCTCAAGGTGAGAAATATATCGTGGGAAAGAATGTAGGATTCGGATTGGATTTTGGGGTATAAATAGGAAGTTCTGTTGAAGGCACAATGGAATTAGAATCCCAAATTGGAGTCAAGCAAACGTCGAGAAAAATAAAGGAAGTATTATAAGACAAACAAAACAGTTGTTTGATTTGTTTTTATGTGGCGTTTATATAGGAGGACAGGTCAATAAGTCTTTAGAAAAAGATATACAAACAGTTTTTTTTTATTTTTTAACATAAGCTCCTTCGAGTACAATACACTTTGACGGATGTCCCGCCAACTTTTCTTAAACCTTCAGAGAAGTATGATTGCGGTAGTTGCTAAAAATAAGCATTTGTGTGTGCGATGACCTCCTCATTTGATGTAAACCGTTGTCCCCTGAGCCATGTTTTGAAATTTGAAAATAAGGAGAAGTCACCCGGGGCCAGAACTGGTGAATACTGTGCATGGCCTATTAATACAAACTTCGATTCCTCAATTTTAGCCATTGAAACTGCGCACGTATGCACTCGTTCATTATCCTGGAGAATGGGGACCTTTTTTTTCTTTAAATGAGGACGATTTTCTTTTACTTTCTCAATTAGTTTACAATGACGCATAATACTGTCCAGTTATCGTCTCTATCTCTTCCAAATAGTCAATGAAGGTAATACCACCCGCATCCCAAAACACAGCAGCCATAACCTCTCCACCTGATTTCACCGTCTTTGCCTTCTTTGGAGCCCGTTCGCATTTAACAGTACATTGTTTTGACTGTTCTTTCGTCTCGGTAGTGTAGTGGTGTGTGGGGAACGATGTATAGGTGCCGGCGTACGACACGGGGTTCTACTCCGTCCCACAAGATCTAAAGTGTCTGCCGTAAACCGAAGGAAAAGCACAAACGAAACTCCACAATACAACGTCCACAAAAAAAGAAAAGGAAACACACTGTTTTAATGTTCGAATGTTTTTTTATATTATTGGTATTGATAGTTACTTTTTTGATTAACTAAATGAAAAAAACATGAATTAAAAGTCACTTGAAACCTTTCGAATATATTAATTTAAGCATTCTCATTACCATCGATCAAACGTTCACAATACACAAACTACCTAAACAGTTCGCACTATTGGTTCCGACTATTAATTAACTGGGGAGGAAAAGCGACTTCTAAATGGTACACGTCCCCGATGGGCCACGGGGAGCGGGAATAAAACCTACCGTCGCGATCGGTGGTTGTATTTAGAAACCACGGAATTTACGCATCCCCGGCGATACGGGGAGTGGAAGACGAACCGTCCGGTTCCGCGGTTGAAATACGACTCGATACTCGTTATGTTCGCGTCCCCGTGCGCATCGGGGAGCGGGAGTGACACGACCTGCTCGGTCGGTGGATGTAATAGGACTCAGCGATATTCATTCGCTGTCAAAAGAAATTCGGCCGGTGACACTGGCTCTCCTAATTAATGGATGGATTTTCCATCCCAAGAGAAACGTGAAGTCTCTCTTTGGGGGTAGGTAACCAGATCTCATAGAGAAGATCGTAGAGATACACATGTATGTGTGCACATTGGTTCTTTCATGGGACAAAACCATGGGAACAAGTCTGAAAACAAAGAAAAGCGAATAATGTGCTAAGTAAACAGGCCGAATTTCATTGGGTGCTAATTGGGGTTACTGTTTGTTCATGCCGCTAGTCATGAGAAGCAGATCCAGAAATACGTAGGACAAAGAGACCGTATAGATCATTGTCTAGGAATGTGCATTGCAGCTATATTGATAGACCGCAATGCTGGTGGACATGGTGCTAATTGGTTTTAGCGTATTCACAGGGAATTGGTGTTCATATCATCGCTGCCAAGGGTAAGTATACTATTTCTATTTGCATTTGCCTATGCTGCGGGATTTAATTGATACTTAAGACGCAAGATGCGTATATTTGCTTTTGTCCCTTGGGTTTAGGTCGGCAGCCAATGTATATGTAAGGAATTTATCACATGGTGAGGCTGGGGATAGGCGACGCAATGTTTATAATCCCTGTTATGATGGTTACATTGTATGTAAAGCAAATTGTTTTGTTTTCAGGAACTCGACTAGGGAAAATGCGTGTGTAAAATTGAGATTTGCCTGGCAACCGAAGGTGCCGAATTGGGCTAGGGATTAATGAAGTTTAGAAAAGAATTCTTATAGGGAATTTTGAATTCGAATAAATGAATGAAGGTAAGAGTTCTCTTCCAGGAGCTTTTAGCTAACTACATTTGATAAACTTAATGAGTGAAGCATTTACAGGTGTTAATGCGATTGCATTAGCAGAAAACTATGAATGTTGGGTTGTAGTTACGGGGGTTCTTCGGGTAAGTAGGCAGTGGGGTTTGGCGGAATTGCCACAGGTGCATCCACGTTTCATCTGCAGTTACCAATCTGCGCAGAAACTCTTCTGGGTTGCGACGCATGCGTTCGAAACGAGCCATCGAAGAGACCACGCGGTTGCGTTTATTCTCACCTGAGACCAAATGCGTCACTCATCTCGCAGATATTTTTTCCATACCTAATTTATCAGATACCTACAAGGTATTTATATATTGTATAGTGTGGGCCATACATTTTTGCACATTTGAAACATGAATAGAAATAAAACTGCAATTGTCATTTTGTTGATCATTTATTTAACGTAATAAAAGTTTATTGAAATTTATTTTTTATAAATGACATCATCGAGATATGCCCCGTCTCGTCGTTGGCACTCCTGCAATCGACTACAAAAACTTTGGAAAACTCACTGACAAGTACTGCGAGGTACGGAAATTTCAACCTTCCGAATGTTCTCATCGCTTCTTCTTGAATATGGCCGCCCTGTTTGTTGTGGATCCCGTTTGTTCGAACTTCCTGACCCAAGCTTGGATTATATTAACACTTGGACACTCACTTACACGGCGTAATTCAATTCTAAACAGGCGTCGTACAGTAACGTAGGAATCGTTGTTCTTGTAAAATTGTTTTAGACAAAAAGCACACTGTTGTCCCGTGAGGCGCTCCATCGTGACTAAAATTGCATGAAGCGACGCACAATACCCTGCCACTCGCGCGCCCCTCCCTCTAACAGTTTTTAATAAATCAAGTGGTGCCATTTAAAAAAATGTATGGACCACCCAATATTTGACAGATACCTACTGAGGAATGATGCTTACTAGAAACAGACCATTAGCGCTGCCACGAGGGCCATCTCTTAGATTTTCTAAGGACTTTTTGACCTATCCTCGTATGATAGCTTAACCCGTCTATTTATACTGAAAAAAAATCCATATATTCTTCTCTGCATTTACCACAACGCGAAACTTTTTTGGATTATGAAGGGATTGAAGTATTTGTATTAACTCCACAGTGAACGTAAATAAACTACAAGTACCACAAACAGCTTTAGAAATACCTACAAACAATTTTCTTATTCCTTCGTACTACCGCTCAACGAACAAAATTCAACCAAATTATTTAAGAGGCGAGAGTATAATTAAAATGAAAACGAGTTAGCAAAGTTCACTCGTAATCTGTTTAAACGACAGAAATTCCTCATAATTCCGTTTCCGGTGGACATTAACATCCCTTTCTCTACCCCTTATGAATCAGTGCTGAGACAGACAAAAACTCAGTTGTGAATATTCGAAAACAACCTTTCACTTTGCAACTTAACTACCTTGCCTGGCAAATCTCTCAGGTGTACATACCATGCTAGTATATTGGATTTACCCACTTGGGTGTTACATCTATCGACGTCCCCTACGACAAGGTAAAATTAAATTTGACTAAACACTTCCGACATGTAGATACAAACCCACAAGCTCATTTATATGCAAACCTGCTATTGCTTCAATTTGAATTACACACTCATAAAGTTTAGTTTAGTTTTGTTTTAGTCCTTTGGTTTTTTTCTGGCCTTTACTACTTTTTGTTTTTTACTTTATTAAGGAAACTGTTGGATTAAGGTCGAGCAACGGTATCATACCTGACGGTAAAACGCAGACAGCTCCTGTGGCAATACTGGACACACATTTTCAACACCCAAAAAAGTTTCACTGGAATAACCTCATTTTCTACTTTGTTCATTAAAAGCCACCACCACCTGAGTTCGCAATTGTACACACACGATGGGGGATGTGTACGTGGATTCGCCTTTCTCTTAGTTCTATAAAATATAGACCCACTGCTTTTGCAACAGAGTCCTTAGTAAAAGGACAATTGAAAATGTTGAAAATGTTTCATTCCCATTAATGAGGCAACAATTAAGTTGTCGGTGGCCGCATAAGAGGTAAATGGAGGTGGAACAAGGTGTCTCTACGTGCGAAGGGCGTAATTAAAAATATGTGAAAGACGGAGATCCTTTCAATGCACCACCAGATATGAAGTGACGAACAAAAAGATGGAAACTCGACAACAAAAACAAACGCGAACATAGGGAAATTATAAACAAGAAAAGGACACACATTAAGTCCCCGCATTGGTGTTAATGTGGGCTCTCGTGGCTCTGGATGCTTTTCCGGCTTTTATCTAACTGGCATCTGCTATTCAGGTTAACGGGCGCGGAAGTCCCCTTGTGCGGCGCGTCCATAATTAGAGACACTGTGTCGAAACTGGGAATTGTCGAATAGCTTACGCGATTGCGATGAATTCGTTGTGTGAAATAATTAAATTAGATAAACGGATATGAAGTAGGTTCCGTTAATTGTATTGTTTAGAACTGACTTTATGTTGGTGTGAAGCCACTACCGCCATCGGCTATTGTACTTCAAAATTAGGTTTGTTGGTGTTTTATGAGTGAGACTATGAAAATCTACCTCAACTGGATAGATTTGGGTATGAATAAACTCTGAGGCTCTGCTTGCACAAAATTCTAGGATAGTTATTTCGTTATGAAATTTTTTCTGTGTTTTGTTAATTAAAAAAAAGAACATTGCACAATAATGCGAGAGTAGGGCACTTTTTTTCTATTCTATTGAATGTGGGTGATATTAAATGACGGTAGACATAAATTTCAATTTCAATTATATAACACTGTGTGATGTTGCAATGTCTAAATATATTGAACATAGAATATTCATTTTTTCATTTAATTTTATGTGAAACATTAAATTTCTGCTACAAGTACATTAAAACTATTTGTGCCTGTTAAAGCACCTAACCTTTCAAGCCCTAATGTACACTAGGGTGCAACACCCTTAGTGTGATAATTTTTGTTGATATTCGGGCGCAACGCCACTAAATATCTCAGAGTACATACAAAAAAGCAGGGAACCTGAAAATCAAGAGAAATGAGAACACGCCGGGGTTACTGTCGGATGTATTCTAATTTTATTTTTCACTTTCAAGCCTATATATACAAAATCTATACACTAATGTTGTTATACTTAACGGATACAAAATGTCTTGCTCGCCATAGAGCATTACTAATACATACATTGAAACAAGAAACAAGTAATAAAGGTAGCATCTCAAATTGAATAATATCTGCTCGTAACAGAGCGTTATCCATACATTAAATCTTAATTACCAAACATTACAAGGTACAAAGGTATCATCTACAAATTGAACGAGACAATAGGCATTGAGATACGAAAGATACCGAATACAAAAGGAACGCATATTCCTGTACAAAAAAAACCTAAATGCTACATGATGGTGTATCGCAATGCAAGCGGATCAACGCCGTGGGTTTATGGCAGTCAATGGAATTGGCGACGGATGCAATTATATCAGCTCTGGTGATGAGTGTATATGTGGATAGTGGATTGGAATTTCCGGTTGCAGCAAAAGATCTTGTTATGTTGAGTCTGGTAGTGATGGCGGCATGGTGCTAAAATCTATGTTATTGTCCAGTCATAAACTATGGCTGGGACGACATTCAAATGATTGGAAATGGCGGAAAATGGCTCAGCATGCTCTTATAATCGTAAGCATGGCTGGGCCGTGGCATTGAGATACATGGATGAAGCGAACGACGGCACCGCACAAATGGCGCCGCATGATCTCATAAACACTACCTATGGTAACCAGACTATGTTGAGAAAAGGAGCCTGCCCCCACTTCTCGCCCCTTCCCCAACCTTCTTAATTTGTCCTAGTTACCTTAGGTTAAGCATAGTTGAGATAGTTCTTAGGCTCTCTAGTTTGTAACTTATATATACTTTAGATGTAATTATGTTGCTTGAATTAAGCCAATAACTTGGGTGGTAGCCCCACTAAACTTATGATTGGCGCGAAATGTTCAAAAAATGTCGAGGACACGTAAAGATAAACCACATCCGAGATGACCACAAACATCAATAAATGCATAATAGGTTAAGGAAATAAAAAATATGATGACGATCATTGACTGACAATAAAAGAGATTGCCATTATTATTGGTATTTCATGTTGATCATTAAAATCCATTGGGAACGATGTTCTGCCTCGGTTGGTTTCAAAATCATTGAATTTTCTGAAAATATTGTTGGATTTTCGGGAGTTTTTCGCCAACATCGTTCTATCATCACTGCATTCACCTGATTTAGCATTGGTTGACTTCTGGCTTTCCAAAACTCAAGATATCACATCGCTGACACTGCTTTGCCTCAATTTTTTTTAATACTTTTCTTTTCGGAGAGGCCAACCGATAGCGCCGAGTCGGCGCACTGAGGTATATAAGCTAAATAATGCTTTTAAACCTGTTCGTAATTGGTTACCATTCCCTTGTTTGGGATCCGTTCTTTTTTTTTTTTTGTTTTACACAAACGGACAAAAGGGGATTTTGAAGTACCCTTATATGTCAGAGCACAGTGCGAGCGGGTGGAGAGGAAGCGGGTAAGGAAAGGAGGTGTCGATGTATATTTGCCTTGAATGCCTGGATATCGCAACGACCAGGAAACACATGATCAGGCAGAACATTCCACATTCGTGTGGTTCGGCTAAAGAATGACTCTCTATGTTTATTTGTGCGGCTGAAATCCACTTTCAACGTGAACTGAAGGGCATTGACAGATTGACGGGTATCGCGGGAAAATGTCTAAATAGGCAGAACACATTCAGCACGTTCAGTTGAGCAACGACCGTGGTAATACCTATAGAAAAGAGATAGGCATGATACGTTGCGCCTGCGTTCTAACGCCGGAATTGATCGACTTACGGCTGAGTCCCCAACAAGTTTCACAGATCGTTTTTGCATCCCGTCGAGCGCGTGTAGTGCAGTTTTGGGTGCGCCTGACCAAATATGGGAGTTGAACTCCATTTTTGGACGAATATGCGCTTTGTAAATAATGGCGAGGTTGGATGAGGTGAAGTTTCTTTTGCATCTCTTAAGGAACCCCATACATTTCAAATATGTGATCATTCCAGCTAAAAGTAGAATTAATTCGAGGATTGATAGTTCCTTGGCTTCATCGATGCAAGTGCGGTTCATCGACAGTATATTTACTTTGGGGTTTCCTTTGACAACAAGAGACAGCACTGAGTTTTTAAGGCACTGAATTTCACTCGGTTAGATAAACCTCACTGATATATCTTGTTGAGGTATGAATTCAATGTATCAAAGATAACCTGCTGATTGGTATCGACGTTCGAAGAGTTTGGACGGGGGTATTCATATGAGTATGGCGCAATGCTAATAACCTTGCCCGTAAAACTAAATTATAATGGAAAATTTAACAAGCATTGACTTGTGAAGGGTACATTCTCATCAGTACGGCCGAAAAATAGGCTATTTTCATGTTTTTTTTTTGAGGAAAGTAATATCTAGACACTCGCGATTTTTCAGGTATATTTATTGTACTTTTAAGCAGCTTTTAAAAAAATTTCAATTAATTTCATGATAACCCCGAGGTAAGGGCACGTTGCGCCGTAGACCGCTGCGAAATAAAGGACCTCGATGGCGACTGTCCTACAGGTCATAAGATTTATCTGAACCAAAAAATCGAAAAAGGTTACTTGTTTAGTATGAGTGTGGTTATGGCATGAACCACAAAAAACGAAATCTATTCAAAAATAACAAAATGGCGACGTTTTGAAATTTATGTGCGCTTTTAATGAATGTTTTCGTTCTTTTTTTTTGTTTATAAAAAAATCAATTTACAACGTATCGACATTCATGCGATATAGAGTTCAATTACGCGTATTAAAAAAACATTAAGTTTCGTTGAAAATTGACTGAGTTATCCAGTCGCCAGCTCGAAAAAAGTTGTTTCCAGAAAACGCGTATACAGTTTTAAGTGTAGTTATTTCGACATACTACCTGCTTTGACTCAGTCTGCTCGGAGGCTCATAACTTTTTAACCGTTACAAATTTGTGCTTTTAACATGATATTCTAGACAGTTATAGATATCGAATTCCCAAAAAAAAATTTTTGACCAAAATTTGACCCAACTGATGAGAATGTACCCTTAATAAGGCCAAGACGGATCCCGGTTGTAGTGCCGATGATGATGATGATGATGATTCATACGAGTATGAGAAACTCAACGTGCTATCATCAGCAAACGAGTGAATTGGGTTGTGAGTACTTGACAAGAGATCATTTATAAATGTCAGGAAGAGAGTGGGTGAGAGTACAGAACCCTGGGGAACACCTGTATTAATATGATGGGTGACAGCGATTTCGAGCCGATGTCATCCAGTTTGGTACTCCCAGGCTCTGGTCTACACCATCCGTCCATCGCAGACAAGGTCTGCTGCGCTGTCTCTTTCCATATATCCTGCCACAAAGGACTTTCCGGGCAGCCTCCTCTTCCCTCATTCGAGCTAGGTGTCCTGCCCACCGGAGTCTCCTGAGCTTGATTTTTCTTACCACATTAGCTTCGAGGTAGATTACGTACAACCCGTGGTGGTAACGTCTCCGGAATCGTCCTCCCACACATGTGGGGCCAACAATTCTTCTTAAGACGTTCCTCTCGAACGCGGCTAAGAGTTCAGAGTGCCTTTTATTGCGCACCCAGGTCTCGGACCCATACATGAGTACTGGTAAGACCATGGTCTTGTACAGTAGTAGCTTGGATGTTCTGGATAAATTTCGGGATTTAAAGAGCCTTGATAGACCATAGTAGGCTTTGTTGGATTTGCTCAGCCGTTCGTGTATTTCTTCTTCCATATTGTTATCGGCTAAAACTACTGACCCAAGGTAGTTAAAGGATTGCACTACTTCAAATTCGTGCTCCACTACCCTGATAGTTTTGAGTATCGAGCTGTTACCCTGGTAGTTTGACCAACGTTAGGTCTTCTGTTCGCAGAAGTTGCCACCATGTACTTAGTTTTCCCTCATTAATGTGCAATGCTAGTTTTTGTGCCGCCTGCTCGATCTGGGTGAAGGAATCCTGTACAGCCGATTCGGTCCTACCGATGATGTCGATGTCATCTGCGTAGGGAACTATCTGGCTGGACTTGGTGATAATAGTCCCTCAAGTTGTGACGCCAGAGTTTCTGATTGCTTTGTCCAACGCCAGGTTGAAGAGGAGGCAGGCCAAACCGTCCCCTTGTCGGAGTCCATTAAAAATGTTTTTTTATTTGTTTTGGACAGCAATGCCGTTATTTTTACTTGACTAGTTACGTTGGTCATGGTCAACCTACAAAGTCGTATCAATTTATTTGGAATGCCGAATTCTCTCATGGCATTATATAGTTCTAGCTCCTCAATAGTATACTGGTTAGTATACCCGCCTGTCATGCGGGAGACCGGGGTTCGATTCCCCTTCGGGGAGCCTCTGGCGCAAGACTAATGACCTTGCCCGGAAAAAACAAATCATTATGGAAAATTTAAGAAGCCTCAGGACTTGCTAAATAAGGCCAAGACCGGTTCCAGGTTGTAGTGCCAATGATGATGATTATATAGTTCTACCCTGGCTATGCTGTCGTAGGCGGCCTTAAAGTCTATAAATAGATGATATAATGGAATCTTAAATTCCTGACATTTTTCCATCCTAAGCCTAAGGGTGAGTATCTGATCAACCGCTGATTTGAATGGGACGAGGCCACACTGATATTGACTAATGATGACTTTAGCGTTTGGGGCTATCCGATCTTGTGGGATATTGGAGAGTATATTATAGGCGGCGGTACTCAGCAAGGTTATACCCCTATAGTTGCTGCACAGTTTGATATCTCCCTTCGTATGTATGGGGCAAATTATACCACGACGCCAATCTTCCGGAATCTCCTCTTGCTCTCACACGTGCACCATGATCTCATGAATTGCGTGATGTAACGCTGTCCCTCTTTGTTTGATCAGCTCAGCTTGTATGCCATCAGTTCCGGGGCTTTATTTGATTAACAGCTGTCTTACGGCTTTTAATGTTTAATCTTGCATTGGTAGAGCCTCAAATTCTTCTGTGAGCTCACTATTTAGCAATTCATTGAAGTGCACTTCCCATCGCTCCAGAATGCCTTCAGGATCGGTGATCAGATTACCCTCTTTATCCTTGCAGTAAGTGCAGCGTGGTGTGTACCGCGTTATACTGCGCATTATTTGGTAGAACTTCCGCGCCTGGTGCGGACCTCGCTCTCTACTTTTATCTATTTCACAGACAAGGTTTTTTTGCCAGGCACTTTTCTTTTGTCTGTGAAGCCTTTTTTCAGATCTTCTGAGCTCTTTGTATTTCTCCTCGCGTACCTGCGATCTATGAGACTGCTGCATTGCCCGATATGCTGCATTCTTACGTTCAGTCGCTAGTTTGCACTCATCATCCAACCAGTCGTTCCGATCTCTACGACTACTGCCTAAGAAGGAGTTGGCAGTTCTAATGACAGTATTCTTCAGGCGTGTCCATTTCTCTTCTACGCTCGGCATTCTGGCCCCAGGACTTACTCTCCCTCCCTCGAGGTCTTCGATGGAGAGTGTTAGCGCATGACCACGGGTGTTACTGGTATTCTCATTGCGTAAGGACGCCGTGTTGATTCAATAAGTCTCCGTAAGGCAAGCGGCGCTCGGAAAACTGTACCAACAAGATAGTGATCCCAGTCGACGTTGGCACCTCGGTACGTTCGTACCGTCATCAGGCTTACGGAGTGGCGTCGATCTATCAACACGTGGTCAATTTGTTTGCGAGTGGTTCCACCAGGTGATGCCCAGGCGGCTCTGTGGTTATATTTACGCGGAAACGTGGTACTTGCAACGACCAACTTTTTCGATGCTGCCAGTTCGATGACTCGTAGTCCATTGTCATTACTGTTCTCATGCAAACTAAGGTAACCTGCGTAGTGCCTGAAAACCGGCTCCCGACCTATTTTGGCATTCAAATCACCAAGAACGATTTTCATATCGTATCTTGGGCAGGCATTGAGGGCCCGTTCGACGTTCTCGTAGTACTCTTCTTTTTCGTCGTCAGGCGACTCCTCTGTACGTAAGATTAAGATCTATGTCAATAAGCCCACAACAATTCAACAACTAAAGGATGAGATAATAATGCATATTGGAGAGATTGAGGTGAGTTTATGTAATGATATTAATAAAATATTATGCTGTCGAAGCTGTAGCAAACGTTTGGTCGATATTACTTTTTTCTCCAGAGTGCCATTGATCAAACCAAACGATTGAATAAAGAAATTGGGAAATTATTGTATAGAATTTGGTATACTTCCTTCTGAAATATTTTCTTTTTATTGGAACCATCTTTATATAACTTGTCGTTCCGCACGAAAATTCGAAAGTCTCTTCTATGTTTGGAGATTAACGAGACTATTCGCGCGCCCCTCCAACGATTTTCTTGGTAGCAATGCCTGTCAATTGAAGCGGCTGCTCTCCAACAAAACGAGATGTGAGATTATGTTTGAATTCATTGAACTTATATTTCACAGTTGTCAGAGATTGTGTGGGCTACCCATCCTGGTATTCAATTTCGTTTTGTTTCAACACATGTTCTTCCGCCCATCGATTCACAGAATTGCATTGACTGTTTTCAATTTTACCAAAAAGCAGGAAACTAAGGCCCAACATAGGCGAGCGCATCGGACAACAATGTAACCTTGACATTTTTTTGTCTGACAGCTGTCATAAACAATGAGTTTGACACTTCAGCTTTAGGGTATTTTTGCTATGAACCAGTGAAGTTGTATTTTATGTAATAATAAAATATTTAAGTTGATAAACTAATAAAGAATCGTTCCGCTGGATTGTGTAGCGTTGCAGGGCTGTTCACTGAAATACCTTTTGCAATAAACAGAAGAATCACTCTGAAAATGTCCTGCAAAATATTTCGTTTTAATTGGAACGTCAACAATATAAGCCTTCAACCACTGCACGAGACGAAATCAACTAAGTGTAGTTTGAAGAGAACATTGTTCAACTTTAAACAGTCATCTACATTCAGTATATTTCGGGTCAGAAGTTTACAGTTATTAGAAACAATATCAAGGTTTCTACTTCTACATTTCAACTGTTCATCACTCTCCTTCTGCTCGTCGGATTTTGCTACCTTCTAAGCTCATTTCCCTTTCAGGATATCCATTTTCTGAACAAGGCAAATCGGTGATTTACCCTGCCTCCCAGACGGCACTCCGAAATCCCTTTCTCGGAGAAGGAAAGCGATAGCCCGATACGTAACAGCTGCAGGATAGATTCTGGTAAGACTGGAGGAGGTCGAAGGGCATGTCAAGGCAAGGCATTTGCAATCATAATACCGTCGTGGCCTTCATTTATTTTTTAGCTGGCAATATGCCTTCGACAAATTACCATTAACACTAATGAATGGGTTCGCCTAATGGCTTGGGCTGTTTCGTCTTGTTATTCTAATTGCTGGTAGGTTCGGTGGCAGCAGAAGGCACAGACACCGTTCTTGCTGTCGGTACAAAAGTCGCCAGAAGATTGTACGTCATAGGACTGGAAGGAGTCGTCGGGCGAGGGAATCTAAGGACGGCCAGATGAGAGGAATTTGTTGATTGTTCTTTTTGCTTTTAACGTGGCCCTTAAAAGTCATCCGGATTGACTGGGTGGGGCTGTTGGGAGTCCACTTAATCTTGCTCAATGGTCATGGAATTAATTTTATTTAATTCAAATTACGTACTGTCCAGATGAATCGGTTGGTGTGTAATCAATTATTGATCTTGGAGCAGTTGAAGTTTTATATTTTCACTTGGGCTACTCCTCTTAGTATTAAGTCCTTTCATCTCATTTTCCATCGACTTTGAGCATGCTGTTTGAAGCCAAATAAATAACCAAAGTAATCGAAGTCATGTAGCCGAAGACCGAAAAATTCAATTTGACGAGATTTGCGACAGCGGAGATCAAAGTGATTTGAGTTTTGGGTGCCATTTTCTGGGGACATTTCTGAAAGCAATTTTTAGTGTTTGCCGGAGTTCCAGTGCACACGTTGTCTAACCGTATCCATAATTGTACGGGTTATTTGAAGGTTTTCCGAACCAGATTTCAGATGTGGAAATTATTCAATCAGGTGATTAAGTGATATATGGAAAGGAATTGTGAAACCCCGCTAGTTAATCGGATTTGTTTTCAATGAAATTTACACTATCATCATGCGTCAACCGTATTACTGACTTCGTAATAACATTGGTGACGTGAGTGAGTTAGAGCAGAATTAATCTGTCGAACCAATTAAATATGTATATGGGTTACGAAACCATCTGTCAACTGTATTACTGTTAAAGTTTGTACGTATCGAGTATCCAATATGCGCCGAAAGGTAATTAATTACATTGATTTATTTACTTATTTACTCACAATCACGTATATATGGATCAAAATGAATAAAAAACAAACATTTGTTTGAAGATGAAGCGAGAAAATTAAAAAGCCAACTGAAACCTTGACGATGTGAATGATCAAAATGGATCAAAAATAAACAGACATGGTGTTACATATTAATTTGGGGAAACGAAATCCATCATTTTTCATTAAGTGATTGTATGGTTATGTATCTAAAACAAATTTGATCGCGACATTCCATACTAAAAAAAAAATTCTGATTCAGCTGTCAGTCACAGGGTGTAAAATATGGAAATTAACCAGGATGAAATTCGTTATATACTCGAAACAGTGCGGGAAAGCTAAGGAAGACAGGTAACGAATTTAAAAAAAGGATATTTATGGGCAGTTGTATGAGAGTCCATCACTAAGTACCCGCGCTTGATGATATGTGCTGTTACCGATTAAGCTGACACCATATTGAATGTCAAATTGACTTAAATTTTAGTTTCTGTTTGACAGCTGATTGATTTTGTTTTTTTTTTTTTATATAAATCCGGGCAAAAAGTCAGTCCACGGAAAACAAAACGTGAGAAGCGTTGTTGAACGTTCTGCGTATGTGAGTCATGTGATGAGAGGACCAGACATACCGACATATTCTAGAAAAAGAGGGACATAAGAAATGTAGAGGGATCGCGTCACATGGGGCTTGGAATATTCCTTCGACTAGCGGTTAGACAAATCTGAGAGCAGAATTGTTCTATAGGATTATGTCGTCGATGTGTAAGAGGAAACTAAGCTCCTTGTCACTTAACCTGCCCAGATCACGAAATAGAGTAAATAGACGATAGGGGTTGTCGAATCAGCAAATAGGGGCGGGGAGGGGAAAGTTTGCCCCTCAGGGAAAACGTATTTGAATAGAATTTGTCAACATTAACTTCCAAACATTTCCTCTAGCACCGAACCGAAAACTGTCGATATCTATATATATATATATATATATATTTTTTTTTATTTGTATTTATTGATTTACTTATTTAGTTATTTATTTATTTATTTATTTATTTTCTTTTTTTTTATTTTTTTAATTTTTTTTTTATTTTTTTTTAATTTATTTTTAATTTTTTTTTTAATTTATTTATTTTATTTATTTATTTTATTTATTTATTTATTTTATTTATTTATTTACTTATGTAATATTAATATTTTTTTTAATACACTTCTCTCGGGAGAGGCGAACCTATGGCACCGAGATACCACCAAACAACTGTTGAAGTTCTTTTTGAGCAATTGCATGTCGTAAGGCTCCGGGAAGACTCGCGTGGGAAGGGTTTTTCCACAGCTTCCCGGCTCTGTAACGGAACGAGTTCTGATGCGGTGATTTTCGCGCCGTCGGTTTTTATTAAGGAAAATAACGCAAAGACCATCAGGGCTGGGAGTGAATTCATCTTCAAGTAGAATTAGCTTCTTTTCAATCATGGGTCCATCAATAAAATGAGAAACAAGGTAGAAATTAGGTAAGTATTTGAAATAAGAGGAGTCGGGAACAAAAGCGTCTTCACTGTTTACAATGACATGTGGATCCGATGAGGTTCCCGAATTAACAGAAAAAAGGAACCATAACCATTGCATTTATGTTTGTGATTAACACTAGGTAATTTTGGAAAATTTCGATGAATTATTTATTATATATCACGTAACGATAGAAGCGTTCGGTTATACCAAGGAGGTAAGAAGATTGAAAATATATAGTATAAAAAACATTATTTGCGTTGTGAAAAAAAAATACCACCTCAGAGCATATAACACTATCCTGCTTAGGTCATATAAGTATTATCATGGTTGTTGCTTAACTGAACTTAATGAATGCAACATTTTTCCGCGATACCCGTCAGACAATGAGTGGACATCAGTTCATATTAAAAAATATCTTCAGACGTACCGATAAACACAGAGAATAGTTCTTTAGTCAAACGACTAAACGATCTTCTAATCATTGATCATTGTAATCATCAGTAATGCAAGCCCCATTCGCCGCGTCCTTTTTTTGCCCCTCTCTTTTCATCAATAGCACCATGCTTTAACATTTAAGAGCACCTCAAAGTCGCTTTCGTGAGATTTTCATATATAAAACATATTCTAAGTGGCCCTTCATCGTTTTTGTCTACGGAAGTTGTGACTATATGGATAACCGATCCTTTTTGCTTGTTAAATTAAACCCCGGACTATAGTACTGCGCTATAGGAGTGAACCGACGACTTCCGGCTAGATCCTATCCTTCACGTGACTTAACCCGTTTTCCTTTTATTTGAACTGAATTCTTATATTATGTTTATGTTATTTAGGCTGGAGAAATACATTATGTTTATTTTTATCACCTCTGAAATAATGTTCGTTTTAACAACTCCGCTTGTGCATGATCGACTTCATCGAATCCACGAGTCAATAGCTCTTATCATACTGCTCATGATTGTATTTTCGCCACCTGCAGATACTTCAATTGCCTGGACTAGTTTAGTTTTAGTAGAGCTACCACGCCATTTATAGGCTTAATTCAAGCAACATAAGTATCTACAGCTAAAGTATATATAACATAGAAATTAAAGAGCGAAAGAACAAACTTAACTAAGTTTAATCTAAGGTAACTAGGCCCCATCCTTCATGATCAGTCCACCACGGAAGTTCATGGATAGAACTACAAGCACCTCTTGGAAACAAGGGGAGCTCCTCACGCACAGCTCAAGTAAGTCAGAATTTTACTGTTTTATTGAGTTGAGGGCTTCGTTGAGGAAGGCCTCCGGAGGATGCGACACGGCTGTATTCATTTCTGCTGCAGGTATCTGTGGTTCATTATCACCCTTTTCACTGGTAATGCTCCTACAAGGCCTTACTAGGTTCGTTCTTGCTTCACCGGACTCCAATTACTGAAGTCTTATAATTAATACTAAAATGATCCGTTGTATCAGTTTGTTTAAAGACGTTATAGTGTTTACGAGGATAGTGGAGACCGTGCGATTCGAACTGACGCTATGACGGTTAGATTCACTAAAAATTGAACCAATATCCAACACATCAGGCGACTGACGAGTGTAAGAATTCGATTGCTAGACTAAAGTACACTCATCTAATGTGGAATTTCTATGTTATTATCGATATACGGCTGAAGCGTTTTGCTTATTCAATTTTCTTTCCGTGTTGTTATTCACTATTTGCTTGTGTACTGTGTGTGTATCTGTTAGAAACGCCACAACGTCACTATCAAGAATTTGGACAACAATTCTAATGGAATACGTTTGTAGTACGATCTTAGGGAGCGCGTCTCCTTGTCTTTAAAAGGATGAGGGTCTCTTTGTTCGACCGCTCCCTATTTACTCGATGCGGTCTAAACCACCGTGCTGCTTCCTTTGAGGGACGAGTAGCGACCGTTTATGTTGAGATTTATAAAAGGCGTTTTTGTATCGGGTTTGTTTAAGATACTTCAAGCTTATTTTATTGCGACTCTGATTTTAATAACTGTATTTAAATTTGATTTAGATTTATTCCCCCAACCTAGAGACTGATCTTCCAATCCAAAATCCATCGCGCTTTTATACAAATCTTCATTGGGATTTGTATGTGAGAAACTGGGGGAAAGTATGGGAAATCTATTTTTAAAACATAAGCCAGATGTAGGATGATTACAATGCATATGCATGGAGATAAGGATTGAACGAATTTTGATCTATTTATAGAAATAGACACTTGGTTCGTTATCACGTGGTTATTTGTACATACGATGCATGTGAAGATATGCATCGTGATGTTTGAATTTTAATGAATTGAATTCAATGTTCGACAATTGAACGTTTGGTTCAATTTGCTTGACATTGAATTAAACGTTGATTTGGGGATATAAATTGTTTGGATGGGAATTTTATTAGTGGGTAATGTGTATGTGAGAGGGAAATGGTAGGGCTTCCTGGCCCACTACACGTTTGATGTTTATCTCAACCGCGTGAGTCGGAGTTGACCCTCTTTCATCGTTGCATCTACGTCGAAGCTGACTGCAGACCCACTTTCTCAAACAAGGTGATCCCTTCCTTCCCTAGTTGACCTAATTATTTCCACCAATCTACCACAGACGCATTTAGACGTTTTACAAATCATGCCGTAGGTATGTTCGGTACTGGCGATCTTCGGAGTTTAGTTGAGCCTTAGATCGTCGTCACTGATGACAGCTGAGTTGGTTTATTCCATATCGGTAGCAGGTAATAGGATGAATCTTCTTCTCTCTTAGTATTCGATGGATTGACATCCGACACCTACGCCAATGATTAGTCATATTACTGCTTATTGGTCACACTATCCGCACCTACGGCAACGTTTAATAATATTAATAGACATTCGGAATACTTTAGCTTAATATTTATTTCTCGCTTACATTCGCATCCAAATGCATTTATTTTCAAGGAACAATTAGTACGTTTGATCTCTGGGCCCCAAATTTAACACATGAGTTATCGTTGTAAAGGCATCTTCCATTGCATTACCACCAACTGGTTGTCTATATAAATGTACTTGCTTGATTTGCTCTGAGTTATGTATTAAGTGATGAGGAAGAATCAGTATTTACCCGACCACCTGAACTGTAAGGAAAATTCCGGATACGATAGAGTACATCAATATAAGGTAAAGTATTCCCCAATTCTCCTTTAATGAAACCCACTGAGAGTATTTGCGTCGTCGGCTGTTGGAATACAATACCAGAACGTGTTCTGTAAGCAATTTGCCACTATGTAGACACCACATTTTGTACCCTTTTTCAAAAATAAATCTGTCAGCATCTACCTAACAGCTGTCTATTGAATTTCATTAAACTACACAGTAGTCTATGAACTGCAATAGGAATTTCCATCGAATTCTTTAGAATGTATTTCTTGGGTACAATTCTATAAGTTTCCTCTACCCACTTGCTGGTAGATCCACCATCTTGAATGAATAACAGAAATCAATTTCAGTTCGTGTGGGGATAACTTAAGCATAGGCGACATAGCGTGTGTAAATACAGATATGTATTTTTAGGCTAAGGATGAAGCAGTTGTCACCGCCGCAATGGGAGAAAAATCCTTTTGATGAGAAGCTTTCGACAATTGTTAGTAAATATGCAATAAATCTTATCTAACCGCAAGAGTGTTCACACTCCCACCGCGGTATCCCTCCGTCGGTGTTAGTATTTTGGATTTAATCGACAGTAATAAATCACTGCTACAGACCATGACATTTGTTTTTCATCTTCCTCGATAACCAAGCCAGATTTGTCGTGAAGATTCGCCAGAAAGATGCAAATATTGTCGCATGTCTTTTTATCTTTAAGCTTAGAAAGTGCCTAACGACATTTTGTGGACTTTATGGTTTGTGGAGTGATCTTTACTGCAGGGGATAAAAACGGGTCGAAAATTAATCGACTAGAGGGGAAGGAATGGTGTTGATGCCGGGAAGTATGGTGTGGTGCTCGAAATGACGTTCTTTGCTATTGATGACTGGGATGGCTTAGAATTGGATAAAGGTTTAGGTATATTGCCAAAGCTGTGTAGAGGTATTCGTTGTTTCGATTCCGATTTTTGACAACTATACCATATTCCTGCTCAACAAGTAGCAGATGTAAAAGGTTTCTGGCAACCATTGCTTTTAATTTGAATAAAAACCAAAGTATTTAAATTATATTCTTATTAAAAATATTTTTACATAGAGTGAGTTGTAAATTTCACTTTTTAAGAAGAATATCATCCAAATATTGTCCATCGCGTTGCATGGGAAGTTTGGGTGATTGTAAAAATAAAGCTACGAATATAATCCAAGTGGTTCATTTTTACTCATATTTTAAAAATACATAAGCCTGCCACCAAACACCCTTTACAAAACAAAAGCATTGTGGCACTTTTTTCTTTCTCCCTTTCTTTACTTTCCCCATTTTTGCTATCCTACAAATCTTGTTTGTGCTTCCCGGAATTTTTACACACATTTTTGAGGCAAAACTCAGGAGGTCCAGAGTATAAAAGAGCGGCGCATTTTGAATTCGACATCAAAATTCGACTTAACCCATCTAAAGCAATAGCTATAATTCTGAGTAGTAAACACTCCCAACCTAGTTCTCGATATTCACAGAATATCCGAATACAAATGGGAGGTACTACGATTAGACCACAGGACTGGATGAAATATCTTGGGGTCATCTATACCCCTAAAATGAATTTCATGAAACATGTGACCCACATTCTCCAAAGGGGCCTCGGTCGGTCTAAGCAACTGCACAACATCTTGAAGTGGAGCAACAAAGTTGACACCAAAGTTAAGCTTCTCTGCTATAAGCAGCTAATCCGATTTGGAATATCGTACGCCTTTCCCATATGGTCCTGCATATCTTCGGCCCAAATGGAAAGACTTCGAGTTTTCGAAAGAAAGCTCCTCAGAAGATGCATCAACCAGTTTAGAAGGCCTGACGGCCGCCACTACCCCACCGCTCACCTATATGAAGGTGCCTCGATTGTCCCTATCGACGAGTACTTGCTAGAACTAGCATATAAGTACCTCGAAAGCATTCAGAACAGCGAGAACCCACTTGTACGGGAGTCTTGCGTTCTTGACCCTTCTCTCTTTCGATCTCTTCGGATCAGACCACCACAATTTGTCCTTCAATACCCTTCCCAACAAAATTCTCCTCTATAATAGAGGATTCCTGGACCCATCCCATAGGGTCTACTGCTGACACACTATAAACACGCACGTACAGTACAAGAGAGCACAAGCACACACACACACACACACACACACACACCGACCAAAGCGCAGATTATCAGACCCCCCCCCCCCCCCCCCCCCTCTTTCTTTTTCATATATCTCGAGACCGAGCCCAACATCCTCACGGATGTGGGTGATTCTGGTTATCGCAAGATGACCAGAAGCCAGAGACAAGATGAAGGACACATCTGTCCTTGTCTCGCCAAAGTCGACCCTCTCACCACCAATTTTTTTTTTTTTTTTTTTGAATTCGACATCACAACTCGCTTGTTTCGCGTTCAAAGCGTGCGATAGTCTCCGACTTCATAAATGATAACCGGGCGGACGTGGTTCTTGTAACCGAAACTAGGTTGCATCCATTTTCCCGCCCCGTATTCCCAAACTTTTCCATAATTCGAAGAGATCGAACCATCACTGGCGGTCCCACCATCAACGGAGATGGCACCTGTATACTGGTTAAGAGCGAACTTCGCCATGAAGCTATTGACCTTCCACATTTTGAGTCCATACAGGTCTCCGGGGTTGAATTGCATCTAGCTAATAATGGTGGAGTGAATATATACTCCGTATACCACTGATATAAAACCAATAATGGCCCCATTAATCCCGAAGATATCGGCAAATTAATAAGGTCCTTGGGCATACAACCTTCATCATAGGGGGCGATTTCAACTCTATCCAGTGGGGCATCCCCACTGGAACAACACTGTCTCTTGCCCAAAGGGCACAAAGTTGTTCCAATGGTACACCGAAAATGCTCATGCCCTCAACTTCGAAATAGTCGCACATTGTGTCCAAATATATACTTTCCCAAATTATTCATTGTGTCCAAAGATTTACTTCCCCAAATCACTCGTCCCCAAGTATCGGCGGGTGTATCTGACCACAACGCCGTGACCATGTTCATCCGAGGCTATCGAGCATCCCGGGCTCATATCAGATACATACCCGATTATGGGCGCACAAATTTGGACAACTTCAATATTACATTGAATGAAAAACTCCACGAACTCTCTCTTCCCGCAGGACAGGAACCTAAAGACGGTTGAGATAATAACGCTGCAACTCGACTTCACGAGATTCTAGTTGAAACTTCAGAGACTCATGTCCCGAAATACAAACTTGAAAAGACTTATCAGATTCCCCTTGACGATTTCACTATTCGTCTCATCCGGGAGCTTAAAAAGCTCTGCAGAATGGAATATCGTCACCACTTTACCCAAAGGGAACCATTATCGCGATCCATCATTCACAATATTGGTACACTGATAAAACAAAGAATCCAAAACAACCCTACACGACAATTGGGAGACAAACTGGTATTCAGATGGACCAGAACATTTATAAAAATGTTAAAAAGATATGTGGCACTTCTCGTATCACTGGTCCAATCATACACAACGGTGTGTTGTTAATAATGACACCAATAAAGCAAAATTATCGGAGAGACCTTTGAAAATAATCACAGAATTACTCTCCAGGATGGGGACCCGGATACAAGTGCAATCATTAATGCAGAGGTCCAAAATAAACTAGACAATTTTAACGAGCCAATTGTTGTCTTCAACCCATCTAGCAGTGCATACTTCGATGACACACGTGGTAATGGTCACGGTTTCCTCACGGCAAATACCCTAATAAATCTAGTTAAATCTCGAAACCCCAAGAAGTCACCCGGTATCGACAACATGTCGTACCACTCGTTGCAAAGGCTTTCTGCTTTATTCTTTATAAAGCTCTCCATTCTGTTCAGCCATGCCTACAACATGGGGTACTTTCCCCAAACTTGGAAGCATGCTGTTGTCTGCCCGATAGCAAAAGTTGGGAAACCAACATATCACCTCTCAAGCTTTCGTCCTATTTCGCTCCTCACCTGCATAAGCAAAATATATGAACCGTTCATATGCGAGAAGCTAAATAAGTTTATCACTGCCAGGAACCTAATACCTGATTTCCAATTTGGATTTCGAAGAGCGCACAGCACCAACATATTTCAAAACCACGTCTGCGTGCGCCTCTTTAATTGAAAAGGCTTTTGATACAGCCTGGATCGAAGGTCCCGCTTTTAAATTACTGAATACTGGCCTCAGTAGAACGCTGTGCAGTATCATCTACCAGTTCGTTCTAAGCAGAATCTTCCAAGTTCGAGTGAATGGAAAGCTATCCCGAACTTTCAACACCGCTGCAGGCGTACCACAGGGCTGCATTCTAGGCCCCATCTTATTTAATTTCTACACCTCAGATATTCCTCGTCCTGCGGATGGGAGAGTAAACAAGATAGGCTATGCGGATGACGTGCTAGTGTACACGTCATCCAAAAGCCCAAAACTCGCAACAAACCGACTCAACCGTCATCTGGACGAACTGTATCAGTATTACAGTCGATGGAAAATTCGACGTAACCCATCCAAAACAGTAGCTATCATTCTGAGTAGTAAACACACCCAACCTACTTTTCGATATTCACAGAATATCCGCATACAAATAGGAGGTACTACGATTAGACCACAGGACAGGATGAAATATCTTGGGGTCATCTATACCCCTAAAATGAATTTCATCAAACATGTGACCCATATTCTTCAAAGGGGCCTCGGTCGATCTAAGCAACTGCACAACATCTGCTCTCGCTAAAGAATTTGATCACACCCTTTACGCCGCCCTTACACCTCCAGCTGGGACAGACACCCACATTAAGGACCGATCCGGATATTAACGACCCGCGGGACGGAAGTAAGCCTAAAATTCCCCAAAAAAATATAACTTTACACCTTGATGGGTAACATCTCGGCTTCAATGTGGTACACACCTCTAAATCTCCTTGACATGTAGCACTGGATACAGTTGGTAATAGAACGGACAAGTTGGAGAGAATTATGGGTTGAGGACCGTGCCCACTAGAAGTTAAGGCACTCTTTAAGAAAAGAAAAAAAAAAGAAAAGATACAGCCAAGCCGTTCCACGGCAAATAAGGTTATATCTATCTTTCAGAAAGCACGTTCAGTGTCTATATATGCGGCCATACAGGTGCCTAACATATTCACTACGAGCAGCGACTTATTTATTTTGGCAATACACCAAAAATAATGTTTCGCATTTTAATATTCAATCTGAGATCCCAAAAGCATATGTGATGGAATACTGCCTCGGGTTATTGTTGAACTAACAAGCCACATTAACAGAGTGTGAGTCGTTTACCTCTTCACAGAAGGGTATCTCACTTCAAACTTTCCCCATCACTTCCTGTGCTTAAAAAAAAAAAACAGGCGGCCTCTAATTGACACGGAAAACGTGCTAAGTGCCACGAACACGTCCGTGATTACTGCTTCCTACACAGAACGTCTTCAACCACATCCTGGGAGACTTTCTTTCGGCATACGTACTCTGCAGTACCCGCCTTTCCTTCAGCCATTTTACCCTTGAACGAATTGGCCTAACATTCATTCCACAGTTCTGCAGCACTCTGGTAGGTTGTTTATCTGTCAAGTTAACTACAAACGTTAACAGTTCGGTACTCCCCTATTATGTGAGATTCGTCCTGCTTTGAAGTACGCCCCCTAAATCTGAAGCCGTTAAACTGTTCACCCTAATTAGCACGGAAGCGTAACAAAAGATGGAAACGTGTTAGGTTCATTGAATCTAAGAGGTAATTTAATGACTCTTATTCCATTCAAAGATAAAAAGTAGTTCTGGATGAGGAAATTAATTACAAACACAGCAGGGGGAGCATCCGCTTGCCTCCGTTTAGGTCGCTCTGTAAGCCAACGATCATAAATTTCACTTTTATGGAGTAACTTAAGCTCTCAATCGCAAATGGTATCCGTTTTCCAGTAACGCAGTTTACGGCCGTTTGTATTTGAACCAAGTAAGAAAAAAAAAGGAAACTTCTTAAATCGATGGGATATGGAACGCTACCAAAGCCGCCTGCCGTCCGTCTTTTAGGATATTGGAACTCACATAAAAATTGCTTTTTTTTATGTTTTCTTTTATAGGAGCCAAACCAATACTGCCTGCGCCTTGTAGTATGATTCGTTTGGATAGGAGTTCGCTGCTGCTGTTGTATATCATAACATGGACTTAGGCAAAGTAAATTACGTACATAGACTTGCCACCGATATATTGTATTTGGGGCAATGATTCAAAAGTGGCCAACCGAGCGAGCGCCGGAGTGCCAATAATCTTGGCACAAAATTTACACAACATCAAAGCAATTCGTTCAATTTATAAAAAAAAGCAAAACAAAATCGGGGAAAAACACGAGAAAGGGCAACTGCCTTCGGAAGGCGTTCATGTGGACCCAAGGCTGTATAAACTTTTTGGCACTAAACGGCAGAGAATTTGGGATAGGTTACCTATTATCTTGGTATGTGGCTACTGCGTATTGGAGACGACATTTGACTCAGCTTCCTATCAGAGGTTATAAAATCTGTGAGCATTTCACGAGTCTTTAGTTAGATTAAAGGACAAGAGAAGATTGACTTCGATAACATTCATGTGGGAATGGCTGCAGTTTAGAAGCTATTATAGTGGATAGTCCGTAAGTGGTACTTTAGTCTTCTTCATTTATCTACCATTATTTCTTCAGTGAAATAAATGGAGGATAAAATGGTAGCGAGAAATTGCTTGTAGATTACACCTACGTAATTTCATGCTGAAATTAGTTTAGAATTTTATAACGTCTTATTTTCAGACCTAAGTAAATTGATTTCCCATCCCTAGACGTTCGAAAACAGACTGGTGTAAATTGAAGTGTGAAAACAATGAAAGTACCACCACACAACAAGATGTAAACATTGTCTGGAATAAAAATTCGTCCTCTAAAGATGCTCAAAAACAGATGGCTATACTCTATATGTCGAATGTTATAAGGTCAAATGCCTATTTTGACAATATTGTCGGCCTTGACAATATTGTCAAAATATAATGCTGTAGATTTCTATAACAAAATGAAATAAGAGTAATAAACAAGCCGCGCTGTCCCTAAATGCAGATGGAAGTCTGTGACGGTTCTTTAATACGTTCCCAAAGAACCGCCCATCCTTTTAAATTAACCACCTTTCAAACCCATAGTACTTACCTGCAATTAGGGGCAGCGTAAGCTCCCCTGCAGCATCACACCTGAAAGTTAAACCTCATCAAGGCATGCATCACATTGAATTATTATATGAACCGTACCATATCTCCATCGGCTCCGCTTGTCAGCAATTATAATAGATAAATACTTGCTGGCCAGCGTAATTGTTGACACAGTCGTGGCCGATGGGTTTTGCTACGGTTCATAACCATTTATTGCCCCAGTCCCGAGGTTCGCAACACTTGCGACCAATTTCCTTTATCGGTTATCTACCGATCATGGGATTTGGGCACTATTATGATTGACGTAAGACAATCATACCCCATATCATGCCTATCGATGCTCCGACCTGTTAAACAAACAAACACACAGTAGCATCACTGTGCTTATCTTATTAGCCGACCGCTGGTCCATGGCCACCTTGGGCGAGATGTACGCTTGCACATCTGCAAGTCTAATTCCTCGCCATTATACTCATATACTGGCACCGTCTTGTAAACAAGACCCACATTTTCGGCTGACCTATCGTCACTATTTTTGTACACTAACGTCACCAGAATGTATAGCCTACAATAGCATTAGTATGAACGCCTGAGTAAGCACGATGTGCATATCATCGTGACTCTTGAAATAGCGTTTTTGTGTATCTTAAAGCAAAAACCTATTTCGTTCTCAAGCGCAGGTCATCAAAGATTTATGGCCCTCGAAATAGCGTTTCTGTTTATTTAAGACACAGAAACCTATTTCTCTCTTCGGCGACTTCGCTATCGCGTATCTCTATAATACGTACAATTCATTACCCCAGCCCATGTTTATTCAGGTGCATTTTCGTCGTTGCCGATATGCAGGCTGAAGGGCAACGTACTTGTCCTATACGGACACATGTACAATCCTCCCCTATCGATGCAATTTGCGGCCATCGAATCTGATGGATGTGAGTTGCATCGTGGAGTCAGATCGTAACCACAGCGAAGCGTACACGTACCGGGGACGTAGCGTTTATCAGAGTTTAATTTCAACAGCTAAGAGTGCGCACGCGTCGAAAGTAAAAATGCTACCTCCGGTCCAATATCTCCGCGACTAGTGTGAAGGGCAAAATACGAATTGTTTCGGTGATCTACGGAGTATCTTCCTTGTCGAAGTCGGTGAAATTGAGAATATGTTTTGTGAGTTTGACTATTTGAGACATATTGAGTGTGTTTCTAAAACCCCGAAGATCTTTGGAATATACTGAAGTGTCAAATGGGGAATCTAAAGCTTTCGATCGTGAACAAGTTATAAATAAAAATTTACTTGTATAATACAAACCTATTCAAGAGTTATACCGTAGTGAGAAATAAAAAGTTGTTTAAGTGCATGAGAACTTTGCGGTTCCAGACAATCATTTGTGAAAATAGATTCAGAAATAAAAATAAAGAGTTTACCACTAAACAACACAGTGCTTTCCATTTTCTCTTTTATTTGTGGAATTTGATGAACAGTTTTCTGCGGAGAAGTGTTGGGGAATAAGCGAACCAGTGTTACGACGACGCCAAATTATTTCCCCACAAGTCAACCGGGAAACAGAGGAATACAGGAAGCTATCCTTATTCGAGTTTTTTTTTTTTTTGGATATATTTATCTCAGCAAAAGTCAACCTATAGCATTGCATCAACGACGTGAGATGCTTTTAAGAAGCTGTAGCGCTCCGAAAACACTCTTGTCAAAGAAGAGTTGTAGAGTTTTCTCGATCAGCAACACGGATTTTAATAGAGACACCTACATCTAAATCGCCAATTATTGGGATCCATCGGATTGCCTTGTGGGACGTAAAAAACCGGAGTTCTTTAGAATGATATTAGGAATCTCACAGGTCCTGTACACACATGCGATAGCGCATATGTTACTGCTTTGTTATTTAAACGGCATGCTAGTCTGTGAATATTTTCTGTTAGATCAGTGGAAGTTGGCAGATCTGTAATGTTGCATTAGGTGCGGTTAAGCTTCGAAATCAGACAACTTTGTTTACACTAACGTCGCACAAAAGGAAATTTTGAAGTACCCTAAATGTCGGAGCACAGTGCGAGTGGGAGAAGAGGTAGTGATTAGGAATAGAGGTATCGACGAACATTGGTTTTAAATGCCTGGACATTATAACGACAAGGAAACACATGATCAGGTAGAGCACTCCACATTCGTAGGGTTCGGCCAAAGAAACATTCTGTGTGTTTATTTTTGCGCCTGAAGTGGACTTTCAACATGATCTGATGTGCATTCTCAGATTGACGGGTATCATGAATGTCGGGAGAGGCGGAACACATTCAGCAAGTTCAGCTGAACAACGACCATAATAATACCTATAGAAAAGAGATAGGCATTATACGTTGGGTGTATGTTCTAACAAAAGATTTGCACGCCTAATGGCTGGCCTCAATAAGTTTCACTACTCAATGTTGCATACTATCGAGCATGTGTATCGCAGTTTTGAATACGCTTGGCCAAATATGGGAGTTGAACTTCATCTTGGGACCAAATGTAAATATATAGACCGATAGCCCCAGGTTGGGCGCCAATTATAGCTATGGCTCACGTTGGGACCTAATTATGGATCGATAGCCCCACGTTTGGGCCCCAATTAGTTCGTTCTCAAGTCGGGAATCAATCATAGCTTGTGGTCTTACTCTTAGAGTCAATATAGTCATTCCCCTCGTTGGGAGTTACGTGTAGCTCGTTGGTAGTTATGTGTAGCTCGTTCTTCCCTCCTGGAAGAAACGGAAAAACCGGTGGTATAGAGTGACCTTGTGGGGAGGAGACGTAAGTTGCACCGGCCTACGGCGCTGATTCACTTCACTCCCCATCATCTCTAAAAGCTTGCGTTGAAGAAAACACCGACAAAAGAACGAAACGCCGCCGCGATTGTTCACAACCAGGAGTAAAGGGAAACACATGATTTGGTTTATTGTTAGCCACAACTGATTTGTATTTTATTGTTACTTTTGCTCACATTATATATCTTTATTTTGTACGCCATTCGGTCTATGTTCACAACTTCACCAAATTGCAGTGGATCTTTTTATTTAGACGTAAATGTCATTATAACAGGACTGGTGTCTTTACACGTTACAACAAAATTCGAAAACCCGACTTAACACCACAACAAACACTCAACACACGAAGGTTTTAATTCGAATAGAACATCCTTGGTAACAGGTTCGGAAATGTCACTATCAGGACGAAAGGGTTGGTTTAATTCCGCGACTCTGGGATATGCTGAACGCGTGCCCACAGCGCTACGGACAGCGGGAGTGGCACGACCGGTTCGGTCGGCAGATGAAAAAGGACTCAGCGATACTAATTCGCTGGCGAAAGAAATTCCGCCAGTGAAACTGGCTTTCTTACTTTGAGGGTGCATTTTCTATCCCAAGAGAAACGTGAAGTCTCTCTTTGGGGGTAGGTAACCAGATCTCCTAGCGAAGATCTATAATGGTACACATGTATGTGTGAACATTGGTTCTTCCCATGGAAACGAATCTGAAAACAAAGAAAAGGGAATAATGGGCATCAATGAGATGTGAGTTCGGCTAAGTAAACAGGCCGCATCTCATTGGGTGCTAATTGGGGTTTCTGTTTGTTCATGCCGCTAGTCATGAGAAGCAGATCCATAAACACGTAAGACAAAGAGACCGTATAGATCATTGTCTAGGAATGTGCATTGCAGCTGTATTGATAGACCGCAATGCTGGTGGGCATGGTGCTTATTGGTTTTAGCGTATTCACAGGGAATTGGTGGTAATAGCATCGCTGCCAAGAGTAAGTATACTATTTCTATTTGCATTTGCCTATGCTGTAGGATTTAATTGATACCTAAGACGCAAGATGCATATATTTGCTTTTGTCCCTTGGGTTTCGGTCGCCAGCCAATGTGTATATAGGGATTTTATTATACACATGGTGAGGCTGGGGATAGGCGACGCAATGTTTATGATCCTTGTTATGATGGTTACATTGTATCTAAACCAATTGTTTTGTTTTCAGGAATTCGACTAGGGAAAATGCGTATGTAGGATTGAGATTGCCGGCCAACCGAAGGTGTCGAATTAGGCTTGGTATTAATGAAGTTTGGAACAGAATTCTTATAGGGAATTTTGAATTCGAATAAATGAATGAAGATAAGAATTCTCTTCCAGGAGCTTCTAGCTAAATACTTTTGATAGGCTTGATGTGTGAAGCGTTTACAGGGGCTAATGTGATTGCATTAGCAGAAACTTATGAAGGCTGGGTTGTAGATATGGGCATTCTTCGGGTAAGTAGACAGCGGGGTTTGGCGGAAGCGCCACAACCTCCCATCATGAATCAAACTTTTAGAGCTGAGCTACTGAGCTGAGCTACTACCCGTGGACCAAAGGATCATCGAGTGGAAATTATAACTTGGAATGTTCGGGTTTTAGTTTAGCGCCGGGACAAGCCCCTGCCTCGTCCAAGGCCGTGCCCCAAAGCTAAACGGCAGCACTAAAGTTAATGGGACCTGTCCTTCTAGGAAAAACTTAGAGTGGCAACTCGATCAGCCTTAATGCTAGAATAGCTAATTCTCCTTTAAGGAAGGGGAGAAAAAAGTATAGAGGAAAGAGGAGGTGTCGGGGTGGCCTTCGAGACGCTGCAATTGGACGCTGGAAATTAACCTTGGGTCCACAACTGGGATCTTAAGTTAAAGTATCGGACCAAAGTCGATCAGACTGGTCCTCCTGGGAAACCCTTAGAATGGCGAGTCAACCAACTTTAACAGCTTAGCAAGTGGGGAAAGGGGAAAACTCGCGGAGCGGAACGACTTCCGCTCGCTAAACAAACCTATAAAGAAGTGGGACGGAACGGAGCGTCTTCCCTTGAGAAGAAAAGAGGCCTCTTAGTTTAACAAAGAAAAAAGTAATCCCCCAACTTAGTGCCTCACTTCAGCCTAGGGTCAGGTCATTAGGCGAGACCAAGACTATATCCCTACGGTCGAAAGTTACACGGAGTCAATCAAGCAAGCTGTTATGAACTTTTATTTCACCACACACACTTATTTATTAATAACAACACACTTTGTTCTTTGGTATGGGGAACGGCAACTTCTCTAAGTTCTGGCGCGTCAAAATCTTCTTACCAACATTTTTTTTCAAGCCAAGAAAAGAATCCGCAGAGTCCAAAGAGATACAAAATACCCTTTACTGTTTGTGCTTTATTTGGGTTTATTTATTGGACACTTAACTTACGTTTAACTATATGAATTTATTGGTTCTTATTATTTTTTACAGTATTACGAGGATGCACTTAACACTCGTTCACTTCACTCACTTCACTAATTCCTCCTTTAATATTCATTTGGACTTAAATCGAAAATATGCTAGTAATTTTTGAATTCACCAAGAGGACACACTGCACCACTTTACTCAAAAAACACCCTGACCGTCTCGGCCAAAAATCAGAAACCAACTCCTTCGCCGTCTCGGCGAATCGTCTAGAACCGACTCCTGAACGAAGACTTTTTTTTCCTTCCATCCTGCAGATCGAAGGATATGTCGTTTTTCTGCCTGGCCCTTTTGCCAGCCGCTATTTCCTTTCTTTATCTTTCCCGGATTGGGATCAAAAGAGGAAACACAAAAGAAAAATCAACAGAGGATCGTGCTAATGGACATTTATGTTCCTCTATGCTGTTGGGCGCTAAAACGAACGTGCGATTCGTTTAACGGCGCAAGTTTTTTGTTCTAGGCGAATGGACAAGGATGTTCCCTGTGGGAAATGGTGTTGAAATACAAAGGAAAAATCAACAGAGGATCGTCCTAATGCACATTTATGATCTTCTATGTTGTTAGGCGCTAAAACGAATGTGCGATTCGTTTTATGGCGCAAGTTGTTTGTTCTAGGCGAATGGACAAGGATGTTCCCTGTGGGGAATGGTTTGGGTAAACAAACCTTTAAGGGATCATAAAATTGCAGATGTGCAATTTATGATTCTCAACAACTTTACTTGAAAGTTGGTCATCTGGTCCACAGATTTGGATCCAGGGGATTCTGCGTGTTGAACATATGGTTCGTTCTTTCACGTCTTGGGTTAAAGTTAAATTCAATATGGGCAAATTGAACGTGTAGTTCAATTTGTTTGATATTAAATTGATATCGCGATATGTGGTGTATGCGCGATTAATGATGGAGCTTAGCTCCAAAGAGGTAGGTATTCAGGGGTAGGGGGTTTTGTGCGTAACAAAGTCCTCCTAGGAGCAACCTTATAGTGACTTAAGGGGACATTCCGGTTTGTTCGGTAAAAAAAACCAATTTTTTTTTGCTTAATCGATAGTATACTTCCAAAATAATATGTTAAAATTTGTTTGTAACAGACGCTTATCTAATAACAACCTAATTTTTTTTTTATTTTATTTCCTTTTTATTGAAATCCGAACTATATTGAATTTAACCAATTGTTTAAGCTTATAATGTTATTCAAAAGTTTAATGTTCGAAAGTTATTGAATTTATAATGTTCGAAAATTTAATTTGTAAATACGTGAAGTGGGCACTATACGAGGCCTGACACCGGCAATGTAAAATTATTTTACTCGCTTCGCACGAAGGCCAGTCAATTAAGGGGGCGTTCCGGTTTGTCGGGTCAAAAAATAGGTTATTTTCATGATTTTTTTAAAGAGAAAGTATTAAAGATATAACAACATTTTTTTAAAACATATTATTCATCTTTCGACTACGTTTGTAAATTTTGTCGAGTCACTCCGGACCGGAAACCCCCCCTCCAGGTGTTCAAAATCACTTTTATCTTTTGTCTAATTTATCTCCAAACTTTGAATGCGTTTTTCTCGAAATGACTTTTTTGAGTGCGGTGTAAGCGATAATATGAAAACGGCGCATGCGATTCTTATGAAAGTTCGCACACATATTTTTAACAAGCACACGCAAATTGTGAGTGAATTACTTTTTTATTTATTTATTTATTTTTGTAGTTATACCTAAAAAAGAGAGCAAAAAAGGGCCGAAAAATCAAAAAAAAATTTCACTCACATTGGGCTAAATGTATTTAAGTTCAATAAACTTTTTGCATTTTTCGTATTTTTTCACCGGGGACGAAAATAACCCTTACAAGAGCAGAACGGATGGATAACTTTGAACACCTGGAGGGGGGGTTTCCGGTTCCGAAGTGACTCGACAAAGTTTACAAACGTAGTCTAAAGATGAATAAAATGTTTAACAAAAAATTTTTGTTATATCTTAAATAATTTCTCTTTAAAAAATCATGAAAATAACCTATTTTTTGACCCGACAAACCGGAATGCCCCCTTAATTGACTGGCCCTCGTGCGAAGCGAGTAAACTAATTTTACATTGCCGGTGTCAGGCCTCGTATAGTGCCCACTTCACGTATTTACAAATTAAATTTTCGAACATTATAAATTCAATAACTTTCGAACATTAAACTTTTGAATAAAATTATAAGCTTAAACAATTGGTTAAATTCAATATAGTTCGGATTTCAATAAAAAGGAAATAAAATAAAAAAAAAAATAGGTTGTTATTAGATAAGCGTCTGTTACAAACGTGGCTTGTAAATAGTGGCCAGGTTTGATGGAGTGCAGTATTTTTTTGCATCCACAAGGAACCTCATACATTTGGTAGCACTTTTCGCAGCTTCAAATGTGGCCGTTCTAAGTAGCAATCGAATTATTTCGAGCCCCGAGGTCAAATGTGAACCCTTTCGTTTGATAATTAGTTGCCATTTTAAAGATCCCTATAAGCAAAAAAAACCGGATCAGTCGATTTTCACAATCTTGTCTTGAGACGATTTTTTCGCCAGCAAAATAATTCGCCATAGACAGGAACAGGTGATAATCACTTGGTGACAGGTCTGGATTATAAGGTGGATGCAAAAGAACCTCTCAACCAAGCTCCCGGAGATTGTGGCGAGTAACTATCGATGTGTGTGTGGCCCGACATTGTCCTGGTGGAACACAATTCCTCTCCTATTGGCCAAAGGTGGTCGCTTCTGGGCGATTATGTCTTTCAGACGGTCCAGTTGTTGACAGCATATGTCCGAATTAAGACTTTGGCCGTACGAGAGCAGCTCATAGTAGATTTTCAATTTTTATTTGGTAGATAATTACATTTATGATATATTTTACAACTAGTACTTAAGAGATTTAGGATAGCAATTCCTTTACAACTATAATATTAAATCTATATAACGACAATAGCACAATTTTAATGAATAGCAAATAATAAATTAAGGGAAAACTACAATAAAAAACCCTTATTTGAATCTTAAGACTAATATTGCACGAGCTTCCGGTTATTTTATATAATAATAACCTCGATATAATTTTCATAGACAGAGTACATATGTAGTGATTTAGGATAACGCAAGACGGGAAACGAGAATATTGTCAGAAAAAGAACAATTGACGAAGAAGTTTCGATTGAATTTGTCAATGTAGAACTCTACCTGTTTAACGTTAGCGTTTTCATGTAGTTCATGTGTCGAATAATGCCATGGCAAATTCAGCAACATTTTCAATATTTTATTTTGACACCTTTGCAATTTTATTTTGTGTGTGCGAGCACAATTACACCATACAGGGGCCCCGTACAGGAGTATAGCTTGAAAAATGGTTTTATATATTATAATTTTATTTTCGATGCTAAGCTTTGACTTTCTACACACTAATGGATACATAACTCTTACGACTTTGTTTATTTTGTCTATTGTGGTAGTGATGTGTTTTTGAAAGATAAGTTTTTTATCTAGAATAATACCTAGATATCTACAGTCTTCGGACCAATCAATATCAACTGCACACATACTGAGTTTAGTGCCATTTGGTAGGTAGCAGTGTTTCCTACATCTCGAAAACCAGACAGCTTGTGTTTTATTACCATTTATTTTTATTTTCCATTTCCTGTAATACACTGCTAGTTTGTCAAGAGCTGCTTGCAAAGAGTTGTAGACATTAGTGAATAAAGCACCCGAAGAGAAAATGGCCGTATCATCGGCAAACATAGCTACCTGAAGTTTTCACCTAGATATGGTAAATCTGCGACAAACAATGTAAATAATATGGGACCAAGAACCGAGCCTTGGGGTACACCATGGTGGATTTGGTGAGTAGAGGATATGTCGGTTCCTATACTCACAACATATTTTCTCGAACAAAGAAAGCTCTGGGTAATTTTGATAAGCGGTATTGGCAGCTTAAGTTTTAGTAGCTTATAAATCAAGGCATCGTGTCATACCGTATCAAAAGCTTTTTCGATGTCTAGAAGAACCAGTCCCGTTGACTCCTTGTCGATGAATTTACCAGCTATGTGGTTTTTAATGCGCAAGACTTGGTGGATTGTGCTGTGACCACTACGGAAACCGAACTGAAAGTTTGGTAAGATGTTATTGTCTTCCACAAAACGATCAATCCTTTCCTTAATGATTTTCTCTAAGAGCTTACTTAGACAGCTAAGTAGACTAATAGGTCTGTAGCTTTCGGGGCTGTTCTTCGGTTTGCCGGGTTTCGGGATAGGTATTACCTTTGCTGTTTTCCAACAGTCCGGAAAATAACAATTCTTAAGACAAGCGTTGAAAATGAACGTTAAATAGTTACTTGCAGCAGGTGGAAGTGCTTTGATTAATTTGTTGTTAATATTATCGAGACCCGCAGCCTTTTTTGATTTCGATTTTTTTATCAATTCTTTAACTTTGCTGATATTAGTTGCGTAAGTACTTTCAGCTGGTGTTTGAGAAAGTACATGGATAGTGTTAGAAACTTCAGCTTCAGTATACGCGTCGCTTAGATGCATAGATATGGAGTGGTTCTTACTAAACGTGTTAGCAAGTAGGTCCGATTTCTCCACTCATAGTAGATAATTCCCTGCGAATCCTACCAAAAACTGATTGAATATTGATTTAATATAAAAGCGTTTAAAGTTTTCAATACAGATAGGAGCCGGTCGGAAGATCGTGACTTAAAAATGATCCATCTGATTTAATTTTCTTCGAATCGCCTCAAAGCTTCGTGAGAACATTTCTAAGATATTGTACTTTTATGAACATTTTTATTTTATTTTTAAAAAGATCGACTTTTCGAATACTGTTCCTTCTGAGGGTCAATCCTGGTTTGGCCACCGTTTGCGCCCTCTCATCGCGGTTCGACCATGACCGTTTTCGCTTGACGCTGTCATAAGTGACCCACTTTTCATCACCAGTCACCATCCGCTTTAGAAATGGGTCGATGCTGTTGCGATTTAGCAGCAATTTGCAGACAAAAATTCGGCCTCGCCCTTACTCGTGTGGCACCTATGCTTCGAACTTCTTTTTGTATCCAACCTTATTCAAGTGGCTTGAAACGGGTTTTTTAACAATGTGTGGCTCCTGGGCAATCGAAGCAGTCCTTGAATGACGCTCGGACTCGACGATTTCCATTACTTTATCGATATTTTCGAAATTTGCCTTCCAGAGCGTGGTGCATCTTTAACATCAAAATTACCGGACGGGGTCGACGAAACAAAAATTGCGCTCGATTGGCTGTTACAGTATCAGGACCATAAAAACTGTTCCCATTTTAAACCACCTAACTTGCGTTTTTGCTTTTATCGAAGAAAAACTATAAAATATAGTGTATTTTCTCTATGTTGGTGTCCATATTTCAGGCACACTCAAGCAAAACTGAGTAAAGCAATCACAAAACTGTCTGGGAAGTTTTTTTTTTACTATGAAATCTTATCCTTTTAACGCCATCTAGCGAACCCGATCGCGCTTATTCAACGCGGGATACAGTTTACTAAAGCTATCCACTGGAAAAATAATGGAAATCTTTTTACTACACCTAATAATTCCAAGTAAATTTGTTGCTTAACTAAACTGATCAAGTTTGTAATGCCGTTGGAACGTTACAACTCACTCATCAACTGGAACTCTTTTGAGGCAGGAAAAAATGTTTACCTTTTATTATATCCTAGCGCAACTTTAGAAACGGCATTATTTGTGCCAAAAAAATCGTTTGCCTTACATCTTTGTTTACTTGAGTACATGACAAAGGCGGAACTGAAGCTTTCAGAAGGAAGAGTGCATACTACAAAGAAATCCTTTGAACCTCTTTACCTTTTTGTGGATAACTGATATGTTATGGAACCCGTTTAAGGTAAACACGATACTTTGTGACATTGCATTAGAATTATTTGCAAAGCTTTTAAACAAATTCCCGAGATTTTGTCAGTGTTACGTATACTACTAGCGTTCCGGTTGTTCGCGTCAGAGCCCTTTGCTGACAATGGAGGCAATCAACATCACAACAGTCCTCCTCTGTTCTTAAACTGCCTTCTATAAGGAAAATGCCAAAACTTAAATTTGTTTCCTACTCACACAGTATCGTCAGCACACGAAAGGGCACATAAAAGTTTTCCCTAACATTCACTCGTTGGTATGTGTATATAAATTTGTCTTTCAACTGGCTGATGTATACAAATACGTTCTGGCACTTAACGTATGTTTTGATAAATTGTGTTGGCATGTCATCTTCGATGACAAAGGTCTTTGCTCGTGTCGAACTTGGAAGTCGAATCCCCGGTCTGTTGACACAAAGATCTTAAAAGCATAAGGCACAAGGAAGACAGATACGGAGGGTCAGAATGATTTGTGGTTATCTTGTCTCTTTAAGGAACTAACTGAAAGGATTCTTGTGTAATGCATTTTTCTTAAAGACTTTTGGTACTTGAAGCATGGTGTGGCTTTGTCGTGCGATTGTGTAGTGTGATGGGGCGTGAATAATAGGGAGGGGTTAATGTGAAGAGGAATAATGGTTGCATATGAATGGACTTAACCATCATAAGCCCCAAAAGGACCCAATGACGTCAAGAACAATATGTATCGCAGAAGGTATATTTAATGATGAAAGAAGAACATTTAATGGGGACAATGAGTCAATAAAAAGGATGAGAGTAGAAATATTTTGCTTAATAAATTTAAATGTGTTGGAGTAGCAATCTTATGTTTAATAAATTTAAATGTATTGGAGTATTGGACAGTTAATAGTCATTTGCAAGGAGTTCCTCGTTTCTTAATAAAGGAATGAACAAGGCGTTACCAATCATATGCGTATTTGTGTAACACTTCCAACCCTTCCACATTAGCAAAAATAATGTATATTTAGGCTGCATTGGCCTGTTTTAAGTTATCTGTCAACGAAGGTACCCCCCCCCCCCCCCCCCCCCCCCCTCCCACCCTGTTACGGCCACAACGACCCATGCCATAATACTTACCCACCACCAATTGCGATACACGACAATAACATCCACTTAAAGGATGAGACACTTCCCAAGCCATAGCATTACCGCATGCATCAAATGATCCCACATTAATGCAATACCAAACAAATTGAACTAAACTTTCAATTTGCTCTAATCAATTCAATTCCAAACAAATAGAACTAAACGTTCAATTTGCTCACGTTGAAAAATTAGATAGGATAATCGAACCAGAGGTTCGCCACAAAAATCCCCTAGGATCCAGATGTGCGGACCAGATGTCTTTCTCCAAACAAAATCATTGAGAATCATAAAATGCGCACCAGCAATTTTATGATCATCTAGAAATATGGTTACCCAAAACCATTAACACAATCAGCGTCGTTTTCCGTTTTAACCAAACCAAGTTAAAACAAACATAAAACGATTTACATGTACGTTTATCGCCCACCGACACAAAGGATCGTAAATGCTCCTCGGCAAGAAAGACAAAGAAAGGAAAATTCTTTATCTGCAGGATAAGAAAAGTTTTCGTCCGATGAAAAAACGGACATCGAGGGTTGGTTTTGGAGTTTTGACTGGAACGGTCCGTGACGTGTGCGAGTTCGGGTACGCCGAGGGGCCGGTTGAAATGGTGACTTCGGGAAATAATTAAATGATCCTCCCAGGGAAAAGTATAATTTGTTCAGATCCTCAGAACTCTTTTTTTATTACCGAAAAAGGACAAGTATTAAACTTAAACGAAAATTTCAATTGTGACAATCATTAAACTATCTTGACCGAGGTATATATGAAACTATGAATTAGATGTGATCATCTGTTTGTATATTAACGTGTCCAATTATCAGTGTGGTTTATTAATAAAGCTTAGTTTTAATTATAAAAAAAAAAGTGTTTGTTTTCAAATGTGTGTTAACTGAGTGGTGTGGAATAAAATTATAACAAATGGCGCAGCCGGTGAGCCCAAGGAAGCCCGAGAAATATCTCGTAAGAGCTTGAAAAGCCTTGTGTCGACAAGAACGACAAAGCTCCCACACAAATAAACAAAAATCAGTGACACGAAGTGAAGTGTACCACAAAAAACAAACAAAAAATATACTAACAAAAACCCCCAAATTAAACAAAAAACAGTGATAAGAGAAAGACAAACACACGCACAAAAAGTGACAAAAACTATCTATAAAAAACAAAACACTACCCACAAATAAATAAATAAAAAGTGACACTAAATAAAATATTCAAACGCACACAAACTCAACAACACACCCGACCAATTTAAAATTAAAATAAAATGAAAGTGGATCCTGTGAAACAACGAAAAAGGAATACAGCACCTCATACCAACGGGGAGAAGCAGCGGACAACAGTAGCAGTTTTCAACACCATCAACCAAAGCAGTACGGTACAGATAAGTGACTAAATTTTTCTTCTTCCCTTTTTAAATTATTAATTTGTAAAAATAGACACCTTTGACATTTCAATTACAACCAAGTATAATCTATGCCAAATTTAACTAGTCGTTATTGATCCTTACCAAAAAGAAAACACACTAAAAACCTAAATCTGCCTTTACTTGTAAAAATGTGTCCTCTTATATTGGTGCATATTTTGTCCTGTGACATAATAAATTAAAAGATAAGCGGGAAGCATTTCCACTCTTAAATATATATATACATAACCACAATATCAGTGACAACTACAGCAGAGATGAACTAAAGTTAAGTCACCAGGTATTTTTCTCTTTTCTAATTTTCATTAACATAGCTTATAAAACAATAAAAGAATTGTACACAATTTTAATTTTATTATAAAACATACATTCTAACCCACTATTCAACAAACTAAATTAAAACAAAATCAATGTTTATAAGTTATCTATATATTTGTCCATCGGCGCAAGGCTAATAACCTTGCCCGTAAAAATAAAATATTATGGAAAATTTAACAAGCCTGGACACTTGCTAAATAAGGCCAAGACCGGATCCCAGTTGTAGTGCCAATGATGATGATGATATATTTGTCCATATATTTGTCCATATGTTTGTCTATATTTGTCTATATTTCGCGATGTTTTAACGAAAGTTTAAATTTTTGGGAAGTATTTTCATTTTAAAGCAACTCCAAAAGAACCTCCAAAAAGAACACCCTTAACCCTTTTTTCTTGCTATATACCCAACTCTACTGTTTATGGAAGGCGAAGAAAGTCCCAATTCGAAATACGTCTCACCTAATTCGCCAAGGCGACTCCGAAGCGGAACGGAACGGTTAGGGAAAATAGACAAGGTAAGTAAAAGGAAACCAAACTTTAACAATCTGGACTTAACCCTTACCCCTACCACGAAATGGCGAGCTAAAATTGATTCGAAAACGCACCAGTTAAAACTCGAAAAAATGTCTGTAGATTATACAAAGGTGGCAAAGTTGTCAGTACAACTAATTCCCACCTTCTCCGGGGAACGTAATCCACATTTAGGTGCCGAACTCCACACATTTTTAGATTGCTGTAGGAGGGTTTTGAATTGTCTCCCAGGGGAAGAGCACAATGTTTTCCTGCAAACATTCCCTACTAGGTTGCGAGGAGAAGCATCTGCATTGTTCCCGTCCACTCCGTTTTCATCTTTTGAAGAAGCAGAGGATCTACTGGGGAAAGTTTACGAGCCAGTAGAAAGCTACCAAGATTTGGTCAATAAACTACTGGCTACCAGACAGAACCCAGCGGAAGCAGTCATCTTGTTCCAAATACGTTTGAAGCAAACGTTGGAAAGATGCAAACTGGCAGCGGAGAAGAGATATGGCTCCGCGTCCGCCGAGGGTATAAAAATACAGTTAGACGACTTTGCCAGGAGTGTGTATAGAAGTGGACTTTTAAATCCATACTACCGTCAATTTATATCATTAATGGACGGAGAACCACTTGACACTCTAATGCAAAGGACGTTAGAATTGGAAGAACTCGAAAAACCTCAGTCGAACTCACTATCGTCTTCACAATGCTCACCGATATACCATTCTTCTCTCTTCGCAGCAACCTCAACACCACAGATATTTAACTCAAGTACACATACAGAACCGATAGTAACCACCATACGGCTCCTCGATAGTATAGTGGTTAGTATACCCGCCTGTCACTCGGGAGACCGGGGTTCGATTCCCCGTCGGGGATCCTCTGGCGCAAGACTAATGACCTTGCCCAGAAAAAACAAATTATTATGGAAAATTTAACAAGCCTCAGGACATGCTAAATAAGGCCAAGACCGGTTCCCAGTTGTAGTGCCGATTATGATGGTAATGACACATACAGAAGTGGGTCCTCAAGTGATAGAGATTATTCCTAATTCCTACACACAACCCATTACACAGGATGCCCCTATCATCACAATAGCTTGTAGCTACTGCCAGGCATACCTACGAGGATTTTGTGAAAAGGAAAAACACACCCGTTTGCACACACTGTCAGCAAGTAAATCACGATATCCGTGATTGCTGGCGATTAAAGGAGGGAAAAAGAATTTTGCACAAAAGGCAGATTTGCGACTTCTGTGGCCAGCAGGGCCACAACCTAGGTTCCTGTCAGCAAAAGCTGTAATGGGAATCGCGAATTCAATGCCAAATTTTTAAAAATGTTCTCCCTTCAGAACAAGAAAGAAGTAGGCCAAAACACTCCGTGGCAAAAAGGAGCTACCACATTAGAACTCCATGCTCGCCAATAACCAACGTGCCAACTGTTCAGCTACCAATAGATGTAGGTGTTAAGAATAACTCAACTCTAGTAGTGGACACCGGCGCCGACGAGATAAGTCTTATCAGCAAAAGTAGCCTCAAGGAATCAGATGTTAAGATTAATCGGCGAGAAGCTTGCACCTTACAGATGCCGTTTGGAAGTATCCGAACCTTGGGAAGCTGCAAGGTGAACTTCCAACTGAATGATAGGTCTAAACTCCCATGCAAGTTTCAAGTAGTGAGCAGTATGCCCGATCTACCGGAAGACGGACTACTTGGAAACGACTTTCTGTCGAAGAATTGCAATGTGGAAGGCCCCTAACAGTGCATCACATTTCCTCGAACGGAAATGAATCCAACGGTGTTTAGAGTCCGATCAAATTCTCAACGGTTGAGAAAAGGGCACCTGAAAATAAGTACTATAAAGGAAAACAAGAGCAAGCCCAAGATAAATGGAAAGCTTTCAGGTTAAATTGTAACTATAAAAAGAGGAACCCCAACGAATCAAGTGGTCATGATACAGGTATTGATCGAATAACGGGCACTCTATCAGCAAATCCATCAAACTCGTTCCCCCGCTTGCAAAATAAGCAAAACAAGAAGTTATTGCAGAAGCCCGAAACACTCGAAAAAATTACGAACCCCAACGAGATTGCAACTTTACTCAGGGTTTATCACAATTCCCCTTCCGGTGGACATCAGAGCATCACCAAATCGTATAATAAAATACGATAAAGGTACTGGTGGCCAGCCATGCTATCCGATATTAGGAGACATAAAAAGCAGTGTGAGGAATGTCGTTCATTAGAGGTGACCACCTGCTCCGGAAGTGAAACGAAACCACAATCGTTTCATGTGGGAAACAAGGTGTTGATGAAAAACGAAAATCGTAGGGGCAAAATTACATCTATTTGGAAGGGACCCTTCCCAGTCATAGCTATAAAGGGCCCAGGCAATACGGCCATCAAAATGGGCCGAAGATCCGTTGTGGTTCACAACAATAGGCTAAAGCCCTATTTCTAGACCCCACCCTCAACCTAACCCCAACCTTCTTCCCACTATCAATCCGAATATAATAAACTATCCCCAAGGTGTATTGCAAATTTAAAATCTCCAGACCACTTAGTCCAAATCAAAAGTAATAACGGTACGTAAAAAGAAAGAACGATATGGACAAAAATAGATGACAGAAGTAAATGTCAAAAACTATTAATATTATAAGTAAAATTCAAAATACAAAAAGAGGCATAAGACAATTGTAAATTAAATACAATGAAAGAAAAGGGAAATCACATACAAATACACGAAGTAAACATTGACCCTCAATGGGGAAGACTAACTCGAAATATCAAACAAACCACTTAAAACAAAAAACAAAAAATTATTAAAGATGACAAATATAAAAAAAAAAGGAAAACAGAAGGATTAGGGATATAGTTGGTGTTGTCTAAAAAGTGGTTATAAACTAAATAACGTTGGAAATGAAAAGATACCAGCTTTGCATGTCAATTAAAACGATTGTTATAGTTAAGAAAATTAAGAAAACGATTTTTAAAATACGCGATTATCGTTTTTCAAATTTGCACAAAAGAAAAGATAACAAGAAGCTATAAAGTTTTAATCAAGAATTATTGTATAACAAAGAAAGGATAAATGCCTATTTTAGGATTAAGACGAAAAAATTATAATATGTATATACGAAACAAGAAAAGTAATATTAATAACAAGATCCACGTGATCAACTCATCACCCTTAGAATGTGTAAGCGAATAAATTAAAGAAAAAATAATAAAACATGTAATTTATATGTCCAAATTACGGGAAATATTATAAGAGATTCTACCTTTTAAATGAGAAGATGAAAAGATTTGGAAATCTAGATACACATGTACTAGATACTAATGGCAATGTTTATATACTCATCAATGTAAACAATTTAACTATGCAAATATTAAAACAAGATGAATCAATGTATTCTCTATTATACGGCAAATTATAATGAAACTCAACCATTATGAATACTACAATAAAATAGAAGACAAGAAACGAAAGACTCGAAAAATATAAACTAACATACGAAACAAATATGCTTAAAAATTACAAAATACATTTAACTAAACGGAAACAGAAAAAATAAACTTTTTTAATGAACTTGTGACACAATAAGTTATTATAATTTTTTGACCTATGTTATATTTAGAATTTTAGAAGAAAAAAAAACGGATTCGAAGTTCTCGGCCCAGCAGAGAAAAATTACTCTTTTAGTATAAAATTGAAGCTATTTCTTAATGTATTTTATACCCTCTGTTGTTTTTGCAATATCTACTTTCAGCCCTGAAGTGCGATTCTGGAAGGTCTTCAAAATACCCCTATACCGACGTTCACTTCACCCGAAATGTGTAGAAGGCACAAAATTCTTAAAATTCAGAAGTAGCTGAAAGTAAAGTTCCAATAATTTATGTTTTTAACCCTCAATTTTATTACTGTCAGAACGGCTTTGTGGACGGGTGCTCTTTCCTGGTGTAAGAGAATTGTTTCTTTTGCAAAGTAAACCTTTTCACTTTAACTTTTTTTCATGCTTCCGGTCACGAAGATTCTAGTAGTGTTCCTTTTTAATTGCTGGACCATCTGGCAGATAATGAATTTGAGGCCATCCACTCCCTGTAATTACCTTTGCTTTCTTTACTATATAGATACAGTTTTAATCCACCACTTGGACTATTGTTTTGATCTAAGTGAAAAACGTGAACTCACGTTTCATCCATCACAACAAATCTATGCAAACAAAAAAATTCGTTCGATTAATTTTAAACCATCATCCACATTGCTAAGAAATTCAATTCCTCAATTGTTTTCGAAGCTTTTTAGTTCTTCGGGCACCTCTTCCGGAGTAAAGGGAGGATCAACTCCTTTGAGGAGCATGGAGACAGTTCTCTCCGATTTAAGCGTGTACGTGCAGTGCACGCTTTTCGATTTCTTCAATGCCGATTTAATTTTGCGATAGCCTTCTAAATTATCGCATGTTAAACTCATCTTAAAATTATCTATATGTTTTCTTTTAAAAGTTGTGCATGTCAACTCACCCAATTTTATGAGATCCTTTGTCTCCATGTAACTGATGTAGATAGGAGGTACTTTTTCCTTTTCTTTTTGACTGGCACCTGCTGAGATGTTTCCTGCTGTTGATGTGGTTCCTGCTGTTGTTGTTGATCTGATTCCTACTGTCGAGTTTCCTTATCTTGTCGTGTTTTCTTTGTATTCGTGGATTGCTGTTGTCTTTGTTCTTGCTGTTGTTGTTGTACTATTTTCGTTTTCCGCTCATTCTCGCTCAAATTGTTTTTTAGTTTAACAACTTTCTCCACTTGTTTATCCAGTTGTTGTTTTTTAAGACTAATCTCATGGATGAGTCTGTTGAGAACCTCGATCTGATTGCTGGCGTCTGAATTTGTTTCGCTGACAGCTAGTTTTTGGAATTGGTTTCCAGCCCCTGGGTACTGGGCACTATGGGTGTTGTCTTCGTCGTTGCTGTTGACACTCCACGTGTCTGTATCCATTGGTTCTAAGGCGTTTAGCCTTCAGATTTACGTCTGTATTTAGCCTTCTTCGAAGCACCATTTTGGCATCTATTTGATTGACGTCCATATTATAGGCCACGTGTTCTCACCTTTTTTTTTATTGTTTTATTTTTTTTTCATTTTATTGCGCGAGTGACAGATAGATAATCACTTTTAGGAGTTTGTTTATTATATTGTGTACATACACAAACAGGAACACTTCGTACGTCGCGTATCGACACTAATTGTTTTTTAATTATTTTGGGTGCAGAGAAGTCCCAAGGGAACCTATAGCGTTTGGGATGATAGTGAAGAACGTGTGATTCGAACTGACGCTATGATAGTTAGAATCACCAAAAATTGAACCAATGCGTAACGCATCGGGCTACTGGCCGTCTCTACGACTTCGATTTTTAAACGCAAGTAATTCACTGATGTGAATTGTTATCTTATCGCTATGGTATACGGCTCGGATGCATTTTCTTATTCGATTTTCGTTCGGTGTTCTTCACTATTTGCTTGTGTATTGTATGTGTATCTGTTAGAAACGCCACACTACTCCCTCCTCAGTAACTTTGTTACGATCAGCTTCATGTGCGAACGACGAAGCGACCGAGAGAACGTCGGAGAAGGTGACTGTGCCGGTGCTCTATGCGGAAGTCGTGATCGTGTCGTGAAGTTCTGTGTACTATGTGAAAGAGTGTGTTTTGTGTGTACTGATCACGTCGGTGGGTCACGAATTATATCGTTAAGCAAAGATAGTGAAGACGGTGATTTGAACATACGATGAAAGGAGTGAGAAGCGAGCAATGAAGCATCAGGCTACTGCCCGCGTGTACGAATTCGATTTTTAAACTCAAATACATTCAATTAATGTGGAATTGTTATGTTATCGCTATAGTATACGGCTCTGATGCGTTTGCTTATTCGATTTTCGATCGGTGTTCTTCACTATTTGCTTGTGTATTGTGTGTGTATCTGTTAGAAACGCCACAAACACGTACTCATTTATGTTGTGCAACGTGGTTTAATTTAAAAATAATAATTTAATAATAGTTTTACAAACACTTCACTTTTTAGGCCATTCCCTTGAGCGGTTCATCAACTATCATTTGTCCACACGTCTACACCGCATGGTAGTTAATTTGGTACTGAACAGTTTTTGGAGTTCTTACCCATTGGTTGTAGGGCAAAACCTATGGACTTGATATTATTATCTTTACAAGCTTGCTTGATGACTTTCAGACATGTTTCCACAATGTTATTGTTTTATTATATTATTATCGTAATCTAATTTTTATTGATTCCGTTTCAGTGGGGCACACAACAATTTCCCGCCTTTAAAAATGCAGTTGCATTCTTTGAAGAGAAATAAACTCTTGTATGGACAATCGGGACTTCGATCGGCGGAAACTGAGAACAGCTCTGGCTGAGTTGCGAGTTTAATGCGGTCGGGTTGGTGTTTTCTGACCCGACCTCTGGGAGTTTTTCGACCTTTCCCAGTTAGCATTTTATTGACACAATGCCGTCGTGTGGGTGTGCCGTCCGCAAAATGCGAACTGTTGACCACACTTCTTCGGAAGATTGCTCTGCTTTGGAGTCCCCGTAGACTCCGTGCTAACAAAGCTAGAGGGGTTTCGGCTCATTTTGGGCTGACGGTGTTGTGATCGGTACTTGCGCCGTTGTGATACCGTTTTGTTGTTGTCTCTGCTTTGCTTTTGTGTCTTAGAAGACTCAGTACTAGGAGAGCTGGTACGGTTTTGGCCTACAGTGGTGTGTAGGTTTTGTGGCTGGGGCTTTCGGTCTTTGTCGCGTGTATCACCATGGCCCTTTGTTTTCTTCTTTTCTACCTCCCGCAAATTATAACTAATAGGGCAGGTCTGTGAGTTTTGGCGTTGACGTGCAGACATGGCCACTTGGGTGCGTGTTAGGGTGGGTATCCTTGTTTTTTTTCCACTTCGTCTTATATTAGTTGCTTCTTTTCGAAACTGATTATTTGGAATGATACCATTGTTCTCAACCTATTTTGGCAGAGCTTTATGTACAACCTTTTCGAATACTTTACTAATACTCGGTAGTAAGCTATTCGGTCACCGGTTCAATGGGCTTGAGCTATCCTTTCCTTTTTTTTGGGATATGCTATACGATGGCTGTTTTACAGTGCATCGACTAGTGGGCATTATTCAAGGCCTTGTTGAACAGGATTGTGTATATATCCATTGCCATTTGGAGGAAGGTGTGTGAGTACGATGTTGCGAACTCCATCGCTTCCTACTGATTTTTTGTTTCTCAGTGACTCGAAGATACCCTGGATTCCTTCCTTAGTGGTATTTGGAGAGACTGAATCTCATTATGATTTTACTTCCGAAATATTTTATTTATTTGAGGGAATACGAGTATACTGGGGTTGTTGAATTTCAAAGCCCGCATTCTATTGTTCCAGTACATGTTTGTAGCTAACCTAAAGTTAGCTTTTATTAGGTGTTGGAGGTTTGTCAAACTAGACTTCAGTGATAATATCTCGTAATCCTTGTCCCTGTTCAATCCAAGTTGACATGCAGTCTCCACGTGACACCCCTGGATAGCTACTTTGGCACCCGCCAAGTAGTGAACCAATGCATGCAGGGATATCCTGAGATAGGTTAGCGCAAAGCTAATAACCTTGCCCGGAAAAACAAATTATTATGGACAATTTAACAAGTCTCGGATAAGGACCGGACACCGGTGGAGAGACTTGCTAAATAGGGCGAAGACCGGATCCCGGTTGTAGTGCCGACGATGATGATTGTTTTTATTGGTTTCATCCATTTTTTGTATATACTCTTCGATTTCGTCATTGCACAGATTTCTATTTGCTGGCGGATTAACAGGGTTTGAAAGCAGTTCTCTTGTTAGAGCCCTGGTGAAGCGCGGCTATCGCATTCGTTCCTATTTGAATGATTGCGGGACCACACATTTATTGAGTTCCCTGAGACTGGTCGGAGGCCTTATCACCACAATCATCGCTGTCATAGTCAATCGTTCGTAAGCAGTTTTTGTTTCGCCTGATAGTATTTGTAGGTTTCAGTGGTTAGTCAATAAACATGATGTATAAGAAGGATCCTTCTCTAGGAAACGATGGATATTCCGTAGCTAGTAGGTCAGTTTTATATCTAAGGTGATGCTGATCTAACCAGGCAGCTAATTGATTTTCCGTGATATTGGACATATTATTTCCCCAATTTTTATAATTGGCATTCAAATCGCCACCCACGATGAAATAATTTTTTTCCGAGTGAAGTTGCAAGCATCTAAAGAGGATTTCGAGCTCTGCATATACCGACATCGCGTACACTCCTCTTCCCTGCGGAAGGGCTATGGGTACGGTGTAATCCTTCAACATATGGAATCTGCGCATTTCTCTATTATATATAACCTATGTTGAAGATACTTTTTAACGAAGATAGCTGAGACGGCTCGGCTTGACTGATTCTCGTTTCATAGTTTTCTATGCAATAATTGTAATAAGAAGCATTTCATAGAATTTAGGGCAGCCTCGATAGTTGGCGAGGTATCCCTCATTTCTACATATTGCACACTTTAAAAGAGTTTTATCTTCTACCCTTTGATTCCTTAATATGCATTGTTCTGGAGTGTGATTCTGTCCGCACTTCACGCAGCAGTGTTGCATTTCACAGTTCGCCGCTGTATGTCCGAAACCATGGCAACGAATGCATTGTAGTGTCGTTTTTTTTTTTTTTTAATTTGTCCCATGTAACAAACTGATGGTCCAGGGATAAGATTTTCCGTAGACCACCAAATTTGCTGTTGAACTTTAACTGTACCAAAAAGAAGAGTAGTATTCGGTTCTCCCTTTTGGATTTAGGTATGGCGAAAGTCTTTACACCAATGGACTCAAGCTCGTCGTGGTCAAGCCACTGCAACATTTGCAGTAGAACTTCCGGCTCCGTTCCACTATCAGAGCCCTTTAACAGAACCGCTATGTCCTTTTCTAATTTTGGTGTAAAGGAGAAGAATTCTGTGGAGACACTTTTTAAAATAATCCTTATTTTTAAATGGCGCAAACCGTTTGTGATTGAATGGCATGTCTGTTATTCCTGTATCTTTTAATTCGGAATTTATTCCCTACCGCTTGCTTACATAACCATTCTTTAGAGTCAATGTTTGCTGTGTTGATTGGTGGCATTTCTGATTTTTTATTGATCTGCTGCGGTCTGCTTTGCTGCCTTTTATTGGCCTATGTTTTGTTGCATTTTCTCTTGGCGTTGTTATTGTTGCAGATTAGCCTTTTGTTTTTCGGCCCCGATTATTGTTTTCTTCCTCTTTATTTCCTCACGTCGAGCTTTTCCTATTACTAATTTCGCTTCTAGCTTTTTCATATCTTCGTCTTCATTATCTGATTCCAACGAGGCTAAACTTACGAAACTGTTAGAGCCAGAGCAGTTCGCTTTGGGACGCCGGAGGAGCCGGAACTAAATTATCTCGTTCCATTTCTTTCCGATAATCCAATTACATTTTTGTGGTTTTGCTTCGCCCCACAATCGTATTTTTCGGAATCCTTTACATTTATTTGGTGTTGCATTATTCTCTCCGTCCGTTTTCATGCTGGTACTTCCCGGTTTGTTTTCATTAAAATTAAAAACAAAGGCGACCTGCTGTCCCTGTACGAACCTTGGCGAAATCCACCTTCTGGATAACATGCACTCGAACTTGCCTAGCGCCGACTAAGAGTCAGTCACCTTCCATCAACGGTAATTGTTAATGTAAATACCAATTGTTTAACGAGCAATATATTATTATATTGTTACGTTTATTTCGCACTTGACACTGAATTGATTTATTTTTTACTGTTGTCTTATTTTGTTATTTATTTGTAAGTTTTTTTTTCGCATATGCACATTGTCAGTTTTCGATTTTATTTTATTCACTGTATTAATTCACTTAATTAATTCTTTTAATTCACTTAATTATCAAATTGGTCTTTTTATTTTGTTCTTTTTTTTGTTGTTGAATATTTTGAGTTTATAATGTAATCAACACACGGGACTCATGGATGAGTTATTGTTAAAATGTTTAGTTTTGCTCTACATTTTCACTAGATAGTTCATGTTGCGCACAAAACCCTCCACCCATGAATACATACCTCTTTGGAGCCAAGCTCCATCATTAATCGCGCATACATTAAATATCGCGATATCAATTCAATATCAAACAAAGTGAACTACACGTTCGATTTGCCAATATTGAATCTAATTTCAATCCAAAACGTGAAAGAACGAAACATATGTTCAACACGCAGAATCCCCTGGATCCAAATCTGTTGACCAGATGACCAACTTTCAGGTAACGTTTGTTCACCCAAACCATTTCCCGCAAGCAACATCCTTGTCCATTCGTCTGGAACAAACAACTTCCGGCACAAAAGGAATCGCACGTTCGTCTTAGCATCCAACAACATAGAAAATCATAAATGTGCATTTGCACGATCCTCTGTTGATTTTTCCTGTGTTTCCTCACCATTTCCCATAAAAGACATCCTTGCCCATTCGTCTAGAACAAATAACTTGAGCCACAAATCGAATCGCACGTTCGTTTTGGCGCCTAACAACATAGAGGAACATAAATGTGCATTAGCACGATCCTCTGTTGATTTTTCCTTTATGTTTCCTCTTTTGATCCCAAGCCGGGAAAGATAAAGAAAGGAAATAGCGGCTGGCAAAGGGGCCAACCAGAGAAAAGGACATATCCTTCGATCTGCTGGATGGAAGAAAAAAGTCTTCGTTAAACGAGTTGGTTTTCGAGATTTGGCCGAGACGGTCATTAGTGAGTGGGTTTCTGATTATTGACCGAGACGGTCAGGATAATGTTCGATTAGGCGCGGTACAGTCTGTCGTCTTAGTAAATTCAAAAACATGACTAGTATATGTCCCATTTAAGTTAAAAGCAAAATTAATGAAGGAACGAGTGAAAGTGGTACAGTGTGTCGTCTTAGTAACTTCAAACAATGACTAGTATATGTTCCATTTAAGTTAACAGAAATATCAATGAAGGAACGAGTTAAAGTGGTACAGTGTGTCGTCTTAGTAACTTCAAACAATGACTAGTACATGTTCCATTTAAGTTAAAAGAAATATTAATGAAGGAACCAGTAAAGTGGTACAGTGTGTCATCTTAGCAAATTCAAACAATGACTAGTATATGTTCGATTTAAAATAAAATAAATATTAATGAAGGAATGAATAAAGAACAAACAGTGTTTAATTTAAAGTGTGTGTTGATGTGCAAAGGGTGGTGAAATAAAGTTATTAACATTAACACCGATCTAACTCTTAGTCTTGAACATAATGGCTTCGATTTACTTAACTGACTTTCGATTCCCCAACTGATGTTTGTACCTGTACGAATGATTGCAATCATTTGTTGCAAACCCGCACCTTCGATATTTGGACACCATACGATCATCGACCACAACGATGACTGGAACATCTTTATATTGAACCCCATAAATGTGAAATAGTCTGCTTCATCCTGTGTTTCTCAAAATTATAACAGCTAGGCAATCAAAACGACTGTCTTATTCCGACTATTTTTGATATGAAAATACTATTCGCATTCACCCACTAATGAAACTATGCAAAAATAATAACACCAAATCCCACGAACTTTTTGAAATGGTATTAATTATCCTTAAACTCAAAAACCCCGGGATTGTGCTATAAAATTGCATACAACACCAACGTAGACCTCAAAAAACCATAAATAATGGGCACCCGGAGGGATATTTCAAGTAAAAAATATACTACCAGTCGCGGGTAAATAATAAATACAAACTTTTGCGACCTCATCACAGCATCACAAGCCAAAAAGATGACTTAAACCTACAACATTGCCTTTCTTTGAAACTTCCTTAACATATTTATAAGGGCTTCCCGCCGCAGACCTAATTCTGAATAATAATAAAACGCTCGCGTTGTTGCAAATGAAATGATTACGTCCAAGGTATCTACACTCAAACAACGGCCGTACTTGCACTATGGTCAGTATTGATCATTACTCAAATAAAACTTTAGCAAAGGATCCACTTCCTTCCAAAACTTTCGGTTTCGAACACAAAAGTTCCGTTCAAAAATTATTTATGAAAAGAACAACCAAAGCCAATTTTAATAATTGAAATATTTCCAAGAGAAAAGGTATCGAAAACGCTTACTTACAAAAGATAACAGCGAAATTTTCCTTTTTCCTTATTCCTTTGACTCACCCCCGTCCGCCATTCTTTTGTGTTCAAAAAAAGAGCAACATAATTCTTTTTTTAATGAGGATAATTTTCATTTCCATCCCTTGTGTCATTTGAACCCTCTTTTCCGCCTATCTATCTTTGCTGTTCCTCTTGTCGCCGAAAATACCAGGATAATTAAAGAAAAATAAATTAAAAAGGATCTCAGAATTTCACCCCCTTTGCCACACAAAATCCTCAATTCAAATATAGTACCACCAGGGATACCGGGTTAGGCAATTATCGTCAAAGGCGGGCTATCGCCTGATGAAAAGTCGACAACAGTTCCTGCTCCACGGGAGAGGCAGCAACACACAGGGATTAACAAACTGAGGTTAATATTTCTACCAAAGGCATTTCACCCTCGTCTGCTTGACAAGAGGAGTGATAAAAGTTTCTTTTCTCATTCTGTCAGTCGCAGGCTTTGTCGCTCTTTTCCATTCGACGATGGATGTTTTCAAATGCAAACAGAAAATATCCTTGTACGTGATTTGAAGGCAATTTATTTCATTTAGCTCAGTCTAGACTATGGAGGATTTAATAAGTAGGTGGCACGGCGGGAGTGAACATACAATTGGGGGACAGTGTACTTATGGAATGGGTGGTGTGATGTGGCATCAACGGATTACATTAATTTGTAACTCGGAACTGGGTGTATTTGAAACAACAGATAATTGGAAATGCATATACTGTCGCTATCAGGCTGTTCAGTTGGAAGCAATTAACCATGAAGAACAGGAATAGGATGTTTACATATTGTTAAACAAACTTTTGTGAAGTCGCTTCCTTTCAGATGGTTCCCGAAATCGGTATTAACCCGTACCCTACACATGAGGAAGACGGCGCCACAGACCGAAAGATAAAACATTGTGTAAAAAAAAAAAAAACGATCGCCTAAAGGTTGACGTTCTTGCGAGACGTTAATACACCTATTTAACGTTGTTATGAACACGTAACACACTACCCACACTTGACTTGTGTTACACACACAAATCATTACACGTCTTATTATAATAAGAAAAATCTTTATTACTACTTACAGGAATTTATTTGTGAATCCTGCATATTCAGTGCATTTGCGGAAGTTGCTTTATCTACTACAGAAAAACTGTCTGACGAAGATGTCCATGCAATAGTCCATAGTATGGCGCTTTTCATTTAGAGCAAGATATAAGTTAAGTACACGAACATCGGCACCTCCCATTAGCTGCGCAAACAATAGAATCCCATGATTAAGAAAACGACCATCGACATCCCCCATCAACCGCACGTGCAGCAGAATAACGTTGCATCAACATTTCCTGGGAACTGCACACACACCACAATCGTATCGATAGGAAATCGATTCGAACCCAATTGGAACAAGGGAAGCAAATGACGATAAGTAGAACCAAGGAAAATTGTTGTAGTTACTTCTAAGTCGGCCATCGTGAAATTAAGTCGAGTTTTTATTTATTTGAAAATAATTGTCTTATTTATATAGCGAGTTATTAGTTTGACCTAATCACAAAACTCTCCTAATTTACCTTCATACTTTACTTTTCCGTTGTAGTCGACAGGCGGCGTCCGTCTTCGTTGACAGTTAAATTCTGACTGTGTATGTCGATGGGCAATTTTTCATTTTTTTTTCACCCTTAATTTCATAGTACATATCAATCAGATTATACTATCTGCGGATATTATCCAAACATTCTTTAAGGTGCATAGATATAATCCATACATCCTTTAAGATGCATAGATCGCAAGGAAATTTTCTTGGTTTACCCTCGAATGTTTATATGTGATTCCTGTTCTATCGCAAGATAAAGCAGACATATGTAGTAAATGGACAAGATTTTTGGTTATGTGCCTCCCAACCCCAAGTATCTTGTGTTTACGCAAGTACCTTTTCATGATCGACGATACCAAATACATTTCAATATATCTTCCTGACATCCATTTCTTTATTACATTGCTGGCACCTTTTATCCCATGAAGGGACTGTTAAGGGTTATATTTGTTTATTTTTTTGCTTACGCGGGAGACGGTGTCCCTCTGTGTCTTCAATGTCTTCAATCGGCCGTCGGTGCTTCGGTGCGTTGCGTGCCTTTGGTACCTTTGGTGGCTCGCTTCCCTCGGCCTGCTCTTGTGGTAAGTGGCTCGGCCGTCTTATAGGGCAGGGATGCCAAATGCCTTGGTCGCGGGCGCGGAGTGAACCATCAATTATCACTGGTGATGATTGTAACCAGCGGATAGTTTTTTATTTACTGAATTAAAGACTTTCTGATTTTATTTTATTTCACTTTATATTTATTTGCTTAGACTTTTAAGTAGTTCACAATATTCGGCCGTAACCTCGGCCTTCCGGTTTTCGACTGATCTCGAATCCAAAAAAAAAAAAACAAAAAAAACGCGTGGCGAAAGCTCGACTTTGACGAGACAAGGACAGATGTGTCCTTCATATTGTCTCTTGCTTCTGGTCATCTTGCGATAACCAGAATCACCCACATCCGTGAAGATATTCGGCTCGGTCTCGAGATATCTGAAAAAGAAAAAAGGCGGGGAGGTATCTAAGGATAGTGTGGACAGGGTTAGTTCAGGTGTTCTCTAACTAGCTGGATGGTGGGAAGGAAATCGTACAAGATCGGTAGGTCTTGAGTGCGGTAGTAAACGTAGATCACGTCTTTGGCGTTTGATGATCTGCGCTTTGGTCGGTGTGTGTGTGTGTGTGTGTGTGTGTGTATGTTTGTGCCGCCTTGTACTGTGCGTGCATGTGTGTGTGTGTGGTATGTTAGGAGTATACCCTATGGGATGGATCCAGGAATCCTCTATTATAGAGGGGAATGTTGTTGGAAAGGGTGGTTTCTTCAGTTTTGTACTGAAGAAGAAATTGTGGTGGACTGATCCGAAGAGATCGAGAGAGAGAAGGGTCAAGAACGAAAAGCCCCCGTACATGCAGCTTCTCGCTGCTCTGAATGCTTTTGAGGTACTTGTATGCTAATTGTAGAGCAAGTACTCCTCGACAGGGGTAATGGAGATATCTTCGTATAGGTGGGAGTTCAGGTAATGGCGACCGTTAGGCCTTCTAGACTGGTTGGTGCATCTTCTGAGGAGTTTTATTTCGAAAACTCGAAGTCGTTCCATTTGAGCCGAAGGTATGCAGGACTGTGGTGGTTCTCTATATCACACGGAGAACCAACCCACAATTCCTACCCAATTTTGACCGCTAACAGCGCGTCACCATAGCCCAACGCTCCATTCAACTTGCAAGAATACATTCCCCAATCCGCAACAGGATCCGTTCCCAAACTTGCAAAGAATACATTTCCCAATCTGCAACAGCATCCATTCCCAAATCTGCAATAGCATACATTCCCAATCTATAATGGAATGCATTTTTAAAACCTACAACAGAAAACATTCCAATCATCTCATCTACACCAAACCGCATTTAGTTTTCCCCGAAAACCATTCCGACTCACTTCTTACTTAAACCATTGTTCTGGCTTGCAACCAAGCATCATTAATTTTCCCCGAAAACCATTCCGACTCACTTCTTAATTAAACCATTGTTCTCGCTTGCAACCAAGCAGCATTATGTTTCCCCGAAAACCATTTCGGCTTCCATCCTACCTAAACCATCTGAAATAATACTAATTCTTCTTACTGGTAAGTCACCAGCACGATGCGTTGCATTTCCATGAAACAACCATCGCAACGACCAAGACCCATGTTCCTTTGTCTAACCGACAACTCATGCCCACACTTGGTTATGCCTCCGAAACCGATTTCTTCGTATACACAGCAACAGAGGAATCTGATTCAGCCTGTAGAACAAGAATTCCCTGGAACTAAATTTTCTACGCCGGCATAGCAACCCTTCCCCATGTTCCTAGTAAGTGGCAGTGAGCTCACTTAGCGATGACTCCACTGTCACGACACCCTGAATAGATTCTTGCATTCATTCAATCAGTCGTCATCCTACCATCAGTGCGCGCACGCCAAGAGTCGCCTTATAACCGTCGCGATCACACGGGAGTGTGCATGCCCCCGTGTGTTAAGTAAAGTCGAGCCGCGTCGCGTGAGTCCGCTGCGCGAGTCCCAATTTAAGTCGAGTTCCAACCACCATCGAGCATACATCGTTCTTTAACCCAATATGATACATTGCGAAGCACGCACACCCCGACTCAAGCAGAAAATCCGCGCCATTGTATTAATCGAAAGAAAGAGAAGAAGGAAACGAACTCAACTTTGGTAGTGTACGCGTGAACAATAATTATAAAATAAATTATCGTGAAAACAGAAAACTTAATAAACTATTATATGTAATATTATGTTGAAGCCTTGTAACTCGGTGGATAAAATAATGTCGGAAATTAACAGAGATCGATAGCTTTCTATACGAAGGTTTATGTATAAAACTACTCTTTGTACCCCATGTGCCTAAGTGCTACTGACTTGTAAATTGCGGTAATGGCGCAATATTTTCATATTGTACAGAATGTTGAAGAAATAAAAAAACGAAGTTCAACGAAGCCCGGGTGTTTCATTTTTGTTTTTTTATCTACGCGGATGACAGTTTTGCATCCAGTTTTCAAGTGCTCGTAACGTGCCTGAAGCGCGATCCTCTAGCGGAAGGCCACCAGTGAATAGCTTCAAGGCACGATCCAATTAATCAAACTTTTAAAATAGTTGCAAACGATCCAAACTGACTCAGTGGTGACCGCTCCTTGGCTGTGAGTTCTGAGTAAGAAAAGGGAAATAAAGAAACCCAAAGTACGAACAAGCTTACCATTACCAGTGCTATTACCCGCAACTATTTGTCGTTCCTGCGATTTCCGTCGGTGGGTAATAGTAAACCCGTGCCGTACGTTGGCACCCATACAATCACCCCCACAGGACCATATGAGAAAGGCGTACGATATTCCAGATCAGATTAGCTGCTTATAGCAGAGAAGCTCAACTTTGGTGTCAACTTTGTTGCTCCACTTCAAAATGTTGTGAAGTTGCTTACACCGACCGAGTCCCCTTTGAAGAATGTGGGTCACATCTTTGATGGAAATCAATTTTGGGGTGTATGGTAGATGACCCCGAGATATTTCATTCTGTCCTGTGGTCTAATCGTAGTACCTCCTATTTGTATTCGAATATTCTCTCAATATCAAGAAGTGGGTTCGGAGTGCTTACTACTCAGAATGATAGCTACTGTTTTGGATGGGTTAAGTCGAATTCAGTGACGATAATTCGTCAATTGACATTAATGCCAATGGTGATCGACTTGGACAAAGCCTTTGATACCGTCTGGATCGAAGGGTTATATTACAAACTGGTCAGACATGGCATACATAAGCCTTTACTATATGTACTTTACGATATGTTAAAGGATAGGAGGTTCGTGGTCAAAAATGGTAATGTGACCTCTAATAAAACGTATAATATCAAGAATGGCTTAGAACAGGGAGCGGTACTTTCTCCGATTCTATTAACATTTACATTAGCGACTTATTAGATGCACTTCCGCAGGCTATTGCGTACGCAGACGATCTTATAATTTACAAAACAGCTCCGAAAGTTGAGATCATAAATAGCTTACTACAGTGAGACTTCAACAACGTGCAGCGCTATTGCGATGACTGGAAACTTAAGATCAACTTACAGAAATGTGAAGCCATCCTATTTAGAACCCCATTATATAAAACCACGAAAGACACAAGGAAAAACTGGCGAAAGCTAGTTATCGTGGGACCGCATGGAGATAAACTGGAAACCAAGAGTTTAGTTAAATACCTTGCCATCTGGCTAGACCAATATCTGTATTTCAAAAGACATGTATAGGCTGCTTTGTTCAAAGCTAGGAAAACGTTTGCTATGACAAGGAGGCTATTTCACAGTAGCCAACTTGGCAGTAGGGTAAAAGTCCTATGCTACATGACGCTAATCGGGCCCAATGCTCATATATGGCTGCCCAGTATAGTTTAACATAGGCCCAAATTTGATGGAAAAGATTCGGGTGTAGGAAAGCAAGTGTCTCAGAACTTGTTTCGGATTATATCGAACACCGGAATCGGACTACAAAAAGTACTATTCAAATGAGAATTTATATAATGAAGCCTGCATAAATAGGGTGGATAATTTTATGATCAAATTAATCAGAGGACATATTACGAGAGCAATAAGCTCGTCCAATGACCTTATTTTCGGGGCTTATTATCCAAATACCCTGTACTATGAGAGCGTGTGTCGCAACGGCTTTGTTCCACCAGAGGCGTTCCTTGATTTGGACATGAAAGGGCGTATACAGGATAGATCCGGAATTCCACTGATCTATCATGTAAGTAGATCATCCGTAGACGGGCGATTGTGCTACGACCGGGACGTAATGCGCACTGAAGAAGAGCTCTTGCGCTTCAGTAGGGCTATCTCCCACAGAAACCGGGACGATAGTATTGGACAGTGTCAACAGATCTGGTGGTTGAATGGCAAATAAAGACCTGGATAGCAATGTCGTTAGAATAACAGTATCGGCCAGCTTAAATAGACTAACTTTTTAGATTTAAGTTAAGTTAAGTTAAGTGCTTTTAAATAAAATTTAACATTAAAAAAAAATAAAAAAAAATAAGTAAGTTAAATTTTAAGAAAAAACAAAATCAAAAAAAAATTCGACACAAAGTTTTTCAAATTCTTTTTTGTCTTTCAATTAATCATAAGTACTGCCACAAAGTTCTGTCGCCGAAAGGCAAATTATACAATTGTTAAGTAATGTTTAGCTTAGAGCGTCTGCGTAGGACCAGTAAGTTGTAATATAGATAATTAAGTTAGAATTTAAGCATTTGTTGTCTAGCATGGAATTTAGAAACTTAGAAGATAAAAATAATATGAAAACATGTTAAAAAAAAAAAAAATTGAGGGAATGCCACCCGGACCAACGGATTGGTGTGCGTTTAGCTGTTGGAGTGCGTGGCCAACAGTACGCGTTCGGAAACGGATCTGGCTCATGGTGCGCTGCTTATGCTCAAGTTGAGGTGAAACTGATGTGGTGTCAGACGGCTTTGAGTTGGCTGCAAATGCGCAGCAAGTAGATTCGCCTTCTCTATTGCAGCGGTGACTGGTTTATTATCCACTATAACCGATGGAATGGAGTTGGAGATCATCACCGTCATCATCATCATCGGCACTACAACCGGGATCGGGTTTTGGCATTATTTAGAAATTCTCGCCACCGGTATCCGGTCCTTATCCGAGACTTGTTAAATTGTCCATAATAATTTGTTTTTCCGGGCAAGGTTACTAGCTTTGCGCCAACCTTTCTCAGGATGTCGTTGCATGCATTGATTCACTACTTGGCAGTTGCCAAAGTAGCTATCCAGGCGTGTCACTTGGAGACTGCATGTCAACTTGGATAGAACAGTGACAAGGATCGTCCTGCCTTTCGCCGGATTGAAAGCAGACACTTTACCCTGTATGTTCGCTCCCATCCCCCTGTAGTTGGAGATCAATTTCCTGATAAGTATCATCAGTTGCCTTCGGTCCTTCACAACGTCGTTACGTGTAATGTCAGTAATTTTAAATTAGGTTAGAACGTGTTGGAAGAAAAATTAAATTAATCATAATTAACTGACCTAAGTGTTTATTAAATTCCTTCCCGCTTAAATTCCGCTAATAAGCTATTCATTTCGAAGCTGTTTCGTTAACTTTATTGTTTGTTATTGGTCAATTAGCCGCCAATATCTGAAACCCTCGTTGGCTCATTTATAAGCACAATTAAGCTGTTTAACTCGGCGTGTATCTGAACCTATTGCCCGTCAAAGACTTCAAAGTTAATTTAGTGTTTAGAATTGATTAATTGACGGCTGATCTTGCCCAACACAACTGTGAACCTGTGCGAACTTCACACAATTCTGTTTGTTCTTGGACTTGAAGTTGGCACTGATCCTATCTTCAATCAACTGCCTGATTCAAACGACTGAAGATCGAATGGAAAAAGGAAAACGTGCCTCGAAATATAATCAGAATTTTTACAAGTATTCCTTATCAATCAGCAAATCGCTTAACGACCAATTCACTTATCTAAACCAGTGCTATTTAACAGTGTGGAAGAATTCCCGTTTTTTTTTCTTTTACGATAAATTAATAATACCAATCACTGCTAACTCTGGACTTTTATTCATTGAAGACCAACGAGCCCGAGTCACCTATCAACCAACATTTAGAAATATTTTTCACAGGAGGAAACTCTACTAACTTAAGGATAAAAAATTGCGTGCAAACTTTCTTACACATATAAGACTCGTATGAGTGTAAAGATTGTTTTAAAAATATTAGAAAAAATAAATACACCCTAATGTGTATAGTATTGATTTTAAGGACAAAGTTGAGTGCCATGTATGTAATTTTTAATGCAGCTCCTGGTGAAAAAAATCATTATCGAAAATTGATCGCAGTTGTTATTATTTCCGAACAGCACCATCTTAAATTAAAACCTACGCAATACATATCATCGATTTATAAAGGATTGCCTTACACATATACTTTGGGTATCTTTACATAAATGACATACTCCCTCTAATTTGGAACTCAATATCGATACAATTATGATGAAAAATATTATGATGTAGTATGCTAAAGAACTACTATTTTATTACACTATAATTTGAGATATGATTACGAAACTTACCATCAAACGCGTCCTTATGTACCTCGCATGAAATCAGTTCTCATATCAGAAGTACTCTGCTGTAACTAGCACTTCCGATTTTCATTTTTGCACACTTATGTTCAGACGCCAACATTCGGATCATTATTCACAAAAAAAAAAAAAACACTTTGAAGGAAAACGAACAATATTCCGATTAATTACTGGCCAAATTCGAGCACTAACCTAACACTTTCTATTAAAAATGCGCACGAAACTGACCAAGTTATTGAACATTAATTCCAACTCCACGAAGAAATTTGCAGTTTATCGTTGGTTCCACGGCTTAGCAACTCATTTGAGTACTCTGATGCCGTCGGAACAGTGGGGTGCACAAGAAAGAACAGCAACAAGTTACTTGAACAATATATTTTGTGTAAAGTTTTAAGTTCTTGGAACAAATTATTATTTTGAATGAATTTGAATGTAGGTCAGTCACAGAATTATCAAATTACAATATTTAATTGTGTTGTTATACGTCAAACTAAAAACCCTCAGTATTTTAGAGCAGAATGAGCGTGAAAAATAGAATACTAAGAGTCCAAATTCAATAGGAGTAATAAGAAAATAAAATAACATTGGGTTGCACCAGTGTAGTCTCACTACACACCGAAAGTATAAACTTCATATTAGCAGAAACAAGACACATTTTAGAAATAGTCTTAGGAACGGCCCTGTGAGTAGGGCGTTAGAATATACTCACAGCTAGGCCAGCTTGTCGTAAGAAGCGGCTAAAGGCCGAGTGGTAGCCGGGGTCCCAACGCTCTGTGCGCCCGGTGAAATACCACCCCATCAAGCTTTAGGCTCCGTGAACTGGTCAGGAGAAATCCTTGGCCATCTTTCGGGGCTTGGCTGATGGACCGGTTCGAGAAAAGGTTGGTTAGGTGGTAGTCGGTCCCAAGGTGAGATACCACCCCGTCACGCTGTACATTCCGTGATATCGCCGAGAGAAATCTTCGACGGTGTTTCGGATGTGTGGCTGATGGCCCGGACTGACACGGGGATAAGTCATGATGGTGTCTTCTGATATAAAGAATTCCGGAGGTAAACTAGTCTCCCATTCGGCTCCCCGGGGGGACTATGTCAGGGGGAACATCATGCAGATATCATGATAAATAATGGAACTTTGAGAGGTTCGTCATCGCATAACCGGGCTAGCTCTCGAGGCTCGGCCCACGCTCGACTGGTGACGGCATTTTGTAACATCAGGGGCATCGGTTTCACCAATACTAATGTAAACGCCGTCCACCAATATTTGCAAACAACGATACCAGATATCCTTGCCCTAACTGAGACCCAGGTCGATTCGTCAATTGATTCGACATATCTTCGTTGCTCAGGATACGACTTACATTCGAGATTCCGTTTTAAGGGCGGAGTCTGCGTCTTCGCACGGTCCGATCTGGCTTGCCAGAGGATGGAGGCGTTGGAGCCCAATATCATGGACATCATATGGTTGAGGGTCGTGCTGAGGAATTCCGTTAAATTTCTTTGTTGTCTTTACCGCTCCCCGAATGACGATCGACCGGCGACATTTTTCGAACATCTTTCATATACCGTCGACTGGATACAGATCAACCACCCAGCTTCTGAAATTATTGTCCTTGGCGATTTTAATGTGCACAATTCCGAGTGGTTGTTACATTCTAACAGAACCGACGAGGCTGGGAGGCTGGCGGAGATGTTTGCTGTAAGCCACAACTTGACTCAACTCGTGGGGGAACCAACGCGAGTGCCAGATGCTCGAGGCGATTATGCGAACACCCTGGATCTGTTTTTGACATCCGAACCGACTATTTATACCGTAGAGGTTTCTGCGCTACTGGGAAACTCAGATCACTGCTTGGTATCTGTCGCGCAGGCACTTGCATATCAAGAGAATAACCGGTCTAGGCAGCTTCGCCATGTATGGAAGTATGGGGCTGCTAACTGGGACGATATGCGAGACTTCTTCGCATCCTTTCCATGGTCGGAGGTGTGCTTCGGAAACTCCGATGTTAACGCTTGCGCGGAGTCGGTATCAGAGATTATTCTCCTGGGGATGGAGATCTATATTCCACATTCCATCAAACGAAGTTCGTCTGATAAACCTTGGTTTGACAAAAAATGTGAGCTGATTACAGCGGCAAAAAATAGAGCTTTTAATCAATGGCGCTCCAATCCCACCGATGTTAACAGAACGAATTTTGTTAGAATCAGAAACGCGTGCAACCAGGCGATTGATACCGCGAAGAAGGCTCACAACGACAGGGCGATCAATAAGCTCCTTCGGTGCCCAACTGGTTCGCGCTCCTTCTGGTCAATGGCAAAGGCTGTCAGCAGTAACTTTGCTTCCTCCTCTTTCCCTCCGTTGGTGACAGACAGCGGGACGTTAGTCACGAATCCAAAGGATAAAGCTAATGTGTTCACGAATTTATTTTCCGCGAATTCAAACCTTGATCCCGACCTTTTGGAGCCACTTGTGATCTCGCCGGTACAGTCTTCCCTGCGGGACGTGAGATTTCGTCCGCGCACTATTCAACGCATTCTACGTGAACTGGAATGTAGGAAGGTAACGGGCCCGGACGGAATACCAGCAATAGTCCTTAAGAACTGTGCTCCAGAACTATCGCCGGTTCTTGGCAGACTCTTCCGCTTATCTTATGCACGGAGGACCTCTCCCGCCTGCTGGAAAATCGCTCGAGTTCAGCCAATCCCAAAGACGGGAAAAAAGTGTCTCCCACAAAATTACCGTCCGATAGCATTACTGTCTATTTTATCTAAGGTAATGGAAAAAGTCATCAATACAGGGTTAGTTAAGTATTTGGAGTGCAACAGCCGTGGCAGGCGGTCCACAGGAGACCTTTTGACACTTATAACCGATATATGGACATCTGCGATTGCACGGCATGGTGAGTCAAGGGCGGTCGCATTAGATATCTCCAAGGCATTTGACCGCGTCTGGCACGGGGCATTGCTGAGCAAACTTCGTTCATATGGACTTTCCCAACAGCTTTGCGACTGGACGAGGAGCTTCCGCGAGAATCGATCGACCCGGGTTGTTGTGGACGGCGAGTGTTCGGATCTGTATCCTGTCAAGTCGGGGGTGCCCCAGGGCTCTATTTTGACTCCAACCTTGTTCTTGCTTCACATAAATGATTTGTTGGAGACAACGGATAACAAAGTGTTCAGTTTTGCGGATGATAGTACGCTTGTTTCCTCCTTTTCGAGTGATCGGCCGATTGGTGCATCAACGTCGCACCAGCTGAGATGTAGACAGATTCTGTAACCAATCTTGTTGAGTTCACTTCCTTTACACTCTCAGCACTAGAGCACGACGTTACATCTCGCTACATAACCCCACTGACTCATTAATCAACCAACGCCATAACTCATATTGCACACGAAGCAATCCAATCAATCAATTAACGCTTCTTCCCGCTCATTAACCAATCTATGCCTCTTTCTACAGGCAATTAATGTTCGTATCGTACAGGTTGCGATATTCATTCGAATAACCCAATAATTGTTTCATTACCCAGAGCTACAGGCCCATCATACAGAAATACTCATATTGCTCGCGATCCAACGTCCCATTAACGGGCAATTAGTTGGCGCCTAGTGCTGCACGTCCCATGGCATCAGATTGCATAGTGGCGACTTCACGGCCACCACTGGGACCCATGCCGGAAACATGACACCGGGAGCATTACCGCGGAAAACAGAAGCAACAAAAGCGAATACAAATGCGGACACCGCGACCCAAAGCGTGCTAGTCATACCTAAGAGAACGCCTACCCGTTGAACGGAATAAATGCAGTCCATCGTATTTCAATTGACTTGGGCGGACGCACTTAACTTTTAAGCAGTGCGAATGACATCGTTCATGATTTAGTACGACAATCGTTGAATAATCGTAAGGCGGTGCCCCTGTTGAAGGCCAATGAAGTTAAACTGCTAATTGAGCTGTGGCGACTCTAACAGATACACACAACTCACAAGCAAAATAGTGAAGAGCACCGAACGAAAAATCGAATAAGAAAATACATCAGAGCCGTATACCTTAGCGATAACATAACAATTCACATCAGTGGAGTGTAGTCGAGTTTAAAAATCAAATTCAAAACACGGCCAGTAGCCTGATGGGTAACGCTTAGGTACACTTTTTGGTGATTCAAACTGTCATAGCGCCAGTTCGAATCACACCTTCTTCTTCACTATTATTTCAAACTCTAAAGAGCCATATCGACGGCTCGTGCTAGGAAATCGGTATCAATGCAGGTAATTCATTCTGGTTCCAGTCCGAATTGTAGCAAATGCATCGTTCGCTTTTCCACACCCGATTTTGGGGCATATAAGGACTTGGGGTACAAATAGACTAATCGAGCAGTCTGACCAGTCGATATTAAACAGTAACAGGTTGCAGCCTTGCACTGGTTCAGTGGGCCTGTTACTTTAAATAACACATTAAATAGCATGGTCTAGTAATTTGATCTAAATAAAATAAAACAATAATAACTAAAACCCCAACCGATCTCAGTAAAGCATTCGACATAATCTCCCACCATCTAAACCTCTTCAAGCTATCCGTCCTCGGCTTCGAACCTGGATTGCTGAAAGGGATTTCTTCTTACCTAAATGATAGACTTTATTCTGTTCCGTTCACGTCCATGATATCCAACCCCTTTCTTGTCGCCTTTTGGGCCCTCAAGGCAACCACCAGTTTGTCCCTATACGCTGATGACACCAAGATATACAATATCATCGAATCACCACTTGATTCTGCACTGCTGCAATCAGATCGTGACAACTTCTCGACTTAGTGTGACGAAAATTGCTTTGTTCTTAACATCGCCAAATGCCACTCTACAACATTTTCCCGTAAACGTATTCACTCATACTCGCGCCCATATTCCCTTCATAACCAACCCCTGACCTTTGTCCAATCTATTCGAGATCTTAGAATCCTTTTCAATATGGAACTTAACTCCCTTCCTCACATTGATGAGACGATCCGGATAGTCAACTCTGCTCTTGGATTCGTGAAACGATGGTCTAAGGAATTCCCGACCCCGACGTAATTCGATCCTTTTACCTTACCTTCGTTCGTGATAGAATATGCTAGCCAGGTATGGTGCCTTTATCACAAGACCCATATCCGTAGGTTCGAAAGTTTTCAACGTCGCTTCCTTCGGTTCGCTCTCCGAGAGCTAGGGTGGGAAAACCCATTAATCCTTCCCCCGTACATTAACCGTCTCAAATTAATCAACCTCAGAATCCTTGAGAGGCGCATGTGGTTCTTCTTTAAGCATTACCGAAGAACCACCCATCGTCCTAATACAACTCCCTGTCCCCAACCTGCAAATTGTGCAATAAAAAGGGCCACATTTATGACGAGTGCCTTAAAAGGCCTAACACACCTTTCTGTCGGGAGTGCTGGCAGTATGGCCACGACATTGTAGAATGCAGTGCGCACCATAGTCCACTTCCGCAGAATAGGTCACCACACCAGCCCCACGCCTCTAACAACCCAGTGTCATCTAACCTCCGAGTGCCTAGCATTGGGAGTTGCTGCACGTTGTGTGGCCGTGCAGGTCATACAGAGGACAAGTGCGTAGATAGGGTGGGAGTGGAAATGGCCAGAATTTCCACAGTAACACTCACCCCAAGACGAATCCGAAAGGCCAAGACTAAACGTCAAAGCCTTTGCCCACTAACCCACACGTCTGTCGAGGGCGGCAAACAGTTCTCCATACCAACGTATGGACGAAAAACGTCGATCCTGAATCAGGATCTCCTCCACTCCGCGCACGGCACCCCGTCTCTGCGGAGACGAATTCATGCTGGGCTGGAAGCCCCACCTTTCCGCTCAAGCTACTCCGTCACTGCGAACACGAGAGAGCTTCCTACAGGCCCCGACCGTATCAGACATCACACCTGTTGGTCCATACGATCCACAACGGGTCAGTAGACCGCACCGCAATCCCCTTGCCCCTGTCGGCATCAACGTGGTAACAACCAGGTCCACTCCCAATACCGACCACCAAACTCCCCTAAACAGCCTCCACTTGTTTCGTGACTGCGTCACTGGGGGGGGGGGGGGGGGGGGGGTGGATTGGGGGTTCTTTAAGCATTCCCGAAGAACCACCCATCGCCCTAATCCAACTCCCCGTCCCCAACCTGCAAATACCAGCACATACCATAAGCAGCTTACCTGTATACGAGCAGTACAAAGTTCTCTTCAACAATTTCATACCTGAAACATAAGTCCACAGCAAGATTACCATCTTGCCATGACATCAAAATCAATGGCACCAACTGAACCAACTCGGTTCATCTGTCATGAACCGATCGGTTCCTATGGTCGACCACATGCCCGTCAAACATACGCCAATCCTTCAGTGTGTTCTTGTTCCAGCAGTCCGTTTGTCCAAAAGACAAGCCATGGCAAATCGCTTGCTTAAACAGCTGCAGCCGATTATCCCTGATCGGTTGCATAAGCGATAAACTGGCATCGAATTGAACTGGCATCATAGGTTGCTTTCCTAAACAATCTAGCAACGGCCACGTCCCATGTTTTGTTAGCTAATACAAAGCATAGCGCAACTCGCGCCTAGCTGCCAAGCGCCGAATTCTTTGCCAGTGTAAATATTCACACTGGAATTCGACCCTTGACTCGCTATGGATGCAATGCACAATCGACGTGGATGTATACACAACCGTCCTTGCGTAATCATTCTGATCACCAGATCGTGTCCCACGATACGTTTTTCCTAAAACAAACATGCATCCACGCATTCTAGCCTTTGCCATCGTAAGCGAAGCCTGTTGAGATAACATCAACAGAAAAACCTATCCTGGATCGTTTATGATGGCGCAGGGCAGCTAGCCTCCTTACATCGGTCATCATATTTGACCAGCTGCATGTTTGTCTTCCTGGCGCAAGACTAATGACCTTGCCCAGAAAAAACAAATCATTATGGAAAATTTAACAAGCCTCAGGGCTTGCTAAATAAGGCCAAGACCGGTTTCCGATTGTAGTGACGATGATGATGATGATGTTTGTTTTCGCTTCCTTCACCCAACGCATGTTTCGTTTGCCTTTCTTTCCTAGGTAAGGACATTCAACTTATCGGGACGATGTCTATGGGAACCTTCCAAAGGGATGCGAATCGTTTCTCATTGGTCGTTGGGGGGAAGAAAGATTGTTTTCCCCTACGAGGACATGAGTGGAAACACATCTCACTCATCGAGATAGGGCCAGCATAGAGCGGCTTACGAAGAGTCTGATTTCAAACACGAACGCGGTCGGTCAACCCATACGTTAAAGTCGAGGATTATCATTGAGCCAGTCGAGTGGTCGTCAATTTCATTCACCGCGGAGCGCCTTCAGCAATTGTACCCCAGTGTTATCGTTGTTATTCCTGTAAAGTAAAACATTGACCGCGCCTTTAGTAATTGTACCACCATGTTATCGTTGCTGTTCCTGTAAAGTTAAACATTGACCGAGCCTTTAGTAATTGTACCACAGTGTTATCGTTGCTGTTCCTGTAAAAAAAAACATTGACCTGTGAATTAATAAGATAATCAAATTAAACATTTCTTCATGTGGATTAATTCAATTAGCAAATTAAAACATTTTCTCGCGAAGGAATACAATAACCATTAACTGATATCCGTGTGTGGTTACGAGAGGAACAAACTTCTTCTATTGTAATTAAACCACCGAATGTCCAGGCTGTACAAACTTTATAACTTTCTCCAAAATCATCTAGGTCAAATTAAGAAGAAAACATATTCAGTTAAAATGCGTTTTATTTCTACGAACAGCGGTGAAACAAGTGTTGGGGAGGTAAGTGAATACTGGCAGACGACTTAATCCCCCATACACTCATCTGGTCAACTCCGCCTACTTCCCCAACTTATTTTTTCTGAACACAAATCCTCGAAATACGCACAATTCCCGCCTTCTCCACATTCCACCTCACTGCACCTCTTACGGTTTCAATAAACCCCTTTCGCGAATACTGAGGAATGTCAATTCTTCCCTGTTCGACTTTTCCTCTCTACCCAAACTCTCAAGCGCCGCCTTCTAAATCATTCTCACCACCAATCTTAAGCGACGCTTTCTACACTTTTCTCTCTAATCTGCCCCACCTTCCGCCCCAACTCTTGCGTTATAATATATCCTGTTTACCTTAGGTTAAGTGGAGTTAAGTTAGTTCTTACGCCCTTTAGTTTGTATAGTGATATATACATTAGCCTATAAGTACTTATATTGCTTGAATTAAGCCAATAAATGGGGTGGTAGCCCCATTAAACTTAAGCTGGACACGCACTGATTGCTGCTCTGTAGCGTTCACGTAGATATTGTGTTACATCGGCAATTATTCCTTCGAGAATTTCGATATTATCCTGATGAGCTCATTTACTTTCGTCGTACATCTGAGAAAAGAGGCTCAGTGTCGAAAGATTATCTCTCCAGGGATACGTAAATAGGAGAGCTACTACTTGAAAAATGTGACAATTTGTTGGCTATAGAACTAGATACTGAGTCCGAAGGAGTAATGCGACGTATGCATAAGCAAAATAAAATAGTTCCTATTCATATTCAACTAACTGAAAATGAATTTGGTGTACCTAATCAAATTATTTAATAATTTCAGTCTCATTCTGCAATATACCTGCATCCAGATTCATTTAAAATTCACATTTCGTTCAAATTATTTAAAACAAAATAACTTCTTTAAGCAACTTGCCTCTGTTGTTCCTTGTACACCACACTGTTCCAAGGACATCAGCATAGTCAAATGAGTTGTTTGAAGGCGGGAAGAAAAACCTAACGGTGAACTGAAGATTTCTATCTGGAGTTCGAATTACTTTTCGTTGATCGCGGTCGACTGTTCTTTTTCAACCAATTTGTGATAATTTTGTGCGCGTTCTTAATGAAGTTTTTCATTAAATATGTTCTTTTAGTGCGTGAGTTTAGAATACTTGTCTGATATCCATCTAGTTTTTATTGTCGAGGGCTGTGCTTTTTTTTGTGCGAATAATTTGAAGTTTAGTGTGCGAACACTAGTGTGAGTTGTATTCTGCTTCTAAATTGCGACCTGTTGTAAAATTTTGAACAAGTTCCATGTCCATCGCTCATAGTACTGTCAAATGGTAAGTCGTTAAGTTTGATTTAGGATTACAAATTTGAGTTAAAAAACGTTCTCTACTTTTAAATCGGCCTTTAATAATGTATGTGATACGATCCAATGCAGGATTGTTCTCATTTTATAGACGGATGGTTACTCTACTTTTGTATGTTAGAAGGTAACAGCATCCTTTATATTCCTGAATCCTCATTGGGAAGGTCCATTTTCATGGTGAAGTGTATTTGAAATACATTCTGTCAAATATCTACCCGGAATTTCTCACAAAACCATCAATATTTATTTTATCACCTTCAAAATAGACTCGTCCCGATGCAATACACTTTTGCCAGCGGTTAATCCAATTACTCATACACATTTTATAGGCCGCGGCTGGAATCGATTTTATGTCCTTCTTCGATTTCTCTCTTATGGCGTCAATCGACTCGAAACGTGTTCCTCGAAGTGGCAATTTGTGTTTAGGAAGCAGGAAAAACTCACAGAGACCATATATCGTGAATCGATGCTTGTTCGATCATATCAGTTGAGTTGAGTTCTGGTAGCTTTGTGAGATGGTACATTATCGTGATGCAAAATCCAAGATTTGTCTGTTCACAAATCCGGTCTCTTTTGATAAACACTCTCGGAAACTTTTGGCGGTTTTTAATTGATTGTGTTCCGCCCAATACTGTCCACGAAATAAAAGTCGCTTATTGTTTTGCTTTTACGGATTTTTATTGTAATCTATTTTTTTCTTTTTTTTTTTTTATAATCGAAAACTCGCGTCGACACACTCTTAGCCGTTTTCCTTTTCACTGTCATGGATCCTTACGCGACCGATACTACCTATTGACTGTCTAATTAAAATTTTCCCGAAGGAATACGGTTGTTCTTTCTGTTTCTTAAATAAAACCTTCCCTTGGTACTTTGGCAGTTTTTACCTTTTAGTTGTATGTTGATACAATGTTCCGCCCAAACACTGTCCGCAGCAAAACAAAATCAAACGAAATCAGAGCGAACGCTGTCACCAATCAAACACAGAGATATTAGTTCTTCGATTCTTTATTTTTCTTTTTTTATTTCACAAATTGTTTTGACGTTTCCACTTTATATAGATTGGTATAGCTTACAAATTATTTTTTAAGTACACATTCGATTTATTACACCAGTTTTTTAATTAACTTATTATTTAACATGTCCGTGGATTACCCTTAGTTTAAGCTGCTCACCACAAGTGTTTCGTTTGGTTGGATTTTTGTCTAATTTTATTTAGTTCGACATTGTCACAATAAACTAATTTTACTCTGTGGGGATTCTCTACACCACATGGAGAAGCAACCCACAATTCCAACCAACCGTGACCGCTAACAGCGCGTCACCTCAACCCAACTCCCCATGCAAAATCCGCAATAGCACACATCCCAAACCTTGCAATAAAACATATCCCAAAACTCCCAACAGAATACAATCCAACAGAATATATTCTAATCGTCCCCGTATACATTTCCCCAAAATCGCTTCGGTCAATTCTCTACTTAATTCATATTCCCTCTTTGCGACCAAGCAATCTCAATTTTCCCGAAATTCATACACCTTAATAAAACGTATATTGAAATCTACAACGAACATTAACCATCTCCCTCAATGACATCACCCCACATACATTTTCCCAAAATTGCTTCGGTCAATTCTCTACTTAATTCATATTCCCTCTTTCCGACCAAGCAATCTTAATTTTCCCGAAATTCATATGTTGTAACAAAACGCATATTCAAATCCACAACGGAACATTAACCATCGCCACCAACTATACCAAGCCGCATACATTTCCCCGAAATTACTTCGGTTAATATCTTATCTAAACGATATTCCTTGCTTGCACCCAAGCAATTCCAATTTCTCGGAATATACAACCAACGAATCCAACTCAGCTTGTACGGCGAGGATTTGCTGGAACTGTATTCCTATGCAAACATAGCAATTCTACTCGAAATTCCTCGTAAGTCGCAGCGAGTCTATTTTTGCTATGACGCAACCACACGACGCGATGAATGAATTCTTTCCATTCATAAGTCAGTCGATATCCAACCGCCGAGATGCACATATACCTTCAAGCCGAGATTCAACCGCCACCAGGGCCAGACATATAAAGTCGATCTCTAACCTCCGCTACGCGCACACACGCCCAGCTATTCATTCCACACTACCGCGCCGGTCACACGGCGTTGCGGTCAGTCGTATCTCATCTGCCAGTGAGTGCACGTCGAGTCGCCTCCCCACAACCGATCATCAAGCGGTCGTCCTCCAATAACTAGTGTCGTGCCGCTTAGTACACGTTATCGCGAACAGTTTAACCGCATCGCGCCGACTCTGTAACCAAGACCGCGATGGCAAGTAATTCCTCTAGTATCACACACCCGTAACGTTGCGTTGACGCGGTGCCCTTTGCCTCGAGTGCTTAAAAGCTAGAAGGACAAACATAAATGCGTGTGCGCAAGGACCTTTAACCTATGTAAACTCAAGAGGTACCCAATAATTAAATTTTGAACTCACCAAGCCATAGTTGTTAAGGCGCAAAGACAATATACGTACTCTCACCTATGCCGCCTAACGCGCGAGGCACCTGTGAAGTGGAACCAAAAACATAAGTGTAAAAATTAGCCGAATAAAAATACCTTGTGCAACATAATTGCCCACAGTGCCTTTTATTTATTATTCCTCCCTGGTGCTCGGATTCCGGACGACAATCCTTGTGAAGGATTAATTCGGTGGGAGTGTAGTGAATCCGTGCCATACGTTGCCACCATACCACGTCCCCCACAACTCTATTAAACTGTCCAATGGTTTTTCAAAAACAAAACTTCCGGTTTTAAAGATATATAATATTTGCTCGGTTGTGACAAAAGAAAACTCGGGGACTTAATACACTTGAACGCGTCTTCAAACCACTGTCGTAAAATCAAAACTCGTCTCAATTCTCTAGTCGCCTGTCTGCCTCGCGGATCACCTCCTTGTTTGGCTTCTTTAACTGTACTACTCAAAGTTTGCATCTCCCTTTCGAATTTTTCATCCCCTTATCCGGAAAAGAGAATTTTCATCTCCATTTTCGTGCCCATCATATTATCTGTAAAAACAATTTCCAACATGATCATTATTCTCGTTCTCTTATCTGTAAGAGAAACTTTTCATCTGGATTCATATTTCCATCTTCTTATCGGAATGTTTTTTCGAAGGATCAAGCGTAACGCCACTTCTCTCTCGGTTCTCTCATGGGATTTGTTTGCGTTACACATCTGGCTTACGACCAAGAGTTTTTGTGTGCTTCAGATGGGTAACAAAGGAACCGTGGGATTTGGTATCGATTCCTAGATTGCATTTCCAAGTCATAAACAACTGGCGTGAAATTGGCGTTAAGATGTTTATGATTGCAAGAATTCTGTGCCGGCGGGCGAATCGCTACGTTTTTGTTTGCGCCTTTGTTTGCTTCTTAGTTTTGGGATCTTGCGAGGAATTTAGGGTGCTAATTGCTATTAGCTACATGAGGAGATATGCGTTAATCTGTTTGTTTTCAGATAAATGCGTTTGATGGATGGATTGAGTAAATGGGGGATTGCGTTGAATTGAATTGAATGAATGCATCGAATGGATCCGTTGAATTCAACATTAGGAAATTTTAAACGTTTAGTTCGATTGGGTTTTACTATTGAATTCAATGTTGGGTATTTGGAATGTTACCTTTTGTTTCAGGTGGACGAAGGACTTTTGGGAAACGTGTCTGTGGGCACGTGTAATGCATATAGGTGAGTATGCACCTTGGTGGAACGACGATATCTCGAACTATAGTGTATTGTGTGGTTCGTAGAACCGCCACAGTACCTTCTCTTTTCCAAGGGATTTCTCCTTTGCTGGAGATCGCACCGTATCTTGTTCTACGATTCCACTTCGTTTGTAGAGATACTGCGCGGATGCACTTCCACACACAGACGCGAACGTTGCTGTCCATGAGGCCGGAGATATGTCGAGGATCGTTAGACTTTTCACACATCTGCGGTATCCCTTTGTGTAATTTATCTACATGTGGTTTATGGCCTTGGTGATTTCCCCGGCCGAAGTCATTAACTTCGGCTGCGATATTTTTACAAGGTTGGTCTCTCCTGTACGAACAGTGTCGGTTCATTTATTGTTCACCTTCTGTTCCCAGTGTAGTCCTTTCGATAAGGGAAAACCAAATTGCGGTTGGCTCAAAAGAAGATCATAAATATTGTTTATTTCTGGGCCGTATTTTCATCGCATGAGATATTTGATGGCTGTCGGCATCTGGCCCTGGCCCACCGGGGCACTTGTGGGGGTTCTCTAACCCTACGCAATAACCACCCACAATTTCAACCCCAAACTCCCTTTGTAGATTTGCAGTTACCTGCAGAAATCTCCTACACGAAGGACATTTCCTTCATTAAGGTATTATCCCAAGTCCCTGTAAAAGAATTCGCTAGCATTCATGCATTCAATGCATCTTCCTAAATTTCTGAAAAGAATTCTTTACAGGCAAACCATTAAGAATCTTATTGATTCTCCTCGCCGGCAATTGCTGTCCTACACGTGCACAGTAATTTTCTGTACATGCACATTGGTCGGCGACCTTTTTGTCCAACGACAAAGCAACGCCAAGCAGCTTGTTTACGCAGCTGCAATATACCCGACCCATGATCTGTTTGTCCAACTGACAAACAATCACCAACTTCGAGCTTAGCCGCCAAATACGAATTCTTCAGCATATACAAATGCAAACAAAAGAATTCGGCCTCTGCCACCAACAAAGATACGATATACAATTTCCATTGTATAAAGTATCCCATTCCCTTTTAGGACCGATTCCTAATAGCAACACGTCTATTTACGAAGCTGCACCACTCATCCATGCCATTTATGATACCCTTGGTAGATCTTCTTCCCTTTGTTCTTTTTTCCTTGTTCAGGTTTCGTTTATCCTTGGTCGAAATGCATCGATAAACAATGTCATCTACACCATCACGCACACACAACACCAGAATCTTCCCAGCAAGATCCGCTTCCTGGTTTCTTATTTGTGGTTCTTCGAATTTTCAAGTAACATTTTATACAATCTCTGTCATCACAGAGTATAAAAGGGCGGCACATTTTGGATTCAGGATCAGTCGGAATCCAGAGGCCGAGGCAACGGCCAAAACCTAAATAAAAATTAAAGAAATAAATTAAATAAATAAAATAAATAAAACGAAAACACTCTTTGATCTTGGACACGAGCCAACCCAGGTAAGCAAAAAACAAATCTATACAAATATAACCCTACATACCCAACGATAAACAGTCCAACGCAGCTGCATATAATTAGCGCAATAGACGCCGAAACTAATTCCCTAGCATGTACCATGTACAAACAAAAGGACGCTGTCGTTCATTCTGGCGATACGGTAAACAATTCAAACCATTCAAGTATCCCAAATGCATCTACCATCTAATGAGTTACAACTTGTTTACTCAGTTAAACTCTCAGATCATAAATTCCCTTTGTCCTACATATTCCTGGATCCGTTTACCATTGACCTTCTCACATAAGCAAACACAAACCCAATTAGCATCCAATGAGATTCGGCTTGTTTGCTTAGCCGAACTCACATCTCATGGATGCACATTATGCCCTTTCTTTGTTTCAGTTTCGTTCTCATGGCTTTGTCCCATGAATGAACCAATCTTTATTACGTGATCTGGTTTTCTGTTCCACAGAGAGAGACTTTACGTTTCTCTTGTGGTGAGTAAAAACATATCCTTAGCGGAGAGGATGTCCACCACCATCGCACCGAGGGTGAATCAAGAGCCAGATTCCAACCCTCGATGGGTCTGTGGGGAGGAAGTATTGTGCCAGTACACAGGCACTCCGTTCACTTCCTCCTCCATCCCTCATTCACTGGGTATTCCACTGCTAAACGACAGAACGATCTCCAAGGAAAGGTACAACGCACCGTGGTTGGTGGATAGTAACTGGTTCTTACCTTATTGTTCAACACTCAACGATCTTATTGTTCAACAAAAATAAAACACTAATTTTGACTGTTAGTAGCAACGTTTTATCTGGGGAAAGTTCGGAAAAGTGTACGGCACGAACATTCAGCGTAACAATCACTGGTAGTGGTTTTGTTTTTATCTTAATCACACCCGTTTAATGAACACAGGTTTACATCAACACATCGACATTAGTGTTATCGTTCATTAATAGTTCTATATTATACACTTTTCACAAGTAAAGGGGAAATTAGCGCACTCGACTCCGGGAAGGGACACACTCGAGGGTGTGCACTTTCGTGCACACCCTACAGGGGTTGTTGAACGGCTCGTCCGATCCGTTCGACGATTAGAATAAGACTCCGCGATATCTTGCTCGTTCAGAGCTCACTGATGTGATATGGAAATGTGCGAATTAGTTTTAGCTAGGTTACTGGGAAATTGTGTTTATGGCATCGCTAGTAAGGGTACGTATTGAATACCTATTTGCATTTCAGCATGGATTTCAATTGATGCCAAGGGACGCGGAATGCGTATTTGCTTTGGGTTGCACATTGTGCGAGTCAGGGAATTTTATTGCTGGGAGAATCACGTCACCAGCCAATGTATACATAAAGAAATTTATCGTATACATGAATGAAGGTGGGAATAGGCGACGCCATGATAATTATCTCTGGCTGGAATGGTTACATGATATGTGAAGCGGGGTTTTTCTTTTCAGGATAATTTATGATAAGGATAGTAAGAGCTCTTACAGGGGATTTGTAAGCGAAGGAATGCTTGAAAAGGTAAGAATTCTCTTGCAGAAGCTTTACGACTATAGCTTTGCTCCAATTAATGCGTGTAGCATTTTCAGATACCTAATGCGATTGCATTGGCGAAATTATATGGGAAGATCGGTGTTATGGGGGTTTTTAAGGAAAGCGTACCGTGGGGTTTGGCGGAACCGCCACAAGTCTTTTACCATCCACCGACCGAGCCGGTCGTTTTGCTCACGCTGTCCGTAGCACTGCGGACACGCGCGTCGTACCCCGAGTTGTGGCTAGTGTTGCGTCGAATACAGTAGTGTTTAATATATTCAATTAAAAGTAATTTCTGTTGTGACCCTGGTCTAAATACAATAGTGTAAAATGTAAAAAAAAACAAACAATCTAATTAATAAAAAGGCGGTGATCACCAATTAATTCGTGCGTTTCATTTAATTTTCCGTGCGGCAGTTTCGCGGTTGTTTTCCCTTTATTGTTTTCCTATGGTGATCGTTTTTTTTTGTTTTGCAGCGGAATTCCACGGAATTTATAGTGACGATGGCGGAAAAAGAGAACCCGGTGCAGTAGGCCTGCACACGAATACTTCCTCCCCACAGGTTTCTCGACGATCGCTCTTGAATGTTTATTCACCTACATACGACAATCCTCCTTGTTGACAAATCCATTGAGATGAAACTGTGCCTTCTCGCTGAAGGTACAATAGTTTGCGCGAAAAGTGACTATCCGCCGTAGCCATCTCATCCCGCCACAGAGAATACTAGTGAGGCTACAAATGGTCGCTAGGTTTCAGTTTCTGTGTCAACTGGACCTTAAAGGCGTACAGATTTAAATCGTCCGTCAAAAACCTTGAACATCGTGGTCGGTGCAACGTTCAATTTATGTGTCCAGATGTGCACTGCAGCGATATTCTCAGTGGTACAGCACAGGCAAAGCTATGATTTCTGAACTACGTTCGCCACAGATTCAGTGTTTTAGAATTTGTGCACGATCTTCCAAATTTTGACTTCAGTAGGGTGACCATCATGACCGATGCACGCCCGTTTACGTAACTGTTTGTGGAACGGATTGCTCGATCGTGTTGGTCTTTGATTCACTTTGGCAAAACTCCAACTCCACAAATTTAAAAAACAAAGTGCCTTTGACAACTCGAACTCGTTCCCAATTCGCATTATATACCAAACACGCAGCAAATACTAACCGGGCGTTAGTACTGGTTTGGCCATTGTTTGAACCGTTCATTGGCTTCGACTGAATGATCATTTTCGCACGATATTGTTGTATATAACCAATTTCTTAGCCCCCTATCCGTTTAAAAAAAAGCGTAGATTTTTCTTTTCATTTGCCAAACGTAACCATATTGTTTTTTGTGTACATTCATGTGGCAACACAACATTGGTCATCTTTTGAATTCAACGGTATGTTGATGATTTAAATCTGTTTTGTAGTCGATCTTTAGCTCCTGGAGGATGGTAGACTTCGGCCTGCCTATCTACTTCCATAATTTACATGTTTTTATCGACATTTTGACGGGGACCTCCCTGTGCGAAGGGCATCCTTAATATTAAATACATGAACACATTGCGCATAATTGACTGTGACGATACCGGGAACATAAATTCTATTTACAAGTGGCTTTCATTTTGGCCTTTATCAAACCGAAATCTTAAAATATAAAGAGATTCATTTTTCTTCACTTTCTTATTTTACAATTTATCACTGACAACTAAATTAAACAAAGACAAAACTGTCAAGGATTTTTTTGGTTTGTTTTAGTGCTGAATGTTACTTTTCCACCGAGCACGGGTCTGATATTGTTTGACCAATACACTACGAGATACGAGTATATAGCACTATAGATGACCGAAAAACGAATGGACTTCTTATTCCCCAAGATATTTTTTTTTAATATCCTTATGTTTTATAATAAATATACTCGTATTACAATAAGTGCGTTAAATACATCTCTAAATAATCTCTGACACTAATTGAAGCCAAGCCCATAACGCCCAACTGATCAGTGTTACATACCCCACTATTTCAAATAAGAAATCAAAAACTCGTCAAACGTAATCCTATTAACTGCTAATGGAACCCAATAACATGACAAGATTACCCAACCCAAATTGTTATTGCTTAAGCGGGTATGTTCATGACTAACATTAATACAAATCCTTTATTTTAATTGGTTTATCAAAAACGAAAATAATGTTATTACACAATTTTTAACATGTGTCAATTCATTTATTCCATCAACTTGTAATACAAGACACAGTCCTTCGTGTTATAATCACTTCCCATTACAAGGAGTCAATTGTTAGTGCCCTCTCTTACCCATATTGTATCTTACAATCTAAATGCGTGCTTTGCCTCATAATGAATCTTAATTCGCCCTTGTGTTGTCGTCCTTTCTAAGCCCATTATGTTCTCATTCAAACAAAAAGGATTATGTAGGCTATCAGCGGAGATCAACGGCCATTAACAGAGATGCCGCTACATTACACTCCTCATAACACAATTTAATCCAAACTAATAAGATGCTTACGGTTGATTTATCTAACAATCCCCTGACCAATATCCTTGCTGGACCGTTCTTATCCCATTTTACCAGCAATAAAAACAACGATTAGCTTTTGGTTTTTATACCAAGGGGTAAATTAAATTCAATTTTAATGTCTAACAGATTGCTACAGTTGTCTTAATTGAAATGGCGGAGCACAGTTAATTATCGGACTGTTAAGAACAATTGGGAAACACATTACAAATACCGATACAGCTGACATCCAAATTATCCACTCAACAATAGAAGAAGCGTAATTCGAGATGATGGGTAAACTCATTAGGAGTGTCCTTGCTGAAGGACTTCTCCACGCTACAACATCCGCACATGAAAAGTTGTTTTATGCAACTTTAAACAGCAATCACCAACAATCACCCACCTTAATCAGATAGATAGGACGCATCCATTAAGTATTCATATCACCGGTCCGTTAGGTAAGTACCCCGACAAGGCTGCTGCAAAGCCACCCCAAGTATGACTCGCCGAAACGAGAGGAGGCTCCGCAAAAATGGCACCTAATTTCACAAATTGCATCGCTCACGTATCTTCACAAGGACGTCGAGGGGCTTATGCGTAAACCGTTGGTAGTATGGAGTACAAATGCGAGTCTTTTGTTATCGAGGACGACGCTGCAACATCGATGCACTTTTCGCAGTTAATGGTGATTTAATGCGTTGCATGGGGGAGTGTTTGCCGATAATGTGGCAGGACATCGATGGATGGTGCTGCCTTCCCTGCAGATTATGCACTTGCATGCAATTACTCGCATGTGCCAATTTCAGTTGTCTGCGGCTGAGATGGGGCGCAGATATGTGTGTCCCAGTTGTATTGCGAACTTATTGCTAATTGCCACTGATTCCTTGTGTTTAGTTTGATGCGTGCTCGCAATGTATCACTGTGATAAACTGTCAGTGCGTTAAGGAAATTGCGAATAATCGTGCCTTTGGTTGGTAATTCATTGTGCGTCAATAATATGTTAAAGCCGCAAGTAAATATTCAGAAAGCCTTCTGTCCATGTGGATCCCGGTATAAGGAAATTTAATTATTCGGATGGATTGTGTAGACAAGGAAGATATTTATTTGAATGCCCCGTCCTGACAACCAGAGTATCTAAGATAAATATTTGAGTGGCTGCACATGTATTAGTTTGGAGAAAAAGGAATACATTATTTATTGATTAGATGGTTGGAGTGACGTAGTTCTTATAAAACTAATTCAAAGGCATTGGGAAAATGACATTCTGTACTTCAAAAACCCTTTGATAGGTTTTTTTTTGGTTACCCGACTCAATGATCACTTGCATCCTGCATGAAGGTCAATTAAAAGAAAATTCGGCATCTTTAGACTTTTACTTAGAAAAAGGCGAAAAAGTAAGTCTCGTGGCTGATGTTTGTGTTCCCAATACTATCACACACATATTCCTCTAGTTTGGCTAACGAATGGTTATATATATGGGCGTTAATTTTTAATGTGAACCGACCCGCACTTTCCGATTCACGTATATTGCCGGGAAATACTGGGAAGAATGTAATAATGCTATCCTCTCCTTTTCTGGGGGGATAGGTTGTACGATGACTATTTTCCATCGCGTCGGATAGCGGGCTTGTGGGGGTTCTCTATAATACATGGAGAACCAACTCACAATTCCAACCGAATTTTGACAGCTACCAGCGTGTCACCTTAACCCAACCCCCCATTCAAAACTTGCAAAGAATACATTTCCAAATCCGCAATAACATATATTTCCAAATCTGTAATAGAATGCATTTTCGAAACCTACAACAGAATACGTTCCAAATCCTCCAATAGAATAGATTTTAAATGATCTCCCTCATCTACAATCAAACCGCATTTAGTTTTCCCCGAAAACCAATCCGGCTCACTTCTTACTTAAACCATTGTTCTCGCTTGCAACCAAGCAGCATTTAATTTTCCCCGAAAACCATTCCGGCTCACTTCTTACTTAAACCATTGTTCTCGCTTGCAACCAAGCAGCATTTAGTTTTCCCCGAAAACCATTCCGGTTCACATCCTATTTTTCCCGCTGGCAACCAAGGAGCATTTAGTTTCCTCAAAACCATTTCGGTTCCCATCCCACCTAAACCATTTGGAATAATATCAATTCTCCTTACTGGCAAGTCACCAGCATGATGCGTTGTCTTTCCACGGAACAACCATCGCAAACCATGTTCTATTGTCTAACCGACAACCCATGACCATACTTGGCTAAGCCTCTGAAACCGATTTCTCCGTATACACAGCAACAGAAGAATCTAATTCAGCCTGTACGGCAGAAATTCCCTGAAACAAAAATAGTACACACGCCAGAGTCGGTTTTCACCCCCGGTTACTTTCTTCTAAACGCACATCGAGTCGATCCTTACTTTCCGCCGTTTACACACACGTCACTGAGTCGTACATTAATCACGGTATAGAGCGCAGTGCGCAAAGATGTAGTCGTTTCTAACATTAAATCAAGATTGTGCCTAAAAAAAAAACCGAAGGAATAGTAAAGTTGTAATGATGTGGCGCGTCTTGTTCGAAATTCAGGTGTCAAAAATCTAGAAAAACAAATATAAGGATATGTATACAGAACGACAAGGATCCGCATAAACTCGAGTGATACCAAATTATTAAACCTTAAATTCCCTGTGCTAAAACCGTTAATGTCCAAAGACAATAAGTACAATAAATCCAAGGAAAAAACGTTGTTGTGAGAATTAGTTTAAATAAGAAAACGTAGTTATGAAAATTTGTCTAAATAAAAAACAAAACATTAACATTAAAACTGCACCAGTGTGTTTTCCTTCGCAGCCTATTCGTCCTGATGACAATTTCTGCGCAGGAATCGTCGGTGGGTGATAGTGAACCTGTGTCGTACGTCGGCATCCATACCTTCACCCCCACAGGCTTTATTCAACCCGTAGTTGAACAGGATTGTGTATACTCGTATTCATTCCTAGCGAACGCTATTTGAGCGTACGATAGCTGACACCTTACGGGCATTTTTGTTGGTTTACAATATGATGGGCACTCAATTTTTTTTCGCGCTATGTTCTTTGACAACAATTCGGGGAATTTAGGGCAACCTCGATAGTTAGCGGCTGTCCCTCGTTCCTATATACTGTACACTTTAGGCGGGTTTTATTTTCTACCCTTTGATTTCTTAATTAGCATTGTTCGCACTTCACGCAGCAATGCTGCCTTTCGCAGTTTGCCGCTGAGGGTCCAAACCTTTGGCAACGAACGTATTGGAGATGTCATTGCCTTTTTTTAAATTGTCCCATGTAACAATCTGATGGCCCAAAACTGTGCTTTTGCGTAGAGCACCAATTTTGCTATTGGGGGTTAGTTGTACTCGACGGAAGGGTAGTTTTCGATTCTCCCTGGTAGATTTAGGTGCGGTGAATGGCTTTACCACGATGAACTCAACTTCGTCATTGTTAAGTTTTTGCAACATTTGGATTGGAACTTCCGGCCCCATTTCGGGATCAATTCCCTTTGACAGAATTGTCCTATTCTGCTTTCGGCGTAAAAGAGAAGAATTCTGCGGAGACGCTTTTTTAAATATTCTTTATTTTTACATGGGCGCCAACCGGATGTGTTTGAATGGGTGCCGGGATGAGATCATCGTTTTTGGCGGTTTTAACTTTCAACAGCTAAAATAGAAATTATACGATGATCGTTCATTCTACATTTCCTATATCTCTTCTGGAAACTCTGTCTAGCTCTAGCTTCTTTTAAATTAGCAACCTTACTTTCTTACTGGCAGGTCAACAACAACCAACTTCTTCGAGTTTATATCTTCACACTGTTTTTTTTTTGTTTTATCCCCACATTTATTAACAATTCGATTACAGATTTTACAAATAGGGGGATTCACAAGCAAAAATTAAAAAACGAAACAAAACGTACAAACATAAACAAGGAATACAAATAAAAAATAATTAGGAATTGGGGATAGGGAGAAGGAAAGCGGTGCGCCTGAGAGGGATACTATGTTTGAGTAGGTATACTCCTTTCTTAATCACTGATGCACCACCAGTTGTGATGAGATTGAGCGGCGAGCGAACGGCCACCAACGAATGTATTTCGTTCCGGCGACCAGGGGATTGACGTCTCGGCTGGGTTGGCAGCACTTCCTGTCGCTCTAAAGGGCACTAATGTATTAAACGTGATAGAAAACAAATTACCTCCACTTGGACGAAGGACACAGCAACGAAAACCAATTCCATCAGTGCTTCTTTCAGCCACACAGAGATTCCGATGTCCGTAGTGTCCCTTTCGGTTCGCGAGCGATGCTCTGCTCAGCAGTTTGTGAATTCGTCCCGTTGTGCGCCAAAGGAAATTGCGCACGTGGATGCGCGGCGTGTATTATTCCTTGTTCACAACCAAGGATGCACTTTATCAGTCAAAGTCTACAAACACCCACGCACTGAGTTTCTTCTGTTGTGACCCGCTGCAAATTCTAACACCATATCCACGAGAATGCACTCAATAACTTTATTCGAAACAATGAACCAATGACATTATTTATTTTAATCCGTTTATACAAAAGGTTGTTACAAAGAAACACTTGCGTTGAAATCAGTTGCAAACAAACTACGCACCAAGATGCACATGATTTATTTGGATTTTTATACACGTGAAAAAGTAATATATAGAATTCGTGCCAGAACCATTTACTCCTGCTGACAGTTCGACAATTAATTTGTCCTGTCAGCTGATTGCTGACAGTTGTTATTATTGGTTTGGTCGATGGCTGCATTCAGTTGCGAATCCGTAACATTCCGCCCGCCTTCGCCAATCGTTGGTGAATCATCTGGTTCTAGGGGACGGAGGCCCGGGGCCGTGGTCTGCTGGTGATGCGGCCTGGTGGGAGCCGCCCGCCCTGCGGATCGCTGAAGGATGAAGGGTCTTGGAGGTCCGGAGGATTCGTGACGACGAGAGGGTCCCTTCCGTCGCTGTAGTCCGTTACCTTTTGTGGTCGCAGAACTGGCCATGTGATCTGGGTTGGAATTGTAAGTTCGCAACCCACGATCATTGACCACGTAATGCTTGGTGGTTGGTCTCACTACATTGAGACCAGTGATGGTGAGAAATGCTGCGCCCGTTGCGACCATCCGAAATTAGCAACCGGCGGGATGCGGCCTTTGGCGTGTGAGGCCGCAACGTACAGTCGGGTGCGATGTCTTCCATGGCACCGTCCGCGGATCCTGGCGGAATGGCAGGCGCGGACTGAGTGCCTCCCGGTTTCATTCGCGTACCGCCTCTGCTGGTTGGTCGAGAGGCGTGCTGACTGGCTGCGATTCGGTTGATCCCTGGATGCAGGGGAGCGCCGCCCGCCAAGCGGGGCATTGCACGCTCCTACTTCTCTTGTGGTGGCTGTGTGTTGCCACGGTTGGCCTCGATGATTCCGGTCATTGGCCGGAGTTTGGCCACCCGGTGTCCCTGGTATGGTGTGGTGCCTGGAAGCCTTTGGGCGGCCAGGTTCCCGGCTCTTCGATTACCCGTTGTCCTTGCGGTAGTTCAGCGGGCGAGGGGCACGTCCAACAGTTGGGCCAGGAAGGTCGTCGGCGGTAGGTGATTGCATGGGCCTCGTTTGTGGGCCCCGGGGTCATGCCGATAGTACCTCCTCTCGGTCCTCTTATTGGAGCTGCGCTTATCATTCGTATGGTCGACCAGTTCCTCTGGGTCGGAGTTGTAAGTTCGCAACCCACGAGGAACGGCCATGTGATGTCTGGTCAATAATCGTCTGCCGTTGGAGGGGCCTGAGGATCGCCCGGGATTGGCGTGGTGGTGATTTTACCGCACTGGTGTGGAGCAGTGTATGGTGCCGTCCTTGACAATGTCGGCACCGGGTCGGCAGTCGCGTAAGCGACTGATGCACAGGTTCCGACGGACTTCCGACTCGCAGGTTTGAGGGATCGAAAACCCTCACAAGCGTAGATGCGATGTTGTGCCCCACAACACGTGCACGGCGTCTGTCTCCGTTCGGGCTCCGGCGCTGGTTCAAGCATCGGGATATGGGCCGGGTTGATCTCTGGGCAGGCGGCACTCCGGTCGGGGGCCTGCTGGTTCTCTCTCACTGGAGTGGGGTGCGGTTCCTTCTCTGCGCAGATGGCACTCCGTTCGGCGGCCTACTGGTGCTCACTCCCCGGGATGGGCTGGAGGCGGTTGGCGCTGTTCGCGATAGTTGGGGAGGCTGGGTCGAGCGCGGACTGGGCCTCGAACAGCCCCGTTAGTTTGGCACCATTGCCCTTCTGCGGTGGCTTTGCAGTGGTTGTGGTCAAGCTTTTGGTGTCCTTACGGGGGCGGGGGTTTCCGGGTGCATCATCCGTGATGGCAATCCGGGTGGAAGGGCCGGGCGGCATACGAACTCCTGATCACGGAGGCATGCCGTCAAGGGTGGAGCCGGCCGGTGGTGGGTTCCAGGGGGCCGGGCATTTGCATGCCAGGCGTTGGTGGAGTTCCCGGCCGCCACGGTGGTGGTCGCGACATCATTGGCGGCGAACGACTTTGTGGTCGACTGAAGGTATCCGCCGCAGTCTTGGGTGCGGTCGGACGGTCGGCGGTGAGGGCGTGCCTTGCCTCAGCAAACTTGGTGGCCTCATCCATGTAGGTATCCCCGGCCGACCTAAAGAATCCTTCCACGAACTAGCGGTGTCCGTTGGTCGTCTCTGGAATTGCCAGGCATATTTTTTCATCATGTGGCAGTTGGATGTCCTCCCATTCGATCTGGAGGTTGTCCTGACGCATGTCCACCGTAAATAACGTTGGCGGCCCTCTCTTCTCAAGGTTGAGAAATGCACAGGACATCCGCGCCTGGGTGGCGAACTGGGTGGTGATGATCTGCTCGGCCATGGTCACCCGTTCATTAGTCCGTGTCTTCACCCGCTATTTGGGTTCTTCTTTTGCTCTCTCCTCAGCTTCTTCGCGTTCAATTCGTTATTTTTCTTTTTCCTTGCGCTGTTCTTCGGCAAGACGAAGAACTTCCCCTGCAAGTGTACGCCCCCTTTCAGCTTCTTGACATTTAAGTTCGGCTAAGCGTTCTGCTTCTACTCTCACAAGTCTTCGGCGTTCGGCCAATGCAGCCTTTGTTATTTTCGACTTCGCTGCCATTGGTGCCGGAATCTCGTTTGTAATTGTTCTTTGTGCCCCGAACTTGGCGGCGGGTCTGAATTCACACTGCTTCCCGATAACTGGACGGCGGTGGTCTTGATCCACACTCTGGATCCCGTAGTTGCCACAAACTAGGCGGCGGTATGGATCCACAAGTCTGTGGATGTATATATATATATATATATATATATATATATATATATATATATATATATATATATATATATATATATATATATATATATTTTTTTTTTTTTTATGTAACATCTAAGTAATATGTTAGAAATACGATGTCCACTGAGAGGGGACAGCGGAGTGCAAAGGGTTAACTTAGAGAGCAGAATAATCTTTTGCCTATATATAGCTCGTCGATCGTTGAGTTTCTGTATCGGTTTGTATGGCTCTCCTTGTGAGACATTTTTGGGATAGAACGAAACATTGCATTCGTAACAATGTTGTTCATAATCGTAAAATAATGATTCATTTCGTCATTATGAAGATTTCTGTCAGTTAGTGGATCTATGCCATTGGAGCGTAATTCTTTTTTTTACTATTCGATAAAAAGGCGACCAGTGTGCTTTTCTGAAATTAAAAGAATGTATTTGTTTATATTGGCTCCTCGATAGTATAGTGGTTAGTATCCCCGCCTGTCACGTGGGAAACCGGGGTTCGATTCCCCGTCGGGGAGCCTCTGGCGCAAGACTAATGACCTTGCCCGGAAAAACAAATTATCATGGAAAATTTAACAAGCCTCAGGACTTGCTAAATAAGGCCAAGACCGGCTCCCGGTTGTACACTGTGGAGCTTCGGGAGCATAAGCAGAGATCACATAAAGATGCTTTTGACTTTTCAAAGGAATATCTATAACGCAGGCTTTTAGTACCTGAAACTTGTATACATATCTGCTGTAAACGACTTTGAGTTGTAGACCGTTTTTAAGTAAGACAGCAACAAAATTATCAAACTAACGCCACTCGTGGACGACCGTCTCGGTCAACAATTGAATATCAACTCCTCGACTCAAGACTTTTTTTTCTCCATCCTGCAGATCGAAGGATATGTCCTTTTTTCTGCCTGGCCCTTTCGCTAGCCGCTATTTCCTTCCTTTATCTTTCCCGACTATGGATCAAAAGAGGAAACACAAAGGAAAAATCAACGGAGGATCGTGCTAATGCACATTTATGATACCCTATGTTGTTGGGCGCCAAAACGAACGTGCGATTCGTTTTATGGCGCAAATTATTTGTTCTAGGCGAATGGACAAAGATTTTCCCTGTGGGAACTGGTGAGGAAGTACAAAGGAGAAATCAACAGGGGATCGTGCTAATTCACATTTATGATCCTCTATGTTGTTGGGCGCTAAAACGAACTTGCGATTCGTTTTATGGCGGAAGTTATTTGTTCTAGGCGAATGGACAAGGATGTTCCCCGTGAGAAATGGTTAGGGTAAACAAACCTTTAAAGGATCATAAAATTGCAGACGTTCCTTTTTTTGATTCTCAACAACTTTACTTGAAAGTTGGTTATCTGGTTCACAAATTTGGATCCAGGGGAGTTTGCGTGTTGAACATATGGTTCGTTCTTTGACGTCTTGGATTCAAGTTAAATTCAATATGGGCAAATTGAATGTGTAGTTCAATTTGTTTGATATTAAATTGATATCGCGATATTTGATGTATGCGCGATTAATGATGGAGCTTAGCTCCACAGAGGTAGGTATTCAGGGGTACGTAACAAGTTTGCGCCCCCGGAACAGGCATTTTAATGATATTGCGCGATTGTTCTAAGATTGGTGCATTTTTTACTCTACCTGTCATTTGAGCGTGTGACACACTTGGTGCCACGAAATTGTTGTACGAGCGAGTTTTCATTCGTGTCTCTTCTTCAGCTTGCTTCTTTCTGTCTTACAACTTTGATTTTAGTTGTTAGCAGGGTGACCTGTATTGTTACAGAGGACATAGGATAATTTATTTCTATCCGGGAGCTGTTCTTTGCCCAATGGGCATTCCCCAATTATATGTTTATTTAGGCATTTGACGCATCTGAAATGCATATTGCAATTCGCTGCGACATGGCCGAAGCGTTGACAGCACAAATATTGCAATATGCGGTCGGATTTCTTTATTTTCTCCCAACTTATTGTTTGGTAACTAATGTATTTAATATATCTACGTCCATCAATTTTACTATTGGGACTGGGAGACACGATGTAGAAAGGCAACTTACGATTGCGATTTCTAGAATTTGCTGTAGAAAATGGTTTCACACCTGTAAATTTCAGGCTGTTGTTTTCGTGAGTAGATTTGCGCAGATTTTGCGATTTATTCGCGATATATTATTTTTCTAACAGAAGCACACAGATGTCGGTGTCCTGAATTGTACACCGTATTTAATTAATTGACAGCCTTCGACCTTATTCGGTATCCTTTTTATCCGTTTCCGAGTCAATATCGCGCTTCATTCCGTCAATTGATTGTGGAGCACATATGGTAAGAACCCCTGTTGCCATTATGGGGGTGCCACCTTGTTGTAATTGAGAAGAGGCATATGCCGTGTGATGAGCGTCATATGGGCCGTGTACTTGCTGTCCCGGAGCAGAAGAATGATCTTGGTAGTGAAGAGGAGGTCCATGAGGTGGGCGTGTATTTATGTAATGTGAAGGAGGCGGCGGACCATATTGTTGATGACAGGGGTAAGGCGGATATTGAACGTATGGTTGTGGTGGATGACCAGTGTATTGCGGTGGATAATAAGGTGACCGGGATGGGCCTGATGGCGGAGCGTAGCTTCCATTTGCGGAGTGAGATATTCCAGGATGCTATGGCATACCTTGATGAGAAGAAATATGTGGAGGTAAATGATGTGGCGTCGGCACATGGTGTCCCTGTATTGTAGGAGTTTGTTGCACGGGTGCTTGTACAGTTGCGCATGATTCCGTATTTATAGACGTTGTATTTAAAGGATTTGGTATGTGCGCATTTGTGGGTTGCGACTGTTGGGGCAAAGATGGACTCTGTTGCACAGTCGAATTTTTACCGAGATTAAAGGAAGGATCAACTCCTTTGAGGAGCATGGAGACAGTTTTCTCCGATTTAGGTGTACGTAATTTATTATTTGATTATATTTGTTTATATTAACCTTGTTTTGACTGTTTTTATCACTGGAGCCAAGAAATTCTCCAGCTGCTATGCCATCCATTACCTCTACGTTTCCTTTGTCCGTCCGGTGCTCGAAAATGCTAGTCAGGTGTTGTCCCCCTATCAGTAGTTTCACATATGCTGAATCGAGAGCATTCAATGTCGCTTCTTTCGTTTCGCTCGCCGTGGGTTAGATTAGGAAAACCCCCTGATCCTGTCTCCTTACACCAACTGCCTTAAATTAATTATCCGCGTAGAACGAATCCTGTCCGACATTCTATTCATTCACCGACTTCCCCCAGCTTGGTCGACTGCACCAATCTTCTGAACTAAATCCTATTCAATACAAATCTTCACAATATACATATAACCATATAACCAGTCTTTAGCCAAACCACACGAATGTGGAATTCTCTCCTGATCATGTATTTACACATTACAATTTCCAACAATTCAATACGATTTATAAAGATCTTTATCCACTTTCTCTCCTTCCTTTGGTACAGTGCCTTGATGTGTAGCTTAAAATCATTAATTACGTAATTTCATTTATATTCTACTAGGTGAAGTCATACTCATTCAATGAGATTGATACATGTTTGACACTCATTAAGTCGTTATAGAAAAGATTCGTATTAACATACATATGATTAATTTTATAGTTATTTTCTTATTTACGCCTGCTCGGCATAACTTTTAGAATGACAAAAAAAGTCTATGCAAGTTCATAAAATAAAATTCATTCTTCGAGCATATTGATATACGGTTTTTGTTTTAGTGTTGGCATGGGCATCAATAATCTTATGTGGATGTGAACCATTCACACCACCCGTATTTATAACAGACTCATCACCCCCTGCGACTTATCAATTGTTAACTGTATATTACATTTAAAGTGCTTCATGCGAGCAATAGATTTATCATAATGATCTTTCCACATTTCTGACATAATTATAGTTCACTAACATTTCTATTATTCATCCACGCCTGTGTCCGAAGCAACACCCAAGTTTAGCGTACTTTAAAATAATTGACCTCAGACCTCCCTACCCACATTCTTGACCCCACACAGCTAATAAATCAACACTTACCGACTGTGGAACAAGTTTTATCTACTTGAATTGCACATTCCCATATCTCAGTTCGGTTATTCGCAGCACTCAACCAAATTTGACTCCAGCCACACCGTCCACCGACAGAGCTACCGCCCTCCATATCCCTTTCACTACTGTACCATTTCTCAATGAGTTGTAGCCCTGAATCAGCAATAATATCACAAAAGTTCATCGCATCTTCCCCTACTTAAGAGAACCGATGCAGGACCCGACTACCGTAGCAAAAAGCCACACAATATCCTGGTTGGCCGCCGACTTGAAATTTAGGCCCCGCGACGAACAAAAACATTAACAATGTGCCCGAGTGAAAATTGTTTCCGGGTAACTTAGAGAAGTCAGATACAAATGATGGCAGGACCTTAACTGTAAAACGATAATAACATGGGCAGCAGACGCTGTTCTGCTGGCTTGCTACCGCTGTATCTGCTGTTTTAATATCGCGTCCCATCTGTTTCGCAACAAATTCAGTCAATGTTATCCTTAATACAAATAGTTGTTAACAAACTATGCAGCGGCACATGCAGAGGAACAAAACGAAACCGGCACGTATCCTGCCACCCAACTCTCTCGAACCCATTGACCCATCGGCAATGGAAAAACTTTGCCTGCGAGTGAACTGTATCTGTTGTCGATAAGTTTTCACTGACCTCCTTTCTATCAGATACCTGCATACGTCTGCATTAGTATTGGATTGAAAATATTGTAGTTCGCTGCGGATGTGTCCTTTTTGTTTTTGTTGTTAAATTGATCAATAAACAAGAGACGAACTGCATCAAGTCTCCAAGTGGCATCGGCTGCTGTATGTGCAAGGATGCGACTTTGCACAGGCATTTCATAGCTCACATGCCCTCCCCTTTTTCACCACCTGCCATTTGATTTAGCTTTAGTTGATTGTTAGGACACGATGAATAATGTTAGCTGCTTCATAAAGGAAGTAATAATTCAACTTTTTCATCTAACGTGACAATAAATGTAGACCGACCGTGGATTACTAGCAAAAAATGACGCACAAAGGACACGTTAGATTGGTGAGGTTTTGTCCTTGAGTTACTTGGGAAGTTGAAACGAAACATTCATACCGCAGTTGTATGCAAGGCCATCATTTCAGTTTTCCATTTCCTCCGTGGCATCAACCGAAACAATTGATAATAAAAGGCTTCGGTCTAGTTGGTTCCTATGGAGAAATTTTGAGTTGGCAAAAAAATGAAGAATAGTGACAGGTTATCAAAGGTAAGAGGGAACTAAATAAACGTTGGGAAGCCAAGTTTCGATGTGTATTTTGGAGTTAATCGACCTGCTATATCTCGATTTGTTTTCATGTAAGCCGCTTCGAGCAAGTGAATTACATCGGGATATATTTAAATATAATACGTAAAATTGCTACCAAAACACGGCACTTTGCTAATCAACTTTTGAATGATTTATTAAAATTTCTCCCAAGCTTTTTTTTCATGAATTTTTATTACGACGACTATCTTTATTGAATTTTTTCAAAACACTACTATTAGAAAAGCAATTGCACGGCAACCTAATCAGGTATGGAGGCCAGAGAATTAAGTCGATCAATAAATTGATACAAGTACCGTTCAATAAGTTTTTAGAACATCCAAAGGGTTGTCCATTGATTTACTCTTTATGAACATCATCATTCAGTAGACAGCTCACCGGTAAGCGCCAATTTCTCACTAGACAACTGCATGAAACATTGCGCCTAAACAAAATCTTGCAAAGATGGGTGCTACATATACTTTCAGGGTAAAATAAACGTAATCGCGACCAACGTATTGGTGCACTCTGGAGATTTCTGGAACTTTTCCGTCAGAATCTTGATGAATTTCGGCATTGATATCTAACTGTAAACGAAACATATATACATTACTATATTTCATAAATAAAAAACCAAATAGTGTTTTTGAAATCGGTCGGCAAGGTGATGGGATCGGTATTTTAGAATACGTTTACTTTGAAGGAGTAAAAGAAAAACAAATGAAGAGCGATTTAGTTTGGAGAAAGCGAAGAAACGACATTTTCACTTGAAAACAATTTTCTAAGGATTTATTGAACAACCTGCGTACAATTTTATTGAAACAAATAAATTTACAAAGTAAATTTATTACTAAATAACTTGATCGTCCAAGGATCAGATACGAGGGTTGCGTTTTATATTTCGGGATTAGAGAACAAAAACAAATATTGATCATCGAAAATCACTTTATTGTTTTTCAAAATATTCCCCATGAAGATCTATACACTTTTGCATGCGTTTGAACCAATTGTCGAAGCACTTTTGCCACTCTGATTGAGGTATCTCCAACACATGCATTCTGAATGCAGCAACCGCTTCTTCAGCAACCCAGACAGTCGACTGCTGTTTACTTTCGGGCTCATACGCGTAAATCCACGATTCATCACCTGTCACGATGTCATAGACGTGTTTCGAAGCACCGCGACCGTATTTTTTGAGCATTTTTTTCGACCAATTGACACGAGCCTTTTTTTGGGCGATTGACAAATTGTGTGGGATCCAAGGCGAACACATTTTTTTGACAGTCAAATGTTTATGCAATATTGAATGTATGCTGGTCCCACTAACGCCTAAGGTTGTCTCAATCTCACGATAGGTCACATGACGATCTTCCAATATCAGTTCGCGCACAGCATCAATGGTTTTCGGAACAACAACTGATTTTGGACGACCTTCACGAAATTCATTTTGGAGTGAATTACGACCACGATTGAATTCACCATACCATCGATAAACACTGGTCCTTGATGGAGCTTCATCGCCAAAAATTGAATTAAGTTCATCCATGCACTGTTGCTGAGTTAATCCACGCCGAAAGTTGTAAAAAATAATCGCACGAAAATGTTGACGATTTAATTCCATTTTTGGGCCGAGATGAATCTTTTAAGTTACTGTAAACAACACAAATAGCGCTAGTATGTCAAAACGTTCTGAGTGCGTATAACCTCAAAAATGTCCAACTTTACGACAGAGCTGTCAATTGCCGGATTGCAACGCTAGGGTTGCCAAATCCCGAAACATAAGAGGCAACCCTCGTAATACAAATTCATCGGTTGAACCCATGTACGCAAAGTTTCAAATACGCCAAGGCATCCTTACCATATCCAAAACTGATGTTGTCGGAAATAAATATAAAAAAGAGAACATAAAGCGGCAATTATTGACTTATTTTTTATATATATGTGGGACCGTCGACAAAGAGAGGCGGATATTCGTCGTAGGCGAATATGCACAATTGGCGCCATCTTGTGATATGCACCTGAAAGTGAGAAACATTTTCTATAAACCTGCCAAGCTTGACCACGATATCATGAACATTTTGACAGGAGTCGCGTAATACAGTACACCTTAAAACTAAGTGATGTCTGCATTTCATGAGCAACGAGATGGGATAAAATATTGCGCCTGTTAACATCTACACCTTATGTAACATTTCTGACCAAAGCATATTAAATAAATTGCTAATTTCTTCAGTATCGCTTAACAATTCAATGTGCTCTCCACATCGGTGCCCGCTCGAAATCGTCATTCAGCACAGATCATCATTTTTCAACCGAACCACACGAATGTGAAACACTTTATCTGCTCACATGTTTTCTTGCCTCTTTAATCGAAAAACATTCAAGAGCAATGTACCTCAATGCACATACTTAAAGTTAAAACACGATCACACACCTGGTCAATCGTGGATGGCGGCAGATGCAAAGAAAGAAAGCAAATGGCCCCCGCTGTATACGCGACGAAAGCGGAAAACACCAGAAGGCCCAACACCGTCGGCCCAATGTGGGCCAAAACTTCTCTAGCTCTGCTAGTTCCGAGTCCACGAAGACTCAAAAGCAGAGCAGAGTAAACGGAAACAAGAGCGGCAAATGCCAGATGCGCCGGCTACAACACCGTCGCCCCACGGCAGGCGGAAGCCGTTCCAGCGCTGCCAGCACTGAGCCCACTAAGGCTCAGAAGCAAAGCAACGGCAATACTAAGGGCCTAAATGCCGGAAGCAAACTACGGGCTTAAAAGGCGGAATCACCGAACAGCACCGTCGGCGGAAGCAACTCTAGCTCTGGTAGCACGGAGTCCACAAAGGCTCGAGACCAGGTCGATATTTCGAGTAAGAGCGGCCAACGGTGCGAACTCTGCGGTATACCTGTGAGGGTTCTTTCAAAATACGCGTAGAACCACCCACAATTCCAACCCCAACTCCCGTCACCAACCCGCAGTCACCTGCAAACATTTCCTCCCCAAGGGCATTGTTTCATGCATTAATGCATCACACCAATTTTCCTGAAAATAATTCGGTTAAGATACAAGTAACCGTCATAAATCTGGAAACACTATCGGCGCCTCTGTCAGCCAGAGTATTATCCACATCCACGGCAGCCTTTTGTCCAACCGACAAAAAGCAGTTTTCGCATCTCGCGTCTAGCCGTCAAAAACCGAATTCACCAGTGTGTAAATATACACAAAAAAGAATTCGATCCTTCCCGCCGGCATAGATACCGTGCACACTCACCATTATGTAAATATCTAAATTGCTTTTAGCAGCAGTTTCCCTAATGGCATGCAGCCTTTTTACACAGCTGCATGCACATCTCCCATGATGCCCTTGGTCCCATTTCATTTTCCTGGTTTCGTTACCCATGACCTCGCTGCATGGGTAAACAATGTAACCTCATTTTCCGCGGGATCAAACGCACCCTCGCCAGGACCCACTCAGAGAGATCCTCTCACCATGATCACCCAAAGAGAAACTTGGCTTTCTCTTAAAGAACAAAACTCACCCCAAGCCGAGAGTCGACTCTGCACGAGTCACACAGTCGAGTTTTAACCTAAGTGGAGGAGTGCGAACGAAGCGCGGGGGGGGGGGGGGGTCGAGAAACCGCGTTTTGATTTATATGCAAGATTTGCATTCGCGGTTTGATACATATTTTGTTTTAATATACATTAACGTTAAAATTTACTAAATATGTAAGCTTAAAAATTTAGTATTGCAACCTTCATTCGCTGCTATTAATTGTATAGATTGAAAAGTGCGAAAGTAACAATGCTTGATAGTTTTTATGTGAAACGTTGATACTCTAACAAAAACCATCTATTAAAACAATGTGCAAAATAATCTACTTAAGAAAAAAACAATGTGCAGGACTTCAATAAAAAAAACTAATTTCAAGCAATATCTGTGTGTTTAGCTCTAGCTCTGTCAGCACAGAGTCTACAGAGGCTCCAAAGCAGACCGATCTCTCGATTAATACCAGCCAAACGTACAAATTTTGCAGTCGCCACAGCCACACGGCGGCAGTGTGTCCACAAAAAGCGAAGTGGGGGAGATCTAGAAATTACCACAGGTCGAGTCGGGAAACCCCAACCCGGTAGCACTTAACTCGCAGCTTAGCCAAAGCTCTTCTCAGTTTTCGCCAATCACATTCCCAATTGTTCAACTCCATTTGTACATTGGCCGTAGAAACACTACGCGCCTAATCGTGGACACTGGCGCTCACGTCAACCTCTTAAAGCTGAACCCGACACATGTTGTGGACGCCCAAAAATTGACAACCCTCCAGACACGTTTTGACAAAGGTAACTCTAGAGAATTCTGCTATGGGAATTCTGCTATGGGAAATTCCTTGCAGCTTCCAAGTAATGAACTCCTTGTCGGGGTTGTCAGAAGACGGGCTGTTTGGTAGCGATTTCCTCCCGAAAAATTGCAAGCTCAATGGACCGAGTGATTGTTTCCCTAAACAACAAAATATCCCGAAAGTTTTTCCGTTGACTTTGCAAATAATAAGACGGGGAGGCCTGGGCACAAGGCACCCGAATGGGTAACCGTACCAAAAGGACCTGGGATAGCCAAGTCTGCAGTCGGTATTCGCCCGGAGAGCCTACCAACAGAATGGAGGCTTGCGAACAATTTCCGAACTACTTTATTCCAAGAAGGGCGTTCCCCGAAAGCCTAAAAGGCGCTAAAGAAGCGAAAACGTTGGTAGAGCGCACACCAATCAACACCTCGGAGGTCGAAAACTTTCTTGTCACACCGGTCAGAATCGGGTTTTTCTTCAGTATCAAATAAATCATTCGCCTTTTACTAAACACTTTCGTCGAGAAGAGCAGGCCGGGCCCAAAACTAAGCGCAAAACCATAAACGCAAACTATAGGGGCAAACCCGGGCGCTTACGAAGGATAATTGGGCAAATGGAGTTGCCACCCGGGGAATATTCCGTAATTCCCCTGGAGTTGAGAGCTAACACGTCAACGGGACTCAACTCTGATAACGAATCGAGTGATGTCTTATCCGGGAACAAACCTTCGGAGGAACTAAACCTCCAATACATTAAACTCTTGTTCTCGGATCCAAAGTCGTCACATGCATCCCCTTCCGATCTCACCCCACCCGCCGCCCATACTCTTACCACCCGCACACATTCCAACTCCCGATCCTCCTATCCTTCCAACCTATCTTTCCCACCCTACCTCTTACACTTTCGTCTTTCCACCTTATCCTTCAATTAAGGCAATAAATGGGGTGGTAGCCCCACTAAAATAAACTATATATGCCTTTGTTCTCCCCCTTATGACTCCTTTCGCTTACTTAATTAAATTTATTATACCTTAGTTTTTACGTTAGTTGTAAAGTTTATATCGTTTTTATATATCGCTTTTAGTAAGCTAAATAAACGTGGCTTCTGCCTCACCAAACATACACATCTTAAAGGCGACTACCCGACGTGCACCAGTGCTAGCTCGCATATCCTTTGAAATTTACGTGGTCAGACAAATGCCAGCAGGCAGTTGAAACAGAAAATCGCCGCCAAAAATGGGTCTACCCAAACCATACCAAACCTCTTCAATCTGACCGCGGATCCAAGCAAAGAAGCACTGCGAAATAGGCACAGGCCCGCCTATTGCCTCCGCCAACCGCACCTTGAATACAGTGAAAGGAAACCACTTCACAATCGTAAAGGTTCTGTGGGTGGCTCAAGCTTTCTGCCTTTATTCACAGGGATATAGATGCACGATACACACATAGAGAAAAAGACGATACCCGTCTAAAGCCCTATGGACAAGATGGACAAGCCCTACGGATTGCAAGGTGGTTTTCCATTGTTGATCCACCACCTGCATTTGTGTTGTTGGACTTTTTATAATAAGCAGGGCATTTAGCAGTTTTTTTAAGTTTCGAACACTCGAGGAGATGCGACTCTGATATTGGAAGGGAAGTTTTTTATTATTCAACAGAATATGGGACAGGAAGTTGTTTATCATTTAAAACGTTTAGTGTAAAAACAAAAATACCGACATTCATCTTGAAGGAAACAATTCCCAAGTTCACATTTTTAATCCATAAACGGTTTACAGCACTTTTTGAAATACCTACTAAATTTGTTAGCTCTCACACTTTCAGTCGATGACCATTCTGGTAGCCTAAACTATTCATTCGTATGACTCATCCGTCTACCCAATATTTAATGTGTGGATTTCCCCGAGATAGAATCTGTCTCAGGGTTGACATTGTTCGGAGTGAGATGTTTTCAATGAAAGTGTAACGATTCCAACAGATCACGCACACGCAAGTATTTAGAACATCGCAAAAGAGAATCTTATGCCCGTGCTTTGATTCTAAAATTTTCTACTGTGGATTGGAATTATGTTCTTCACTACCATTCCAAATGCTATAACTTGTGAAACACTGTTATAGTAAACTAGATCTCTAAGTTCTTCCTCCCTTCCTTCGCACAAATTGATGGTAACATGGTTACTGGGGAGGGAATATATTGGCGATTACAAGATTACATACACCGAATTGTAGTAAAGCACACAATACCAAAAGAGAATTACTAATTACTATTTATTGGGCTGTAGGAACCGGAAAGTTCATGACCTCACCGACTCAACTCTGCCATTGTTCCCTGTCCCGTGCGCTCTCCTTCCACGTTCGACCATCCGATCCGATCTCCTCGAGGTCCAACCTAACATTGTCCTCCCATCTCCGTCGTCGCCGCCCTGTCGGTCTCTTTCCCATTGGCTTACCGTCAACATTCGCGCCACGTGTCCGTCCCATCTTAATCTTCGAGACTTGATTACTCTCACTATTGTAGGTTTGCGTATTTTTGGAGTTGTGGAGTTTCCTCCATTGCCCTGCCTCCTCGTCATATTGGCCGCCAAAGATACCCCTTAAGACACTGTTCTCGAATACGCGGAATTTGTTTACTTCCCGCTTTGTGAGAGCCCATGTTTCGCATCCGTATAGAACAATCGGCATGATGATGGTTCTGTGGGGGTTCTCTATATCACACAAAGAACCAACCCTCAATTCCTACCTAACTTCGACCGCTAAGAGCGCGTCACCATAACCCAAACCTGCAGTAGCACACATTCGCAAACATGCAAAGAATACACTTCCCAATATGCTCAGAATCCATTTCCCAACCTACAATAAAATGCATTTTCAAACTTACAACGGAATATTAATCATCTCCCCCAACTACATCAAACCGCATAAATTTTTCCCAAAAACCACTTCGGTTAATTTCCTATTTAAATTATATCCCTCGCTTACAACCAAGCAACATTAATTTCCCCCGAAAACCATTCCGACCCACTCCCCGCTTAAACCATTTCCCTCGCTTGTAACCAAGCAAGATTCACTTTCCCCGAAAACCATTTCGGCTCCCACCCCAACTAAACCAATTGAAACAACACCAATCCCCCTTACCGGTAAGTACCAGCACGATGCGTTGCATTCCCACGAAACAACCATCGCAGCCACCAAGACCCATACTCCTTTGTCCAACCGACAACTCATGCCCATACTTGATCGTGTTTCCAAAACCGATTTTTCCGTATATTTAGCGATAGAGGAATCCAATTCAGCCTGTATGGCAGTAATTCTCTGGAACTAAATTCTCTGGAATTAAATTATCTATGCACGCATACCCTTTTCGAGTTCCTAGTAAGTGGCAGTGAGTTTATTTAGCTATGACTCCACGACACGATGAATGGATTCTCGCCCCTTTCTAGTTAGTCGAGTCACAACCACCGCCGAGTTTTTACCCTATCACCAAGGAGTCAAGTTGAACAGCAAGCGAAGCGACAGGGGTCGAAGTAAAATAAGTCGAGAGAACGTGTTATTTATTTTATTATTTATTTACTTTCTTCATGAACCATTTTGATCCTGCTTGCTAGTAATTTTCGTCTATCATATACACAATAATTTTTCTGTGTACATATGCCCAACCAACCGTTGGTCCAAGGGCAAAGCCATGGCAAGTTACCTGCTTGCACAGCTGCAAGCCTAATTACCCATGATCGGTTGTCTAACCGATAATCAATCATCGAATTGGACACGACCCATTATTGGTTTATCTAAACAATCATCGCAACGGCCACGTCCCATGTTCCGTTTGTCTAATTGACAAACAATGATCATTCTCACGCTTGCCACCGAAATCCAATTTTTCTGTATACATAACATCCAAACAGAAGAACCCGATTTGGTCCGCAGGCAGAGATTCCATAAACGAATCGCTACGTAAACATAGCAATCCCTTTTGGTCTCTTTGAGTTAACATTTGTTTGCTCAGCTGCCCTGGGTAAAGTCTTTGCTTTGCATCTAATCCCCGATGCAATTTCGTGTGTCCTTCTTTCCAGTGCATGGACATTCAACATGATCTGTACGATCACCCATGGGAATCTTTCCAGCGCGACCTCAATCATTGGTCGCCAGGCAAAAGAAAAATGTCATCCCCTTTTCACCACGCCCGTAGAAAACCACCTCAATCGTGGGTTAGCTCTGCTTCGAGCAGTGCACAAAATAGTCAGAATTCCACACTCGAGGAGTGAGGTCGAGAGTCTTAAGTGTTAAGTGTAACGTCATATAATGTCCTAGATGAATTGTAGCTAGAAGAGCATATTTTCAACTTTCCGGGGTAAAAGTAAATTAGTTAACGCCGAAATATTTCGTGCAACCAGTAAGTTATTGTGTTCGTTGTTGTGAATCGTCGCCGTAGGCGCAGTCAAATAAAGTTACATGTAAACACTTGATTAAACGTATTGAACGATATAGTCCGAGGATAATGTTCTAATCCAAACACCTACCAGAACAATGTGTAAAGTATAATCTCGCCGAAAAGAACAAATGTACGAGCGAACAATACTCAATAAAGTTAAACCATAAAATACAACTAAATAACTGTGCGTTTTATTACTCCTGGATATATCTGTGTTTTGTATTTCTTTGTTTTCCTTGAGGATCAATTTAGTGCGCCATGTAGTGTTGTGGGGTATTTTACTTAACCCGCGTCCGTGCTGGCGCCTAGTAGATACCACCTCAGATCTTTCGAGCGGTTGTCTCTCCTCCATGCTGCACAAGCTCTGCCGGTGTGCAGTCGACTCCGGGGGCTTTGTTGTTTTTCAATCGGTTTATTGGGTCTACAACTTCGTCGAAAGAGGGCTCTGGGATCTGAGGCTCGGCTGCATGTAAGTCTGGTGCGTTTATTTGTGGTTGATGGGTGCGCACATTGAGCAGGTTTTCAAAGTACTGCTTCCATCTTGTCACGATATTGTTTGTTTCTGTCACCAGACAGCCGTTTGTGTCTCGGATTATTTTAGCTCTGTGGGGTTTTTATACTTGTGCGTCAACACGGACGCGGATTCAATAAAAAACACCCACTGAAGGAAGTAAAACGAACAACCAAAGAAAACCCAGGCATACGAAAAGAGTGCAAAAATAAAAATTCCACTGTTGTTGTGATGTTGTTCAGTTTCTTCTCTTTATTTAATATTCCTTTTTTAGTTGAAAGTTCAACTTCGATCTAATGTACATGTTGTTTAAAGGCTCGAGTCAGTTGATATGGGTTTTATTATTCCTTCACAGTTAATGAAATTCACTTTACTTTAGAATGTTTGTCTCAGTTGGATTTTACACTTAGATCTAATGTACATGTTGTTTAAAGGCACGAGTCAATTGATATGGTTTTATTGTTACTTCACAGTTAATGAAATTCACTTTACTTTCGAATGTTCTTCTCAGTTGGAAATGTCGCTTAGATCTATTGTACATATTGTTTTAAGGCACGAAATTAAGTTATATTTTCTTTTCGACGCACACTGGAGCGCCACGGAAACCGAGTATAGACGCGGCCGTATAGAAAAAGGACACACGTTAACAGAACCGACTTAATAACAAGAACTCAAACTCAACAACTCTATGACTATCCACGGTGACTCGTAAAGATGGGTGCGCACACTTCCACGGATATTATTGGACTCCTCGGCAACGTCCTTGATACGTGTTCTCTGGTGCGCGATTCAAATCTGACTTAACGATATTCGTCGAGACCAACTTCCACCAGCCGCCACAAAGATGGATTTTTCCTATATCCACTCAGGTCAATGTACTGGTGCACAAGGCGGGGAATTATTCATAGTGGTGAGGGATTTGATCTGCAGATGCGCAGGTTAACGTCTCACCCAGCGGAACCATGGACCAGCGGTTAGCAAACAAAACAAACGCAGTGAGGTACTGTGTGTTTGTTCTGCTGTTGTGGGGGTTGTTCCTCGGGAAGCGCGTTTTCTTGTCCTGAAAAGGACGTTAGATCTCTTTGTTGATAGTTCCTGACACAACACCCTCCAGCAAGGGGTCGTTGCCGTGCTTCCTCTGACCCAGAGGGAAGAGCAACGTCCTGATTGTTCGTAGGACGTAACTTAGGGGATAACGTCCTTATATTCTGCAACCTCAGTACCGGTTCCTGTACCAATTTTTGGAGTCGTCCTCGTACACAAAAGAAAAGAATCATCCAGCGTTGGTGACAACACACAATTTCCAAAGTATTTAAAAGAAGTTAGTTTTAATTTTTGGTTAAGTTTTATTGTGGATTTTATATTGGAGTATTACAACTAGAATTAGAAAAATCACTGCACTGTGGCATGAGGATTTAGATACTGCGGCCAGGAGATCGTTTTACTATTCCTTTATAAAGGAAAGCAAGTCGAAAATTGTATCCCAAAGATACACATTTTCGTGCAACAATCTCGATTTTTTGGATATTTCGAGCGAGATGTTGTATTTACATAAGATAAGAATGAATTTTTACGAAACTATTGCGCAGATGTGGGAATGTATCTGCTTTTGGTTTTTTGTTTGTTTCCTGAGTGGAACATTTTCAGATAGAGATAATGATCTCTGAATTTTTGGATTTGGGTGATGCTGTGGGGCAAATGTGTAACGTAAACGAATATTACATTTGTTTATTGTAACTTTTAATTTTAAATTGGATTTTGGGTTAATAATGCCGTGGGGGCAAATGTTAGGCTATAAACGAATGTTTGATTCGTTTATTGCGAATTTTGGATCATGTTTGGGTTTTTGTGGGCTTTGATGGGTTTTTTGGTTTTAGCGTAAGATAGCTAGGATTTGGATGTAGGAATGGGGGAAAAAGGTAGTAGGGCTTTTTGGAGCACTACATGTTTGCTTTGATTTGCTGGTGGGTCATCATAGGGCATGGCATGGGTAAGATTGTCTAAACAATGATCACATCCATTCCCAAATTCCATGATCGGTTGATAACCGATGAAAGGGAATTGGCATTAGGGGCTGCAGGGATCGTTGAGATAAGCGATAGCGAAGATCGCCGTCTTAAATAAACAGAACCGCTATTTCGAGGGCCATGCGATGGACATTATTTGTGATTTAGCCGATGCTACATGGGAACGCCGGCTGTTTACATAATTGTCCGGACATATGCCATTGCAGGCAATAGATTTTTCGTGGCGATAAGCAAACCGAAGGTTTGCTCGCCTATGGCCAAGGCTATGGTGGCTTTTGTTTGAGCTAATTACATGGAACATGGGTATGATGGTGAGGAATTTGACTTGCAGATGTGCAAGCGTACGTCTCACCCAGGGGAAACATGGACAGCGGTTGGTAAGTAAAATAAACACAGTGAGGTACTGTGTGTTTGTTTGCTTTACAGGCCGGAGCATCATTAGGCATGATCATGGGTATGGTTGTCTAACGTCAATCATATTCGTGCCCAAATCCCATGATCGGAAGATAACCGATAAAGGAAATTGGCCGCAACTGTAGCGAACCTTGGGATTGGAGCTATATTCACTCATGAACCGTAGCACGAATATCGGCTACAGCTGTGTCAATAATTACGCTGGACAGCGAGTGTTTATCGTTTATAATTGCTGACAAGCCGAGCCGATTGGGTTGGTACATTCATGTAATATGAATGAAATAATTTGTTTGATATGCATGCTTGCTGGGATTTTACTTTCAGGTGAAAGCGAATGAAATGTAGCTTCCGCTGCTCGATTGCAGGTAAGGAGGAGGAAGGTAATATGGTAGGAAATAAACTTTAAAGAACCGCCACAGCTCTCCCTCGGTGGCCATTTCTAATTGAATTTATGCCGACATACATACCTCTGATATACCAAATAGATACCAAAAGAGAATCGAAAAAGAAATCATCAGCGTCTTTTACCAGACCATTAGAACAGCAACCAGAGATTATGCAGCGAATTAAAATATCCTCATGTACACGCGGCTGTCGGTGCTTTGGTTCTAACTTTTTCAGCCGTGGGTTGTAATCCCATTCTTCCCTACGATTGTAAAATGCTATAAAAGTTCTGCACGACATAAAAATGACCAGATTGTTCTCTGTTTGTAAATTGTCTAAGAGCATCCATTGTTGACGGGAGTGTTATATCGAAGTTTGAGCTTCGATATTAACACTTAAATAATTAGTTATCAGAATGTATATTTGCTTGTTGTTATCAATATTTGATTATTATTTCGATGTATTATATGAGCGTCACCCCAGACATTAACATTTGTTATTTAGTTATTAAAATGTAACATCTGAGCGTAACCCCAGATGTTATCATTTATTATTGAATTATGGAAATGTTACCTAAAGTTTTTAGGACGGTTAGTGATTACTTACGGCGTTCTTCTGGATCTCGGCCGATACCTCCTGTGTAGTGAGTCCCCTTGTTGACTGAATGAAACGCAGGAATTCTCGTTCTGATGTTTTTTATTGTAACACTTTGGTTTAACTTATTTTAGGTTGACACAAGAAGTTTAATTACTTATTTTAGGTTGACATGAGAAGTTTCACTACACTGAACTACACCCTATAATAATTTACTCGCAAGAAGACCCGCTCTGCTTATGGTTGGCCGCAGTCTTCTTGCTTTCAATGTATCCACTTTATATATTATTTGAAATCAATTATTTCCGCCTATGATGCATCTTTCCATAAACGAGTAACCCATTCAACGGTCATTCGCCTGTCATATTCCATTTGTTTAACCAATTTACCAATTTCTTAATTGGTTTACCTGCAAAAATTGCAACCGAATCAAATCATTCGTTTAAACGATGTGCGAAAGCATTGACCGATCTAATTTCAGTCCATTAGCCCGTACGAAAAGTTCCGTAATTTAATTCCTATTTCGCATATGTTGGCAGTCCGTTGCCGTTGAATCGATCTTTGATGAGAGCCGACTTGTGTTTACACTTGTAAACATATATTGTTGTAATATGAGGCCGCGTCGACGGCGAACAGGTGCCCGCCTGCTTTTGTCAACGCAGCGGAATCTACGGTGAAACGATTTAATGGGCAATTATCGTTTAGCTTGCGATACGATCCATTTGGAAGGCTTTGCTTCTGAATGAATTGAGTGTTGCATTGCTTGCAGAATGATAGGTTTTGAATGTTAGGTTTTGTATTGCAATGAATTGAGTATTGCATTGCAAAATGATAGGATTTTGGATATTAGGTTTTGTATTACAATGAATTGGTAGTTGGATTTCTTTTATTTGGAGGAAATCCTAGTCTTATGAAATGGATGGTGAAGATGCACCATCGGGGCATTGCAGAGATATAAAGGTCGGGAATGAACTGTAACAGGAGTCAAAAAAAAATACTGAACAAAAGTTAACGGCTTCAAATTTCAAACATAAGCGTTTTCAAGTTGTTACTTTCGGACACGGTAATTATTTTTAAATAACAACCGCTATCTGCCCGTCAATCAGATACTTCTGGGCCGAATATAGACCCTGAAACATCATTTGATGTTAATGGAAACTCATAATATTTGTTTAAAAGAAATTTATTACACAACAGCCGGAATTCAACCAAAAAAGTTTATATTTTTCCCATCGTATACTCAGTTATCGTCATCCCCCATCGTGCCGTGCGAATATGTTTCACTTTTTACCAAAGTCCCACCCCACTCTGATGGACCTATTCACAAACTAATGATCTAATGATCTTCAAAGATCCATTTCCCATGTTTTCTCTCACCTCACTCAATGCTACTTATCGACGTATCATTTCGCACCATGAAGTTCTGTTAAGCAATTGTTGACGTTCTGTTTAATGAGTCACATACCTAATGAACCTCGAAAAGATTATTCACATCCCCTATTCTCACAGAGAGTTGCCGGTAGATAAACAAAACTGAACCTGCAAATGCCGACGAGCGCAATATCCTTCTGGCGAATATAGGCATTTCCCAGGGCCATGACACGTGACCTATCAATCTTGCAATGAACGTTCTACAAGATCCTCCAGTTTGTCGTGAAGCTGGCCCATCAGCTGCACTCATGATGTCTGGCATAGACCTATAGGCCGACAATGCCGCGTCTGTGTGCAATTCTTCATTCAGAGGTAACGAACGGAAAAAGGCCAAGATGCAAAATATTCCTGCTCGGATTCGACACCGGAAATTATTCATGTGATATCACAAGGATGCTGCCATGGAAAAGGGAACAAGCAAATGACAGTAATGCGACAGTAAGGACCAGATTGAAGAATACCTTTGATTCATTACACAACTTCCATCGGTGTATGGACGTCAAAGCAAACTCAGAGAGAATGTCCTTTTTTCCATGTCACATTCCCTTACACTCAGTGTGGTTTTATTGCCCTTCCTAGTCATTCCTGAATGCCTATCCTGGGCGTAGGCATGTTTTCTTATTTGCGAAGTAAACTTTGGCAATTGACACGTGCGCTAGAAAGCTGGTGCTTTGCCTTAATGTTTTCCTTTTGGTTTTTAGTCCCACGTGTTTGCAATTTCCGTTTCAACTTGAAAGGACATTTTGCACTTTGCCGAGAAATAGAACAGGTGACCCTATATCATGAATATAAATTAGTATGATATGGGTCGGACATGCTGCGAAGGTTTTGCTTGCAGAAACGTTCATTTGAGAAGTTTCGGAAGGCAGGTTGGCCACCTGGCATCGTTTGCCGGTGTTTTTTCAGAGCGAACTCTCCCGTAATTGCGAGTGTAAATAGGAAAAGGATCACTGGTAAAAAACAAACTTGTTTGCCTAAAAAATTTACTAGGGTAAGGCAATTGCTTCGTATGTATCTTGGCAGTTGAAAGGTGAGTGTTTGATTAAGTTCGGCTCTGCCACGACACTTTTATGAAAACTGAAACGAAATAGTAACAGAGGGTTGAAAAAGGGGCAGTTGCGATTTATGTTTACTGTCTAGTGAATTATGATAACCATTTTGCAGATTACGTAATAAGGTTGTACATACCAGAATATGTATTAAACAATAATTAATACAAATTACTGATTATAAAAATTCGTTGGTGGAATTTTTTTTTTTAATATTTTATTAGTTTGATAGAGTGTTCGAAAATGTACGCATGTAACGTAGATATAACTTTATCTCCCTAGCGCACACGTATTCTTTTATGGAATTTTGTGATGACTGTTCCACATTAAAATTACTGAATATCGTTGATACAACACTCCATTTATCCCTTCAAGGCGTGGCTGTTCCCTTTTGTTTTCGGTGGAGACACTTTACTCCACAAACGGCGTAAAATTTAAATCTCGGCTGACCCTTGGCACGCCATACGTTATACTCAGATAAGTTTTATTTTTTATGCATAATACAAAAAGAAATGTGGACATATATGAAAAAACGCACTCTTCGGTTTTAAATTTCTTAAAATAATTTTTTCTAACTAAATTTCTTGCACATCTACATATCATGTAAAAATAAAAAATCTTGTTGACGACTTGAATTAATTTGTCATCTGAATTTTGGGGAATCCCAGATTTCAGCTGTTGGTAGGGAACGAATTTCTGTCCACTGGAATCTGCCATAAATCCGAGGATTATTCTGTTTTTTTTTTTGAATATTGCTGTGGTATGCATTCATGTTGAATTGTCAAAGATCCTTGGGTTTTGATTCTATTGCTATTTTCTGTAGACTATACATAAGTGGCCTGAAAAGTTTCCGACCTCTACGTGAAGATAGCAGCACTTGTCAATATAAGCTAGTGAATGTAGTTGTGCATAATTTGACAGTTACTCACAAAAATTACAGTCATTTTGGAGGGGTCGTTTTTATTTGATTGTCGTTTGAGTGAGTCGATGTGAGTGTTTTTGTGAAAATAGACAAAATTGAGTATTGAGCTGTCATTAAATTTTTGTTTTTGAAAGGCAATAAAAAAATGCAGAGTTGAACTCTGTGTATGTAGACTCTGCACCATCATTTACCACAGTGAAATTTTGGGCAGCTGAATTTAAACGGGGTCGTGAGAGCTTGGGAGACAATGAACGTTCGGGACGTCCAAAAACTGCAACACCTGACGATAACATCGCTAAAGTTCACCAAATGGTGCTAGACGACCGCCGAATTAAAGTGAGAGAGATAGCAGAGGCTATGAAAATGTCCAAAGGACGTGTTTGTCACATATTAAATCAAGATTTAGGCATGAGGAAGCTGTCTGCGCGTTGAGTGCCGCGTTTACTCACGTTAGACCTAAAACGTGTTCGAATGAACATTTCCAACGCGCGCTGTTGGCGCAATTTAGGCGCAATAAATCTGAGTTTTGGCGCCGATTAATTACTGTCGATTAAACTTGGATGCACCATTAACAGTGGACTGTAAAGCGGAAATCGGCTCCAAAAAAAAAAAAAAAAAACTGTTTTTTTCGGCTGGGAAAGTGATGGAGTCTTTTGGGATAGTCATGGAGTTATCTTAACCGATTATTTTCGAAAAGGAAAAACCATCACAGAAACATACTACGCATGATTACTTGACCAACTGAAGGCAGAAATTGCGGAAAAATGGCCACATTTGCAAAAAAGTACATCCTGTTTAACCAAGACGACGCGCCGTCTCACACCTCAGCGGTTGCCATAGCGAAAATCCTCGAATTACGGTTTGAATTGATTGACTATCCGCCTTTCTCACCAGATCTAGCCCCAAGCGACTCCTTTTTGTTCCCTAATCTAAAAATTGCGCTCGGAGGACAGAGATTTTCGTCAAATGAGGGCGCAATCACCTTCGTGAACGGTTATTTTGCAGAAAAAATGCCGAATACTAACTGGACGGGTTACAGAGATGGTAGTAATATAAAAATAAATTTAAAAAAAAGGCCTTGTATCTTTGTTAGGTCGGAAACTTTTCAGGCCACCCCCGTATAATAGGGTATCCTAAAAGATTTTCTTGTTTTGCTATGAATATTCTTTACCAATTTAGTGGATAGCGTTAATGAATCAATATTTACATATTGTTGAAATACAATCCTTGGACATTTACTGTGTTGTGATTCGTAATCACAACTTCTTTACCTACCACCTATAGTATAACCACTATACTATCGAGGAGCCCATTCCGAATAACCACTTACCTAAAATCCCCTAACCCATCCCATTCCATACTTACCTTTTCTATCCACTCATCCATTCTCCCATAGCGGGGCATATGTGCGACGGGTGAAACCTAAACCTAATCTGCCGCACATTAACCTTATCACTAACCTTTTTATTAGTACAAAGATCGGGTTTGTACTCCAATATTAAATGCATACTTGTGTGCAAACCTCGATCTGAAATAATATAAAAAGGGCGGCCCATCTTGGTTTCGGGGCAGTCAATAACCAGCGACCAAACTGCCAACACTGGTAGTCAATAACCGAATACCGGCTCGAAGCTTAAAATAAAATAATTAAATCAAATTGAAAAGAGATCTTTTGTTCGGCTCCGGAGGTGAGTAGGTAACAAATTAAATATTGTTGCGTACCGGCATCACGCCCGGTATACACAACAACTGCATAAAAATTATCTCGTCTAAATGTAGGCAGTTATTTTTCTGTCATCATCATCATCATCGACACTACAACCGGAATTTGGTCTTGGCCTTATTTGGCAAATTTCTCCACCGGTCCCGATTTCGAGCCGATGTCATCCAGTTTGGCACTCCCAGGCTCTTGGCGTCCTGGTCTTCGCCATTCCTCCATCGTTGACAAGATCTGCCGAGCTATCGCCTTCCATACATCCTGCCACAAAGGACCATCCGGGCAGGTTCCTCTTCGCTCATTCGAGCTAGGTGTCCTGCCCACCGAAGTCTACCTAGGTCGATTTTTCTTACAACATTAGCCCCAAGGTAGATTGCATAAAACGCATGGTTTTAGCGTATCCGTAATCGTCCTCCCTCACATACGATGCCAACAACTCTCCTTAAGACCTCCGTCTCGATCGCGGCTAAGAGTTCAGAGTGCCTTTTATTGAGCACCCAGGTCTCGGATCCATACATAAGTACTGATAAGACCATGGTCTTGTACAGTAGTAGCTTGGATGTTCTGGATAAATTTCGGGATTTAAAGAACCTTGATAGACCATAGTAGGCTTTGTTAGACGTTGGCACCTCGGTACGTTCGTGCCGTCATCAGGCTCGAGGAGTGGCGGCGATCTATCAATACGTTGTCAACTTGGTTGCGAGTGGCTCCATCATGTGATACCCAGGTAGCTTTGTGGATATCTTTACCCGGAAACCTGGTACTCGCAACGAGCAAGTTCTTTGATGCTGCCAGTCCGATGACTCGTAGTCCATTGTCATTAGTGTTCTCATGCAAAGTATGGGAACCTGCGTAGTGCCTGCAAACCGGATCCCGACCTATTTTTACATTTTTGCGATTTTCACATCGTATCTTGGGTAGGCATAGAGGGGTCGTTCGACGTTCTCATAGTATTCTTCTTTTTCGTCGTCGCGGGACTCCTCTGTAGGTCCGTGAACGTTTATGAGGCTTATGTTCTTAAACTTGCCTCGCACGCGAAGAGTGCATAGCCTTTCGTTTATTGCATTAAAGCCGATGATGACAGGCTTCACTGTTGCATAACAGCTGTAATAAATGTCATACTCATTTCTTTGAATAACACCACTACCCGTCCATCTTATTTCTTGTAATGCTGTTATGTCAGCCTAATATTCGGACAAGGCATCGGCTAGCTGCCGTGCAGCTCGGACGTTCCATGAGAAAATTCTTAAATCGTTTAGCCATTTTGTTTACGTGGGCGTCGTCATGTATCCGGTCCATATCCGAGGCTTGTTAGTTTATATAATAACTTGTTTTTCCAGGTAATTTCATTAGCCTTGCGCCAACCTTCCTCAGGATCTCGCTGCATGCATTGATTCACTGCTTGGCGGGTGCCAAAGTACCTATCCACTGGTGTCATGTGGTGACTAAATGTCAACCTGGATTGAACAGGGGCAAGGATCGCCGTGGCCTTCGCCGGGTTGAAAGCATTCAGCGAATTTGCTCCGTATGTTCGCTCCCACCTCAAGATTAAATTCCTTCACGAAATCTTGCAAACCACTTTTTTACTATTGGATGGCTCACAGATTGTGGACCCAATGTCGAATTAACCAATTCCATAGCTTGAACACAGAATAGAAGGCTATGGCGGAAATGTGGCTTATCGACATCCATCTTTATATAACTGATGCACACGGAATGACAGCTTCTGAATGACTAAAACTTAGTCATAAAAACAGCAAAAACTAAACTAATCATAAATGCTAAGCATTCATGTTTTTTTGAATGTAACCGTCTTCTCGGCCGACTTTCTACTATACCTATTAACTAAAATTTACAAAATCATGTTAAGCTGAAATGAAGAAGTTGCTAACCTTTTATCGCCACCATAATACACCTTTAGCGAATCTAGAGGAGGATCTGATTGATGTATGTTCTTTGCGTTTTCTTTTTTTCTGACGACGCGGTTCCTCCCTTCTTGAACCAGTCCCCTCTAACCTTTGTACACATGCTTTAATAAGTCCGCCCCATGCTTCTCCAATGTGATGAATTTAGTACAGATTGGAACAGTTGGTTATTCTCGAATGATCGACTGATTAACGCAATAGTTTCGCATAAGCTGGAATTCACCCCTATCAACACCTTTAATCGAGATCCGGACAAAATCGTATAATTGGAGGGCCAATCTCGTCGACTTTAATGCAACGCAGACGCCATATCCAACAATTGTCACAGTTGTTGCAAAATTACTTGTATACAAACAATATCAATGTATTTGGTAACTATAATATGTATAAGATAATCAAGCTAGAATGTAAGCATTTTTTGACTAGCCTGTAACTTAGAATCTAAGAATATAAAATGGAAATAGAAAATGTTGCAAAAATGGAAAAGTTCAACCCTAGGTTAATGTGCCCATTTAACATTATTGGAAACCCATTAGACATACATAAAATGGAAAAACAGTCCCAAGAGTTTTAAAAATTTCAAAGACCAAGAAACCATTTATTTTGGTAAAATCGGGATAGAAATAGGTCGTTCAGGTCACTGAACATTTGTGGTGGTTGTTGCTGTGGATGTGTTTTATAGAGATTCTATTCTATTCTTTTTACTGCGTTGTAAGAACTCGACAACTGATGACCGCACCAACTCGTCTACGTCGTCGTTCTCTGTTTTGTGCACTTTCCCTTAACACTTTGCCAACTTTTAAACCATGATAACGTACCGCCACATAATGCGTTCTCCTATCTCCGTCGCGTTCGCCCCATATTTCTTCTTCACGTTTGTTTTTCGTCAAGAAGTTTACAAACCCTTCTGTAGTTACTTGTTCTCGCTACATGCCCGCCCGATCGTAATTTTCGCGACCTGATCATCTTTTTTACATTAAAGCCCGCACAAAATGAGATTTTGAATTTCCCTTAAATGTGTGAGCACACTGCGAGCGGTAGAGGGGGTAGTGGATAATAAAAGGCAGTAACGGTGTACATTGGTTCTAAATGCTTGGAAATTACGACGACAAGGAAACACATGATCAGGTAGTGTGGCGGTTCCGCCAAACCCCACGGTTCACTTACCTAAAAAAACCCCCATAACTTCCATCCAATCACATAATTTCGCTAATGCAATCGCATTAGCACCTTAAATGCTTTACGCATTTAGGATTATCTAAGGTATAATCTAAAAAGCTTCAGTAAAAGAAGTCTTACATTTTCTTGCATCTATCTCTTCGCATACAATTCTTGTAAGAGTTCTTTCCTACCTTATCATAAATTCCGTGTAATAAAATTCATCGGTTCGCATATCATACGACCGCATATCAGGGAATCTTATCCTTGAGTTGGCTAATCCCAGCCTCAATATCTGTACATAAAAACTATCTATGCACACATCGGCTGTCGACCCTTTTAGCCAGCGATAAATAGTCCAACGCCAGCCGCATATAATTAGCACCATCCACGTTGAGACTATTTCACTAACTCGCACCATGAGTAAACAAAAGACCGCCGTCCTTCATCAGGCATTCTGGAGATACGCAAACAATTCAATCATTCTAGTATCCCAAATGTACCTACCATCTAATGAGTTGCAACTTGTTTACTCAGTTGAACTCTCAGGTCATAAATTCCTTTTATCGTACATAGTTCTGGATTCGTTTCTCGGTAACCTTCTCACATAAACAAAAATCTCCACGATCCCTTTTTCCTTTCTTTGTTTTAGATTCGTTCCCATAGCCTTGTTCCATGAAAGAATCAATGTACACACATACATGTGTGCCGTGAGGATCTTCGCTATGAGATCGGTTTGATTACTCCAAAGAGAGACTTTACATGCGTCACACAACCCTCCGCCTAGATTAGTTCGTCCCGAACTAAGTTCACTGGTCTCCTGGGTTAACAAAAGTCGCCAGTCGGTCACGATGTACCACTTTCATTTTGGCGTTCGGTCCTCGCTGAATCCTATAGACAACGTCGTTAATTCTTCCCTTGGAATAGGAAAATGCACCCCTTGATTAAGAGAGCCAGTTTCACTGGCCGAATTCCTTTGCCAGCGAGTGAATATCGCAGGAGTCTCATTCAAACCACTGACCAGAGCGGTTGTCGTCCACCCTCTTTAGCGTGTGCTTCGGAGCGCACACGCCCCTGACGAGTATATATTCCGAAGTCGAGACGTGTAGAAACTCCGCGCCACTGTTTTAATTAAAAAAGGAAATTAAAAAAAAACAAAAACGAATTCAATTTTGTTGGATTACACGTGAACAATGATTTTAAATAAATTACCGTAGATACAGTATCTGATGAAAATAATAAAGAACAATTCAACAATCAAACAGCTTACAGTGCGTTTAACTTTTCCTCCAGTGTTTATTTCCGCTCTCCTCTGGTGGGCATTGTGTTGCGGAGGTTTTGTTTTGATTCGCTCCTACGGTTTGTGTTTCTGTTAATCAACGGTGGAACATTCGTGGCGGTTGAGGACGACGTAGAACTCGCACCCTTGCCTGGTGCCAACACACGTCCTCCACAGTAGAACTGCGCTGCTACTCCAACAGTTTGGTGAGATTGCCACTACAATTTTAAGCTATAATGGAACCTACTCACCATTCGCATTGTTGTTGCTGCTACTGTTGTTTTAATTAATACAGTTGTTCTCATCTGGGCCATCTGCTCCTGCAGTCGGATGCACTGTAATTTCTTGTAATCAGGTTAATCGATACCAATCCACAGCTAAAATCCTCACAGGTTCTAAATGTCCCACCATGGAATATCCTAACTTGCCACTTGTATTGACCGTTCGTTACAGTCGCACCACTAATTTTAAAACACAATAATTTATTTTTTATTTGTTTTATATTTATATTATTCTCGGCGCGTAGCATCGAAAGCATATTTCTCCACATGAATGCGACACTAAAGAACACGGGAAGCGATTAAATTATTTGACCGAACAATAATATTGACCATAAGATGAACTAACTGTAAGTAATTTAGAATATCGAGCAATGAAAACTCTGGTGTTATGAATAGCACCACAAGGAAGTAAAGAAACTAGGTCGGTTCATATTGAAGAAATGAAAACTCCACAGAAGAACAGGGTATTCTTAGCCCCCTGAATATTGTTGAACAGTCTATAGGGATATGTTTTACCCTTAATAAAATTGTATAGAAAACTTTGAACTTCCAATGTGAAATTACATCTTTGAATAGGTTCAACAGGAACCGTAGAACAGCTGTTCCATATTAAAATTCCCTAACTAGACAAACTTTTGTTATTTTACATTCACAAGCAATTCGATTGAGCAAATGTGGTCGACATTACCAAACCACAACAATAAAACTAGCTTCCCATCCGTTGCAAGAAAATTAGATTCCAAAGTCACATTTGCAATCGTTTTCACCTGGCAAACAAGCGAAAAAATGAGCCACAGGACACCAAATCGGTTCTGCAAGTTTTGTGGAGTTGTAAATTACCCAGTCGTACAATCTTCCAAACGATATCTAAACTAAAAGACCAAAAACGAAAAACGAAAAACCCCAAGTGAGCGAAGAGTATTACCATGGGTTCTATGCATTTTCAATAACCTACTGACGTCATTTTCAGGTTTGTTTGCTTTTAAAATCTTTCATTTTGTTAGCCCAGGGAAATCGGCAAACGATACAATATTCCCCTTGAAGGACTCAACACGAAAACTGTCAAATGAAAACATGCTCGGGGCACCAAATCGGCGACGAACTACAATACATGAATACATCCGCCACATCCAAAGAATGTGCAAGGGGGCAAGCATTTCACGGCATCTAAATGAACGAAAGTAGCATGAGGGCAGGTATGTCCTGAAGCATATCCTGTAGCCAATGAAATGGAAAATCGATACAAATATCAAATCGAGTTTCACACAAACACAAAACTCTCGGAAATGATTCTCCGAGGGCTTTGGTCGGAAATTGGTCTTGACCTGGAACGTGTTATTATTCTACAAAAAAATAAATTCCTTTTGGTTATATTCGCCCCAGAGCCGGAGACCTAGTACTCGTAATCCCCGAGCACGTGCGGTATCCTTTCTGCCAATTTGTTAACTAATGCGTGTACTGTGTGCCCTTTATAGAGGTAAAAATGAGACATTTTCAGGGACACGTAGTTCAATGCGACTAAAGTCAGGTCGACTAAGAGGGCTACGTGTGACTTTGCCACCATTAAGCAGTCTTTATACAAAGGATTAATTAAATTATGTCCCTTTTAACCGCAAAAGGACGGCTTCGTCTAATTATATTTGGCAATAATACCAAGAGCGACCAGTGAGTAGCGAAGAGCAGTAAGCAACACTCACGCGACCAATTGAATCACTGACGGAATTGGATAAACTTGATTTTGTGGTGTGGCTGTGGGTAGTGCTACGTGACCAAGAAATAAGCTCGTGGCTTTCAGCAATTAATGGAACTGCGGATTCAATTGTATTAATGGTGTTCAAATATCGGACAAACTTTATGAACGCCTTATATCTCCGTTACCATTCATTTAAGTTTGTTGGCTTAATGGGAAATATACGACAGCAACGTTATAACTGAAGTTTGGTATACACGTTTGTCGTATAAGTTATGTTTCATTTTGGAACATATAACTTCCCAACTTCGAAGGTTGAGATAATGCTTATGCTGTGAGTGTATTTTTAGTGTGCCTGCTATATAATTATACATACGTCTGTTTGGTATGTAAGGTAACTTTCATTTATTTACGCCAACTTTTTAATTATCAGTTGCGTTTCATAGCCAAGTCATTCATTGGAGATTTTAGCATCTATTCGATTTTGAGGCGGTATTGGTCATCTATGCTGAGCCGTTACAAAGACAACAAAGGTTACATCCTTGGCTTAATATGAGACTTTTCAGTAGTGTCTGGCTATACAAATATTACAGCTATTCTTACAATATTCACCATTTTCGGCTTCTACTTCAATTGTTACAACTTAGTGTCTCTGCTCTTCGCACAAGATGGCGTGGCAATGATAATGACCGCCACAATATGTCCCCTGTTGAAAAGTTATGATAACGAACCACCCCAATGTAATATAATTATAAAATAAAATAATAAACTGTAGATAAAAATCATAAAATCTGATGATAATTAAACGTCGCAATGTACATGCGACAACACTGGAAATGCAAGATCAGCATTTTGTCGATCACTAGCGCAATCATTGGGTTCGTTCGCCTGCGTCCGGTGACCGGATCGTGATTCATGTTTTTTAGTCGATTAGTCCTCTATTCATTTTTTTTTCGTTTTGTATATATTTTAGCCAAGTAAGCTAATTTAAGTTAGAATGTATAAGATACTTTAAGATTGCACTTAAGTCTTAAGATAGATCCCACGGAGGCAAACTATCTCCCCCAAGTAAATTGTAAATAAGAAACGTGAGAGATGGCGGACTAAAAAAAGAAGAAAACTGTTAAATTATTGTTTCTTGTGTAAAAGCCCAAAGTTGACGGAAAATACCGTTTTTTCTAGATTTAGGACATTCTTGATGGATATGGGATTCAGGTTGTGATGGTCCTCATGATCAAGGTCACAGTCTCATTCCTACTGTGGTAAGATGAGTATGTTTATTATCCAATGCGCATTGATAGAAAAACAATGAGGACATCTCTTTAGTAGGAGGTAGAGATATACGAGGAATCAACTGGGCATGATTTCTTGAGCTTCTTGGGAATTTATATTAATCGTTATTGTTTATCAATAACAAACATAAGTTGAGGATGCAGTTGATGCATTTTTTTTTTGTCAGCATGGTGACCTGTATTTCATGTCAAGTGAAGGGTGTGGGATTTGCCGACAGAGTAAGGAATGTGATTCGAACTTCCGGACACGCTAATATATCCCACTAACCCATTGTTGTAGAGTTAACGGGAAGCCCGGCAAGAACGAAGTTTACAATATTCCTAAAAGAAATACTGAGAACTTTATTCTGGAAACGGTTGTGTGGTATTGGCGTAGGAGAAGAAGTGGAATCCGCTGACTTTTCCGATTTTATCGATGCAACGATTGGTGAATCCAAATTACCTATACTTACAAGGGTAGGCTGAAAAGTTTCCGACCTCAACGTGAAGATGGCGGCACTTGTCAATAAAAGCTAGTGAAGTACGAAAGGATCGTTTTCTTCAAGCTGCTGCTGTTTTCGATCTGTATGAGGTGCTTTTGCCTTGGAAAGAATACCCTGATTTTGATGAGTTATTCGCGCGTCATCGGTGTTTTCGGTTAGTTTACAATAAACGGACTATATGTCCGTTGACTCCGTAAATATTTACCTGTACTTACGATGGTGGGCTGAAAAGTTTCCGACCTCAACGTGAAGATAGCAGCACTCGCCAATAAAAGCTAGTGAATGTAGTTGTGCATCTTTTGACAGTTACTCACTAAAATTTCAGCCATTTTGGATGGGTTGTTTTTATTTGACAGTGGTTTGAGTGAGTCGATGTTTTTTGCTTTTTTTGGAGCCGTATTTTGGAGCTGTATTTATTTAAAATAAAATGCCTAAGTGGGGGGCATGTCTCTTATGCGCCAAATGCTATATAGGAAGGATACGTTTTCAAGTTTTAACTTACCGTTTTTTTTTTATTTTTGGCTTATTATAATCACAGTGCTTCAGGATCTGAGAGAATGTTTACACTCTGATTCCTGATTGATCGCTGGTACTTTTCTATTACTTTGGATTTGCGTAGCATGATATTAAGCACCTTTTTTTGTTTGCTTTGGGGCCTGGGGGTGGTAATCTTCAAAAGATACAGAAGGCCCGAGTCCACTTGCATGCCCGATTCATCCCGTTCTCGGTTATCCGACAGTTCTTGACACCCCTTTCCTGTTTGTTTCCGCATCTATCGTCTCTTAACATTTCTTCCGTGGCAGACTCGAACTATAACATATCTAACTTTCTTGCAGTGCCTAGTAGTCTGCATGATGTCGTGATATGCACTGATGTGTTCTCATCCGTTGTTTGAGTTTAGCGTTAGCGCTCTTATTCTTGTTGCGTCTACTGTATCGTTGACTGTTCAGCAGCATATTGCTCTCCTTCTGGAATCTAAAGCATTCGGATAAGAAGTGTTCGGCGTTTTCTACACAGTCCTTGTAAGATGAACAATGCGGGTCGGGTCTTCCTTGTGCTTGAATCTGTGCAAGTATTGCCTAGAGCACACATGTCCTCTCAGGCATTGGGACTCACCGTGCGGTCCATTTTTCCATTCTTTAACGTTCGGCATAATATCTGCTACCGTTGGCTGAATCTTCATTCTTGGATACCCGCGAATTAGAGTTCGTATGCGCTGGAATCTGGACGTTAAGTAGCCGCAGCTTGTATATTTCCGCCATTGATATCGTTTGCATTGTTATGGGCACTCGTCCCACAATTACCAAGGCTGCTTCGTCGCTGCTCTCTTTGCCCATGGTTGCAACTCATGGGGTGATCGAGTATAACTCCTAGATATTTTGTGGTAGAGCTGGATATGATTATGTGCTCGCCGACACATAGACTAATTTATTCTACTTTTTTTCCTGACTGGGCATGAGTATGTTCTCTATATCACACGGAGAGCCAACCCACAATTCCTACCTAGCTTCGACCGCTAACTGCCGCGCCACCATAACCCAAACCTGCAATAGCACACATTCGCAAACATGCAAAGAATACACTTCCCAATACGCCCATAATCCATTTCCCAACCTGTCATAAAACGCATTTACAAAACCTACAACAGAATATAAATCATCTCCCTCATCTATATCAAACCGCATACATTTTCCCCAAAAACTGCTTCTGTTAATTTCTTACTTAAACTGTATTTCTCGCTTGCAACCAAGCAGCATTAATTTCCCCCGAAAGTCATTCCGACTCACTTCCCGCTTAAACTATTTGCCTTGCTTGTAACCAAGCAACACTTAGTTTCCCCGAAAACCATTTCGGCTCCCGTCCTACCTAAACCATCTGGAATAATACCAGTTCTCCTTGCTGGTAAGCCACCAGCACGATGCGTTGCATTTCCAGGAAACAACCATCGCAACGACCGAGACCCATGTCCCTTTGTCTAACCGACAATTCATGCCCATACTCGGTAATGTCCCCGAAACCGATTTCTCCGTATACATAGCGACAGAGGAATCCAATTCAGCCTGTACGGCAGTAATTCTCTGGAACTAAATCATATATACACACATAGCAACCCCTTTCAAGTTCTTAGTAAGTCGCAGTGAGTTTTACTTAGCTATGACTCCACTGCCAAGACACGATGAATGAATTCTTGCCCTTTTTCAGTCAGTCGCTAATCATCCGCCGAACGGCGTACAAGTCAGTCGAAATTCATCAACCGCTGGGGACGGTCATGCCGCGCCACCGGTCGAGTCACAACGAGTCGAGTAATAACCACCAGAGCGTGCAGACGCGTCTCAACCACGAGTTTGCGTCCGGGAGTCTTCAATACAAGTTAGTAGGCCCTTTTCGGTGTCCGCCGCGTTATAATAGTTTAGCATTTTAATTTGACGCTTTGTGTTGATGTCTTAACAAAAGCTCTCTGGTTTACAAGTTAATTCGATAAAGCGTATCTTCAAACGGACCGATGACTTGGATGGTGTTTTTTTTTCTAATTACCGAAGCATTGTGTTGTGAGTTATTGGCGTGTTTATAACATTACCCCTGTTAATTTTCGACACAACATACGCGAACTAAAGACATAGTAAATTACTATCAAATAACTTTTCAATGTAATGTGTTTGCGAACATAATAATTTTACAAATGAAGTGCACATAGTTCATTTTGAAATATTTTGTTAAAATTATCCAAACGAAGGGACGAAATGCAATGTAAGAAACGAATGTGAACAATAAAGAGGAAGAGCTAAAATAAATGAAAACGAATTACAAACAATATCTGAGTGTTTTTGTTGTTGTTTCCGCCCCCACATTTTGATCAACTGCCGTACCACCCTCTCTGGGTGTAAACAATAGCACACGGTGTGAAATTAGTGAACCCGTACCCGTGTCAGCACACCACCAAAAACCCCCACAAGTACCACCTCTGTTTCATTATCCGCTTGTTCCAGTCCAGCATTTGTGAGCCAATCTGGCATTGCATTTTCCACCTAGTTTAAATTCTCGCAGATATTTTAGAGGGTTTTGCTGCTGTGACAATTAGTAAATCGTCCACATAGCTTATGATATACACTCCTGGTGGTTTATTTATATTTAGTGCCCCGTCGAACTTCACATTCCATAGAAGCGGTACGGGAATTGACAACTGTAGTACTTCACTCTTATGTGGTGTTTACTTGGGCTACGCTCTGTTTTATACATTAGCACCCTATCTATGAAATATGAATCCGCGATCGGCAGAAGATAGCCTGGTATTCTTAGTTGATACCGCGCATCAATAATGCGCTTCTAACTAGCGAAATATTGCTTCGTGCCACCGCGCCATTTGGATCCCGTCAGCACTCCATCGGTGATTCTGCACACTTGACCGTTTACGTCCACTGTAGTCCTTTCCCGTCTGAAACGGTATTGCATGTGTGCTCCACTCTCGAAAGGATGACGCTCTCCAATTTCTTCTCATCTGTACTCAGCAGCTAGATGGGAGGGTACAATGATGGTTTTTAGGGTGGTTTGTTACTTTTTGGTATCAGGACTAGTCTCTGTTCCTTTCACCATTTTGAGAAAAGTCCTTCTCTTAGGCATTTAATGTATGTTGTACGGACTATTTCTGGCTAGGTCAGAATGATATTTTTAATTAACCCGTTTCGTATACCATTAAGTCCGAGAATACTTTGATCCTTCCAAGGCTCTTATCATTTGATGGTTACTGACTCCGCCACCTCTTGCTGATCTTCTATCACATTTTGGACATGGAGATTTCCGTCACTCGAAGACAGACTGGTCACAATTATATTCATCAGTTCTGGGCTTTTGTGTGCAATGTGTTGGTATTCTTATGACGACATATGACCAATTTGTCCCAAAGTTTAACTTAGACTTCCTCAATTAGTTTCTTGAAAACTGGAGTATTACTCCTTTTTGTGGTTTTTTTCAGCCATCGTCTGGCTTACCTAATTTGGTTGTGGAACGGTTCGTACACGGATCCCGCTCTTTTGCGTTGTGTTTTTCCTCGCAATTTATGGACCTCGCTCCGGAGGGCGGACATTTGGCCGTTATACCAGTATTGTCCTGTATGTGTTCGTTCTTGTGCTTTTCTTAATGTAGTGGCATCGTACACATTCGTCAAATTTCCCATCAGTTTTGTCACTTGCTCTTCGTCTGAACCTTGTGCCAGTTTTAGATTCTCCGTCATGAAGTCAAGCATGGCTTCATCAAGCATAGTGCTTTTATACCCTACGCTGTGCACTTGTGTTTTTGTTATCGGGGTTGTGCCTCCTCATTGTTTGGAATACGATTGCGAAGTGTTCCGATATTCGACACGCTCCACTCGACCCTTTTTGACAGGAACATGCTGGCAAAAGCAAAGTCAATTATTGGCGAGCCTCTTCCTTTGTTAAACGTGGGTTTATTAACTCTGTTTAATAGGACCAGGTCTAGGTCCGCGAAAGGGTCGAGAAGGACGTTTTCGCTTCTAATGGTTTGCCTGCTTTAGTTACATTAGAAAGTACAACTTTTGTTTCTACAAGTGTGCGTCCATGGTCAACAATAGTAAAGATATTTTGTATATCTTATTGCATGGATTCCATGTAATTGTTATTTTAACAGGAGCAGCAATTTGTAATAAAAATTATACAGAAATTTGTATTCGTATTTACTTTTTGTGCCATCATAGAGTTTTTTCAGACGTTTAATCTAGATCCAATGATCATGCATTTTAGATTTTATGCATTCTTAAGGGTACTTATAAATAATTTCGTGTGTTGACTAACCACAGACTAATCAGCAATTCATATTAAATAAATCCCCTTAAATGTAGGGTGCGGCCCAAGGAGTAAGTATTTAGAATTGGGAGATTTTGCATGTAACGGTGATTTGTCTGGTTGCGCATTATCCTATATTGAAGAGTTTGTTTCTTTTTTTAAATAGTATATCGAAATTGTGCGTTCGGTAAGACGACACATATTCCCCGTAGAAGACTGATTTTCGTAACACAGCTGAATTTGTTTTTGGTAGATAATTACATTTATGGTATATTTTACAACTAGTACTTAAGAGATTTAGGATAGCAATTCCTTTACAACTATAATATTAAATCTATATAACGACAATAGCACAATTTTAATGAATAGCAAATAATAAATTAAGGGAAAACTACAATAAAAAACCCTTATTTGAATCTTAAGACTAATATTGCACGAGCTTCCGGTTATTTTATATAATAATAACCTCGATATAATTTTCATAGACAGAGTACATATGTAGTGATTTAGGATAACGCAAGACGGGAAACGAGAATATTGTCAGAAAAAGAACAATTTGTCAATGTAGAACTCTACCTGTTTAACGTTAGCGTTTTCATGTAGTTCATGTGTCGAATAATGCCATGGCAAATTCAGCAACATTTTCAATATTTTATTTTGACACCTTTGCAATTTTATTTTGTGGGTGCGAGCACAATTACACCATACAGGGACCCCGTACAGGAGTATAGCTTGAAAAATGGTTTTAAATATTATAATTTTATTTTCGATGCTAACCTTTGATTTTCTACACACTAATGGATACATAACTCTTACGACTTTGTTTATCTTGTCTATTGTGGTAGTGATGTGTTTTTGAAAGATAAGTTTTTTATCTAGAATAATACCTAGATATCTACAGTCTTCGGACCAATCAATATCAACTGCACACATACTGAGTTTAGTGCCATTTGGTAGGTAGCAGTGTTTCCTACATCTCGAAAACCAGACAGCTTGTGTTTTATTACCATTTATTTTTATTTTCCATTTCCTGTAATACACTGCTAGTTTGTCAAGAGCTGCTTGCAAAGAGTTGTAGACATTAGTGAATAAAGCACCCGAAGAGAAAATGGCCGTATCATCGGCAAACATAGCTACCTGAATGTTTTCACCTAGATATGGTAAATCTGCGACAAACAATGTAAATAATATGGGACCAAGAACCGAGCCTTGGGGTACACCATGGTGGATTTGGTGAGTAGAGTATATGTCGGTTCCTATACTCACAACATATTTTCTCGAACAAAGAAAGCTCTGGATAATTTTGATAAGCGGTATTGGCAGCTTAAGTTTTAGTAGCTTATAAATCAAGGTATCGTGCCATACCGTATCAAAAGCTTTTTCGATGTCTAGAAGAACCAGTCCCGTTGACTCCTTGTCGATGAATTTACCAGCTATGTGGTTTTTAATGCGCAAGACTTGGTGGATTGTGCTGTGACCACTACGGAAACCGAACTGAAAGTTTGGTAAGATGTTATTGTCTTCCACAAAACGATCAATCCTTTCCTTAATGATTTTCTCTAAGAGCTTACTTAGACAGCTAAGTAGACTAATAGGTCTGTAGCTTTCGGGGCTGTTCTTCGGTTTGCCGGGTTTCGGGATAGGTATTACCTTTGCTGTTTTCCAACAGTCCGGAAAATAACAATTCTTAAGACAAGCGTTGAAAATGAACGTTAAATAGTTACTTGCAGCAGGTGGAAGTGCTTTGATTAATTTGTTGTTAATATTATCGAGACCCGCAGCCTTTTTTGATTTCGATTTTTTTATCAATTCTTTAACTTTGCTGATATTAGTTGCGTAAGTACTTTCAGCTGGTGTTTGAGAAAGTACATGGATAGTGTTAGCAACTTCAGCTTCAGTATACGCATCGCTTAGATGCATAGATATGGAGTGGTTCTTACTAAACGTGTTAGCAAGTAGGTTCGATTTCTCCACTGAAGAAATAAACAACTTGTCGTGAACTTTAAACGGAGGAATACTTGACCCTCTCTTTTTCATAATTTTTGATATTTTCCAGAACGGTTTGCTAGCTTTGTCAAGAGAGGAAAGGTGTTTATTCCAACACTTGTTCCTATATGTTGAGATTTCGTTTTTAATTATATTATTTAAGACGTTAACATTAACTAGAAAACAATCGATTCTATAACGCAGCCATTTTCTTCTTTCAGAATTTCGTAGCCTAATCAGATGTAAGATATTTTCAGGAAGCGGTGCCTTATCAACTGGAGCAGTGGAACATTTAGGTATCGCAAGATCGGCCGCTCTATTGATAACAGAAACAAAATTGTTACATAGGATATCAATGTGCTCGCTGCAGGTTATAGAATTTAGGCTGGTATCACCTAGAACCAAGTTCGTGTTTATATATGATTTATAACAATTCCAGTTAGCGGCGGAATAGTTGTGGTATAAACTGGTACGATTTACAACTACTGTATGATTCACTGTAAGACTGATCGGAAGGTGGTCTGAACTTAACGCATTTAGAGTTAATGGCACTGTGCAGTAATTTGGAATATTAGTGATATATAGATCAAGAGTTGAGGGGTTCTTGTTAGCACTCGCTGGGATATAGGTGGGGAGAAGTGGATAAAGTATGGAAAAACTTGGGCTGGATTCAGTAACATCTAGTAAAATGTTACCCCAGCAGTTTGCCCTAAGACAATTCCACGACTGATGTCTGCAGTTTAGATCACCACCAATAATTACCTTGTTTCGAGTGTTAACTCTATACAATTTTTGCAAATCCCGCTTAAAGTAAGTAGATTTCTCTAGGTTTCTATTTCCTCCAGGGAAATAGACCGAAAAAAGACTCACCTTGGAAATGTCACTTAATGTTACATCTATACTAATTTCCTCAATTAACTTAAGGCGCAATGAAGGACGCAAGGAATGTTCTATACATTTTTTCACAACAATGGCGACACCTCCACCACTAGCATGTACCCTGTCTAGGCGATAGCATATGTAATTTTGATGTGAGAAAGAAATGTCTTGTTTGAGCCAGGTTTCTGAAACAAGTGCAATGTCAATATTAAAATTTATCAAGAAACTAAAATATTCATGCTTTTTGTTTTTGATGCTTCTCGCATTCCAAGTTATGATGTTAAGAGAGTTTCTTAACATGTTTTTTCCGAGTATATGTACTTAATAGCTAATGAAGTAATGACGTTAAATTGGTCAGCTTTGGTTTGACAAGCACTAAGCTTGGTTACAACTTCATTAAGAAGAGAGTTTATCTCGCTAAATGAGAACAGGTTATCATTAGTTAATGTTTCTGACGGATTTTTCTTCGTGTGTGTCGTATCACTGTTGGAAGGTTGCTGGGTTTGATGGAGGCCAGAAGCCCAGGTGGATGAAGGAAGTGAAAGTTGACGCACAGATCGGGGTAGTGGAGGAAAATTATCCATGGATAATCGGTCGGGCACTGGCTGCTGTTTGTCACTCGGAGGCTGTAGGAACGTTGTATTTCCTGTACCACGTCCACGTGGGGATAATTTGCGGCGAATGTCTATGTACTGCTTTCGGCTTATGCATTCTGGATCGGTGGATTTATGTGGCCCACTACAATTTGCACACTTGATGACCTCATTCGTTTTGCAGTCGGATGTTTTATGGTTTCCCGAACATATTGCACAGAAACTATTTATATGACAATGCATCGAGCCGTGACCATAAAGCTGGCTATTGTGACATTGTGTGACCTTACCTGGATTATGTTTTTTAAAGTCCCAGCGAACGATGGTTTTGAACAAGGTGGAGTAGTTCCGTTTTAGTTCGTTTAATTAACAGTACCGCGTTGAATGTAGATGATGTACAAGCAGTGTTTGTACAGGGCTTTTGTTGACGGATTTAATGTGATGGTTTTAACATCTAGGCACTTAATCCCGAGTGAAATTAGCTCATTTTTCACTACATCGTTGCTAATTAAGTCTAGCCCGGATAACACTACCTTTAATGGACGATTTTCCTTACGCGAGTGGGTGAAAAACTCACATTTTAACCTTACGAGTTCGGTTCTGATTTTATTATATATGTCCATTGTTGGGGCACATATTTTTTGCCCAAGCGAAATGTTTTTGATTAAGTATTTGTCTATCTTAATGTTGCTCAAAATATCACGCACTTGAGCACTAGTTGTTTTTAATACCACAATTGGCGGAACGGTTTCCTTAGGAAGTTCTGCGCACTGTTCGTCATTGGTCGGATCCATTTCAGGAGAGTCTTCCATCAGACTCTGAAGTGGTTGAAAAAAGTTAGTGTTTGAACACATTTTAGATTTTTCTAGAACTATATTGTTCACTTTTGAATGTTTATCGGGAGGAGTTTGGCCTCCAATAACGGGGTCGTAACGCAACCGTTTGCGCTTAATTTTGTTTAACACACGTGGCCCAGGGGCCATAACTTAACGGTTTTAACACTTGTTCAAATTTTTGTATGCGGAAAACGAGGCAAAGAAAACAAGATAATGATAATTAAATTGTGAAAATTATTGTGAAAATAACGGTTGATTAGGATAAATAGCACGAGCAAAACTGTGAGACAAGTTGTCTGTTTGAAAGTCAGCCAGGTACTGAACACAGCTGAATAAACGCTATACAATTTAAGTTTTCCTATGACGAAATGTCAAACAATACTGACCAAAAATACCATGACAGTTTGATAGTTTGTCAGTTGTCTTAAAATCCCTATTAGAAAAAATACCCTTAAATGAATCACCCGATCCTTCTACTTTTGTACAGTCTATCACAGTGTTTTAAGTATACTCATAGTCTCTCTGTTCTAAGACCTCACCGGCTGTATAAAACATTTTTTTGTTCGTTAATATATTCCTGTCTCTTATAATTTGATTTTATATTGTAATCAGTATTGGCTTATTTATTGAATTATTATAAGCTATTAGTAGAAATGATATTGAATGGTAATCTTCGTAAGTGGTTTCGTCTGCTTGTTTGTTTTATTTTACTTCCTCCATCTAAGCTCTTCACAAGTATGTCGCTCGGCGTATTTCATAAGAAGGCTATTCAGAGACTTAACATTACAAAGAGAATATTTGATTGCGGAAGACCCCTCAACAGTTTATGTTGACTTAGACAATCCCGCACGTTTTGGACAGTTATTATTTTTCTCTTTGTACTTTCTACATCGATGGATCCCAAAAAGCGATGCCATCTACAAGTACTGAAATATTTATAATCTTCTCGAAGATACTTGAAGGCAATTGCATGACGGATGAGAGTTGCCCATTGATATTTCCAACACAAAGAGAGTAGACCAAGTTCTATCGTCTACCCATCAAAAATAACTTAGTTCGACATGAAAGTCCTTATTTCACATTTCGCTTCACAAAGGCACACCCCTAGATTATAGGCAAATACAATAACAGGCTTTCAATCATTCCATTAAGCGGCACAGGACATTAAGGACATTTCGGAGTTTGCCGCTGTAAGCAAATCTACTGCCATCTAGGACACGTCAATATCGCTTCCCATCCGACCTATAGCAGTATTCTTTAACATCATAAAACCTCCTGCTGCCGACAATGACACTCGCAAATAAGAATTGATCGGTGGTATGAAGAAACTATCAAATGTATCTTGCACAGTGGCCGGATTTGAATTATAACGAATATCAGACTGGTACTGGAACTTGTCAGGGGTTGAGTGTGAGCTAGCTATTCGCGTCAATACAATTTTATCGGCCTACATCAAATGCCACTCTTCTTTAATCACAGGCAATAATTTATCTTGTGTATCCTTCTCCGCCTTTTGTGGCAAAGTATCCCTTGCAAACATTTGCGTTCCTTGTGATAGGCACGAACATCAAGTGTCCTTCAGCTGGCGTTGACGGACGAATCTGGTGGCTTTGGATTTCAGATACACGAACTGTATTTGCTGACAGTAAGAAATATTCCTCTCACCAACAATACTTCTAAATGGTTAGGTTTGTGACGTTATGAGGGGAAGCGGTCACTTTATATCAAATATTTGGTCCACGGTTTGTTTCTGCCTTGGTAGTCAAAAGAATTCCAACGCTTAAATACCCATTGAATATTTAATAAGGTACTTAAAAGGTCAATGCAAAATGGAATACTGAATCATAAGGCTAGTATATCCAGAATGCCCAAGGAAACGTTATCGAAGCCAATAATCATGGACTCGTTTAACGACATCCCCGCGATGAACCCTGACAAACGGCCTGCCTATGACTGACGATTTATCTCCGACAATTTTGACTGATGCGAAACGTTTTATTGTTCATCTCTCCCCATAAAAATTATATCGCCGACTGCTTAGAGGATGATATTTTTTCAGACAGTCATATACTGCGACGTATTGATAGCGTCAAACGTCATGTGTTGCGAATCGGGGATAAGGATTATTGAAATGAGGAAGCGCTAAAATGGTTTTCACTTACACTAGTGATATGCTGAAACCAGCAAAAGACATCTAGGGGCAACTATTCGGCTATACGTAAGGAGGTTTCATAAAGAAGATGGCTTTTTAGGTCCTGCTGGGGGAGAGCTAACAGTAAGCAATTCCTTGTATTTGAATGTTAGAAGTGATGGAATTAGGTCGTGTTCGAAAAAGACCGCAACTACAAATGACCTTCTGTTTTATTTCACACGTGTTGTCACTAAAACGATGTAACCGACTTGTCTATCCACTCCTCTGAAAAGAAAATCCAAGTAGCGGGTGTGGACTATCTATTCTTACTCATAAAGACGTTGTGGATTAGTTGAGGGCTATAGTAGCAACGGTGGCGAATTTTCGCATGCCATTCCGCTTCATTAGATACCAAATGATAGATCGACGTAAGAAGAGAAGGCATATGTAGGGAAGGGAATACAACAGACAGGGACAAGAAACGGAGCACTCATGAAGATTAATATCCAGTCACGTTCCCTGTATTAGCAAGTAATAGTTCAATAAAGAAGACATTAATGAATAGAAGATAAATTCAAACTAGAAGAGATGCGAAAGCACTAACGGAAAAACGTTAATTTATACAACCACTGGAGTATTATTAAGAAGGAGAGGGATTGGCAATATAGTACTTAAAGACGCTTAAAACATTGTAATAGACTATTAACAAAACAGAATGTGGGTATTAGACATACTTATAGAGAAATAAGATGAAAGAGATCACATCATATCAATTCTTGGAAAATATTGTTTATTATGTCAGGGTTGCCATGTAAGGTAGGATGCTGGGAAAGCCGCCTTGTAAGGATTTGTGCGTCGCCTAGCAGATAATGCAAAAATCGGACGGAAAAGGTGAAGCGTATTTTTCAAATTTGCAGAGGTCAACACAATGTCGTGTCGGCTCCAGTTCGCTCGAACAGTGCTATCATGAGTAGAAGGTCCTAAGGGAGAGATCTCCGCGTGACTATATTATGGCAAGGCGCACATGCTGAAGATTTATGCCAGAAACTCGGAGTATATTCGTAGGGCAGGGCACGAATGTCATAAATATCTGCAAAAAAAAAAATAATAATGAGACCCAAGTTTGATTGTAGTCAGCTTGTATCTGCTTTATTATTTCAAAAAACGGTTCTTAAATACTATTTCTCGCATCAACATTTCAGATGCATATCGATACCAGATAGGTCACATACCATCATATTTCTATGTTCCTAATTTCAAACACTCATTGCACATTTCATGGCAAATCCACAATGAGTCACTTCTCAGATGACACGTTAATTGGTGAGTGTCATGCACCATAATACACAGCTATCGGAACACCTGGGCAACTGAGTATTGTTATGTGAATACTTTTTTGTGAGTATCATGCATCGTGATATAATGTGCCATACATGACACGCATTTATCGGAACACCAGGGCAACTGAGTATTGCCATGTTAAACTTTTTGTCTGACTTCCCATGGTGTCAGTGCTTTGGCGTGTGCCGTCCGTGTTTTGTTTCATGATAGTGAATTTTGATTTGTGACCAGGTATAAGTTAAAAACGATCTATTCTTTTTGGCTTTTAAAAAAAGCACAACTTTATTTCGACAATACTTCCGTACAACTTGTGGGGGGTTCGGATATGGGCGCCGCCGTGCGGCACGGGGTTCACTCCAGTCCCCATTGCTCTGCCACCGCGGCTTTTGCAAGGAAGAGAATAAATGGGGGGAAACGCCCAGGACACTGCTGCACGGCGAAGAAGGGGAACCGCGGGAATACAACACACAGGTGTGGTTGGTTTACGAGTTGCTTTAATTGTTCGCTTAGTTTTATTTACAAGGAGTTTAGTTGCCTGCGTCCATGACGCTGCTTATTGTTCCTGTTATACGCTACCTCTACACTTAACGATAACTGCTGATTCACTGAACCTTAAGACGCACGGCTAAACGACTTCCGCCTTAAGGATAAAGAACCCGACACACGACTAGATGATTTTCGTTTAGAAATCAGGGCCCCGGCAAAGACACGGCGAGCTGGGTTACACACTCGGGACTTCGCGCGCCCCCGAGCGCACGTTAAGGGGGGCTCAACCTCGACCTGATGTGCATGCGTTGGTAGCTGAATGACGACTGACTAATAATGGAAAGAATATATATTTATCGTGTCGTGGCGGTTGAGTCATAGCTGAAATAAACTCACTGCCACTTACTAGGGACTTGAAAAGAGGTTGCTGTGCTTGCATAGGGAATACAGTTCCAGCGAATTACTGCCACAACAACACGACCAAGTATAGGCATGAGTTGTCGGTTGGACAAAGGAATATGGGTCTTGGTCGTTGCGATGGTTGTTTCGCGGAAATGCAACGCATCGTGCTGGGGATTTGTCAGTAAAGAAAATTGGTATTGAGTAGAATGGGTGCCGAAATTATTTTCGGGGAAACTCAATGTCGCTTGGTTGTGAGCGAAAAATATAGTTTTAGGAGGAAATGAACCGAAGTGGTTTTTGAGGAAAATGCATGCGGTTTGATTGTAGGGAATTGATGTGGTTTTACGTCTTTTAGGTAGAAAGTTGGTTGTAGATGAGGGAGTTGATTTAGAATGTATTCTGTTGAAATGTATTCTGTTGAATTGTATTCTGGTGTAAGTTTTGGGAAATGCCTTTCGTTGCAGATTGGAAGATGGATTGTTGCAAGTTCGGGATAAATGCGCTTGCAGATTTGGGAACAGATGCTGTTGCGTATTGGGAGGGTGTTCTTTGCGTGTTTGCGAATGTGTGTATTGCGGGTTTGGGATAGGGTGTTGGATTAAGGTGACGCCCAGTTAGCGGTCAAGGTTGGTTGGAATTGTGGGGGTTTTCCATGTGGTGTAGAGAACCCCCACAAACTAACTTACCGACTATCTTACAACTTTCTTATTTATACTGAGGGGTTAAAGTAGGATGCCTACCCGGGCACTGATTCACTTAACACCCACCGACTATCACGGCCAAAATGAACACCAAGAAAAGAGAAGAAATGGAAACGCACTGAGGTTGATTTGATGTTAATGTTTTATTTTTATTTTTATAACTATCCACATTTATTTATATAAAAACGTGTAAATTTGATTTACAAAAGTTCACTTCATCTGCGTCTTCTTTAGTAGTTGAGTTTTTCTTGTATCTATTAGATTTCTTATCATGCAGATCCTATCTCACTTTTTACTTCAATTAATAACGGCAACAACTTATGTCTTGAACATTTCACTATTACTAGGACTTATAACACTTTCCTCCATACGTATATATGAAAAGTATAAAAACTAGAACAATAAACAGTAGAGACTCGACTTTGCAATGCACTCTGAGAAGGGGAAATGGAATGGGATGAAAAATATTTTTGTGCTATTCACCTGACCACTAAGTTTATTGATCCCCAGCGAATAGCATGTCTGGGGGAGGCAAAAGAGACGCCGGGATAGCTTGGGAAATATGAGCGTGAGAACCAAAATCAAGGAATCTGAAATTACCCCAGCGATTTCGCTATATAGCAACAGCATCGCTTGCCCAGACTTTGCTGTTGTTAACCAAATATGAAATTGTGATTTCCGGTGGAAATCTCATGTGGTTTATGAGATAAGGTTGCCGTATGGCACGAAAGGGTTTGAATTCAATTATGCATTATCTGCATAAATAATGCATTCAGGTTATGGGGTATATCATTCTGCAGGTGAAATAGCCGACGGAAGGGATTGGGGTTGAGGTGGTGCGTGGTTAGCAGGCGAAATTGGGTTGAAATTGCAAATGTGAGCGTGGGTCTTATTATTTGTTTATAGATGAGCAGTTTGACTTTGTGGGAGAGACCGTTAGGTTTTATAGATGACCAGTTTGACTTTGTGGGAGGGACCGTTAGGATTCCACATCACCCTTCTACAGGGATTCTGTTGTATTGTGGCTTTACGTATAGTATTTTAAATGTGGAAAGGTCATTGGAAAAGGTTATTCCCAGATATTTTAAAGTCTTGGAAGGTTTTATCTGGGTGTTATTTAGTTTGAGTCTAATTTTGTTTTGGGTGCATCTGGTGTTGTTTGCGCAGTGCTCATTTTATAACCTGGGTTTTATCGGGATTTTGGGCGAATTTTCCGAATTTTTTCGAATTCAAGTTTTTTTTTTTTTTTTTTTTTTTTTTTTTTTTTTTTTTTTAGTTTCGGTACGTTGTGGAAATCTTCAAAAGATACCTCTAGACCGATCCAGGGGCATGCCGGGTTTTTACCGACTAAAACCACCTCCCGCCAGGCACATATTCCCGTTGATCCCCGCGGAACTTTCTTTTAGATATTCAAGTATGTTGATAGATTTCTGAGGAAGTTATTAATACGGTTTCTTGCCTCCTTTACAAACTTTCTGCTGGAGTAGATTATGGTGTTATCAGTGTAGGTCAACGTCGGTCTGTGCGTCGGCGTGGACGCTGATTCTACCATCCACCCACTACTTCCTCTAAGTGTGCCACAGTACCTCCGAACGAAACGCACAAACACGATCACCAAGCAAAGGAAGTAAAACGCACTGATTAAAAGTGAATGTTCTTTTGATGTGTTATTTATTTAAAACGGTTGGTAACAGAACAAGCGACGAAAGGTTCTCAGATTTCCTTAGGACTTATATTTAATATTACTTAAAAAAAACGATTACCCACACGACTCCGGCTATGTATTTACGCGTCTCCGCTGCCGGCGGAGAGCGGGAGTGACGCGTGACCGTGGCGGTCAGCGGATGGAATAAGATTCAGCGATATCTTGCTCGTTCAGAGCTCACTCGCTATGGTGATCATGGTGGAATGTGTGCATGGTTCTTTCATGGATGAGAACGAACCTGGAACAAAGAAAGGGCATAAAGTGCATTCATGGGATACGATTTCGGTAAAGCAAATAAAACCGAAATCGTCGGATGCTAATGGGATCTTTGTTGGAACATGTATATCGCGGTTAAACAAAGAGACGACGATGCGATGTGGAAATGTGCTAATTGGTTTTAGCTAGGTTACTGGGAAATGGTGTTTATGGCATCGCTAGTAAGGGTAGGTATTGAATTCATATTTGCATTTGTTTATGCTGTAGGATTTAATTGATGGCAAGAAACGCGGAATGCGTATTTGCTTTTGTCCCTTGGGTGTACGTCGCCAGCCAATGTGTATGTAGGGAACATTGTTGTACACATGGCGCGGCTGGGAAAATAGACGGCGCAATATTTATGGACCCTGTCATGACGCTTACATTGTATGCAAACCGAATCATTTTGTTTACAGAAATTTGTCTGGTACCGAAGGTGCCGCATTGGTTTGGAATCCCAGATAAGTAAAGCAAGAAATCTTACGGAAAATTGTATGCGAAGAGATGCATGAGAAGGTAAGCTTTCTTTACAGGGACTTTAAGATTATAGATTTGATCTATATAATGCGTGAAGCATTTACAGGTCCTAATGCTGTTGCATTAGCAGATACTGGCGTAGATTGGGTTGTAATAATGGGGGTTTTACGGTGAGTAGACAGTGGGGTTTGGCGGAACCGCCATATAACTGTTATGTAGTTTTCGTTTTTTACGTGTAACAGTTTTGTAAGGATGTTGGGTAAAGGTCTTCGTAAGCGATTATGGGGGATGGTCGTAGGTGGGTGGCTGACGGGGCATTTTTTAGTATTTGCTCTATTTTTAATTCTGTTTGATCAATTTCAGCAGGGAGTCGGTTTGAAGACTCTGGCAAAGTATAGTGTGTGAAACTGGCAGCACCATCCCTATTGACTCTTCTCCAGTTTGTCGTGGAGAAATTCGGAATCGGAATGAATAAGTAGTGTGGTTCGAGGGCAGGAATTTGGACAGTGGTGTGGGCGGACCCATGATCGGATAGGAACCGAAGGATACTGTAGGAGGGTTAGTTGAGTAGATGTCTATGGATTTTAAGAAAAAATCTATTGCTGATTTTGTTGAATTGGGGATATGTATTAGCTGTAATGGACAGTCCGCGTAAATATATGGATGGAGTGAAAGGAGTGCTAGAAGTTGGCAACCGTATTTATTGCATTTACTGTCGTTAAATGAAGTATGCCGAGCATTCCAGTCTCCTTTTATTCAGAAAGGTGCAGGTAGAGATTGTTGGATTATTTCAGTGATGACGGAACTAGGAAAGTTTGGTTCCCGAGAAGGGTGAATGTACACGGACGACAGTACAAGCACTTCGTTGCTTGTGCAGAATATTTTAACTGCACTGTACTCAATATTATTTATATTGGTGAGCCTAATTTTGGAAAATTAAAATTGATTGTGTATTACAAAACATGCGTGCGGCCTCCTTGACACAATCTTTTGCGATATGACCAGTAGTTCCGCCCTGTTTGCAGATTTGGGAGCGGTCTTTACTTTCGCAGTATTGGGCCAGAATTCCGAACTCCATTCACTTGAAACATTTGATCAGGAGGCTTCGTTCCCGAACGCAGGAGACAACCTATCCAATTTTAATCTTGCCAGAAGTTTTTCTGTTACGGAGCTTGATAGTAACTGTTTTTGTGATACATCCATATGCGTTGCACATGATACGATGTCTGTGTCGAACCTAGTGCCTCACATATATCCATCTTTGTGATCTATGTCTTCGACAGATGTGTAATATGAATTAGAGTATTTACCTCATATACAGAGCGATAAATAAGTCCTGAGGCTCTAACTTAGTGACTTGCAGCGCCGCCTATACGTAAATATATGCCTATAATATTCCTTCTTTCGGTAATATCAAGTTTGCTTCAATGAGTTGATAAATAGAAGAGTGTGACAGTTCTCTCAAACCAACTTTTTGTCAATTAGTAACAATTATTAATCATTGATTGGCGCAAGGCTAATAACTTTGGCCGGAAAAACAAATTATTATGGACAATTTAACAGGTCTCGATTATGGACCAGGTACCGGTGGAGAGACTTGCTAAATAAGACCAAGACCGGATCCCGGTTCTAGTGCCGATGATGATGATGATGATGATGATGATGATGATTAATCATTTAAGTATTAACATGGGACAATGATAAGATTTCACGCAAAATTGGATTAAAATCCATCAGAGACCTTCCGGTTGATGGATCAAATGTACGGTGATGACTTTTTGATGAGAGCAAATGTTTTTCTGCGACATAAACGTTTCTTGGAAAGCAGAGAGAAGCTATAAGATGATAATCGTGAATTAAAGCCGATTTCACCTCGAGCACCCTAAATGATATAAAACGCAACGTTTTACCGAAAGTACTGGAAGTGACTTTAAACATCAACACCAACGAAAGCGGGTCGCTCAAAACTGAGCCCTTTTTCGTCATTTTTTGTGGAGAAATGAGTAAGTTGGTATGAAAACTGGTAATAAGGGGTTATAAATGCACATTTCTAGAATGTAAAAAAATGTATTGGCATTTTCATACAAAATAGCGGCTGTACTCATATAAATTCAAAAAAAAAAAACACATTTTCGGGGAGACCACCTCTGCAAATGTAACTGCTACAATTTTTGATCTGGAAACAAAAACTGAGTTTTTTAAGCTTAAGATCAAAATACATAAGTTGAGGCAGGATTTTTCTAAAATATAGACTCTTAACAAAATGGCGGTGTTTTGAAAAAAAATTGTTTTTTGACCAAAAATGCATCGATAAATTATCTATAAAAAAATTAATCTATATTTCAAAAATCCGTCATCTTATGATGATTGTTATTACAAAGTTACAGTAAAAATTTCAACTTAATCGGATGAAAAATGAGGGTGAAACGTTTCCCGAGATGTTGAAAAATGTTGTTTCGAGATAAACGCGTTTAAAGTTTTGTAAGCGATAAAAGTATGGAAATGTTTACTTCACGTTTAATCAGCAATGCCAGCCCCATACATTTCATCTTCAATACCAAACTTCATCTCGTCTGATTCCTTCCAGAATAATCTGTTGGACATTCTGGCCTCTCGAGCTCACAGTAATTTCGGCAGGTATGTTACGAGAAATGAGAGGAGCACTCGATCGGTTATCGCCCGAGCAGTGACATTGCACCTGCTTTCGGCGGTCCGGAATCTATGGTACTTAAAATTTTATTTGGGACTTGGGACCAAGTGGACTTCAATTTTTAGACCCTAAAGCATCATTTATATAAAGAAAAAAAAAAGATTTTTTGAAAGACTGGCGTTGCCCCTTAATGTAATCAAGCCAAATTATTGTTTTGGGTTTTGATGAATCATTGAAGAAATTTGACTGGTCAGAACGTCCAAGCTGAATCTCTGCTGAATTGATGATTGTTGTCTTGATTGTTGTATGAAGTTTGAACTGCATTACCGAAGTGAACATTTGTTATTTATCTTCATTTTTCGGATGGTTAATGTGGTACTCGTAATATCTGGATAACATAATTTATATATTTTGTTTTTGAATATCGACAGCGATAACTGTTGCCGTGATGTATTTTATATTTTTTTATGTTTTGGTTGTTGCCACTGGCTTGTTTTGTTTGAGTTCCCCCCACTTAAAATGTGCGATGTTGCTATTGCTGTTCTACAACTGTTGACACTGTTTTTAGAGTTATAGTAGATACATATGTTTTATATCCCTGCATGCCCATCATATCCTAGTTTACGATTCCGAATTCATTTTCGCCCTGCATTTGTACATTTTTTTGTATTTTGTTTGAATTTATATTGTTCTGATTGAGGGGGACTGCTATCGTCACCGACGTTTGCTTCCGTAGTGACCCCGATTGTTTTTTTTTGTAGTATTCCATTGTTGGGCCTTTTGTTGCTTTTCTATAAATGCCTTGTACTACTTTTACATGGTGGTCTGTGTTTTGTTATGACTGACTGATTCGCCCGTTCAGGAGATGTGAACCGGAATTCGGTATCAGCTTGTACTGCACAATATATGATTGTTTCTATGTTTCTTTTTGAAAGTTTTGATTGGTTCTGCATTTTGTTTTAATGTTAAGAGTTTAATTTAGTCTTTTTACCTCTAAATTTTGTGTTACGTTCATATTACAATTGCCAGTTCTTTGTTTATTATGATTTTTAATAGTCGTGCACATTTAAACCATTTCAATGGTTCTCATGTTGATCAATGGTGCTTGTTTGACCAATACACCTAGAAATATTTAATGTGAGCATATGTCTTAAAAATATTATACTCTCGGCTTTCACAATATTCTGAGGGTTTTAAAATCTATCTATATTAGCTATTATAATGTCGGTTTACAATGGCTTTGAACGTATACTGGTATACAATGGCTTTGAACGTGAAATACTTCAAAACACAAGGTTACTATGTAAATGTACTATCTAAACATACTACGTCATCATTATCACTGCTATCAAAAATGGCAAGTAATGTTGCCGATGTTGTATTCCAGAATACTACCCTTATTAGATTTTTAACACTGAATCTCATTACTACTCTAACAAACCTTTAAAACTACCTCTGTTCATATCTAATTCTCACTTAATACATAACATTAATAAACTTTCACAATATTCTATATCAAGCCTGTTACAGCACATTTCATAACATGCCCCTTTTCATAACATGCACCTTTTTTTCATTCAAAACATAGCACTTTGATTTTCGTTCAAAGTTTATTCAAAATTAAAAGTCACAGAGACAAAAGGAATACTTTGAGAAAATTTGTTTTGTTCACATTATAATTTCCAACCAATTAGAACAATAAGTAGCATAAGAAGAGAGAAATTTTAATAGTAAAATCAGTTTTGAGTTTGGAGTTGAGTTCAGTGAGTTGAAGGAGTTAGTGGAGAACAGAAGTTATTATAGAGCAGAAGTTATTATAGAACAGAAGTTATTAGAGACGGAGGAAGATATTACAGACAGAGAAAAGAATATACAGTTCAGCAGAAGTTAGAAGTCCAGATTGTAAATAGAAAAGGAAAATGAGAATAAACAGGTTCAAATGCTGAGAGAAGATAATCCTGCGTTTTAATTAAGATTTCGAAATAAAAGGTCCACGCTCTTCCCTCTAACGAGGAAGCACGGCGCCGGACCATAACACCGATGACTATCTCCAGCACATACGCTGATTTGATCTACTTCACTTCACACTCCGCACCATAATATCACGAATTGAAATACGTGAATCTGTTCTTCAATTGAAGCAAAGTTAGTAATCTCTGGGAAAAGCATGCAGGCTGCTAAATCAGGGAAACACGGTCAATAGAATTCCTTAAATGATCGTACTTAGATATTTCTGTTTCATAGTTTTCATTTTAAATGCCTGCACCAAATATGTCTTATTAAGAGTTCAGCTTTTGAAAATAATACAGAAACCAAAAATAAAAGTTCAATTAGCCCGCCATCTTGGAAGGAAAAACTCTTCTTTTGTGCGCGTTAGTGTAAAAGAAAAACATAGCCATTGGGACTTCCACAATAATGGAACTGACTTGTCATGAATTTTCCCCTAAGTTAACCAAGTATTTAATCAGCACACCAATTTTTTTTACTTACAAATCTATATAAACGCATAAAATGTTAGAGGCACGAAAAGGCAATAAAATCAAAGAATTCAGATACCCACATCTGGAAAAATTCATTGTTGGTTGTCCCTTCACGGGACAGAGATTGCTTCTCACAAAGTAACCATACCCATGGAGGCGAAAAACATCTTTGGCTTCGTTGGTCACGAATGGACATTTGTGTAAATACCTGTTGATTGGTATTATGATGCGCACATCTCAAAGTCATAAACAAGTGCTGGCAATCAATCAGGGGTCACATGCAAACATTCACCATAAATCTATGATGAACAAATTTAGGAACCCCCAAGCAGTGCATATTGCTTAAAGGATTGCATTCTTAGACAGTAGCCCTAAGTGTAAAACAAACATAAATTGAAAAAGTGTGCATCTATATGGTCCAGGATTACATAAAACCATCGACCGTCGTTGTGTAAAAAGTCAAAAATTATTTGTCGTCCTAAACGAACGAAAAGATTTTGTACACAGTACTCTGAGAGCAGAACGTAAGAACCGACATGGAATACTTATGATATGTCCCATATTTCAGACGGCGGCTGCCATATTCTTTAAGGTAGCGATCATTAGTAATGTAGAGGGATCGGTCCACGTAAGGGTTAGAAGATTACTTAGGCGAAAATTTGAGAATTTCCCCTCACATATTATGTCATCAATGTGTGAGAGGAAGTTTATTTGCCTGTCACACATAATGCCTAGGTCACGAATCGAATGCAGAGAGGATAAAGGTGGTTCAAATAAAAAGTACAGGCAGGTGGGTGAAAGGGTGCGCTTCCGTGAAAACGTAATTGATTTGCATTTGTAAACCTTAAGTTTCAGACAGTTATTCTGGCACCAAATCGAAAGTTTGTCGTTGTCTATTTGGAAATGGGAAGAATCGGGGGAGAACAAGCGGTTTTGAAAAATTTGGTACCGTCGTCGTAGAGAAATATACAGGAATGCCCGATAATCATATCAATGTCATTTATTGTTAGTATAAATAGTAGGAAAACAAGATATTTTAAAAAGTAATATTGGGTTGTACCACATGAAATATTACATTTTCGCACAATCGGAAATAGGAAGTTCTCGAGTGAACATCTGCGCGAGAACGTTAAATTTTCTTTGTTTAGAAAGGAAAATGGTACGTGTGCTTGACGTGTGAGAATTTTAGGGTTCGTTACGGCTACAGTTTTTTTTTTTTTTTCTAGGAATTGTTTACCATGCTGTCGGCAGCTCAACTTCGAACCCTCTTCCCGTATGCTTTTAAAATCGGGCATAACACACATTTAAGGATGTAGCGGACTATACGAGATAGGTTTGGAAAGTTCCGCTCGGGAGATTTCAGCCTCGAAAATGAACTACTTGGGAAGCCGGAAACGTTAGTTGACGACGATGTTTCAAGAGCAACGGTGGATGCAAAGCATGGGAGTATCCCCAACGACAATAAGTCGGCACCTTTCTCTCAAAGGACAGGTAAAAAAACTCGATAAGTGGGTACCCCATGAACTGGACAAGTCCTAAAAACGACGGCGCATGGGAAACTGCGCGTCACTTAGATTATGAAACTAAACTGAACCGGTTTTGCACCAAATAGTCACCTGTGATGAAAATTAGATTCCGTATGATAAGCGTAAAAGACCTGGGTTGGATGCAGGTGAAAATCCAAAACACAACCCCAAGCCCGATCTTTACCCAAACAACGTTATGGTGACAATTTGGTGAACATCGAAAGGACCAACCCACTTTTCATTTCTTTAACCAGGAGGTCAATAGGCACGGCCCGATCCTTTTGCATGACGATGCCAGACTCGATACTCCACAAGTAACGGTGCAAAAACTGTTGCAGTTCGGATTTGAAATTCTTCCGCATCCACCGTACTCTTCTGAGATTACCCCAATGGACTACCATCTTTTCCGTAATCTCGATTCATTTTTCTGGCAGAAGGTCTTCCGGAACCGAGCAGAGGTCGTAAAAGCCTTTAAAGATTTCATTGCCTCTAAAAGTCTACGAAAAAGGAATATTTGACCCTGTACCACGTTGGAAGAATATCACAGATGCCAATGGATCCTATTTTGATTAAATAAACATTTACGGAAAAATAATATTCGCTTTTAAATGTTTACTATAAAATCGGACATTTCATGTGGTACAACCCAATAGTTTGTGCGAGATTTTATCGAAGGCTTTACTGAAATCGGCGATAATAACGTCGACTTCGTTACCGTTTTCCAGGGAAGTAGATTCGACTAAATTAGTGGTGGTAGATCCACCTCCAAGAAAGCCGTGTGAAATAAGGAATTTTGGGGGGAAACATAACCCTTGGTACAGAGATGCATTCGAAAAGCTCGGGATTCTGGGAAGAGAGAACGGTGGAGCATTTTTTAAAAAAAGGGCAAGGAGACCATCTGGGCCGGGGGGGGGGGGGGGGGGTCGTCTTTAAATTGGCTACGTTTATTTTATGGTCGGTGGACAAATGAAATGAAAAAGAAATGGACCAGAGAAGAAGTTTGCTAACTACGAGGGCAGGTCAATAAGTCCTTAGAAAATCTAAGATATGGCCCTCGTAGCATCGCTAATGGTCTGTTTTTATAAGCATCATTCCTCACTAGGTATCTGTTAAATGTCTGCGGGATGGGTGCCGCATTTGCTCTCAGCTGAGAACAGATGCAACCACGTGGTCTCTTGTAAGGCTCTTTTGGAGCGCATGCGTTGCAACCCAGATGCGTTTCTGCACAGATTAGTAACTGTAGATTTAACGTGGATACACCACTACACTCCCGAGACGAAAGGCCAGTCAAAAGAGCGGAGTGTTAAAGCCAAGTGGGCTCCCAATAAGGCAAATATGGAGAAATCAGCTGGAAAGGTTATGGCAACTGTATTTTGAGATGCACGCGGCATTATCTTCATTGACTATTTGGAAAGGGGACAGACAATAACTGGACATTATTATGCGCCATTATTAAGTCAGCTAAATGAGAAAATAAAATAACATCGTTCGCATTTGAAGAAAAAAAGTCCTCTTTCTCCAGGATATGCACGGGCGAACACGTGGGTAGTTTCAATGGTTAAAATTGAGGAATTGAAGCTTGAATTGATAGACCATCCACCGTATTCACCAGATCTGGCCCCGAGTGACTTCTTTCTATTTTAAAATTTAAAAAAATGGCTCAGCATATAACGGTTTACATCAAATGAAGAGTTCGTCACACACGTAAATGCTGATTTTGAGGAACTACAGCAAGTTAGGCTTAAAAAAGGTGGAGGAACGTCTGTCAGAGTGTATTAAACTAGAAGGAGATTATGTTAAATAATAAAACAAAAAGTTTGCCCAAAAAAAAATTGTTTTTCTATCTTTTTCTAAAGACTTATTGACCTGCCCTCGTATTTAAAATAAGTTGAGACGGGAACAAAAGAGTAGTCCAGTGAAGAATTGTTTGAAAAGATAGGCAATGTGAATCCTTAAAGGTTTCCGAGTTAAACGAAAGGGAAGTGAGATAACCACTGGATTTTCGTTTGTGGTTAACAAACTGAAATAAAGTATGTCGGGCCATTCATTAGGTTGACCTGTGTTCTAATTAGGTGATTTTCCTAGTGGGGATTGTAAAGTTCGCCGAAGTGAAGATAGATGTCACGAAAATTGGAAGAGTTGCAGACAGAGTGATTACGGAGGAAAGTTATCTACAGCGTGTTCGTTTTATTACGTGACCAATAAAGTGTAGGGTTCACCCAAGGGGGTGAGGAGGTTGGAATTTTATGCCCAGAGTAAGGAACGTAAACGGAAATAGAATTACAATGTTCCGTGTAAATATTGGAAGCGTCTTCTACAACTGGATGATGAAAATTAAGTGATACTTTGCTGAGATAATTGGTAATATGGCAGAATTTTGCTTTTGTCGAGCTCATATGAGTAAAGGTTGGTGGGGTGGGCTGCAGTGTGGGATTATCGAAAAAAAGAGAGAGTATGCAACTGAGGAATTAAGGTCAGCGTGAGATGTGAAAATAAGGTTCTCCAACCCCAATGACTCTTGGTCCCTCATTTGTCTGTCCACTGCTCGAATATGCAACTCAGTTATGGTTCTCCTATCGGCAGACATACATTCGCATAATCGAAACCATTTCAGGTCGTTTCTTACGTTTTATTCTCCGTGACTTGGGAAGGGAAAATCCCCCCCGCAACAAACGCCTTAAATTAATTAAACTGAAAACCCTGGAAGAACGCAGATTTCTGTCGTATATTCTATTCGTTCACCAACCAATCTCTGGCTCCATTGACTGTTCGAATATTCTCAACTCACCCTCAACATAAACCCACAAAATATATGTAATCCTCGCCCGTTCTACATCCACCCCACCATACCGCTTACAACTTAAACGAACCCATCTCCGAAGAGACTCCAAGTCATCCATCTTTGGCTTGAATATTAGCACCCTCACTCTAAAACAATACCTCCTGAATGTCCCCCTCTAACTTCTTTTCATCTCCTGTCCTATCCTCCACCATAATAGTTAAGTTATTAATTAAGTTAGTTAGTAAGTTAGATCTAAGAACCCTTTTGTAAGCTTGCTCTAAGCTTATAAAGGGGCTGTAGTCCCACTAAACTTCCCGGTACTTTTTTGTCAGAATCCTAGGGTCCTCAGACCGGGTGAATTTTCATTTTGCACTGCCTTCAAGCATAAAAAATCGTTTGTATGAACTTGTTAACCAAGGCTACAGGGCTATGGAATCTTTACTTCAACAATTCTTTCGCCATTAAATAATGAGTTGAGGTATGCAATAAATAGGCAATGCTATTTGTTCCCTATCCCTTCAAGCTACTCTTTAGATATTCAATTCTTTCAATATCACTTAAAGCTCTGTTCCGGTTAACTAATCGGTCGAATAGTTCCCAAAACGATGTCCACTCTTCGTATTTCTTGAAAATTAGTAGGTTGAGAGAGGGTAGTTTGACTTTATTGGGGTTGTTAGTTCGTAAGCACACAGCCTCTGACGATTGGTGATATTATAGCGTTTGAAAAAATAGTGAAGAACACCGAACGAAAAATCGAATAAGAAAAATACATCAGAACCGTATACCAAGCGATAAATAAAAATAATTCACACCAGTGGAATATAGTCGAGTTTGGAAATCAAATTCTAAACACGGTCAGTAGCCTGGTGTGTAAAGCTTAGGTAAAATTTTTTTCGTGATTCGAGCTGTCATAGCGTCAATTCGAATCACACGATCTTCTTCACTATTATTTCAAACGCTATAATTGGTGACCCCGACGTGATCTGTACACACACGCAGCATACACTTCCCATAGTAAAGCAAAACTTCACACACGGTCACGACTTCCGAATAGAGCACAGCCTCCGATGTTTCCTCGTTTCTCTCGTTCGTCCGTCGTCCGCATACGAATCTGATCGTAACGAAATTACTGTCGCTGTCCTGCTGCTCGATATAGACTGTCCGTCTGCCCACACAGATAGCCAGATTCCCTTATTCCGGCTGCATCCACAAAAGGAAATCTCTCATCCTGTCTGCTAACAGATTTTCCCATCGTATCTGTTAGCAGCCTAAAACTTCCCTTTGCATCTCAAAGGGAGATTTTTCCATCGGATCTGGAAAGGGAGAAAGTCATTGACGCATACATCCGTATATCATTATCACCATGGTGGTGGTGATCGATGTTCGGATCGACGGTTGTCGATCGTGTGCCGCTTCTATTTGCATAGCACATCTGGCGCGCGAAAGGGAGATGATTGTTCGGGCGTACAGCCCGTGGTTGTTGGCCTTTTGTAAACACAACCGAAATCTATTAGATCCTTCTAATGGGTGTGAAATTCTTACAAAGGAATCGTGGGACCGGAGTATTTCCTTTGTTGGCGTTGGTCTTGTAAATCTTCCGAATTATCTTGTTGCGGTAATTACGGTTGTGTACCATTTTTGGCAGCGGATAGGCGATATTCTTTCTTGCATTTAGCTGCCAGCGTATGCATCCGTTGTTATCGATCTACCGAAAATGGTAATTCCTGGTAAACATCGTGCAGATGTTTAAGATGGGAGATCTGTATGCGATGCTTTAGCTGTTGGATTTTTGGGATCTTGCACGGAATTAGAGGTGCTAATTGCCTTTAGCTACCCGAGTATGCCTCCCTGGTTCGGTTAATTTACCGAAAATATAATTCCTTGGAAACATCGTGCAGATGTTTCGGATGGAAGATTTATGGCCTGTAATCTGGGATTGTTTTTGCATACTATGAATGGATGCGTTGACTCGATACTGAAAGTTTTTGAACGTTAAGTTCCTTGTTTTTTTTAAAGTCTGGTTCAACATTGTTGCAGCTTCCTATGCCCTTGTTACAGGTCTGATTAAGAGCTTTGGGGGCACGTGTCTGTGGGCCCGTGTAATGGATAAGGTGAGTAAGTTCCTTGAAGGTTTGGAACCTTACTTGGGCGGAATTGTGCGTTCGTAGGACGCTACAATATCATTCAGTTTCCTTAAACTGAATCTATTCCTCCTGGTATTCGTTTTTTAGGTGGATGAACTTGTTTATCAGTTCATAATCTCTGCCCACTATGATGGCATGGCCTCTTATTTCATAGTTGTCGATTTCGCTCAAGTTTCCTTCAATTGCTCTAGTTTAAACCCTGGGAACGAAACTACTTCTGATGACGCTTAGCTTTCGACCCTTGTCTCAACAAGAGTTATTGGACGGTTTTCCTGATCCAAATAAAGTTGATCATCTTGATGTTTTTTGATGATGTGTATTGTTTGCTGACGCGATGCGTGTACATCTTGCAGAGGTTGATTGTGTTTGTTTCGTTTATGTTAGAGGATGTATTATCTTCTGTTTGGGATCTAATTTTGATTTGAAGGTTTGCTTAATATCGCGATTGATCAAAGCACTTTTTTGGAAAGTGTTCGTGTCTCGGGTACATTTTGTTAAGGTCTCCCAGACAGCCGTTGTTAACCTAGAAGTCGGCCCAGTACTTCCATAATCTTTGTCCATGAGTATGGAGATTTTCCATCCTTCTGTTAATTGTTCCACAGGCGATGCATCTAATTGCCTTCTCGGAAACGATTTTTCTAGCTTCGAGAATACTAATTTGTTTGTGCTTCAATTTGATGGTAATGATATCAGAGACACGCGGTTCCAACGAGACGGGGCCACATGCCATACAATTAATTTATTGAAAGAAACACTTGACAAATGATTATTAGTTAGAAATGGGCCTGCCAAATGACCACCGCGTGCGTCTGATTTAAGATTGCCGTGCTTTTTTTTTTTTTTTTTTTGGTATCTGGTCACTTGTCTATATTAAAAAGCCAGAGAAAATTGAGTATTTGGAAGCCAACACATGTCTAGTGTACCCATTCAAACAGAAACACATTTCCCATAATATACACCGGATAATTACTTCATAATTCAAAATCCACGATCTTGAAATAAAATACCGGACGGCACACGCCAAAGTAAAGACAAAATAACCTGTCATCTGAGAGGTGAGTCATTGTGGATTGGCCATGCAATGTGCAATGAATATTTGAAATGACGAACATAGTTACCAGGTCATGTTTTGGACAGCCGAAATATGATGGCATGTGACCTACTTGATCTTGGTATGCATTGGAAATGTTGATGGGAGAAATACTACTTAAGGACAAAATTTTTGAAGATTTAATCAGATTCAATCAGACCACAATCTGCACTACTTCTCATTTCACTTTTTGGCAGAAATATTTCACTCTTGTTGACTTTTGTCAGAAACTTATAGCATTCGTACCCTGCCTTATTTGTTAACGGAAGGATCTCACCTTAAGATCTTCCAACCCTGCTGGAAACAGTTGGATTCGGCTCACGGTATCTTAATTACCCTGACCATTTCCTTCCTCTATATCTAAACAACTTCTACTCAACATGACGATCGTGCCGCTTTTACTTCACACATGGCATCACACGTTATTGCCGAAATACGACCAAGAAATGAAACAAAGAGCGCCAGTCGCACATGTCTGAATAATATTTAAATACTAATGACTTACAATTATCGTTCAAAAAAAGTCATATTTGTCGCATTAAAATATTTTTCCGGTATTTTATATAAATTCATTCAATCCTATACCTCGAAACAAATTACCATATAAAATGTCAACTAAATACAGACATATTTAGAAAAGTTCAAGTTGATCATTTGTATTTGGCCGTTTCCTAGTTTGGGTAAAGAACGCGCGTTACTTTTGACATAATTTCATGGTAAAAGAATGAGGAAAATACACACATTTTGTCAATATCCTTTCCAGCGAGTGTATCACCGAAAAGATTCAAAGCACTAGAATTCAAGGTTTAGTTGTAGTCGGTAAATTCTAAACGTTGTGCATGCTGTTTATTAATTTTTGTCGCAACTCGTGTATGTGAAACGTGTTTGATTGAACGTTCTCCTAATTCTCATCACATCCACACTCATTATGTTTCGGTCACGTGTGCGAACCAAAGGGTATTCACACCGCATGTGTGTATTCCACCTATTAGAGTCTACAAGCTGATGTGCTAATGTGATCAATCTATAGTTCTTATTAGATTTTTGCCATATTCTCTCACCACGGAATGCCACGAAATATTCCCCTTAGTCTAAAGGAAGATGCTGAATAATGCACGACAGAACCTCGTCCTTGCAGTCAGTCAATGTATATTAAGGAATTTACAATCAAATTTTGCGCGTGCAAGTTATTTAAAAATGAAGGCCATACCTCATTCCTTAACTAACTACTCCACAACTTCCGTTCAAAAAATGTGCTGTGTTCATATCAATCTGAAATACGAGTAAAAACCAATATAAGAGGAACATCATTCTTATTCAAGTGTACAAGAATGTTATTCCATTCGTAAAGGGTAATATGTGTTTTACTCTTACTACATCCCCTCTGCAACAGGCCACAAGTCCAAGGAGTCGAACTCAGAGGTTTAAATATCTCAAACTAATCACCTGGAAGATTAAAAATTGATTCTCGAATCCTCTGTTGGCCCAAATTTCCCCAGACCTAGTTAAACACGAGGTAACGAGTTACGTTTGCCTTAAAATTATGAACACGGAAGGAGAAAAGGACTAAAGAGCTCTCTATAAAAGAGTGAGGCTTCCGTTCAGTACGATTCGAACGAGTGCTTTTCAGTAGAAAATCGATCGGTCTGTATGGGATGAGGTTCTTCTGCTACAAAACACATCCTTCCCACGAAAGCAATGAATCTTACATGTACAGTGGAGAACAAAGAACCACCAAGAAAAGGACGTTATGAAAGGCGAACACTTATTGCATAGCGCGATGATAGCATGCCTATAAATGCGGATATGTAGTGCACGAAGAGGCGAACATAGCTGCAACCGTGGCGCCAACTAAACTGTTTCTGTTTCCAGGGTAAGTCTGGCTCAGGCAACAGCAAAAACATAAACAAGGTAAGGACTACGTGCAACGAGTACGCCATTATTTGAGAAGCTTGCTTTGTCTTCAGGATGATTTTGTAAAATTCATAAATTGCATGATGGATGATGACTGAAGCACAGCACATTACGTGCAACTTGGGTACTAAATACAGCTCGTTATACAGGTCCTTGGAGAATTTTATACTCCACCAAGAGACAGTGAAATTGCATTAGGGGAATATGTATTTCCATTTACGCTAATTGAATTGTGCGGTTACCATCTACAAAATATGCAAATAATTCATAAATCAATTTTTTTTTTATGTTCACGAGGATGACCATTCAATGGGTAGTTAACGCAAGGAAAATGGAAACTGCGGATGAGGTGGCATCACGAGTTGAACCAATACAAGCAGGTTTTATGGAGTATATATGAGGCTAGAATAAAAATGCGACAGGTACGGTAGATAGGTTGAATCGTGCCCTTGGCTCAGATCTCGGTTAAATTTGCTGCAGTTGCTACGTGAGTATTGAGAGTGCCTGAACTGAAGTAGTATCTGTGAAGTGTGTTATGACCGAGAAAACTATGAGAAACATTGCGCCATCAAATCACACGACAATCATTGCATTTTTGGCAGGAAATATCAGTTCTGTGGTTTCTCAGCGTCCCTATTCCCTCGGGTCAGAAAGCACTTGGAAGAATTGTGTTATGTTTTTTTTTGTAACATACACTTAACACACATTTGAAAATAAAACACTCTTTGTTTTTTATGTTTAAACTAATTTTTATTACTAATCAACACACACAGATGATCACTCTATAAGTCATTTAAATTAATTCATAGTTTCAGTCACATACATTCCTCGGTCTGGATAGTTAATGGACAAATGAAATCTTCTTTTAAGTTTACCACGACTTTTTTCGGTTAAAATCCTTCAGAGTATATGAACAAATTATACTTTTCCCAGGGAGGCGTATTTAATTATTTTCACACATCACACCGCGAACCGACCGATGACCTTTTCTAGAATTAGGATAGTAAAAGTTCTAAGTTAAATTATTTTAAGTAAATAAAATTATAGTAAAACAAAAAAAAGTAAACAAAAAAAATTATAATAATAATAGAATTAAGTTAAATTTTAAGTAAAAAAAAAAAAAAAATGGCACAAAGTTTAGAGCGTCTGCGTAGGACCAGTAAGTTATAATATAAGATAATTAAGCTAGAATTTAAGCATTTGGTGTCTAGCACTAAAATTAGAAACTAAGAATATAAAACGAAATAAAAAAAATTTTGCAAACATATAAAATGAACCGTCTCGGTCAAAAGTCCCGAACCAATGACGTTATTTTTCTCCTCCTCTGCCCGAACGACAACGTTCCCCTTCGATCATCTAGATCGAAAGATACATTCTTTTATTTGCATGGCCCTTTTGTCACCCGCCATTTATTTACTTTATCTTTCCCGGATTGGGATCAAAAGAGGAAAAAAAACGGAACAATTAACAAATGATCCTGCTGATGAGCATTTATGATCCTCGATGTTGGTGGGCGATAAAACAAACATGTGGTTCGTTTTATGGCGCAAGTTGGTTGTTTGAACTTGATTAATTAAAAAAGGAAAAATGATGTTGATTGTGGGAATGGATGTGGGTAAACAAATCTTTAGAGGGTTATAAAATTGCTGAGATGCATTTTATGATTCTCAACAATATTTGTTTGATAGTTGGTCATCTGGTCTGCACAGTTGGGTCCAGGGAATTTTCCGTGTAGGCGAAGCAATTGAACATACAGTTCGTTTATCACGTATTGGAGTTTTTGGTTGAATTCAATGTTTGAAAATTGAACTTTAGTTTAATTTGTTTGATAATTAATCCAATATTAATTTAAGGATGTTTTATGTATGGGGCCAATGCCAGGGATCGCAGAACGTTTCATCCTTTAAGTGGATGGTTTTGCGTGTACCACGATTAATGGTGGAGGCTGGCTTCAGAGAGGTAAGTATCAAGATGTGGAAGGTATTCCACGTAACAATCCCCCCCCCCCCCTATAAAATGAATATTATTCTTGGAAGTGGAATAATACTCCTTGGCTGCAGATAATGCGTGTAGTGGAGCGCGAGGTTTGTGTTCGTGAGGGTTGGGAAAAAAATTTATTTATTTTTGTCCCTTTAATTTATTTCGAATTTGTTTAATTGACTTGGGACTATTTTTTATAGTGTTTTCTAAGTTATTCGGCATACATTAATTTATTCAATTTAAGTTCGTACGTAGGTATACTTTTGTACACATGTGTATTTTCTTATAGTGATATAGTAGCAGTTGTTGCATGTCAACTTGGATTGAACAGGGACAAGGATCGTCCTGGCCTTCGCCGGGTTGAAAGCAGAGACGTTCGCTCCCACCCCCCTCTTATTATTTTTCATAAGGAATTTTACATATATGAATTAGTGTTTTATTGATTTATTAATATATATATATATATATATACATATATATATATATATATATATATATATATATATATATATAATTGTTTTTTTGTTATATCCATGAAAACTATTTGTTTTGTTTTTATTTTTCAATTTCTTTGATATTATTAAAATGTTCATTATAAACGTAAACTGTAAAACTAGATATATGTATATAGTGTTAAATTTTAAACTTTAGTGTAAGGCTAATAACCTTTCCCGGAAAAACAAATTATTATGGACCATTTAGCAAGTCTCGGACCTGGACCGGATATCGATGGAGAGACTTGCTAAATAAGGCCAAGACCGGATCCCGGCTGTAGTGCCGATGTTGATGAAATTTTAAACTGATATACAAGGAGAGTAATAATAAGATACGTTAGTTTGGAATAGTTCATGATGGTATTTACAACATAATTTTATTCAGTTAGTTTCTTTATCTTGAAATAGTTATTTACAATTTGGTATTTATAAATTGTCTTCCTCATTGAGGGTCAATGATTTTTTTTTTTTTGTATTTGAATCCTTGTTTTTACTTTATTTGGTTAATATTTTTCTTATGTCTTCTTGTGTATTATGATTTTTACTTATTTCTCTCTTTTTTCTGAAAATTTAGTATAATATTAACGATTTTGTGACATTTGCTTCTGTCATCCATTTCTGTCCATATTAATTATTTATTGTGCGTATCGTTATTATTTTTACTTTCGGCTAATTAAACAAAGAAATCTTAAATTTGCATTATACCCAGGGGGTAGCAATTGTTTCGGATTGATAGTGGGAAGAAGGTTAGGACTAGGTTGCGGGTGAGATCTAGAAATGGTGTTTTCGTCTTTTGTTGTGGACTGTTATTGACTTTTGACCAATTTTGATGGTCGTATTGTCCAGTCCGGTTACTGCTGTGACGATACTCTAAACGAGTGTTTGTTTGCCTTTGCAGTTTTTACACGCCATCAACACTATGTTTCCCACATGAAACGTTTGGGATCTCGTTTCACTTCCGGAGGATGTGGTTGCCCTCAACGAGCGGCATCTCTCACACTGCTTCTTATATCGCTTAATATCGGAGAGTATGGATGGCCACGAGTACCTTTGTCGTATTTTATTATACGATTTGGTGACGCTCTGATATACTTCGGAAGGGGAATTGTGGTAAACCCTGAGTAAAGTAGCAATCTCATTGAGGTTTGTAATTTGTTCGGGTGTTACGAACTTTTTCATTAAATTTTCGTCTTGCTTATTTTGAGAAGAGCTAGGGCACGAGTTTAATGAATTTATTATGACCACTTGACGCCTTAGGGTCCTCCTCTTATGGTTAAAATTCATCCTGAAGGTTTTGCCTTTATCACTGCCTGTTTTTCTTTATGGTATTTATTTTCAGGTCCCCTTTTGTCAACGTGTGAGAATTTGATCGACATACTAAATACCTTTAGGTTCATTTCCGTTCGAGGAAATGTGACGCGTTGTTTGCCTTCCACATTGCAATTTCTCGACAAAAAGTCGTTTCCAAGTAGTCCGTCTTCTGGTAGATCCGGCATACTGCTCATTACTTGAAATTTGAATGGGGGTTTAGACCTACCTTTCAGTCGTAAAGTCATCTTGCAGCTTCCCAAGGTTCGGATACTTCCAAACGGCGTCTGTAAGGTGCAAGCCTCTCGCCGATATATCTTAGCGTCTCATTCGTTGAGGCTACTTTTACTGATGAGACTTACATCAGCGCCGGTATCCACTACTATAGTTGTGTTTTATAAACACCTACATCTATTGGTAGCTGGACAGTTGGGATGCTGGTTATTTGTGAGCATGGGGTCCTGATGTGTGGCGCAAGGTTAATAACTTTGCCCGGAAAAACAAATTACTATGGACAATTTAGCAAGTCTCAGATAAGGACCGGATACCGATGGAGAGACTTGTGGCGTTTCTAGCAGATACACACGACCAATAGTGAAGAATAACACCACCAAAAGCACATCCATTAAAGCCGTATACCATAGCAATAATATAGCATTTCCACATCAGTCGAATGTACTTGAGTTTGGAAATCGAATTCGTACACGCGGCAGTGGCCTGATGCGTTGAGCTTGGTTCTATCTTCTGGTGATTCTAACCGTGATAGCGTCGGTTCGAATCACAGGCTCTTCACTATCGTCGCAGACGCTATAGACTTGCCAAAATAGGCCAAGACCAGATCCCGGTTGTAGTGACGATATGGTAGCTCCTTTTTACTACCGAGTGTTTTGGCCTACCTTTCAGTCTTGAAGGGGGTGCATTTTTGGCAGACTGCAATTTAATTTGCGTTTCCCATTTCAGCGGTCGCTGACAGGGCCATAGATTCTGGCTTTGTTGGCCACAGAAGTCGTAAATCAGCCTTATGTGCAAGACTCGTCGATTTCTAGGGAGGACTTTATTAACTTATGTGTTTAAATTGTGTCGACTTTGGGAGTTTTTTTGTCTCTTAAATCCCCAGCAGTTACGAATATCGAGACTTATTTTTTTGCAGTGTATGTCCCCATTTCTACCAACAGCTGCAAGTTATCTTGATGATGGGGGCATCCTGTGTCATTGAAATTCTGGGAAGATCTGTTTCCCCTTCAGTTCCTCTGTATGTTTGGTCGCCCTGAGGTATGGGTTCTTGTGATTGTGGAACCTCCTGTGTAATGGGATGTGTGTATTGTATCGTTTCCACATCTGGATTGTTGGTGTTTTTTATGTTTCTCTCTCTTATTTAATTTTATTAACCGCGTCATTGATTTTTATTTCTATTATTTATTTGTTATTTTTAGTCTCTGTGGTTTTAGTTCATTGTGTCTTTCTGTTTGTAATTTTATGATTCTGTTATTATTTTATTATGTGTGTCACTTTTTATTGTGTTTAATTTGTGGGCAATGTTTTGTTTTAAATCACCTTTTTTGTGTGAACTTTTTCCCTTCACCAGTATTGAAAACTTTTTTTTTGTGCTAATGTCTTTTACAGTTTTTTGTCAGGTTCTACTGGTTTTGTAAATGCTTTTATTCTAATCGTAAATTCTGTTTTTATGTTTATTTTATTATGTGTGTAACTTTTTTATCGTTTTTCATTTGTGGGTAAGGTTTTTGGGTAAACAATTTTTTAGAGGGTCATAGAATTGCAGAAACGCATTTCATGATTCTCAACAATATTTGTTTGATGGTCGGTAATCTGGTCCGCACATTTGGATCCAGGGAATTTTGCGTGTAGGCAAACCAAATGAATATACGGTTCGTTTATCACGTATTGGATTGTTTTAGATTGAATTGAGTATGAGCAAATTGAACGTTGAGTTCAATTTGTTTGATATTGAATCCAATATTGATTTAAGGATATTGTATGTATGGCGGCAATGCTAGGGCTTGCAGAACGCGCCAGCCTTTAAGTGGATGGTTTTGCGTGTACCGCGATTAATGGTGGAGGTTGGCTCCAGAGAGGTAAGTATCAAGAGGTGGACATTTTTGCGCGTAACAATAGCACTTTAGAGAATATTATTGGTTTAACCGACAAGCTGAAAGGTATTCTAGAAGATACCTTCCAGAAATACCACGAAGACTACGCTTTGTAACAGCAAAAGAAAGCGATTGTGAAGGGGACAATATTGATGTGTAAAAAGATTAAAATGTATTTACACAAAAGAGTCTCATTTCTTTTCTAAGATGCCGTGTCTGAGGAACAGAACAGCAGCTAACTCTAGTTAAATGAAGGGCTTTCTTGCTGTAAACACTTGAACACCATATTGCGTGTGATAGGTTGTCATATTGAATTCGAATAGCGAAATTTCGCAAACTAACTTCTTTTTAAGTTATAATAAATCGTTCTTAAATCGGTTAAAAGAACCTTGGGGAAAAGCGTGGAGGGTAACTCCTCAGAACAGAGAGCGGTGGCGTAGCCGAGTTAGTGAGGTTTTTAACTCAACCGGAATGTTCTGCCTATTTTGAGAATAATACAAAATAATAAAGTTTTCACACCATGAATCAACTTTATTGATAATACAGTCATTATTGCGAGTTCTTGAAAGCGTGATGGTAGTTTGTATATCTCCATTTAAAAAAAAAAATACTTTATCTCTTGAGTCAAAAAATCGAACCAGTGTTTGTCTGATATCTTCTCTGTTTTTGAATTTTTTGGCAGGAAAAAATCTTGCAAGGACTGAAACAAGTGGTATTTGGAGGGTTTTAGGTCCGGGGAGTATGGTGGCTGTGACAGAATTTAGATTTACGAGTTTCCGACGAGTGCCCAAAGCAGTTTATGGCCTGGCATTGTTACATACGTTCATGATTTTCCTATTGAATACCACCGGCCTCTTTCCTTGGAGCGCTGTATTTTAATTATCCAATTGCTTACAATACCTCTCTGAATTTAACTTTTCGTTTGGCTTAACTGCTCAAAATGTATTGGTGCTCAAATGTCCCACCATGTACACAACATTCTCTTACTCAGGTTCAAATTCGTTTTAGACTTGGAGGAGGTAGGTTTTATAGATTCACAATATGCCCTTTTCTTTAGGATGTGTCTATAGGTAATCCACTTTTCATCCCCGGTTATCATCCGATCCAATTAAGGTTCGATTTTGTTCCGTGCAAGCAGAGATGTGTACATGATGACGCGATCATTCATATTATTCTCACTTAACCCATGTGTCACACAGTTGTCGATTGAAGATGGTCGCCCAGAGCGTGCTTTATCAAATTTTTGCGTGTAACAAGGCAAATACTATTTTTAAACGTTCCTATTTCGGAAATAAGAGTGTCATCTACATCATCCTTCAGGAGTACTACATCTAGGACTAAGAAGCGATCAAGTAAAGTTTGCCTTCTTCTATTTTTCCTAGAGCTTCCCAAGTTTACTGCTCATGAGTTAAAATTTCCAGCAGTTATTGGGCGGACCCTTCCCTCTAGCGTCTTCAATTAGCCGGTCTAAGAGATTTACAGCATACGAGGGTTGCCTTTTATATTTCGGGATTAGAGAACAAAAACAAATATTGATCATCGAAAATCACTTTATTGTTTTTCAAAATATTCCCCATGAAGATCTATACACTTTTGCATGCGTTTGAACCAATTGTCGAAGCACTTTTGCCACTCTGATTGAGGTATCTCCAACACATGCATTCTGAATGCAGCAACCGCTTCTTCAGGTGTCGAAAAACGTTGACCTCTCAGTTTGTTTTTTACGTACGGGAATAAAAAGAAGTCATTCGGTGCCAAGTCAGGACTATACGGCGGATGACCCATTAAATCGATGTTTTGGGTGCTCAAAAATGCAGTTGTCGCAGCCGATGTGTGAGAGCTCGCATTGTCGTGGTGAAGAGTGATCCGTCTTCGACGGTTGGTTTTCCTGATTTCTTGGAAGACAACTGGCAAACAAATGGTTGTGTACCACTCAGAATTGACTGCTCTGCGTTGTTCTAGTAGTGCGGTTGCGACATGTCCAGTTTTTCCGAAAAAACAGGCGACCATTTGCTTGGAAGTGCTTCGTGCGCGAACAACTTTTGTTGGATTTGGCTCATCTTGAAACACCCAGACAGTCGACTGCTGTTTACTTTCGGGCTCATACGCGTAAATCTACGATTCATCACCTGCCACGATGTCATAGACGTGTTTCGAAGCACCGCGACCGTATTTTTTGAGCATTTCTTTCGACCAATTGACACGAGCCTTTTTTTGGGCGATTGACAAATTGTGTGGGATCCAACGCGAACAATTTTTTTTCACAGTCAAATGTTTATGCAATATTGAATGTATGCTGGTCCCACTAACGCTTAAGGTTGTCTCAATCTCACGATAGGTCACATGACGATCTTCCAATATCAGTTCGCGCACAGCATCAATGGTTTTCGGAACAACAACTGATTTTGGACGACCTTCACGAAATTCATCTTGGAGTGAACTACGACCACGATTGAATTCACCATACCATCGATAAACACTGCTCCTTGATGGAGCTTCATCGCCAAAAATTGAATTAAGTTCATCCATGCACTGTTGCTGAGTTAATCCACGCCAAAAGTTGTAAAAAATAACCGCACGAAAATGTTGACGATTTAATTCCATTTTTGGGACGAGATGAATCTTTTAAGTTACTGTAAACAACACAAATAGCGCTCGTATGCCAAAACGTTCTGAGTGCGTATAACCTCAAAAATGTCCAACTTTACGACAGAGCTGTCAATTGCCGGATTGTAAGGCTAGGGTTGCCAAATCCCGAAACATAAGAGGCAACCCTCGTAGCAACAGTAGAGATGGATTACCTGGATTCTGTGATGAACGCTGTCTAAATTCCATCAATATCTCACATCATATCTCGTCTTTCGCCCCTTGTTTGTTGTTTCACATTGTGTATCGGTTGAAACTTCTGGTTGGTGTTTTGTTTCTAGCTCTCATTTTTTGGTCTTTTCAGTGTTCATAACTTTATTAACGGCATTCTCTACCTTATAAGTACATTATTGGTATTCATGAAGGTAAGAAAGCCCATATACATTTTTCCGCCCTCTGTTGCTATTATAATAGGATCTGGACACGACTTTTTTTTGTTGTGTGCCTTTGGGAACCTCTGTTTTTTGTACCTCTTTGTCTTTTCTTCTTAGCTCCTCAATAGTATACTGGTTAGTATACCCGCCTGTCATGCGGGAGACCGGGGTTCGATTCCCCGTCGGGGAGCCTCTGGCGCAAGACTAATGACCTTACCCGGAAAAAACAAATCATTATGGAAAATTTAACAAGCCTCAGGACTTGCTAAATAAGGCCAAGACCGGTTCCAGGTTGTAGTGCCGATGATGATGATGATGATGACTCACTTACTTCTTCTATTCTTTTTCTTTTTTGAAGCGGCTCATGTTGATTGTCGCTAGTTACAGCTGTTCTGATTGCTGGGGGTGTTGAATCTTGAGCTCCCAGTTGTGGATGAAGATATAAATGAGCCGAACACACGCGAATATTTTTTTTTTTTATATTCAAGAGCCGAACACCCACGCGAATCGTTTTATTGGTTTTCTTTCATGCCACACACGAATGCGATTTGTTTTATTTATTTAAAGTGGTGTACTTCGTTAGAGCCACGGATGCGAATTTTTTTTTTTTATTTATTTTAGGGCGCCTACTTTTATGTTTTCTATAGCACTTTTGTTTTTTTTGTTTTTTGTTCGCCTACTTGTAGCTTTTTATATTTTTTAGTTGTTAATTTGATATTGTTTATTTCCAGGAGAGAGAGTGGTTTTGGTATATAACATTCCGACCACCCCTTGGACCACCTTGTTTATATCCCGTTGGTCTTTGATCATAAACTCCGAGATCTTCATAACCAATGACGCAAACGTCTGCGAATTGTTGCATTGGTTCATCTCCTTACTAGATTTTTTAAGAAAACGCTTGTGGACGGAGCAATAAAACACTGCTTCCGATGTTCTTTTCCGATCTTCGGAATAAGGCCCTATTATTTATAAATTCAGTTTAGCAATTAGCTGAAATTACCGGTGGTATTAAAGTTCTGTTCCTCGACTTCCGAGAATATCGTGCTAACACTAGGTTTACGAACATTTCGCTGCCTGATACCATATTAGTTCCGCCTCAACATGAACATAAGCAACACACCATGATCTAAATTCACTTTCGAACGCGTACTGTTGCGGAGCACTCAAGGAGCTGAACGTAAACAAATCCGCTGGTCCGGATGACGTTCTCCCAATTCTCTTGACGAGATGTTCTTCTTCACTTGCTAAACCACTGCGGAAACTCTTTCATGTATCTTATTCAACTTCTTATTGACCCATAGCATTAACTTCTTCTTATCGACCCATAGCATTAACTTCTATTCTTGCGAAGGTACTGGACTCACACGGGGCAGATTCTCATCCGGCAACAGCAAAAAAAGTCAATTTTTTCGCTGAAGGAAATGAATAAAAGAGTTTTTGTCACTTATTTATTTACTTCTAAGGAAAAAGAAATTTGTCTTATTACAACATAATGTCACACAAATTTCTGACAACCCGGTTTTGTGACCGTCTCAAAATAAAGTAATCGCACTATGATCACTCTAGCACCTGTTAAAATTATCAATAATGAAAAATCAAAGAATTTTTAGAAAATATATGAGTGTAGTTGTGTCCAGAAGTAGAATCTTTAACTTAAGTTTAAAATTATGTATATAAAATGGCAAACATTTAAATACATTTTTGTTACCAATTTTCCACTTTTTTCCGCTCTTTAAACATCATCTTGACCCTCATTCAGGACACAATAAATCAAATCAATGCGAATTCAAGATCGAATACATCAAATCAAAAAAAAAAAAAAATTGAACTCCATTAAGGAGTTTTTGAATAATCTTGATCATAAGCTAAAAAAACACGATTTTACAGCAGATGCGTTTAAAGATTTGATTAAAAGTAAATCAAGTAAAAAAGTAGGTTTCGTTATTATGCCATAACCTTTTTTCTAAATTATTTTCGATCAACGGTTTTGGGAATACATTCTACATATAATAAGTCATCGAAAAAGGAAAAAAAAAAAGATGTTTGCTCGGTCGAGCTGAGAACCTGCCAATAACCGCCAACTTTCGAAATATCTGGAATGAAATGACCTCCTCAATGACCGCCGAAATGGCTTTCGTTGCAACAGATTCACAGGAGATTTGATGTCGTACATTACCGAAAAGTGGAGCCATGCCATCCATTACTTCGGCAGAAACAATGTTGGAACTTTGGATACTTCAAAAGCGTTTAATAGAGTTTCACATCCAGCCCTTTTGCCAAGATTAGATTCCTATGAGGTAAACAATTCCCTGATCTGATGGATAAGAGATTATCTTTCTGGCCATATAATGCAAGTGGTTCTTGGCGGTGTCAAATCTGCCTACCATGAAATGAATGCAGGTGTTCCCCAGGGTTCTCTACTCCCACCGACGCTCTCCCCATCTTTATAAATTATATCTTGTCCATCACCCACAACCCAATTCACTCGTTTGCTGATGATAGCACGTTGGGTTTCTCATACTCATACGAACATTCCCGACCAAACTATTCGAATGTCATTACCAATCTGCAGGTTATGATTACTACATTGAATTCCGCCATCAACAAGATATATCAATGGGGTTTATTGAACCGAGTAGAATTCAATGGCCTAAAAACTCAGTGCTGCCTTGTCAAAGGCGAACCCCAAAGGCGAATATTCTGTCGATGACCGACACTTGCATTGACGAAGGCAGGAAACTAACAATCCTCGGCACTCGAATTAATTCGACTCTTACTTGAAACGACTACATGTTTGAAGCTGCGAAAAGTGCGGCCAAATGTATGGGGTTCCTTAAGAGAAACAAAAGTTACTTCACGACATTCCACCTGGCCACTATTTAAAAGGCGTATATTCGCCCCAAAATGGAGTTCAATTCCCATATTTGGACAGACGCAAACAAAACTGGGCTACTCGTGCTCAATAAGATGCAAAAACGAGCAATGAAACTTATTGGGGACGCAGCTGTAACTCGTTCAATTACGTCGTTAGAACATAGGCGCAACGTATCATGCCTATCTCTCTTCTATAGGTATTACCATGGTCGTTGCAAACGGAACTTGTTGAATATTTTCCGCCCCTACTGACATTTTGCTGCGATAGCCGTCAATCTGTGAATGCACATCAGTTCCCGTTGGAAGTCAATTTAAGGCGCACAAATAAACATAGAGAGTCATTCTTTAGCCGTACCACACGAATGTGGAATGCTTTACCTGATCATGTGTCGTTGTAATGTCCAGGCATTCTTGACCTATATACATCGATACCTCTTTTCCGTATCCATTTCCTCTCCATTTGGCGCACTATGCTCTGATATTACGGGTGCTCCAAAGGGACCTTTTGTGCGTGCGTTAGTTAAAAAAAAAGATTATGGGCAGCCGTCAATTTGACGAATGAACGATTTTCTTACATGATCAATGATCAATAATTAAAATTCCCCCACCACCTTTCTTCTAAATAAGTACGCAAATTGGCGCCCTTATCTCCTAATTTCGCATATAATAGGTGTACAACTTTACTTCCGCCGTTTTGCAATAGATGGCTGTAGTGGTAAGTGGTAGTTGAAATAAATAGATCATAGATGTCATACAATAAGCTTAGGTATTTGTAAACATAACGCCATTGAAATATTAGTCGATTTGTGTCTGCATCATAAAGTTATTCTCGATTAAACATGTCAGCTTACGAGTCAAATTCTCGTCATTTTCGGGAGGTTTTAATTTTCTGCTTTAATATGAAGAAATCTGGGGCTGAGGCTCATCGAATGCTCTCAAATACCTATGGTGAGGCCGCTATTAGTAAAAGAACGTGCCGAGAGCGGTTTCAACGCTTCAAGAACGGCGATTTTTTTACAATAAAGCCTCGAATTTCGGAAAAAACGGCGGAAGCAAAGTTGTACACCTAATATCACACCAAAAACAACATTTTCCATGCTTCAATATCATATTGTCCATTTCCCATTCAAAATATTTTTCTAATTTTTATTTCGTTATACAATTACATCTCAAAAACCGTTCAAAGCCAAATTTTCCGTGTATATAGCATGTACAGTCTATTAAATTTTGAATAGTCACGACTTTATTGGAAAATGTACGTACAGATATTTACAATCCTTTTCATCCCCTATCTCGTAAATGTCGTAATTCTTACCTTAAAAGAATTGGAAACTTCTTTAAACGAGGGCCACAAATAATCAACAAACGCCTATTCATGTAACAAATTAATATATTAAAAAAACTACAACTTTGAAAGCAATACAATTATATACTATAAGTAAATAATGAAAATATGAGATATATAGGGGGCGCCATCTTTTATATCGGTATCTGACTGTTTGGCTGTATTCCAGGCTACGCGGACGGTCTGTCGACAATTTTCCTCGAGTCAATGGCTTTATGCGCATGCATCCAATGCAAATCATCTTTCAAAATGCCCCGCAAGGTGGTTCCACTGACTTCAAAATGCTGAGCGCGGTGAAGAACGGCATGTCGACGATCTCCCACTGTCCCCTGCTCAACAAAATTCGTCACCAAACGACGAATGGTGTTGTCAGACTGTGCTTGCTGGCTTGTTGTTGAGTTAACACAACTGTGCTACTATCTTCAGTGTGTGGTTTGGTCTGAAACGATTCATGATTATAATTTTACTGGATTGACGTTTCAAAAAAAATGTCTACTCAAGTCAATCGGTTGATAAATATCAAAGCTATTCTATGCTTACATACCGACATAATAAATGGCGTCCCCTGTACTACATGGCGTGTTTAATGAAAACAAGAGTTTTTTGGGCAAGGTTATATTTATTCCTCAACACCGTTGCCATCGAGGGCGGTCCACTTGGTATAGTGATTTTCCAACATTCCGTTGCCCTTACTATAGTTCGAAACGTCCAAGCTTTTGAAATACGCCTCCGTTTCCGCGATTACTTCCTCATTCGACCTGAAGATTTTTCCCTGGAGCCACCGCTTGAGGTTTGGGAACAGATAATAGTTACTGGGGACCAAGTCTGGACAATGCAGTGGGTAACAACCAATTCAAATCGTAATTGGTCCAATTTGGGCATCACTTTCAAGGACGTGTGTCGCGGTGCCTTATCGTGATGATACGGAACTTTTTTCTTTGCCATATCAGGTGCACAGAGTTTTCAACTCGCATCAACTATGATTCTGATTTGTTATCTGCTGACCATTTGAAGTAGGCCGCCGAGAACAATTGCAAAGTTGGCGAACGATGAAGAAGACGAATTGAAGGCGCCACCTGCTGGAGTAAAGAAGGAGGGCGAAGACGTTAAGAAAAAAGAAGGTGGCGAAGAGGGCGAAGAAAAAAAAAAGAATTTGAAGAGGGTATTGAATAAAACTCGTGAAGAAGAAGATGAAGAGGTAGCCTCGCCGGTCGATACGGACGATGTTATTTTGGATCTTAATGAATGGGGCAAAATTCCTGGCAACATTGATGTACGGCTTCTTGGCTAGATCAGTTTGATCAAGTCATATTAACAAGCTAAAATGTTATGGCTGTTCTATTTGTGGCAAATTCTTTGATACTGAAAAAACTGTTGAAGTGCACTCATGAATTGTTACTCACTATCGCCAATTTATTATGTTCCTCAACGAGAAGTCCTAAGATCGCCCAGAAGACACCTTCCACCACAGTAGAAGAAAGTGAATGCAAGAAGAAGGCCAATGAAAGTTCAACCGAGATGTGGAAAACGCCGAAGAAGAGGAGAATGGCGACCTTGGTGAAGATGTAGAAATGCATACCCAACCTGCAGAAGAAGCATCACCTAAGAATTCGTGGCCTTTTTTTTTATTTATTTCGTCGTTCAGTTTGTCCAATAATGCTGCATAATACTCTCCTGTGACTGTTCTTCGGAGCTGAGACCATAACGTGCCCGACAGAGCGTTAGCCGTTTGGCCGTTTTGGTCGGCTATCCAGCTACTTTGCAGACTGCCTGGACTCAGGCGTACGGTAATGGACCCATGTTTCATTGATTGTCGCAAAACGTCGAAAAAAGCCCACTCGGTTACGTTGCAATAACGCCAAATCATTAACGCGCTGCTATTTTTGGTCGACGATCAGCAAACGCGGCACCCATCGCACCGAAAGCTTTTTCATCTCCAAAAGGTCGCGTTTTTTTTTTGTTTTTTTTTTTTTGAGATGCTTATGGTCTCAGCTAACTCGCGCAATTTCACTTTACGATCACTTAAAACGATTCTATGCAGTTGCTTTACGATTTCCGCATTCGTAGCCTCTTTTGGCATTTGCAGACCGAGGTGCGTCTTCGGAGCTTGTACCATCCTTTTTAAATTCACTAAACCACCGAAAAATTGGTGTTCTCGAAGGTGCAGACGTGGGATAACATTTCTGCAATTATTGCAATAATTGTGCAGAAGCTTTTCCCATCAAAAAACAATGTTTGATCAAGATGCGACATTCCTATTTTTCCATTTTTTTCTACGTAGCGTCACTCAAATGACTGTAGCTTTTAAATGAATAGACAAAATGTCACGGAACTTCATATGTAAACTAGTGACGGATGTGCATCTCGAAACGGACCATGTTCATTTGCTAGTGGCGCCACAGTGATTCCGGAACTTCTCAGCCTGCAGTAAGGAAACATATTGTGTTTCAACCTCACTCCTAAATATTTTGGACAACTGTCGTACCTAGACTTAGTATAACTATGTGTACTTTTATGTTTTTGAACATAAATTCAAACGAGACTTACAGTGCTAACCAGATTTGACTGACATTCATACGTTTCTCGTGTATGCAGATAACGCTTGAGCACAAGAACTGTGTGACAATGAATGAGCTCATTGATATCACAACGCAAACCATACTTATTTTGCAGCTGGGAAAGTCAGTTATCCAGAGAAGTATAGGTGTGTAGAAAGGACAAAATGAAAAAAGTTATATAAAATGGAAAAAAAAAGAAGTATAGTTGTAGCTCATAGTTTTCTAACCATTCTTACTGTTTCTCATTTTCGAAGTAAGAAAAACAGTCTTTAAATATCAATTTCAATCCACTCTTGAGATCAGAGATGATGTACTCGTTTAATTAACGTAAAGTAGTCATTCCTCATTATAACAACATGTCACAACACTTGGCGAGTAGACTTTCTACTAAGTAGCATTCCGTGCACATACCTGTTAATTCCGTGTTCGTTTGTACGGACACGAAATTTCGAGTGCTGTGAAGAAGAAACAGTTTACAATGCACGCAGCAAACTACGATTTTCGGAACAACATAATCAAATTCAAACCACAATTCCAAATACGTCACTCACATGGTGAGCTTTGTCCGGAAGTTGATTCAATTAGACCGCAATATTTTATTTCGTTCTAGTTTACCTGCACCGAACATACACCTATTGAAAACGACCACAGTGTTCAACGAACTGACAGAGTGTAGCACGCATTTCCCAGATGCTAAACACAGCGCCCCCGCATTCAGTCGTCATTCAAAATTTGCTGGTGAGTTATCCATCTAGCGACACAATGGCAACTGTTTCCTCTCTCCAGTACGCAGATCTCCTAAAAGGATAGCTACACATTAAATCAAATCATTTACGTGCATCGTCGGTTATCCGCCAGTGTCCGCAGATTGCGCAAGGACTTTTTTTGGCTAAGCTTAAGCGGAAGAGTTATTTCATGTCAAAGGGGCTTTATGCCTCAGTGGAGAATAGGTCTGTGGTGTGGTCTCCAGTCCGGATAGCAGCCGTTAGAATTCGGTTTGTGGAATACAAGAACGTGTACAACGGACACCGTTTGGTTTAGCTCATGACTTTGAATAGCGATTAGTGGTAATTGGGAATAGCGTTTGGTATCAAATCGATCGGTGTCAAGGGACTGGCGAATTTCAGAAATTCTCTGAACACATTATTTAAAATGATACGCAATGATATCTTTTTGCCATGCGGCAACCCTGTGGGGAACGAGATCGCGACGCCAGCATGGGCGAGAGTTCTACCTCGTCTCCACCGTCACTAAATGTTCCACCGAAGGAAATCCAAAACACCGTCCACCAACGCAAGAAGAGAAAGTAGATGAAACACAGTTTTTTAATGTCCGAATGACTTTTATTTTAATGACTACTTGTTAACATTTTGTTTTAATTCACTCATATTGTTACATACGGTTCACTTTCGGGCTTTACAACCTTCATAAAAGTTGATGCGGGTATAGCATGCATATTCATCACATGTCCCAAACACAACACTCAACAAAAATAACAATGAAGTTGCAATCGCGTCCGATTACAGCACTGGGATCGTCGAACTCACGATACAGGTAAAAATGGATATACACAGCTCGATACTAGCTTACTCGATTACGCCCGACTTGGCGTAGGAACTCGCCCAGAGACTTTGTGTGTATCCACCGTACCGGCGCGGGTACGGTGGATGGCGGAGCGACCGTCTCGTTCGCTGGATGAAATTCGACTCAACGATATCTTGCTCGTTCAAAGCTCACTCGATCATCGTGGGCATGGTAGTATGTGTGCCTAGAACAAAGAAAGACATAAAGTGCATTGCTAGAATACAATTTCGGTAAAGCAAATAAAACCGAAATCGTCGGATGCATGTGCGTAGCAGCTAAACAAAGAGACCATGATGTGATGTGGAAATGTGCTAATTCGTTTTAGTTAGGTTACTGGGAAATGGTGTTTATGGCATCGCTAGTAAGGGTACGTATTGAATACGTATTTGCATTGTTTATGCTTGAATTTCAATTGATGCCAAGGGACGCGGAATGCGTATTTGCTTTGGTTTGCACATTGTGCAAGTCAGGGAATTTTATTGCAGGGAGAAAAACGTCGCCAGCTAATGTATACATAAAGAAATTTATCGTATACGAGGGTTGCCTCTTATGTTTCGGGATTTGGCAACCCTAGTGTTGCCATCCGCCAATTGGCAGCTCTGTCGTAAAGTTGGACATTTTTGAGTTTATACGCACTCAGAACGTTATTTGTGTTGTTTACAGTAACTTAAAAGATTCATCTCGGGCCAAAAATGGAATTAAATCGTCAACATTTTCGTGCGATTATTTTTTACAACTTTCGGCGTGGATTAACTCAGCAACAGTGCATGGATGAGCTTAATTCAATTTTTGGCGATGAAGCTCCATCAAGGACCAGTGCTTATCGATGGTATGGTGAATTCAATCGTGGTCGTAGTTCACTCCAAGATGAATTTCGTGAAGGTCGTCCAAAATCAATTGTTTTTCCGAAAACCATTGATGCTGTGCGCGAACTGATATTGGAAGATCGTCATGTGACCTATCGTGAGATTGAGACAACCTTAGGCGTTAGTGGGACCAGCATACATTCAATATTGCATAAACATTTGACTGTGAAAAAATTTTTTGTTCGCGTTGGATCCCACACAATTTGTCAATCGCCCAAAAAAAGGCTCGTGTCAATTGGTCGAAAGAAATGCTCAAAAAATACGGTCGCGGTGCTTCGAAACACGTCTATGACATCGTGACAGGTGATGAATCGTGGATTTACGCGTATGAGCCCGAAAGTAAACAGCAGTCGACTGTCTGGGTGTTTCAAGATGAACCAAATCCAACAAAAGTTGTTCGCGCACGAAGCACTTCCAAGCAAATGGTCGCCTGTTTTTTTCGGAAAAATTGGACATGTCGCAACCGTACCACTAGAACAACGCAGAACAGTCAATTCTGAGTGGTACACAACCATTTGTTTGCCAGTTGTCTTCCAAGAAATCAGGAAAACCAACCGCCGAAGACGGATCACTCTTCACCACGACAATGCGAGCTCTCACACATCGGCTGCGACAACTGCATTTTTGAGCACCCAAAACATCGATTTGATGGGTCATCCGCCGTATAGTCCTGACTTGGCACCGAATGACTTCTTTTTATTCCCGTACGTAAAAAACAAACTGAGAGGTCAACGTTTTTCGACACTTGAAGAAGCGGTTGCTGCATTCAGAATGCATGTGTTGGAGATACCTCAATCAGAGTGGCAAAAGTGCTTCGACAATTCGTTCAAACGCATGCAAAAGTGTATAGATCTTCATGGGGAATATTTTGAAAAACAATAAAGTGATTTTCGATGATCAATATTTGTTTTTGTTCTCTAATCCCGAAATATAAAAGGCAACCCTCGTACATGAATGAAGGTAGGAATAGGCGACGCCATGATAATTATCTCTGGTTGGAATGGTTACATGATATGTGAACCGGGGGTTTTCTTTTCAGGAATTTGTCTGGTACCGAATTGGTTTAGGATACCAGATAAGCAACGAAATAAATCTTACGGAAAATTGTATGCGAAGGGATGCATGAAAAGGTAAGTTTTCTTTATATGGATTTTAAGATTATAGATGGTGATCTATATAATGCGTGAAGCATTTGCAGGTACAAATACTGTTGCATTAGCGAACTTAAGGAAGTTGGGTAGTAATTATGGGGTTTTTTTTCAGGTAAGGGGACCGTAGGGTTTGGCGGAACCGCTACAACCCCATTTCGCTAACATTTAAGTTAGTTCCCATGATCAGATTTCCCTAGCCAAGTCGGCGTTCTTTTAACTTTCTCTAGGCACGCCATTCGCTGGGGATCAATGCTCTCTTTTCGCAGGTGAATAGCACCAGCTTAATTTTACTCTCCTTCACAGTTCTGTCTTCGTACAGTTCAATGTACTCTGAGATCACCATATTATTCGAATTAGGTCAATGTGTTACTCTTAGAGCTGCATTGATTCAAGCACACACAACCAAACCCGCCCCGAGATCATAGACTTTGTGTGTCTGTTCTCTCATTTTCCCATGTTCGTCGATTATCGAATTAACCGATGTAATTTACCATACATCGACGTGCGTAGCAATGAGAGAGCAGAAGTATGTTCTCTATTGGTGGTCTGGTGCAAAAATTAAAATACCCATCTTTATCCCTTTTTCAGCAGTCGATATCCAACTACTGTCGTGCCCACACACGTTTCGCGAGTCACGGAGCATAAGTCAAGTTACCAATTTCTACGGCCACCAGTCGAGAAAGAAGTGATTAATCTTGAATAAAATTTATAAAATTCAATTTAATAATAAGTTATGTTATGTAAAAGGAAAAAAAAAACAATCAATATCAGTGACTAAAAAAAGGAAATATTTAAAATCAAATTCAACTAAAGCGGTGCCAATAGATTAAAAAACTTTCTGACAAAGTCAAAAATTAAAAAGTGTGAATTTCAAAAAAAAATCAAAAACAGTGAAAAGTATAAAAAATGTAAAATCGTAAAATTTTTTTCCAAAAAAAGAATTAAACAAAATTCATCAAAAGAAAATGTAAAGACAATACTTCAAAATAATAAAAGCAACAATTTCAACTTAATTTCCAACATTAAACAAAAATCAAAGACTTTCAAAATTTCAAAACAAAATTTTTCAACAACAAAACCAAAGTGAAAAAAAATTTAAATAAATTAAACAAAAAATAAAAAATTAATAAAAATCAAAAGTCACCATTTCAAGATCAAAGGGCAAGTAGAGCGCCACCACAGATTTACTATTATCTGCAACAACCTCCCGGACTAACATCAACGGACCAGGAGCTGCCGTATCGACATCGACACAACAGTTCCAGAAGACTAGGTTTTGCTTCTCTTTTTTATCTTTTAAAGTTCTTATTTCTCTTTAAGGTGAGCTTCTTCAGAGCCGCCAATTATATAATTATAATTATTGTTTTGTAAAAAGATTAAAATTAGAATTACATCAGAAGAGAGTACGATTAGAAATCATTCTGGAGTGGTGTTAATGTTAAAAAAAGAAATAAAACGAAGCAGAACACTTTCCAAGTATTCGCAAACGTTGTCCAATTCAAAAACAACTGAAACATCAAAATGAATAAACAGGAAACTAAATTATCGAAAAACACTGAAACGAGGCTACCAAAACAAAAAAGAAAAACCAAAAACTAGTTTAACAGAGGTAAAAATAAAAATAAAATATTACTCTTAAATGTAAATTTCTTACCGTATAACTTAGGATTTAAGTAAACTACTTTTAAATATTAAAAATAGGGAAACATCTAAACGGTAACATAAAATATACCATATAAAAATTCTAGTGAATCCATGTGTTAAGTTAACCATTACAAAATGAAAATTTTCAGCCTTTGTATAATATAAGTCAAAAGACAAACAAAAAGATTCGTGTAAAGTAAGAAAATTAAAAGAATAGATATCGAAAAACAAAACACACAATATATATGTAAATTATTTTCATTATTAACTAAATCCTAGCAAATAGAAACGATTTTAATATATAACGATTAACATAAAAGCATTTTACTATAGATAAGTATAAAATTAATCAACAAGTCAAGGACGTCTTTGAGTTTTGTTTTTTCTTTAATACTTAACAAAGATTTTTGTTTTTATATCATATATGCAAAACAAAAAATTTTCCGTGAATGAATTTCAGATTTACGAAAAATGTAAAAATTAATTTAACAGAATTCCCTTGAAATATTTAATATTAAGAAGATAGATGTAATGTTAACATTAATAACCAGCTCTTTTCTTTTTGTGTCATGTCGCAGCAGTGTTAATTGGAAGTAGCGGTTTTTGTTACAAGGTAGGAGAATGATTATGAATGTTTAGCAAATTAAGATTTAATTAAATAAATTTTTTTTTTAATGATATAATTTACGTAAAAAAACGTAACACTCACTGCATTGTAAACAGTATTAAATTTTAGAAGCACAGAAATACGAAAATCCGATTAATAGTAACGGCAATATTCTTGACTCCACGCAACTCCATTCCAACGTTCTCAATTCCGACTTCACGCGACACTGTTTTGACTTTCCTTTACCCTACACGGGTCAATTTAACTGCCTCAATACTGGTTTAGCCTTAAACGGTGGCGCACAATGCCCACCACCCATCCACGCGACTCCGCTTCTTTCGACGCCTCGCGTCCTCCTTGCGACCTTTTTTCTAGTTCCGCCAACGCAACCACGATACAATTCCCTAAATTCCGGCTCCTCGCTGAACTACAGCTACTACGCGTAGCAAACAATCAGTAGGACGCCGGCACTACCTCCTTACTCAGACGTAAGGACCTCCCTTCTTCGGGACTCTTGACGTTCCCAAAGCTTCTCAACCTATGCAAACGGCAACACCTAGGCAAAACTTGCCCAACTACGCCGACACACGCATCGCGTGTACCAATCTATCGCTTCGGAGCGCGCGCCGGTATTCCCTTACTAGGTTGCCTACCACCATCCAAACGCGACCGCCGGCATCCTCAGTCTAGTCGCCTAGCTCCAACCACGCGCGACCCGCCAGCACCGCCTTATAAGTTGCCTATCGGCCGAGGACGCAGCGACCGTATATCGAGCTCCGTCGTCGACACCGGCGCCGATATACAGGCCCTCCCTCGGACGGTAAGCCGCGCAACTGCGTGCCCGGCCTCTCACAAGTCCCAGCGGCAAGCAATTCTTCGCACTAACGTATGGGCGGAAAACACCGGAAGACACCGCTTTCAGCGCGTCATTTCCACCCATCCCCGTTATAAGCTATTCCACATGTAAATCATGTTAAACGGACGTATAGCTAAACTCATTATCCTATGCAGATAATGCATAATTGAGTTTAGCTACCTTTTTGCCATACGACAACCCCATTTCGCTAACCCATGAGATTTCCACCGGAAATCGCATCATGTCGGTTAGCAACGGCATGGTCTGAAATGGGGAAATTATCAGCATTTAAGTTAGTTCCCATCATCAGATTTCCCTAGCCAAGTCGGCGTTCTTTTCACTTCTTCCATACACTCCATTCGATGGGGATCAATGCTCTCTTTTCGCAGGTGAATAGTACCAGCTTAATTTTCTTCTCCTTCACAGTTCTGTCTTCGTACAGTTCAATGTACTCTGAGATCACCATATTCACCGAATTAGGTCAATGTGTTACTCTCAGAGCTATATTGATTCATCCACACACAACCAAACCCACCCCGAGATCATACACTTTGTGTGTCTGTTCTCTCATTCTCCAATGTTCGTCGATTATCGAATTAACCGATGTAATTCACCACACATCGACGGGCGTGGCAATGAGAGAGCAGAAGTATGTTCTCTATTGGTTGTCCTGTATGCAAAAATTAAATTACCCATCTTCATCCCTTTTTCAATCAGTCGATTTACAGCCATCAACCAAGTAAGTGGTTATCCATCTACCGCAGCGTGTGCACACTGGTGCACACGCTCCAGTCAGAACAGGAGAAGTGTTGTGAAGTGTTGCCAGACGAACGTAGTGTCCTGGTAGTTAATCGAGAAAGAGAAAGGCGTCGCCCTTCAAAATAGACTAATCGTGAATTATTTATTTATTAAAGCCTACGGCAACTAGTAATAATTGAGAACAATAAAAAATAAATTACAACAAACCAAGTGCATTTCAGTCATTGCCTTTTTCCTGGATTTTGTGGATATTCGACGAAACATTGATGGGGATTCAAGTGAACCGCGTGCCATACGTTGGCATTAATAGTTCTACCCCCACACTATCACGGAATATAAAGCTCCGTGTCTATAGAACCATAATCATGCCAATTGTTCTATACCGATGCGAAACATGGGCTCTCACAAAACGGGAAGAAAACAAATTCCGCGTATTCGAGAATAAAGTTGTAAGGGGTATCTTTGGTGGCAAATATGACGAGGAGGCAGGACAATAGAGGAAGCTCCACAACCACGAAGTGGAAGAGATATACCGCAAACCTACAATAGTGATAGTAATCAAGTCGTGAAGATTAAGATGGCCGGACAAGTGGCGCGAATGGGTAACGATAGGACCATGCATAGAATTCTTTACGGTAGGCCAACGGGAAAGAGACCGACAGGGCGGCCGAGACGGAGATGCGAGGACAATGTTAGGTTGGACCTCGAGGAGATCGGATCGGATGGTCGAACGTGGAAGAGAACGCACGGGACAGGAAACGATGGCGGAGTCGAGTCGGTGAGGTCATGAACTTTCGGGTTCCTAGAGGCCAATAAATAGTAATAGTAATAGTAGTAATAGGCTACTAGAAACCGTGTCAAGATATACGTATACCACAAAAGATGTATTGATTGGAACAATTCTTTTTTTTTTAATAACGAAATGTGGAAAAATTATTCGCATATATAGTCAAAAATTGTTTACATTAAGGCGGGAAACCACACTACATAGTTCAATAAATCGATTTTTTTTATTGCTTAAATCATTAGTATAAGTATGTATTCAGATATATGCTCAACAATTTTCAAGACAAAAGTTGAAATCCCTTATACATTACGGATGTGAAACGGAGCGCGCTACAGTTTACCATCAGCACATTAAATTTTAAATGCGTTTTTCTCGATGTTTTTTTTTTCAAATTGCGAGCAGGGTCACTCGAAAATCATCATCATTACAAACGAGAGTTTTTATTGTTTATTATGTACATTTTTTGAGGAAAAACCAACTGAAAAAATGACAAAAAATGCCTCTTAATTATTCAATTTTTCATATTTTTTACTAAAAGCGAGATCAACTAAAATCTAAGTACTTATACATAGCAAAATACCCCTTTCCTACCAATAGACGTCATTTAAATGGTGAAGCACAATTCTGTTCAGTTTACCCCCGACTCTGGTGCGGCTGACGTCTACTTGTGTTCTAGGGCACTGAACGACCGCTAACTTCACTGTTCGTTGAGTATGCAGTATAAAAAGAGCGCATGGCGGACATTTGCTCTCTTTTTCCGGTGGTTATTAATAGAAATATAAGACCTTTGTTAACATTATTATAATAAATAAAGAAAGCTAACCTTTTACAATGGTAGCTCAAGTTTGTAAATTGCTTCCAGATTAATTTTGCGACCTCCAGACTACACGCCGATACTAAACTCTAACGACAGGCCATCATGAGCAGCCGCATATAACTCAGGCCATTTCAGAAAAACCTCTTCAAAGTTTTAAATTATGTGGTTCAAAATATAAAGAAAATGACATCCAAGCCTCAATCATTTTTAATCATTCTTTTCTCTCGACAACTTTGAATTTAAGTTGTGAACGCACCCTTTGACCAATCATCGAACTGTCACTGTCTATTTATTCAGTAAACTCAACATTTTCATCATGGTCAAGTACACGAACGAACAACGTCTGCAAATTATAAAAATTTACTACCGAAAAAAAGTTGTCAAGTCCTTATTGAAAAACCCTTTATTTATCTTTCAGTGAAAATAACATAATACAAGAAACCCAAAACCCATTGAACAGCTAATGACAGCAACATTATTGGGGAGTACAACGATGAACTGCGAAGAAACAACGATTAGAAGAAGAACTGCAAATTATAACGTGTCTCATAATTCAGTTTCAATTGGTTTTGTTTCTTGTATTCTATAACCACTGGGAAAGACACGGAGCATATTCGATAGCTAGACCCGTCGTTGGCAATTCGTATATCGTATACGGTGTGTGTGCCGATTCTAAAAAACAATAATTCTCTTATTATTGTATGGCGAATCGAGAACCAGCGAATACTCAAGTTACCAAAACGACAATGGACAAACCACACACGAGACACCATAGGTCTTCAAGAAAAAAGGAAAATTTGAAGAGTGTTCAACAATCAGTTCGGGATACTTCTGATTTCCCGCAAACGGGGGAGGGTCTTAAATTATCCTTACATTTGTTATATATTTCTATACAACATTTACCTATTATGGCATCCTGCTTGGTTAAGCCCGTGAGTCCGTAAGTGGTTTCCTGGTAGGTGGTTAGTGTTCTTCTTTCAGCTTTTCCAATTAGTTTCCTCTTACAGCCTTTCCAATTAGTTTCCTCCTGTCCCACGAAAGGTCCAACAGGACTTTTGGTGTTTGGAGCTCATCCAAAATAAAAGACGAACTATCTTTTTCTTATACCGCGGCTGCGGAAATTTATTTTACTTTAGTTTATATTGGTTCTTATTTTAGATTCCAGTTTTAGCTTTTAGTTATTTTCTAAATGCAAATTCGCTTTAAGACTGCACCACTTGGAGCCAACGTCCAATCGCTCAGTTCGATCTAATAATAATGATGCAAGCCCTTTGGCGTCGGATTCTAATTGATTAATGCCTACAAGAGAACTCCCTATTTATACCCCAAAATCTAGTACGAATCCTACATTGTTTCCCACGATCGCATCGCTTACCTTGAGACAGTTACCCGATGCTAGCCCCACTCGTAGGCCATCCCAACGACGATAGGAACTGCAACGTTGCAATTCTGTCGCCATTCACCTTGAGTGGGCAACCTTACGCCTACTCTGACTGGAGCTCCACCCCAAGGCCATGGGGAATTTTCGATCCAAGCTGATGAGAATTGTTTGGTTCGCCCATAGCAAATAGCATGCAATATAAGAGCATGTGTATGGCCATGGGTGGAATTAAATTTGAGGTGATGGGGTATTAGGTGATCATCCAGGTAATGAGCATTTTTGGAGTTGCGTAGCTGCAATTTGCATGTTAGAACATGCGCATGAGCATGGATGGCGCGTCGGAATTACAGAATTGCAATTTTAGTTATAAGAACCGGAAATGCATGCATTTCAAGATGATAAGAATTTGATTTGGCTATGGCAAATAGCATAACCTTGTCCGTAAAAATAAATTATTATTAGCTTCGAGACTTGCTAAATAAGGCCAAGACCGGATCCCGGTTGTAGTGCCGATGATGATGATGATGGCAAATAGCATGCAACATTAGATGCTTTGAAACGATATTGTAGATGTGTTTCAGGTTACATTGTGAGAATTTTGCGTACAGCAATTTGCATGGAATGCTATATGTTTGTAAGTATGGAAAATATGCTATTATGCGTACAGCATAAATGTTATATGTATGTAACTATCAAAGTATTGGAATTTTGCGTACAGCACGCATGCGTATACATGTTATGTGTACGCGAATATATATAAATATTTGCACGTTTACCCATATAAGATACAGAGAAATGTTGCTATTCAGAGGGTCGAATTCTATAACCAGATGATGCAACGATTTAGGTGCTTCAACAATATTTTATTCTCACATAAAGTGCACTTCTATCCTAATGACCAAGTAATTCCGGGATGCCTCAAGGTTGCTTCACATGAATGATTTGTTGGAGTCAACGGCTAACAAAGTGCTCAGATTTGCGGATGACAGTACTTTTTTTTTCTTTTTCGAGTGATCGGCCGATCAGTGCATCATCTTGTTACCAGCTGAGATGTAGCCAGCTCGACTCTCAGAATCGGGATCTGGATAGGGTCCTGCAGTGGGAAGGGACAATCTAATCGATTTTAATGCAACGAAGACACAATATACCTCATTCACAAGGAAAAGCGGATTATCGGTTCCATAGCTGATGATGAATGAGCAGGCCCTCGATTCTAGGGAAAGCTTGAAATTGCTCGGCGTCACGGTCTGTGAGAAGGTATCGTGGCATAAACACGTGACGAACCCCGCCAGGTCCGCCTCTGGAAGCCTGAGTTATCTTTTTAGAGCGAAGAAATATTTTTCCCCGGCGTAACTTTTTCTCCTATATCCCAAATTAGACCGGCACTCGAATATTGCCCTAAGCATACCCTGGATATACTTGAGAGCATATAGAGACGAGAGATTTGCTTGCTCGGGGACACGCCGCTGACGTCAGGACTACAGTCGCTATCACATCGAATGTGTGTAGCTGACCTTTGTCTGTTGTACAGATAGTATCATGGGTAATGTTCTTCCGAGGTTAGTGGTGTTGTTCTGCGCAATTCCGTTTTTATGCGTTTACAAAACAATCCCACATCAATTTGCGGTTCATCTCCCGATGGCGCTAACATCTGTGCATCAGAACTCGTTCCGTTACGGAGCAGAAAAGCTGTGGAACTCCCTACACAATATCTCAAAAACTACTTGATGGATCGTCTGTTTTGTTATTTTAAAGTAAATTAAATTTATTGGAATGTGAAACTAAATGTAGATGATTTTTTCATATATATTTTTTCCTATTCAACGTTTGAGAGCAAAAAATCAAATGCGAAAATCAGTACATAAAGTTTGCAAGTCCGCCCTTTTGTTAAATTTCGACTTTCATGGATGATTCTAGTAGGGGCTCCAACTACAGTGACATAGTTTATGAAAATTCTTCGACTATAGATTTTTGATCATTTTTGCAGGTGCTGCATTGGCCAACAGTAAGGTACCTTTTTGAGGCAGTCTATATCTTTTAATAATTTTTTTTTTATACTTTAGAACATATTAAATAAGTGACAACAAGTTTGAGTTCTTTATTTATTTCCTTCTATTAGAAAAAAGATTGAGAAGATTAACTTTTTTGAGGCTCTCAGATGAGAACCTCCCCTTAATTCTAAGCATGTAACATTAGTTTAAATCGTTTCCTTTTTCTTATCCCTGCCTCACCCAGAACAAAACTCATTGCAGGCAATATACCAAATAAAATGTTTTTTTGGAGGTTCTACTGAGATAATACTCGCGATACTGTATCGAGTTTGATGTTTTTAGGTATTGAGAAAACCACCGACAGGCGAAAACGCGAGACACACTTAGCTATCCTCTTTCCTTATCCACTTCCTCTCCGTCCACTCACACAGTGCTCTGACATTTAAGGGTACTTTAAAATCCCCTTTTGTGGCTGCAAAAAAAAAACAACCAACAGAAACGGCCAAATAAAATACAAAACAGGTTCAAAATCCACTCAATTGGGAAAGATACAAGAGAGTAACCCCCAAGGTCAGTTCCTTTTATATTCACCCCACCCTAATCGTTCAGTCTTCTTCTTTGTCAGATATAAAATCTCACCTTTTTGCCCATTTTGGTGAATGTCAGGACTATAAAGGACTGGGGTGAGTGACGTATACATACATCACTTTATAATTTTCTTGTGAAGGGATGTGTGACTTTTTTGCTTTCAATGGGCGGCAAAACTAAAGAGCCAACTTCAATGGATGTAGTATGTATTGGCTTTAGCCTTGAATGTCGTACACAGAATTGGGTAATTTTTGTCGCGGGTTTTAGATGTATTGCGAGAGAGGCCAATCGCGACCAGGTTGATGGTTGTGCACACACGTTATTTATCTACTTTGGGGAGTTCGGCTATTCTGAAATAAATGAACTTTCTATAAACGAAATTCTACGACCTAGGACGAAAGTAAATAAAACTTTTTAAAAAAGAAACCATACATTGCTTGAATTGAAGATACATGGATTGTTCCGTCGGTCATTTAAGTTGTTATTATTTTCGGAAGAAATACTTTTGACGGTATCAGTTCAATCTCTCGCGTTTTTAATTTGATATTCATTTATTTCGTATTTGGTCCTTGAGTTTTATTTCATTTGCTTTTTTTTTAGTTTTTCATTCTCATTTTTGAATTCAATTTTAATTTTACTTTAAGTTTGCTTATGTTTATATTTTAAAAGGTAACCTCATAATGACCCTCTGATAGAAACCCTGTTCCCCATAGGCGGAAAACTAGACTAAACGATTGTCACAGTCTTCTCTGGATATTAATTTGTTATCTCTAAGGAAGTTTGCAATTATGGAAAGATGGTAGCCGCTTGATACTAGCTCCAGCTAGGCATTAAAACTTCCCAATTCAGCTCCCAGAGTGCTTGGTGAGTCATTATAGACATGTGTGGAATGGTGTTGAGCCGGTAGACAACTTCACCTCTCTATATCTGAACAATCTCGCTATTGAACAATCGCTAGTCTCAAATGCTCCAATTATTGACAGTTGAGATCCGTATTGAATTTTCAGCGATATAGAAATGACACTTCGTAGATGATTCCTTCCCAATAGCATTAAATACACAGCAACATCATGTTGGCCTTTACTTCTCGTTTAACTACGGCTTAATGCATTTCACCGTCATCTGAACTCGATCGTTTTCCCAGAATATTACCTTATGTAACTCATTTCTGGTTCCCAGTCAACACCCGTTTAAGAAATGTGACAATTTCTTTCGTCTTGACCAAGGCTTTGCTGTTGAACATTTAAGCCATCACGTTTATTACGTCAATTCGTTTGAAACCCAAACATCGATCCTATTTTTGAATACACCTATGTGCAGATGGTTTAAAACTGATTTATGGTCGATCGTTAAATACTAGGCGAAGCTAAGACTGCTAACAATCCAGCCTACACAGAATACTGTGATAATTATATCGACATATTAGGCAAGGTGAATTTTTAACGAAAATGCCGAAACGCTATCGACGACCAAAATTACACGTAATCGTAACATATAATGTTCTCTTTGCTGACTTCCATATTCACAATATTCTATCATTGACAACTTAAGGGGGGCAATCTGAAAACTGCTAAGGAACATTTTTCAGTACGAAATGTCACTTTTCCAGCCTTTCTTTAAACAAGCAACATTCTAAAATATACCGATTTTTTTAACTTCCATATTTTACACCTTGTAATTGACAACTAAACCGGGCAAACAAAAAACTTTCGAAGAATGTGTTTTTAGTAATATAGAGTTTCTTTGCCTCCAACCGCAAGTTTGGATTTGTTTGATACGATCTGGAAGTGAGTGTATGTCTCCATCATATATATATATATATATATATATATATATATATATATATATATATATATATATATATATATATATATATATATATATATATATATTTTTTTTTTTTTTTTTTTTTTGATATTCCTCTGTAGTTTTGCCAGTCAGATCTATCGCCTTTTTAAAGATGGCGACGACTATTGAGGTTTTCTATTCTTCGGGAGTGACTTCCTTATCCCATATTGATTTAATCTATTATTGATTTAATCTTTGTTTCTTTGCCTCCAACCGCAAGTTTGGATTTGTTTGATACGATCTGGAAGTGAGTGTATGTCTCCATCATATATATATATATATATATATATATATATATATATATATATATATATATATATATATATATATATATATATATATATATATATATATATATATATATATATATATATATATTTTTTTTTTTTTTTTTTTTTTTTTTTTTTTTTTGATATTCCTCTGTAGTTTTGCCAGTCAGATCTATCGCCTTTTTAAAGATGGCGACGACTATTGAGGTTTTCTATTCTTCGGGAGTGACTTCCTTATCCCATATTGATTTAATCAGTTGTGGTTCTTTCGAGCGGTTGCCTCCCCACCATACTTCATAAGCTCTGTCGGTATACAGTCGACTCGATTTATTGGGCTCTGGGATCTCAGGCTCGGCTGTATGTACGTCCGGTGCGTTTATTTTTGGTTGATGGATGCGGACATTGAGCGGGTTTTCAAAGTACTACTTCCAGCTTATCACAATACTGTTTGTTTCTGTGAGTGGACAGCCGTTTGCGTCTCAAATTATTTCGGCTTTCCCGCGGTAGTGATATCTAATTTAGTTTATGCCGGCATACATATCTCTGATGGTGTTTGCTCTGGCATTCCCTGGGATTTTTTCGATTCAAGTCGTCTCCCATTCGCGTTTTTTTATTTGAGCAGTCTCGTTGTCTCTTTCCGAATCGTCACGTATCTTTCTGCGTTGACTTCATTATATCTTTCTCAGTGGATCACTCTGAGGCGTTTACGTTCTTCGATTTTCGCCCTGCACGCATCGTCAAACCAAGGTTGGGACGTAATTGTTTTCTTAAATCCTAATACCTTTTGGGCTGTTTGTTTGATTGTGTCTCGGATCGATGCCCATTTAATGTCTACATTATTGGTTTCCTCTTCCTCACTACTCCCATTCTCTGGGATGCTAAATTTATTCGTTATTTCGTTTTGATATGCAGCCCTTTTGCGGAGGTGTTTTAGTTTATCAGTGTCGAACTTTTTGCTCGTCTCCCGTGACTGCCCATTTGGGTTTGCTTCGAACCGACTCCTAATTTTGCCTATCACTAGAAAATGATCGGAGTCGCAATCTCCTCCTCTATTTTATCTTACGTCTAGGGTGTTCGCGTGGTATCTTTTGTCATAACGAAGCGGTCTATTTGGTTACACGTTACGCCGTCTGGGTTTTTACCGACTAAAACCACCTTCCGCCAGGCTCATATTCCCGTTGATCGCACGAAACTTTCTTTTAGATATTCCATCGCGGGGCGGAATGGGGTTTACCGGTAACTCCGCTCGCCGCGCCGCAACTGTTGTATCATGTTACATAGAATAACATTTGCTACGGACCATGCCTGTTTTGAACTCAGCATTTATTCTATTACTCCTGCCGGGGTAACTAGGTGATATCAAAGTGGCTTTATAGATTTGCTTGTGCTTGAATATCATACTTTTCACTACCAGATCTTATGACGCTGCGAACGTGATAATTCGAACTCCACTATCATTTGAAATGTCTTGTAGGCTTTCTTTACCTATAGTTGGTAGGAAGATACCTTCCTTTCCAATTTTTGCGTTAAGGTTGCGTAGGAGGATTTTAACATCGAATGATAAGATCCCATCAAATACTTCCTCTACGGTATCGTAGAACGTGCTTTCGTTTCTTCATCGGCAAATTCTGTTGAAGCCTGTACGTTTATAGTTACATAATTGTACCATGAGCCCTGTATTTTTAGCACCGACATTCGGTCATTAATAAATTGCACCTCTTTTACATGGGGCGTAATCTTCTTGCTTATGATGAAGCCGGTTCCGTGATTATGTGTATCGGTACCTCCACACGCCAGTGTAAGCCCGTTGGTTTCGATTACTTGATGTGGGAGTCGGACTTCCTGAAGCGCGACGATGTCCATTTTATATTGTTTCGCGTTTTTACGACCGTCTCTATCGCGCCTGGTTTCTATAACGTGCGGACATTCCACGTGCCGACGCGTATATCCCGCTTTTTCCGTTTTTCCCTACATCTTCTTTTTGCCGTGTCGGTGTTTTCTTGATGATTTTTTCCATTTGGTAGTGTCGGCTACGCCTACCGCGTTTTTTTTTTTTTGTGGGATTGTTTCGTGTATATTGCTTATTCTTTTTTGTTCCCACGAGTCTTGAAGTTTCAAATAGTGCACCATATCAGCGCCCCGTTTTGCAATGGTAAGGTCTGCTTACTGCGCTGATTTGACCCGGTGTCAAAGAGGTGCCGTTATACTCCTGGCTGCAAACCATCCAATGGGCACGGTGACGCATAACACCCTGGATTATGGGTGTCAGATTTTTGTGTGTTACTCCTCGATAGCCTGTCTGGCAAGGAAGCATATGGTTCCGTCAGCATAGCCTGAGTTATTCATTGTAATTTAAACCCCCGCACCACGTCAAAGGTTTCTACCAAGTGGGAGAGCGAAAAATTAAAGGAGTTCTTTTTCTCTAAACTATTATTAACCAAATCGATTTGATATTAAATTCTCTTTGCCATGTGTTGAAAATGTCGCATATATCCTTTTGGGCTTAATCATCATCATCGTCATCGGCACTACAATCGGGAACCGGTCTTGGCCCTATTTAGCAAGTCCTGGGGCTTGTTAAATTTTACATAATTTTTTGGGCTTAATAGTTATGATATTAAACCTCGTCACGTTAGCTTGAATATAGCTATTCTGAACATAGAATAATTATATTCCGAAGATTGAATAACATTTCAAATATTAATATTTTAAGTCATTTATATAAATAATATTTTAAGCTTTCAATTTAACATTCCAATAATGTAACACAAATTTCAGACTCCACTGTGGCGCCGTGCTACGTGACCCGAGTCCATCGATTCGATTGACGTAGCGATTGCCACGGAACATCGCAATATACACGCGCCGAGGCTGGAAGTGCCAGATCAGCACTCTGCCGATCACTGGCAAGCCGAGCGATCCGTGAATTCTCGGATCATGTTGCACACTTTGCAGTCACAGGTAGTGCATTGTTTCGTTTTTGCCCGGTATACATTTTTGTTTGTTTCATCTTTGTTACCGCTAATTTGTTATCCCCAATGTTTGTAAGCTAATTTAAGTTAGTTTATAAGTTATGGAATTTATGTACTTTAATTTAAAGATATATTCCGTTGGGGCAACTCGTGTCCCCCCACGATAAATAATAAATAATGAAACCGTCTCTCGTGGAGGATCGCGAGAGTAAAAAAAAAGAGTTTTTTTTGTTGTTTTTTGTTTTCGTGGGTTTTAATCTGGAGTGATACGTAAGGTATTTTTTAACGAATTTTTTAAGGAATTTCAAAATGTGTTGCTTACATTCAGCAGCAACCTTTTATCCCATCCAATGGTTGAATTGTGCTTTTTGACGCTCTACACAAGCATTTTTAATTAAGTTATGGGTATGCGACCTATGCAATTATTTATCTCCAAAACTTTCACTGGGAAACTATGTGCTGCTTCATTCTTTATGGAAAGGTGTAGGCTTGATAACGAAACGCAGTATTTTATAATTCTGACGTCAACCGTTATTAATTACAGAAACTTTAGATGTAATACATTTCCTGTCCCCTAAAAGAAAACTAATTTTTCATCCACACGCCATTATGTACCCAAAACGTCCCATTTGATAGAAATTTGAAGTGTGTGTCCTATCTACCTGGCAAAAAGAAAAGAGAAGACATAACGTTTTTTATTTATTTGACATCAGTTAATGAGTAAAAAAATTAATGGGAAGAATAAGTCCTTCTGTGTGCTTTCAAAATGACATACTAGTAAATTTGGTCCTGATTAAGTGTACTTTCTGCCAACACATATTGCGTAACATCAGCACACGATAATCCAAACACAACAAAGATGCTATTATTTGGATCACCGGGCTTATCTCGTTTGCCACTCTGTCAACTAAATGAGCAAGATGCGAGTCCTGATTGAAGATCTACCGAAAGCCAACCATCAACCACTATATTCACATAATACGAGTAATGCCTAGGATAACTTTTTGCTTTATTAACTGCTGCTTTTGACAAGACACTTGTAGGATGCTTTCTCCTACATCTTTCATTATCCTTTCTACGATATGCTCTTTTAAGTGGCTTGCATGCGAAATGAACTTACTTTAACCACAAGTAAGAAAGCGAGGAAATTTGTATACAGAAAACTCTAGGCCCCAATGCTGCCTTGCCTAGACTAACTCAATTTACTCCAATTGAAAAGTTGTATCTTCTCATGCAGGATTGAGCAAGCAGGATCTTCAAACCGTACAACCACTCTTTTCCTCCTTAACATAGCACACAATTTCCAAATAATTCTCAAGGAGCTTCGTTAAAGTGTAAGCGTAAGATGTAGCTTACCGTGTCCTTAATGTGATGTGGGAAATGAAGTTCTTCGTGATGTCTTCAATTTGTCGTCGTGCAACTTGCTGACTTGTTTCTTCTTCTCCGCAAGCGAAAATGCTTTTAGTTCACTGTTCTGCCTAAAATATACCGACTAAATCTTTAGTTTTGTCCTTGTTGATTGATGGCGTTCGGCAGTAGTTTTGGAAACAAATTAAACGAGAACATTCCGGGCGACTTCCAACTTTCATAACCCAATTCTAGGCGTATCTCTAACAACGAAAGAGAGAACGGTTCAATGATGTCAATGATTGATTATGTCAGCATTCCTGAAGGGTTTTTGCTCCTTTCTTATTTTCAGGAGCGCTTCCTTTCTCATGGAAATATTAAATTGTATTTTAAAGGCAACGGGTTATGATAGGGAGCGCGAAAATTGAATTTTGGGCTTGAAGATTTCTTCAGAAGATTTGGGTGTTTTACGGTAATGGAGAATTTTTGAATAGAGACGGATCTTGTGACTGACAACTGCTTTGATGAATATTTGAATAAACCTTAAAGTGGATTTGCTTATTGTATTTGCCTTAATTTAGAAATATTTGAACAGTAATACGGCGAAAAGGGTGAACGATTTTATTACAACAGTTCAAAGCATTCATTGAAATTTCGATTTACTTTCGGCCTACCGAGCTATAATTTCTCGTTATACTTCAGCTTGTCATGCTATCTTGGCATAATATAACGTATTCTCGAATGTAAAAAGGGATTATACCGACTTTCATCCCGTGTTCTAAAGGAAATCCGATTTTTTTCTATTTCCCGACTTTTCCAGACTGGGGCCTGAAAGTATTTTTTTCTTTTTAACCGAAATAGAACCTGAACAAACAATGTCCTAAAACTCGAAAAAATCCTGTGGAATTAATTGAGAAATGAGTTTTATTTTAGTTTCCCTTTGTTAAGTGGATTTGTGATTTGTGAATGCCACAAGGAAAGACTGTCTCTGTCTTATTATGCTCAGATTTCAGTTGAATACGAGTGCCTTTTTGAATTCGATGTGTTTGAATACCGTCCTCGTAAAGAAAGCAAGAACACCGCTACACTTTTTCATTTTGAGGTGATACTTTGGCACTTGTATAGTAATTTAATCAACTGGAATCCAACTTAAATAACTAAGGCGTAAGAACCCTTTAAGTGTGCGGGCATAGGATTATGTATAGTCAGTGTTGGCTTCCATGTGGAAAATGGCCACCCTTGCGTGAATTAATCTCACTGATTTCCATGTGGAAGTCTTTGCGAGGAGGGTAATTTAATATCAATCATTTTGGGTGCATTCCTCGATAGAATTAACGATATTATTTTACAACAAATGCAGGACGCTTACAAACTGGTTAAATGACATGGTAGTCGTTCTCTTCCTCTGTATATATATGTATGAAGGATTGGAAAATGATTTATCTTTCGTTTAAAAAAAATTAATTTATTTTGAAAAAATATTGCATACGAACACTTATATCAAAAAAAAGATAATTGGTTATATAAATAACAACAATTCTCAACAAGGTCGCCTACAATATTGGGGGCATCTTTTAATACGATTTTTGTAGGAAGGCTTGTGGGGCTTCTCTATACCACATGGAGAACCAGCCCACAATGCCAACCAATCTTGACCACTAACAGCGCGTCACCTCAACCCAAGCCCCCATTCAAAGCCTGCAATACACAAATTCGCAACCATGCAAAACCTGCAAGCGCATCCATCCCAATATGCAACAGCATCCGTCCCCAATCCGCAATAGCATACACCCCCCACTTTACCAGGAAACCATTTCCCAAGCAGAAACAAATGCATATTCCAATTTACAACGGAATATTAATCATCTCCTTCAATTACATCACCTCACATACATTTTTCCAAAATTCCTTCGGTCAATTCTTTACTTAAGTTATATTCCTTATTTGCGACCAAGCTATCTTAATTTCCCCGAAATTCATATGCTGTAATAAAACGCATATTCAAACCTACAACGGAACATTAACCATCACCACCAACTATACCGAGCCGCATACATTTCCCCGAAATTGCTTCGGTTAATATCTTATCTAAATGATATTCCTTGCTTGCAACCAAGCAATTCTAATTTGTCCCGAAAATCCTTCCGGCTCACTTCCAGCCTAAACTATTTCCTCGCTTGCAACCAAGCAACATTTAGTTCCCAGAAAATCATTTCGGCTCCCATCCTACCCAATACCACCCGCCAGAAAAATTTAACTCAGCCTATACGGCAATGATTCTCCGAAATACAATCCCCTATACAGGCATAGCAACTCCTCGAAATTCCTAGTAAGTGGGTGTGAGATTATTTAGCTATGACTCCACTGCCACGACGCGATGAACTTTTTCTTTCCATTATTAGTCAGTCGAGATTCATCCACCGGCGCGTCCGCACGCATATAGTCTAATTTTAGCAACTGACGTGCGCACACCCCCGAGTTATAGAGAGCCGAGTTTCGTGAGTTTTCAATGCAGTCGAGTGATAATGGTGTATTCATTCCTTAACAAATGAAACATAAGTAAATTATTATATTTAACTCCGCCCGCAAACCCCTCTTTCAAACACTGAAATACGTGCCTTCTTATAACAAATATATAAAGACCAAATTGTAAAATCTTGTGAGACATTGGTGAAATGGTCCAGGTGCACCTACTAGAAATATTTCTCCTAAAGACGCTATGATACAACAGGAGAATTCATTGCAATTAATAAGGGCCGTCAAAGTTAAACGAACAGTGTACCGACTACATCCTTATGATCTATTTGTGAAATAGTATCCTAAATAAAGCTGAACTACTAAATGTTACTAGTATTACTGTTGAGAACATTTTAACATGTGTGTCTTTAATGGTGCTTCTACGATTAACCTATATGTGTAATCTAAAAGAAATGATAAATATATGTATAGTTTAACAGAACAAGAAATGCGTGTTTCAATCTAGTGAAGTTGGCGGTTGGCTCAGACAACTACGGATCGGTGGAACCTTTTTGTGATGACACGCCTACTTCTCCCCCACAGGCTCCCCCCACATTTGTCTCTTCCGCAAGTAACATCAGAAAAAGTCGTTAGGTGCATTATTGCACGCTTGCCCTGATTATCGCTCTTAGTAGACTTGTCAGTGTTTTCATTTAAATCTGAATCCTTAGTTTTATTTCATTCATTTTCCAACGGCTGCAATTTGTCTCCTTTAAAGTCTGAATTAGTTATGCTAATGGTCTCAAACTCTGTGATCGGCTCATCTTTGTCATCAGTCTATATATACTTTACTTTTCACCATGTGGTCGATGTTTACGTCCATTTTTTTGAGGTATGGCGTCATCTTTGAACTTCACTAACATGACCTGATGTCGTTTGATTATACATTTCAAATCACTAGGATGAGGAAACAAATTTTGCAATTGATTTTCGCTTTTTATACCTGTGGCGGTTCCACGAACCGCACAAATCACCATAGGCTGAGATATCTTCGTTCCACCAAGCAACATACTCACCTATAACCAAACTGCACGTGCCCACAGACACGTGTCCCCAAAGTCCACCATTTCACCTGACCAAAGGGGACATCCATACTGGTGTCAACAACCCCACGTATCCACAGATACGTGGGACCCAAGTCCCGAACAATTTCTCTACGCCTACACGGCAACCGAAGGACACGACCCAGTATAGAAATTGTGTACCGATCCATTAGCTGGACAAGCACAAGTGGTTGGCACAGTTGCGCCAGATGTCGACAAACATAAATTCCCCGGCGATAAGCCAATTGCCGTAAAACAATCCGTCGGCAAAACCTTTGTCCCTGCCGCAATGCACTTCGCCTAAACAAAGGCCATTGCGGAGAAACAGCAATAAACGAAAACGCTGTTCCCATAGGGCAAAGCAAATACGATAATTACCACGATCCCAGGATCGCAAAGAATAAACCACACACCCGAATGTTTGCATAAGCAACGCAACAGAAGGCGTGAAAATTCGAATGATCCCAGAATGATCTACAGCTAACAGACAGCAACCTCTGCGTCTGTGTGTGTGAGTGCATCCACACATCTGGCCTGCGACGAAGGGGAAACCGCAAGACCAAAAAAATAGTACGATCATCCCTAGTGGAGAGATTGTGGGGGTGAAGTATGTGGTGTCTGGTACGACACGTTCATTAGTGTTCTCATGCAAACTATGGGAACCTGTGTGGTGCCTGAAAACCGGCTCCCGACCTCTTTTTGCATTCAAATCACCAAGAACGAGTTTCACATCGTATCTTGAGTAGGTACTGAGGGCCCGTTCGACGTTCTCATAGTATTCTTCTTTTTCGTCGTCAGGGGACTCCTCTGTAGGTCCGTGGACGTTTATGAGGCATATGTTCTTAAAGTTGCCCCGGACGCGAAAAATGCATAGTCTCTTGTTTATTGCATTAAAGCTGATAATGGCAGGCTTCAGTTTTTGGCTGACTAGAAAGCCTTCCCCGAACACATGGTGTTTTGCATGTCAGCTGTAATAAATGTCATACTCGTTTCTTTGAATAACACCACTCCCCGTCCATCTTATTTCTTGTAATGCTGTTATGTCAGCCTTATATTCGGACAGGGCATCGGGTAGCTGCTGGGCAGCTCGAGCTCTGTGTAGTGAGGGGACGTTCCATGGGAAAATTCTTAAAGAGAGTTTAGGTACCCCCCCTGAAATAGCCAAACACATGAAAAAGTTGCCAGTAACACATACAAAAAAGTCACTGATATCATTAAAAAGGGCGGACACTTGTATAAACATAAGTTACTCAGATCGTGAAACACACATTCCAAGTAATAAACAAGTGCCGGTAGATTGCAATGTAAATATTTGTCCCAAATCTTGGGTAAACAAAAATAGAGCTGTAAGTTTAGATTACATACGTAGACAGTGTGCTCCGATTGCAACGAGCAGTAAATGAGCTGTAAGAACAATTTGACAATTGTCACAACGACTTACGTGGTTGAGAACATAAGAGTTGTTCATAAATGATCGACAAAGCCGGCCCGTTTTTATGACAATATGTAGTAAACAATAGGAAGAGCCCATCAATGAAATGGACATTTTTTATTAAATAATCGAACGATCGGTTTATATTAGATAATAAGATGAGAGTTCATATCAAGTGCTCAACAAATTCGATGGTAATGCATTAAGACCCTATGTCCGAACATTTGCATCATCGAGTGTGCACTTGCTACCGTAAGCAATGGGTAAATATTTATATATAGAATTGTTGTTTTGCATGTGTTGTGCTGTGTTGGTGGTGGACCGAGAATCCACAACAATACAACAACCGTGTTCTGCATTTCGATTTATATTTATTGAATTTTCGTTTTATTTGCACTTAACCTTTTGTGTAGTGTTGGGTAATTACTTCGGTTTTCACGTACCTTCCCTTGTAGGCAAGGATTTAACCTTGGCGTGTGTTATTTCATCACCAGGCAAACCATTTATCAAGTGTAGTGTTGATCCAGTTGCTTATATGTCTTTGTCCTTCTGTTTTCCTGGTATTTTGTAGATTTAATTAATTGCTTGGACACAGTTTCATCTTTTGTATCGCTTTGATCAAACCCCGAGTCTCTTTTTACTCAATTTGTGTTCTCGATATTGTTTTACTGCTCACCTTCTCGATCACTTCCGTCAATCTCTCTTTCTTTGTTCTCGACCAAAACGTTATATCGCTCCTCCTTTCTCCACGGCTTTTTGTGCTTTTGTGCTTTTTGAACCCGCCCCATTAATCATTGTGTCACAGCTCAACGTAATCGAAACTGAGCTAATCGGTTGTGACACAAGCTAACACGTGTAGAGTGTGGAGAGTTATTTTAAAAATGTTATAGAGAGCACCCTCATCATTACTGGTTGCAACGTTCAACAAGAATAATATATGAATGTTTAGACACCAAATTCGTGGGAAAACAGCGCGTTTGCTTATACAATTAAACTGAAATAATATAGTAACGTATTTTTTATATAAGATAAAAATATAATATAAAAATTATGTTTTTCCTAAACAGTGATTACATTTTTTACAATTTTAAAATAAGACAGCATGTGTTATTTTTAATAATTTTATAATAATGTCTATTTCGTGTTACGTATACAATCATAACAACTTTAGTATAGACCAGTATCTTGGTCATATTTAAGCGACAGTTTCGAGGCCATATCTTTTAATGATCCTCTGCGGCATAGTTGCTTTTATGGAAATAATAAACTAAAGTATGTACTACATTTTTGTCTATACACACGTTGTTAAGGTACACCTTAAACTAACACTTACAATCAGAAATGTGTACAATGTGGTTTTTCAGTAAAGTGTATCTAAATTCTATCAAATGTTAAAAGAAAAAACGGTGATACTTCAGAGCTACCTGGGAAGACCGAAAATAATATCTTACCAACCCAATATATGAATGCAGCTAAAACGTTACAAATCTCAGGTGCAACGAATAAAGTTGTCAAGCTTTAAAAAGTAAAGTTCCGTTGCCGGATACTAGATTGTATATCACATAAGAAAAATATAGGTTCAACTGACGAGAGTGCAACTGTGAAGGTTGGAAAATAAGCTCGATCAGGCAGTAAAATATAATTTAGTCGTCTTTTATTTATGGTGTTCCCTGTCGAATTAATTACAATCTTTGTGGCGTTCGTGCATAAGTGCCTTATATGAGACTTATAACCGGTGCATGAAGGAAAGTTGAAGGAAATAAAAAGCTAGCCGGCAAATTAATTTCATTAAAATGCGTTTTCGGCCAATCCGTAGTAGCATTTACATGTTTAATGCCTGACATACATCAATCGAAAAAGACCCAAAATCTATTTTATCTTTAAAAACGACATATGGAACCATTCACAAAGAAGATGATACAAATACGGAACACATTACCCAGACATGGGTTCTTGCTCGCCATCAATCTTCAGAGGTTGAGGGATAATATAATCGAAGCCTTCTTGTTCTCCTCACCCCGTTATGCACCAATCATTGTGACACAGGATATTTATGGATAAAAGTAGCACTTAAAGAAGAATCTAAGAAATATTTGAAGGAGAATGAAAATAAAAACTCACGCGTTTCGAAAAGCGCCAACCCTGCATACTTTGCAACGTAATTATAAGTAATGAAAACGAAAATCAGAAACAATGCTGCTCCTGATCAAATTGCTCTCAATAAATCCTTACTTTTCTCGTCCTTTTCATCTGTTTCACAACTGAATAATGAAAAGAGCTTCTTCACTTGGGTGAACATACCAACTTGAAATGGTCATCCACGAAGCCGTTTGATATCTTAACTTATCTCAAACTTGAATCCATATTGAAGGGTCTCCCAAAGATCTACAATCACCACTAGGCAAAAATCTTGGTCTTGACTAACAAATGGCAAGAGTACCCAGCGAGGAGTCCTGTCCATCTTATCTATGCCCACTGTTCTTTTAATATCCTCATTCGCCATTAAGTATTACCTTCTTGTCTCTCAGCATCTTAGCTCCCTATAGTTCGCTTTCAATCTGTGCCTTGAGTGAGAAAACCGAAATCAAGTACTAGTTTTATGAGATGTCTGGGGATATTCTCGGGTGGTTGATCTGGATAGTATTGTTCAGCGTTGATATACATCGAAGTTCTGGCATCGCATAAGTTCGTTTCCTTGTATTTGACTTCGGGGAATGAGAAGCTGTCTATCTCAACCTAGTTTATGGCATCTTACCACCACTTATTTGGATGCTTTTGTATTTATCGTCATCTAAAATGCTTTGTATATTGTTTTTGCCTTTTTTTTTAAGCATGACCAACTGGGAGAAACTTTTAATTACGAGCAATCGGATGTAGAACAAGTTCCTCTTCTCGAGTTGGCAACAATACCAAGGAGGACACAATTATCTAAGTTTTAGAACTCTACCAGTAGATGTGTTTGTTTTCAAAAATATTCTCTTCTAATTGGACTTGTGCTTCAAAGATAATTCGGCAGATGCTTTAAATGTGACAGAAGTTAAAATTGCAGACGTTTAGGGTTGAGGGTAAAACTAATACTGTTTAGAACAATCTGCAAACAACATCGGAACGAATTCAAAATTTATCAGATTTCTTCCACACAAGCTTTGAAAGCAACTGTGCAAAGCCCACGAGGTATTGATAGAAATCTACGTCAGCCCATTATCCTACGAAATCCATACAAAGACTTTTAAACTCTTCACGAAGGACAAAGATTGGGATATTCTTTATAACTTAAGTTGAGAACTGGTGGGAATCAACGTTCCGTCGTAGTATATATAAAGACTGGACGATCCTGCTATGCATAGTTTATAATTTACTCCAATTTAAAAGAAATATTTCTACGCAAATAGCTGATAAAATGTCGATTTCATTTTGACGGCTTACATGGCTCTAATCACTTTTCTTTTTGTTCTAGGTTTTTGTGTCTGTATGGGAGCAAAGATATGGAGAGTGTAATAAATGGATAGAAAAAAAAAGTAAGTAAACTCAAAATAGCTATTATCTAAATATTAATACTGTAAGAAAGTGATAATGGAACGAAGTAAGCACCAAAAAGTAAGAAAAAAAATCTTTATTCTGCTACTGTCACGAACGACAATTTTTTCAAACTAAAATTAACATTAAGTTTCTAAATACCATTTTGCAAGTTATCAAGATTTCGTATAGGGGCTCAATTTTGAACATCAATGTTTCTTGTAGAATATTCATTTTGTTACCTCCTTATAAAATGAAACGAATTATCAAAATGCGTCTCCGGTTACAACCTAAACATTTTATTTTGCACTCTTCGCGGAAAGAGCTAACAGAACGGTCAAAAAGTCCCGAGACTAACTCAAAGATGGCGCCTGTAATGAAAAATCTCTATGATTTTAAGGAGGTACTAGCCTTCAAACAATATCTCAACATTTCATGACAATCGTACTATAACATACTGAGTTATGGTAATTTAAGTAACGCTTGGGTTGAGGAAAATCTAAAATATTCGCTGTGTTTCAATTACTGCAAGAATTCCTGGGCTAGGGCAAAGCATTAGGAAAAACCATGTATATACATCGCAAGTCAAGATGTTGCATTAGTCGACACAAAACTTCTGCGTTATTGCAACATTAAGCCTTGCTAACCGTAATCGGTATTTTCCGGCTTCTCCTCACGTGAGACAAAAAAAAAATGAGTAGACTTATTACATTATTTCAGTATCCGTTTGCGAATCAAGGACACATAAACAAAGGGATCTCCACATAGGTGTCCATGTAAAAAGATGCGAGACAAACACGTCCCCAACTCGAATACCACTAATTTATAATTGTTGTTTAATGATTCGATTTTGGTATGTGGGAGTAGAATAGTACCTATAGCGTTTGAAATGATAGTGAAGAACGTGTGATTGGAACTGACGCTATGACAGTTAGAATCACCAAAAATTGAACCTAAGCGTTACCCATCAGGCTACTGGCCGTGTTTAAAATTTGATTTTTAAACTGAAGTATATTCCACTGATGTGAATTGTTTTGTTATCGCTATGGTATACGGCTCTGATGTATGTTCTTATTCGATTTTCGTTCCGTGTTCTTCACTATTGTATTGTGTGTGTATCTGTTAGAAACGCCACATACCTGTGAGGGTTCTTTAACTTTACGCAAGAACCACCCACAATTTCAACCCCAAACTTCCTTGCCAAATTTGCAGTTACCTGCAAAAATCCCCTTCACCAAGGACAATTCCCTCATTAAGGTTTTATCCCAAGTCCCTGTAAAAGAATTCGCTAGCATTCATGCATCCAATGCATGATTCTAAATTTCTGAAAAGAATTCCTTACAGGCAAGCCATTAAGAATCTTATTGATTCTCCTCGCCGGCAATTGCTGTCCTACACATGCACAGTAATTTTCCATACACGCACATTGATCGGCGACCCTTGTGTCCAACGACAAGCAGCTTATTTGCTCAGCTGCAATAGACCCGACTCATGATCTGTTTGTCTAACTGACAAACAATCACCATTCTCGCGCTTTGCTGCCGAAACTCGAATTCTTCTGCATAAACAAATGCAAAAAAGAATCCAATTCTCTCCGCCGGCAGAGATCACATAAACAAATTTCCTACGTAAGCATCACAATCCCTTTTAGCACCTAATGAGTTGCAGCGTATTTGCTCAGCTGCACCCCTCATTACACACGATGCCCTTGGTCGATTTTCCCTTTGTCATCTTCTCTTTTCTCAATTTTGTTTTCCCATGAGCTTCGTGCATGAGTAAAACAATGCGATCGCGCACACACACCACCAGGATCCATTCCGCGAGATCCTCTTACTGATTACTTACCATAGACAGAAATGTTCTCCCTCTCTTCCACCAATCTCACCTCGAACTGAGGGTTGAATGAAAAGTCGGAATTCAACCCTCGAGGAGTCGTAGTTCAACCAGCAAGGCGGTCGGGTCGTCTGCCATCCACCGTACCGGCGCCGGTAGGGTGTGTACACGAAAAGTCAAGTATCAATCGAGTGAGTCGGTTGCGCGAACGCTAGTAAAGTGAAGTTAAAATTTGTTGCTTACCTTACCTGCTCCCCTGGACTGTCATAATCGTTTATTCAGTTAAAATTTGTACTGAGTATTAACGTAATTATAAATATGTTTGCACCTAAAACAGAACATATAACAGATAAAAAACCAAGGGACATCAAATAAGATAAATTAAGTTCGAACGAAGGCCTTCCATACTTTTATAAACACAGTTGCAAATATAATAAAAGAACCTTTTACAATAGACAAACAGTGTGTTTTATTATTCCTCTTTTTGGTGAACAGTTTGCTGCGGCGGAACAATCGGTGAGTGACAGTGAAAAGTCTGTGGGGTCGTAGTAGAGCCAGCACCCATGCAGCGCACTGAGACCCCCCCCCCCCCCCCCCCCCCCCCCCGATACTCATTAACATCAGTTTTGGATTTTGCAATGATTCATTGAAGAAATTGCTTGGCGGGGAAAACACCTCCATCTTGTTTTCGGCCATCCATTGAAGGAGCCATTACACCTCGAAGCGATTTTATTCTTTTAAGTTGAAGAATCGCAGGAGTTTGTGTTTATAACTGCAACAAATGTGAGTTAAGGTGCAATTTCAGAGCGAGAGTCTAAGGGTCATCATTAGAACATCAAGTAATAAACAAATATTCAAACATTCATTATCGGGTAAAATGAATAGATCATGTTTTATGTGTTTATTTCTCAATGTATGCTACGATACAACACCTTGAAAAAAGGTACAAAAAAACCGGGGCGACTGGAATCTCAATTCTCACTTTTATTTAACTTGCCTAAAGTTTAAAATACACAATCCAATTCAATTTACAATTCTTGTCATCTGCAATATATAATTTTCCAGGAAATCCCCTGGTATTTCCATCCTGGTGGCTTGGTTGTTAAAGTAAAAAAACGTTGCCAGGACATCGAAAAAACCATTATTATCACTAAAATAAAATTCAATGCAATTTACGTGATATGTCTTGTAAATGATGATTTGCGTAGTCATGTTGCATTTTGCAACACTCAATTTATTCTGATTTTTTTTTTTTGTTGACAATGCCACGCATTGGTCATCATCATTGTTCCATCAGACTCAGTTCTCAGAATGAAGCTAGAAGACTGGCGAATTCTTTTAGAATACTACTAAGTAATATTTGCGTTACCACCACACAATACGTGTTAGCTTCTCCTAGTCATCTGCTGTCAGGATACCAACGGGAAGGGGACCAGTGGGAAGAACTGAAACTAGAAGACTGGCCAATTCTTTCACATTACTCAAGTAATATTGAATGTGTTACCACCACACAATACGTGTTAGCTTCTCCTAGTCATCTCTTGTCTCCTAGTCAACGGTGGCACAGCCGAGTCAGTGACGCCATGAACTTCTGGGTTCCTACAGCCCAATAAATAATAAATAAGTCCCCTAGTCATCGCATTATGGGTGAAGTTACACAGTAACTTTCGACCTAATTCACTGTTTTGTATCTGCTACATATTTATTAACATACAATAAGACCCCGAAACCTCTCAATACAGTGGAGGAGGCAATCTTCTTGCTGCATACTCTGCAGCCGCGTATACACTTCATGATGTCACATCAGCTACTCGAGCACTGGCAACTACCGTAAGCTAAATTCACTTTTGAATTTATATATTATATTTATATAAAAATGCCACCACCCGGCATAGTTTTAGAACGATTTTCTTCTCTCTATAAACCGTTGTGAAAGCTCTTCGTTCTTTCCAAATGTAAAAAACCAGAGCATATCCAACCAATTTCCAAGATGGGCGACTCATCCTATCAACCCGTAGAACTAATTTCTATTCCATCGAATGTAATAAAGTAATTGATTAACCGTCAACTTTAATACCAAAAGGCCCACAGAAAGTCTTATGGCTTATCCACGGAAAATCATTTTCCTAATTGTGTGCCATAATTTTGAACCGGCCACCAACAGAGCTAGAGGTAAACAGTGTTAATCAGTAGTAAAAGTGAAAACCGTCAGCCAAATTAACGACGTATTGCTTTCTCTACGAAGTGTGGTTGTTGCTAGCATCTCTCGGCTGCGTCGTTAACAAAAACTCGGAGCACAAGGCATTTTCCCCGCATACAAGTGCTCATCATGTAAAAGTTCGCGGAACTTATCGCAGCTTACTTCACTAGGCAAGACCAAATGTCTCGCGCTTCCGTCAATATCAAGAAGAAGAGAGCACCCACGTTGAGTTCCATCGAGGCTCGTCAGCGAAACTTCCACCCAAATTGGGAAGATATTCTAAAGCAACATGAAGAAATCATGCAGCTAACAACTATTGACAATAAGAACAACAGTTATTTCATGGAAGAATTCATCGTCACAGTCGAGGAAACATATATGGATTATTATTATTATTATTGCGAAATTCATCGATGCTCATAACGAGATCAAGTCAGATATCCCGGCCTCATCTTGATATGTTCCAAGTGATATAGGCAGACTTCCCAGACTTTACCAATGTGGAGCGCCTGTATTACTTAAAATCTAGCCTCCGTAATGATGCTGCGAAAATCATCAAGAATATCCCAGTCACGAAGGAAAACTACAAGCGGCCTTGTGACCGACTAGTCGGGCACTATGATAAGGTTAGTGCCCTTGTCCAATCTTCTTTGAGGGCTCTGTTTTTGACACCTGGCGTGACGAAAGAGTCTGTCGTGGGCTGACGTTAGCTAAACGCAGTTAGTCGACCCATAAAGGATTGGAAGGACAAATTCCTTTATCCGCAGCGGGTTGATCAACACGCTGGCCGAGACTGGCAAATATCTGAGGGGGATGCCCCTAAATACAAGCTGCTCGACACCTTTCTGAAAACCCACATCGAGATCCTGGGGTCTGGGCCTCAACGGATCTGCCATGCTTTAAAGGATCATTTCCCCGCTTGATGTGAAGCGAGCGATGTTGTGCGGGTTCTTTAACTTTACGCAAGAACCACCCACAATTTCACTCCCAAACTCCCTTGGCAAATTGGCAGTTGCCTGCAAAAATCCCCTTCACCAAGGACATTTCCTTCATTAAGGTATCATCCCAAGTCCCTTTAAAAAAATTCGCTAGCATTCATGCATTTAAGGCATGATTCTAAATTTCTGAAAAGAATTCTTTACAGCCAAACCATTAAAAATCTTATTGATGCTCCTCGCCGACAAATACTGTCCTACACGTGCGCAGTAATTTTCCGTACATGCACATTGGTCGGCGAGCTTTTTGTCCAACGACAAAGCAACGCCAAGCAGCCTATTTACGCAGCAGCAATATACCCGACCCATGATCTGTTTGTCCGACTGACAAACAATCACCGCCATCGCGCATAGCCGCCCAAACGAATTCTTCAGCATATACAAATGCAGACAAAGAATTCGGTTTTTCCCGTCGACAAAGATACGATATACAATTTCCATTGTGTATCCTAATTCCTTTTAGCACCTACATGCTTTCCTAATGAGTTATAGCTCGTTTACTCAGCTGCACCCCTCATTACACACGATGCCCTGGGTCGATTTTCCCTTTGTCATCTTCTCTTGTCTCAATTTCGTTTTTCCATGATGTTCGTGCATGAGTAAAACAATGCGATCTTCACGATCACCACACACACACATCACCAAGATCATCTCCCTGGTTACTCACCATCGAGAGAAATCTTATCTCTCTTCCACCAATCTCACCTCGAACTGAGGGTTGAATCAAGAGTCGGAATTCAACCCTCGTTGAGTCGTAATTCAACCGTCAAGGGGGTCGGGTCGTCTGTCATCCACCGTACGGCGCCGGTACAATTCCGGGGCCATTATGCAGCTCATCGGATAAGTCAGGATCCAGCCCGTTATTAGTGGTAATTTCATTTGTTTCTTGAACAGCGACCACGTTCTTTTTATTATTATGAAGAGTCACCTCACCTGGGGAAGATGGTGTCGAAGCGGTAGATAGCATTGTCGAATTCTGTTTTATACGGAATTTATTATTTATATTATGGTTGCGATGGGATGATACTATGTTCCTATTCCTCGCGGAAATACTTTTAAGAAATATCGACGAAAACGTTGTAGCATGAGACGCAGACGGCGACGGATTGAATACTACTCTAACCGGCGCTTTCGCAATGCCGCATTGCTTTTCATTCAATAAATCTTTACGCGAATTGGAGATACCATTCGAGTTACTCGGAAAGAACGGTTTTGAATCAATTTATTTTCCACTGGTTGTAGTAGTCGCGGTAGTTGTATAGCGTTTGCGACGATAGTGAGGGCTGTATGATTCGAACCGACGCTATAACGGTTAGAATCACTAAAAATGTAATCAATGCTCAACACATCAGGCCACCGCCGCGTGTAGGAATTCAATTTCTAAACTCAAGTACACTCAACTGATGTGGAATTGCTATGTTATTGCTTGGTATACGGCTGATGCATTTTCTTATTCGATTTTCTTTTGGTAATCTTCACAATTTGCTTGTATATTGTGTGTATCACCTACGTGTCCAGAATTTAACTGATGATTCAGTTGCTGTTCGTCGCCACTGACGTTCATGCTGTTGTTAATGGTGTCACTGTGGCTACCGCTGCCGTTTCCACTCTTGTTGTCTTTACCCGCATCGTTTTTGTTAGCATTTGGAGTTAAAGCAGGTTCTTGTAATGTATGGATTTTGTGTTAATGCAAAAGTTTCTGCTGCTGATTCACCTCATGAACACGAACAGCTGCTGTCTGCCAGTTACTTGGCTGTGACGAGTGTAGGGAGTATCTGATAATGGGGATGTTGCTAAATGTCGGACCACTTGGATGCCTTTCGCGTTCGTGGGTTCAGTTGTGTGTTGCGTTCGATCCGCGATGTGATTCATTCACTCCGGCTGCGTCTTCGGCGACTCCTGGGGTGAGATCGCGAATCCGACCTGTTGCGTCGCCTCGTTATTATTAGGTGCAACGCCCAACAGAAACTCATATCTCCAACTCGAAGTCGCTTGCAGCCATTTTGCTCATCTCGGTGCATACATCGTCACAAACATATTTGAAACAAATGGGTACCTTCATGTTTTATGGAGCATCACTCTACATATCCACCTTGAAAGGTTTAAAACGCTCGCGGCTTAAGGACAAAAGAGCTTATGCTTCAACAGTTTAGAGCGACACCTGTTGTGCCACTCCTTCAAAGCCAATCGACAATGCCACGGACGACATCACAGCCGAACAGTATCCAAGGAACTGCTCACATACTGTCCACACATCTCCTCAATAGTTACTACTGCTCACTACTGCGCGATGATTAAATCGGATCTCCAACGCCAGGTCGAAGTCCACATTCTGCAGGACCCGTATTCATTAGTCGGTCCAGTATACACATGCTTATCCTTCGTTCCGATATCCGGCGTCCGAAGTTCTCGCTGACCAACGGTAAAGGCGCAAGCATCAATCATCACACTGCATCACTTTAACAGCTTACAGCATTAGACTCTCAACGTACTCATCGTGTGTCATCTTTCAGATTTTGTGCCACCACCATGTGTGGTCGATCGCCAGTTGCATGACCTCTTAGTAAATTCTCGGATTCAAGAAGAGATCACACTCTGCATAGAGAATATGTTTAGGCGTCCACATCAATTGTATGAGCTATTCAAAAGGTTCATGGAAGACTACCACCACAAGAGCGAAACGAACACTGGAATTATAACAAGTGCAGAGAACAATCGTAAAAGCGAAAGGCGATCATTTGGCACCGAGCAGCTTCTTCGAGTAAGAGCTAGTGTTGACGATTTTGTTCGATAATGCAAACTTGGGTCGTCTTCTAGAAGTCATTTGATCGCAATTTTGACACCAGGTCTGTACACAACTATCCCATTAACATACCCAATATTCAGTCACTGGCGTGTATGTTAAATAGGACAAGAGAGTTGATTGGTTCTGTTGTAACCCGATTTTTACCATAAAAGTCGCTGGCGTTTTCATCCTAATCATGTCATATACGATGTATAGCAAGTTTGCTGGTATACCTAGATGGTTAATTTACAGATCCTTTTAATCAACGCTGGCACACTGCGGTTTTCCTTTCTTCCAGGGTTCAATGCTTCGAAATTTAAAATTTAAAATTTGCTGTCGGCCCACATTATTGTGACAAAATACGAGAGTTCAATTATTTTGGATATAACCATCTCCGTTCATATGATAGTGGGGGATTCCAAAGTGTTGAACAATATCAAATAACTTCGCATTTCCGTTTCAAAGGTTTTGGCAATTTGACGTTGCTGTTTATTTTGTATTGACGATATACCACTGGAATAACCCTTAGTGGGGTCACTATCGTCTGACTTAATACGCGCGACTCCTTCTTTCTCGTCCCATTCCTGAGCAGAACTCTACTTTGTGTCCTACCTCCAGTCCACACATCCCGAGGCACTAGAAGCAGATTGTTCTTTCAAACTCCGGCGGTTCGGAATGCTTTACAATGATGTTTCGGGGAATAGATTAGCAGCTGTGAGACAGATGGGAGATGTAACCCATGACTCACAAGGTGACCGTTGGATTAGATGGGGGTGTGATCTCTTTTACTGGGCGAACAGTTTTGAAGTTTACTGAATTGATGTGGAGATTTATAGAGTTGCCATCGTTCCAATTCTGTATTGTTCTCTTGTTTTTCCTATAGTTTAGATTAATTTTGATTACCTTTGTGGAGCTAGGACAGTATTTACTCTAATATTTTTTATTGTTGGTAATATATTTCCTTTTATTTGCTACACTTATTACATCATAAAAGCACACCACCCACAAATACTCTTAACTCGCCGCTCGGCTGCTCACTCAAAAGTATTTGCTTTCGTAACAGAATTGATAGTCATTTGAATTCTACAAAAAAGATACCTACAAACGTGCCACCATAAACGCTTGCTGAAAAACCTGGCAAAGGGACACTTCTATTAGATTTGTTCTCCTGTCATAAATCGTTTTTGGTGCAGTTGTAGCAAATAGCATCGTTGGATAAAAGCAACCACGAAATTCAATGGCATTATGGTTCGATCCCACCCAAGGACGAAGGTCTGCTCTCACAGCAATGCCACCTACTAGTATCTTTTCCTCATTCAGAGCCCCAAAGTACCTGGTTCGGCATTCATCATTTTCCATCTTCCTTTCTGATGCATCCGTTTGAAGAGGACTACATAACCAGACAAACTGTTGGCGGGAAGTCCTGATAGTAAGAATCTAGGCTAACGCAACAAACTACAGTTTCCCGCAGATTCGACAAAAGCAAATATCCTCTTTGGAAGCCCCTTCCGAAGCATAGAATGATGTATGGGTACTTGAGTCAGCACAAGCCTCAGCAGCGTATTGACGCATCAGTGTCGCTGGAAGTGAGTGAAGATCGTTCATACGAAACCTACCCACTACGCCGATTGAGTACCCAGTTATGCAACGTGAAACTAACTCTCATATAACTCAGGTGCAAGGACGAGGGACAAAATTTAAGAACATTTCCTTAAGGTATCGGATTTAATTAAATTTGCTACCAACCGAATGAAGGATAAAGACATGTCATCTTCTTTCGTTTTACGTTTTTCTCTTCCTCTCTGCCTACGTACGAGTATATCGTGAGTCTCTTCGGTTTTTATATATTTATTATTTTACTTTTTAATTCAGAGCGGATCGTCATTTCCTTTTGTGTAATGTTCTCTTCATCGTGTTTTTGTATAACGAAATTCATCCTTTATACAAAGAAAGGACAAATTAAGTTGTGTGACGGAAGGGTTTTTGAATCACTCTGGGGGATTCATATAAAAAACCCCTTTCTTTGGACCCATGAAATATTCTTGTAGGTGGCGGTTAAAATAATCCCCGCTTTCAGTCGGTGTCCTTGCGGAGTTGTCGTAAGATTTCTCCTTCTAATTAAAAGTTATTCCTTTTTAAGCTGCGGATTACTGCTTGTGGCCTTTCAACAAAGGCACAGCTACGGAAGCTGCCATAAAGATAACAAGCTGACGTGGTATCTCTTTTGTTTAGTTGAACCATTTAGGACACCTGTTTCGTGTGCACAGTGCCAGTGGCCCTCGGATTCTTCGAAGGCATCTTCTTGTTAGCACGGTTAGGTCGTGTTTACATTGTGGTACGGATTAAATTAGGCGAGCCAGCAATTAAAATGGTCTTGGGGATGATTATTCTCCAAGTCCACCAGAGCAGATAACATTTCACTTACAGGTAATCTTTTGACGTGAGGCAACTTGAAAAGTGGGAGCAGAAATAAATGTTCTTTAGGTCATTTAATACACCTTGAGGTCGCGTTTTTATTGGCACATTTCAAATGGTTGTCCCACATTTTGGCAAGAGCACTTCGGTAAGGCCTTGTTTACTTTCTCTGCAGCGAACGAAGCATCTGGACGCTATGGTTGGCAAGTAGCAACTTTTTAGTGCCACCGCGTGTTTAAAATTATGTGTGGCTTCTTAACTACGTTATTACGTTACATAATGCTTGAAAAATGATGACCACGACGGTGTATTACTGCCCGAAGATATAATAAAGTGGTTTTAATTATTGGAAGTGCTCTCCCAAAAATGGTGGTTAACTTAAGTGTCTACAATTAATTTTTGAGTGGTTTTCTTTCGGTGAAAAATAATAAAGCATTCTGTTAGTGGGGTAGATTCAAAGCAGTTGACTGCCCTCAGCAATTGCTTAACAGTGTGTGATATATGACAAATTCACAACCTTGTCATCAAATGAAGCAGAATATGTGCAGCCACTTGTCATAAAACTGTAAGGTTACTTTAAATTGCAGCAAGGACTTGTAGTAGGTGTTAGCTTGTGCGCTTACAAACAGAGTACAAAACATTTTCCAATGAAAAGCAGATGAAAGAAGAGTGACATGTGAATATGTAGGTGGTGAATAGATAAATTTGGACAATTTTCTTTTAGGCTTACTTGGGTGTAACTCCAAATGACATTTCTTCAGTTAAATGTCATGGGCGTCTCAACAGTACCCATCTGGTAGACATTAGTAAAAGTAAATTTCCATCTTAATTGCAAGTTTCACTCTTCCGTTGGATTACTGTGGAACATCTAAACTCATCATCAATCTGATTGAATTAAAAGTTTCTGACATGCGATGTAATATTGTAAAATATCATGATACCTAAATTATTCTTTACTCATCCTCGCTATTTTTCTACCAACGTGCACACATAAGGAGGACTGTGAGGTACCCGTAAATGTCAGAACACAGTACGAAGAAGAGGAAGATACGGGCAGAAAATATCCAAGTACATTGCTCTTAAACTCATGGATATAAGCACTACCAAACATATGATAAAGCAGATCATTCCATGTCCATGAATAAGTGAAAGTCTTTAATTAAAAAAATATATCTTTACGCGCACCTTAGTGCTAGAATGCTAATTTAGAGTATGAGTGACATAGTGACCGAGTTCGGACGGTTTGCAATTCGCTTATTGAGTGAAATTAAAAAGTTGTTTTTGTGAGTCCGGGAGCGTTTAAAACACAAAAGCTATTTATAAATAAATGCCATCGATAAAACAGTCAAAGCAAAATGATGATTTATTATTTGATTTAATCGACCAAAATAAAAAAAAATAAAAAGACAAGACAGTCAAAACAAAGAAACTAAATATCAAACAAACAAAACATATAATAAATGTGAAAACAGTCCAGTGAAGTGCGAACAAAAAAAAAAAAAACGGTGTGTGTTAGTGTGTATGCGTGTGAAAGCAGATGCCCCTGCATGTTGCTTCACAAATAAAACATTCGATCTAACGGTGGCAACTAATAATAATGGAAAAAAGAAAAGCTGTGCTAAAAGTGATTTCAAAGAGGAGGCCCAAAGCCCAGCCAAACCTCCTTGCCAAACGGCATAAAGCCAACTCGCAGCAACAACTGCTGGGAAAACAACAAGCAGCAGCCAATAAGAAGGAGAAAGTGCCTCCCATCATAGATAGTTTTATGGAAGCTAAGGACCTAATTAAATTGGGTAAGTTAACATGCAGACATTTTAAAACGAAGAATTTAAATAATAATAAAATAAGTTTTTTATGTGATAGCTTAGATGACTATCATAAAATTAAATCTGCTCTAAGGGAAGCAAGTAGTGAGTACTTCACGTACACACCTAAATCGGAGAAAACTATCTCCACGTTACTTAAAGGAGTTGATCTTTCTTTTTCCTCCGAAGAACTCCTCTCGGAACTACAAACTGTCGAAAATGACAGTTTAAAATTTACTGATGTGAAGCCATTCTCCACTTCTATCTTCCGAGGTCGCAACCGCAAGTTGCCGTTCTTCATTGTCTCCCTAAGGGCCAACAGCAAAGTCAGTGCACTTAGGAATATTAAAGTTCTTTTCCACCAAACAATAATTTGGGAAAAAATAAGGAAAGTTGACCATGTGTTGCAGTGCATGCGGTGCCAACGATTCGGCCACGTTGCATCTAACTGCTGTATAGAATTTAGATGTGTAAAGTGCCAAAACAATCATACCGTAGGAGAATGCCCTTAAGGTAAAGAGCAGGTTCAGGATAGGAGCAAACTACCTTGCGTCCTGTGCAAAAATACAGGTCACCCGGCCAACTTTAGAGGTTGTCCGAAATTCCAACAACTAAAAGCCAACTTGAAGAAGGGAAACGAATGAAGGTCCGTTCTTATAATAACTTCGTTGCACATAGTGTATCATTCGCTCAAATTGCCGGCAGTCCATTAAACTCAAACTTCGCGGCACAGGGAAGTAATGTCACGAAATCTTCCGCACTTAGCATATCATTTTCTCAAATGGCTAGTAATGCAATTAATAAAACGGCGGCGGAACTTTCACACAACGTCATAAGAGCCCCCGCTCCAGAGGCAAATTCAGACATAAGAGCAATTCTGTTAGCCATACAAGGATAGATTGCTAGATTTGAAAAAAAAAAAAAAAAAAAAAACTGACTGAACAAGCGGCCCGATTTTCTTCTTCTTCTTCTTCTTCTTCATCGGCACTACAACCGGGTACAGGTCTTGGCCTTATTTAGCAAGTCGTGAGGCTTGTTAAATGTTCCATAATGATTTGTTTTTCTCCGGCGAAGGTAATCAGTCTTGTGCCAGAGGCTCCCCGACGGGGAATCGAACCCCGGTCTCCCGCGTAACAGCGGCCCGAATAGATATTATTTATTCGTCCTTGTTCTCAGACAACCCAACATACTACAATGAACTATCCAACTAATTTAAGACTAAAAATTATTGCTGTGAGTGTGAATTCACTAATCCACTTGGAAAGGAGGTATAATCTCGGTAACCTGCTTGAAGCCGAACGCCCCGATGTGCTTCTGGCTAGCGAAACCAAGCTAAACCAGAGGCACAGATTGGGCAACAAAAACTATAAAGTCATTAGACGAGATCGTCCACACGCCACACAAGGAGGTGGAGTTGCTGTCTTAATTAAGAAAGGCCTTCACCACAAGGTCGTTTACAGCACAGCTGTACACAAATTTCAGCTGCTGAAAGCTTGCATTATAGATATACCTTTGAAAAGTCAAAGCCATTTATACGTGGTATCCGTGTATGCACCTGAAGCTCCTCAGTGTTCGCAATTTATCAGCGAACTGGATACCCTTTTTCGTAATCTCAAGTTAGACTCGGAAAACAATTATTTTGTTCTGGCGGGAGATTTCAACTCCAAACACAGTGCTTGGGGTGATATCACGCCGAACACAAGAGGTAATCCACTATTCAACTGGTGAGAAGCAAATGCAACAGAATATAAACTAGAATTGTACGCTACAAGTACACCATCTTATCCAAGAGGAAACTCCTTTCTGGACTTACTAATGATGGACGAGAGACTACAATTATTAGGCACGGACCTAAATACTCGAAATTGCCTTCGCACAATCGGGTATGATAGTGACCATTACGGCCCCGGCGTCGTTTTACATGTTCCAAACGAACGTGCAATACTTGAGCAGTACGACCAGATACATTCATTTTACCAGCAATGCCTTGCACGACGAGTTTATAATCAGACTAGTCACGAATTTTTAATTTACAACGATAGCGACAGCCGCACATTCAGGTCCTTTTATATGGAGACACAAATTTACCCCCACCTTTCCGTTTACCGATTCATTGAATATGGCTTCGGCTCTTGCTGGCTTGAGCCCTCTTCAAAGAAGTTGCAGGTGTATTAATATATAACGGACAGGTAACGGCAAATTGCTAGGAAGGGTCACTGTCATTTTCATTTCATTTTTACAACATTTTTTATTTCGTTTTATATTCTTATTTTCTAATTTATATGCTAGACAAAAAATGCTTAAATTCTAGCTTAATTATCTTATATTATAACTTACTGGTCCTTCGCTGGCGCTCTAAGCTAAACATTACGTAACAATTGTATAATTTGCCTTTCGGCGACAGAACTTTGTGGCAGTACTTAGGATTATTTGGAAGACAAAGAAAAATTTGAAAAACTTTGTGTCGAATATTTTTTTTGGTTTTTTTTTTTCTTAAAATTTAACTTACATTTTTTTTTAATTTTATTTAAAATCACTTAACTTAACTTAACTTAAATCTTATACTACCCTAATTCTAGAAAAGCTAAGTCTATGTAAGCTGGCTGATGATACTGTTATTCTATACCGACTTTGATATCCAGGTCTTTATATGCCAGTCAACCACCAGCGCTGTTGACGCTGTCCAATACTATCGTCCCGGTCTCTGTGGGAGATAGCCCTACTGAAGCGCAAGAGCTCTTCTTCGGTGCGCGTTACTTCCCGGTCGTAGCACAATCGCCCGTCTACAGATGATCTACTTACATGATAGATCAGCGGAATTCCGGATCTATCCTGTATAAGCCCTTTCATGTCCAAGTCAAGGAACGCCTCTGGTGGAACAAAACCGTTGCGACGCACGTTTTCATAATACAGGGTATTTGGATAATAAGCCCCGAAAATTAGGTCATTGGACGAGCTTATTGCTCTCGCAATATGTCCTCTGATTTATTTGATCATAAAATTATCCACCCTATTTATGAAGGCTTTTTGTATTCCGATTCCGGTGTTCGATATAATCTGAGACAACTTCTGAGACACTTCCTTTCGAACACCCGAATCTTTTCCATCAAATTTGGACCTATGTTAAACCATACTGGACAACCATATATGAGCATTGGCCTGATTAGCGTCATGTAGCATATGACTTTTACCCTGCTGTCAAGTTGGCTACTGTGAAATATCCTCTTTGCCATAGCAAAAGTTTTAAAAGTACAGATATTGGTCTAGCCAAATGCCAAGGTATTTAATTAAACTCTCGGTTTCCAGTTTATCTTCAGACGATCCCACGATAACAAACTTTCGCCAGTTTTTCCTTGTCTCGTTAGTGGCTTTATATAATGGAGTCCTAAATAGGATGGCTTTACATTTCTGGAAGTTGATCTTAAGTTTCCAGTCATCGCAATAGCGCTGCACGTTGTTGAAGTCTCGCTGTATTAAACTATTTATGATCTCAACTTTCGGAGCTGTTCTATAAATGATGAGATCGTCTGCGTACGCAATAGCCTGCGGAAGTGCATCTAAATTTATTATTATTTTATTAGAGGTCACATTACCATTTTTGACCACGAACTTCCTGTCCTTTAACATATCGTAAAGTACATATACTAAAGGCTTATGTATGCCATGTCTGACTAGTTTGAAATATAACCCTTCGATCCAGATGGTATCAAAGGCTTTTTCCAAATCGATCAGATAGGCACCTGTGCATTGGTTTCTACATTTATTCCATTGTATGTCAGAGACCAGTTTAGATGCGGCATGTGTGGTCTCATGACCCGCCTTAAAGCCAAACTGGTTATTTGGAATAATGTTGTTGTCGTCTACCTATTTTAGCAGAGCTTTGTTGGTTTTTTCAAATACTTTACTGATGCTTGGGAGTAAACTTATCGAACGCATGTTCATTGGGTTTGTAGAGTCCTTGCCCTTTTTTGGGATGGGCTGAATGATAGCAGTTTTCCAACGCGCGGGATAGGAAAAGTCACTGTATTAATATGTGTGGCCCTCGTTTAGAGAAATTTGTAATTATTTTGGTTTAAGAATTACGACATGTTGCAAGATAGGGTATGAAAGTGTTTAAAAATATTTGTATGTTCAATCTCCATTGTAACCGTGACTATTCAAAACTGAATAGCCTGTGCATCTTATGTACAGCGGAAAGTTTGACCTGGAAACGGATTTTAGGACGGTATTGTATTTTGTTAGGAAAATGAAAATGTGATATTTTTCTGCATGAGAAATGTTTCGTGTAAGGTATATGGGTAATTATGGGATTAAGGGAACAAATTCCATAATTATTTAAAGGAAAGTGGGGGTGGAAACTGTTTGTATTAATTATATAACAATTCTTCATTTTGTTTTCGAGTATCGTGATTGGCAATTTGAAAAAAAGAGGTTTTTTAGGAAACGCATTTAAAGATTTTGTGAACGATTCCTTGCAGTACAACGGCCGTGCCCCTCTTATGATATACCTTTTTTTGAATTGAATTTTGATGTTGGCCAAATCTTTTTAGATGCATATTCCGCTATCAAAAAATAAACATTTTTATGTTTGTACTAGACAAGAGCCTCGCCGTAAGGAAATATAAAGAAAAATTGATGTATTCTATTGTTCAAATAATTGTATGGGACCACTACACAAAATTAAAGATCTGACTATACTCGGATCCTGTGCTTCAATCACAAAAGGAATTCGACAAAATCCTCACATAAGAAATAAATATAAGCTTAGTACCATAAACACACTGACCTGAGTCGAAAACCCCACAATGACTGGGAACAATGAAGAGAACCCAAAAGATATATGGCAAATGAAAAGAATGAACTACATTTTGAATCACTCTTAAATGAATACTCCTTTCGTCGTATAATCCAAAGCCAATCCCACACACTTCGATTCGGATATTCCTTCTGTGTTATCACACTGATGCCATTTCCGTGGCGTAATTAAATAAATCCCCAATTAGTTTCCAAGTCTAATTATTCCCACTTGACGGTGCTCAAACCCATCCAAATCTTCAATTACTTCATTCACACAGGCCAACCAATTCGTTAGCATTGGCAAGGACATCGTCGCTGCTCCCCCAACAGGAAGACTCCCATTTATTCAATTTATTCACATTCCATAAACTACCCGGGGATTTGTTTTCATTTTCATGCTTGGATTTAGTGATTTCATTCCAATTTTGTTTTTATCTTCTATCTGGATGGCACATACAGGACTCGTAGTTACATTGGTGTGGAAATATGTTATCTGCGTGCAGGATTAGGGGCACGATTCATGTTGGTCGATGCCCTGAGGAACACATCATAACATATTACGATTATAGGACATCTTGGACGACTGTAGCACACGACAGTGAAGAAGAAAGCTATATTTAAGTCGGCCCAGTGATCCTTGGTGATTGTTATCAGAAACAATAATACGTTTGTTTTTATATTGCAATTAAAACAATTCCCTTGTTACTATTGTGGTTATATGGGATTCTTAAATCTTCCAAAATATGTGCCAGTATCAAAGGGTACTTTAATCTCTTATACGATCTTAACATTTAAAAGAAACTACCGGAGACACAGTTTTATTTATATAGAGAAATGCATTATTAGTAATCATTTCGAAACAGAAAGATAAGACTATAAAACTAAAGCCCTTGTGTAGAGGTTCATTTTAATTTTTTTTTTTACATTTTTCATATCATTTTTTATTTCTTCCTCTTATTCTATTTTACTTACACGCTAGGCAAAAGTAATTAAACTCTAGCTTATGGTTGTATATTATTTCCTAACTTACTGGTCCGTTGGGAACTCTACGTTACATGCGCGTACGCTTAAAGCGTGAAAATTTGTCTTTCGACATTGCGAATGTTTTGTTTACATGCATTTTAATGAACTTAATTGGTTACAAGGAAAATGAAAAACAGAAAAAAACTTCGTTTTTGTTATTGTTTTTACCTTAATTTAACTTAAATACTAAACTAACTAAAACTTTTTTTTTCTTAACTCTATCCGAAACCTAACATCTAAACTCAATTGTGGAAGACGTCAGCGCTACCAGATGCTAGAATTTCATTATATTACAAGTCAGACGGTTAACACACAACTTGTAGCGCCATATCTTTTTCGTTTCATCTTCTAGCAAAGCCTAGTAATGTTTTCCGAGTATTGCGGTTAATATAATAATATAATATGGACAGCTGACTGTTTGATCACAAAGTACGCTATCACATCTTAACGTAAATGTCAGAGTTCTCCCACAGCTGTCACTTGAAATACGTAGCTTATCAATCATCTGCTGAGAGAAATAAAACTGTAGTAATAACTATCTTCTGTCAAAAAACTCACGTTGATTGATACAATCTTCTTTTCATGCCATCAATGAACTAATGGATAGATTACTTATGTTCAGAAGCCTGCACTGTCGGTATTCGTGGAGTTATCCAGGGTAACGGGCCATTCGAAACACTGAACTATTTAATTAAACTGCGAGTGAGGCCCTCAGGTGATGAAAGGAATTCAGAATTCCTTTACAGTACTGCTTGAAACATCTTACCAAATATAAAGAGAATATCAAAGGATATATTTGTAAACCTAGAAATAGTTCCCATGGATTTTATTCCTTTGGGGAATTCTTAATAAAATTTAATAAAGAGTCGGTTGCTGAAGAACCGATGTCGATCTCAATATCCTTATAAATGTGGGATGCTTTTACACGCTTCAATTTCGACAGTACAATTTTCTTTGTTTTTCGTGAATACTTAATTTTAAAATTCCTCTTCATTTCATATTCGTAAGTAAAAAAGCTGGTTGTTGAGTGTGAGTTTAAGTCATTCCGTTGGTACTTACCCTATACACATTATCATAACATATCTATTCGCTTTTTAACACTATAACTTTCACTTTCAACTTCAGAAGGATGTTCACAGTTCAGGACAACCTCCTTCCCCGACAGTTGCAGCTAAAGTACTACAGCTGGTACGTCAGAAGGAAGGTAGTCTATGTATAAATTGAATATATGCTTGCTTATTCCGTATGTATTCCTAAACTATTTATCGGATTGCAATAAAACTTGAATGAGTTGTGGTTTCTAACATAGTACCATCAACATACACTAGGTGAAGCTATGCCGGGTAATTGTTCTTTCGGTCATCGTTCATCCGATTGGGATGAAACTTCGGTAAATTGTTGTTTGCACTGGTGTGAAGGTGTTTGAGATCGTTACATTAACGTACATGAAATAGTGCTGTACCGAATAATTGCGTCTTCGTGCATCTTTCATCCGATTGTGATGAAACTTAAATGAGTTGTTGTTGCTACTCGCATGAGGGTTTCTAATATAGTTACATCAACGTACACCAGGTGGAGTTATATTGAATAATTATTCCTTCGCTCATTATTACTCGGCATGCATTCCAAACTACTTAGAGTAAAGAAAGTGTTGGTGTTGTAATGTATCTTTTATTTGTTGTTATTTTAACTGATGCCTACACAAATAGATTACAATGTTTACTTCCGCGTGAGCAAACCACATACAGCTGTCCATATTCAAAGCACGAATTTTCCAATCGTAGCGGTTGTCCCTGTGCCCGGAAACTTCAAACGTATTAATTTGAAAAATATATCTATCGAAATCGTTGGGATACCGGGCAACAATACAACTTCTTGTTTAAATTTTCCATTTCACATTATAGCTCCGATGGTATTATTTATAATTTTTTTTACTGAAAGCCTAATGCCGTTACAAATTCATATGGGATTGATGGTACGCTAATTTTTTTTTTTTTTTTTTTTGTTTTCCCCTAACGCGCGCACAAACGGGGATTTTGAAGTACTCTTACACGACAGAGCACAATGCGAGTGGATGGAGAGGAAGTGGATAAGGAATGGAGGTGTCGATGGATACTGGTCTTGAATGTCTGGACATCACAACGCCTAGGAACCACATGATCAGGCAGAACATTCCACATTCGTGTGGTTCGGCTAAGGAATGACTCTCTATGTTTGTTTGTGTGCCTGAAGTCCACTTTCAACGTGAACTGATACGCATTCACAGATTGACGGGTATCGCGGGAAAGTGTCTGAAAGGGCGGAACACATTCAGCAAGTTCAGTTGAGCAACGACCGTGATAATACCCATAGAAAAGAGACAGGCATGATACGTTGCGCCTGTGTTCTAACGACGGAATTGATCGACTTACGCCTGAGTCCCCAATAAGTTTCGCTGCTTCCTTTTGCATTATGTCGAGCACGTGTAGTGCAATTTTGGATGCACCTGACCAAATATGGGAGTTGAACTCCATTTTTGGATGAATATACCCCTTGTAAATAGTGGCCAGGTTGGATGGAGTGAAGTATCTTTTGCATCTCTTAAGGAATTCCATACATTTGGCTGCACTTTTCGCAGCTTCAAATATGTGGTCATTCCAGTTAAAGAGTCCAATTAATTCGAGTGCCGAGGATTGATAGTGCCTTGGATCCGTCGATGCAAGTATCGTTCATAGACAGTATATTAACTTTGGATCTCGCCTTTGACGACAAGAGACAGCGCTGAGTTTTTTTGGCATTGAATTCTATTCGGTTAGATAATCCCCACTGATATATTTTGTTGAGGTCTGAATTTAATGTATCAAGCATAAGTTGCTGGTTGGTAGAGGCGTTCAAAGAGTTTGGACGGGAGTGTTTATATGAGTATGAGAAACTCAACGTGCTTTTATCAGCAAACGAGTGAATTGGGTTGTGAGTAATTGACAAGAGATCATTTATAAAGATGAGGAAGAGAGTGGGTGAGAGTACCGAACCCTGGGGAACACCTGCATTAATTGGATGGGAGACCGATTTGACACCATCAAGAACCACTTGGATTGAACGGCCAGAAAGATAGTCTCTTATCCATTGGATCAGGGGATTGTCCACTCCATATGAACGTAATATTGAAAAAAGGGCTGGATGGCAAACTCTGTCGAAGGCTTTTGAAATATCCGATGCGAGTACCTTGCTTTCACCGAAATAGTGGATGGAAATGTCTCCACTTTTCGGGAAGGTACGTCATCAGATCTCCTGTGGATCTGTTGCTACGAAAGCCATATTGGCGGTCATTGAGGAGGTCATTTGATTTAAGATATTTCGAAAGTTGACGGTTGATAAGTGATTCTGTGGCGTCTCTAACAGATACACACACAATACACAAGCAAATACTGAAGAACACGGAACGAAAATCGAATAAGATAATGCATCAGAGCCGTATACCACAGCGATAAAATAACAATTCACATCAGTGGAATATACTTGCGTTTAAAAATCGAATTCTAAACATGGCCAGTAGCCTGTTGGGTTGCGCTTTGGTTCAATTTTTGGTGATTCTAACTGTCATAGCGTCAGTTCGAATCACGCGTTCTTCACTATTATCCCAAACGCTATAATTGGTGACCCCGACGTGATCTGTACACACAGCACACACTTTCTCGTAGTAAACAGAACTTCACACACGATCATGACTTCTGCATAGAGCACAAGCACACACGCCTGCTCCGACGATCTCTCGCTCCGTCGTTCGCACACGAAATTGATCGTAACGAAGTTACTGAGGAGGCAGTAGTGTGGCGTCTCTAACAGATACACACAATACACAAGCAAATACTGAAGAACCCCGAACGAAAATCGAATAAGATAATGCCTCAGAGCCGTATACCATAGCGATAAAATAATCATTCACATCAGTGGAATATACTTGCGTTTAAAAATCGAATTGTAAACACGGCCAATAGCCTGATGGGTTGCGCTTTGGTTCAATTTTTTCTGATTCTAACTGTCATAGCGTCAGTTCGAATCACACGTTCTTCACTATTATCTCAAACGCTATAATTCCATTACCTTGGGGAGAATAGAAGTTAGTGCTATGGGTCGATAAGAAGAAAGGGATGATTTGTCACCCTTTTTGGGAATTGGCTGAATATTCGCTGATTTCAATATATTTGGGAAACAGCCAGTAGAATAAGACAAATGGAAGAGTTTCCGCAGGGGCTTAGCGAGTGAAGAGGAACATCTCTTCAAGAGGATTTGGGGAATGCCATCCGGACCAGCCGATTTGTGTGCATTTAGTTCTTTGAGTGCACGTGCAACAGTACGCGATTGGAAGCGAATCTGGCTCATGCTGTGCTGCTTATGCTCAAGTTGAGCCGGAACTGATGTGGTATCAGGCAGCGTTGAGTTGAGTTTCTACTGCCTGTGGGAGAGTGTAGTATTTTTTGTCTTACTCTCTGGTCATGCAAGAACTTGGCGCGTTGAATATACTCATTACAGTCATTTCTAGCTCTCTTAAATCTTTTCCGGTTTTCCTCAGTATTGTTTGATTTATACAACCGGAAGCTCAACTCTTTAGCCTTAATGGCTTCTCTGCACCCGGAATCGAACCACATATTTCTCTTGGGCTTGATACTTTTTATTCTGTGTAGAATGAAGGTCCGCATGCCAAGTAGAATCGTGTCTGTCAATATGTCCGCTATTGAGTCAACATGGTTATTGAAGAAAAATAACGACCAATTTAACCTCCCAAAAAAGTGGTTTAGACCTTCCCAGTTGGCTATCTCATAGAACCATACTGTTCTTTTGGGAGCTTTCTCATTAACATTACTGTTGGTTAGAGGAAATTTAGCTGACACGACACAGTGGTCTGAAGTCCCCAAGAGCACTTAATCGAATCGCGACAAGCCTGGTAAATCAACGTGTGTCGAACGTGGTATAACTGGTAGCTGTTTGTTTTGGCTTTTTTCTTTGCTTTTATGTATTTCACTTGAACTCCATTACATTGATCTTAATCTAAATAAACTTTAAAAAAAGCTGTATATGTATTTTTTTTCTTTTAATACCTTTAAAGCCATTAAACCACACAGGACTGAGTATATTACTATAATTCTTATTAATATAATTTTTTTTATATAGTCTTAGCAAAAATATAACTAGTAGTTTATCGAAAATCACCGGACAACAAAATGACTACTATGCTTGTTCATTTCCTTCCAATCTTTTACTGTGCCGTGAAGCTCTTCCAACGCTCTTTTATATTCCATAGTACAGTCGTCCTTTATAATATCAGGGAACCAAGGAAGTTCCTGGGGTTTTTAACACGGATTACCATAGTAATCCTATCCAAAGCTAGGGGTACATGTATTGGAACTTTCCTGAAAGCTCATGTGTTGGCACGTTACGTCGGCAAATGTATAGATCAGGTGCAATTCATAAATCCGAAGTTAAGTCCGGTTGGGTCCAGCGCTATTGTCAGGCACTGTTTGCTGTACGAGTTCAAATTGGTTGCAAAAGGTGCCTAAATAGAAATAGAAAAATATGTGAAGCATTCGGAGAGGGTACTGTTACTGAACGAACAGCTCAAAAGTGGTTTCAGACCTTTGCGACTGGCGATGAAACCCTTGAAGATAAACCTCAATAGGGTTGTCCAAAATCTCCCAATATGGACCAATTAAAGAGGATTCTAGCCAAACACGTCAGGAACGTGCTCAACGGTTCGGAGTGAGCGATGAAACAATTCGTGTACACTTGCAGCAGCAAAGAGAACGCCCCAAAAAAGAAACGGTCAGGACTCATGAATCGCAAGGATGTTATAGTGTTTAGCAACGATAGTGAATGGTGGTGACTTGAACACATGAAGAAACGGATGAGAAGCGAAGCATTGAAGCATCAGACTAACGGCAGTGTGTGTGTACCTCTTAAAAAAGCCACACTACGCCCTCCGCAGTAACTTTATCACGATCAACTTTGCCTGTGAACTACCGATCGAGGAGTGAGCGACCGAGAGAAGGTCGGAGCAGGTGAGTGAGCCGGTGCTCTGTCTAGAAGTCGGGACCGTAGTAGTAAAGACCTGTTTCATCATCATCATCGGCACTACAACCTGGAACCGGTCTTGGCCTTATTTAGCAAGTCCCGAGGCTTGTTAAATTTTCCATAATGATTTGTTTTTTCCGGGCAAGGTCATTGGTCTTGCGCCAGAGGCTCCCCGACGGGGAATCGAACCCCGGTCTCCCGCGTGACAAGCGGGTATACTAACCAGTATACTATTGAGGAGCAAAAAAAAGTCCTGTTTACCTACGGGAAATTGTGTGGCGTTTGTACACAGATCACGTCGGGGTCATCAATTATAGCGTTTACTAACGCTGGTGAATGGTGGTGACTTGAACACACGATGAAACGGGTAAGAAGCGAAGCATTGAAGCATCAGACCAACGGCCGTATCTGTGTACTGTTTTATATCATTTTTTTATTTTTTCCTCTTATTATAATTTACTCAGTTTTAGTTTAGTTTAGTTTAGTTTAGTTTAGTGAGGGCAGAACCCTCATTTATATAGCTTAATGCAAGTTTACATTAACTTAAATTAAATTAATATAAAGGCCTTACAGACTATCTTAAATCTAGAGTAAGAAGGAGAAAAAAAGAAAAAACCAGGAAAGTGAAGATGATTGTGTGATGGGGGGGGGGGGGGGGGGGGGGGGGGGGGCAGAGAAGAGCGAGTGTATGTGGGGGTGGTAAATTCGGCATTTGTGAGACAGTGACAGTGAAGCGTGTCTACGTACTGGTAGGGGGCGGGGTTGGTGAGCTGGGGGAAGAGGTTGAAATTGCGGGTAGGGCTGGGGGAACTATTTTGAGAGTAGGATTGTAGGGTAGAGGGGATTATTGGAGGGAGGGGGCGGATTTAGGACGGGTTTATTCTGAGACGTCGAAATGGAGATGTTGAAATCGAAGGAGGTGAGGAGAGAGTTGGCCTGTCGTAGCATACGCCAGATAGGTTCGTCAGCGCCGTAAGAAGTGTGATGAGCGGGCACGTGAAACAGTCGAGGGTTACGTACGTTACGGGGGTTTGTATGCAATGTTAAAGTGGAGAACAAGCTTGGGCAATTGTGTGAGCCAGACAGAAGGCGATGGACAAAGATGATGTCGGCATGGATTCTGCGCTCTTGAAGTGTGTTTAGATTGATTAGACGGAGCCGGCTTGTGTATGGTGGTCGAATCAGCGGATTTTCCCAATTTAGTCCGCGGAGGGCAAACCACAAGAAACGACGTTGAACTCCCACAATCCTGCGAATGTGAGTCACATGATGCGGGAATCAGACCTGACTAGCGTATTCGAGTAGTGGCCGGGCAAAAGTTGTGTAGAGTGGTGGAGTGACGTATGGGTTAAGGGATTCCTTCGACCAGCGTTTGACAAACCCAAGGGCGGCGTTAGCCTTAAGGTTTATGTAATCAAAATGCGCGGTAAATTTAAGCTTCTTGTCGCAGATCGCGTATCAATTCAAAAGATGTTATCGGTTGGTTCAGTAAGAGATAGGAGCGTGGGTGATTGGGGGAACTCTTCCGAGAGAAGGTGATTGTGTGACATTTGGTGATATTCATTTCTAGACAATTATTTTGGCACCAAGCCGAGAAGCTGTCAAGGTCCGCCTGGAGAAGTGAGGAGAGCGGATTGTCTGAAAAATTTTGGAATCATCCGCGTAAAGCGAGATGAAGGGGTGATTAATGCAAGAGCCTATGTCGTTTATGGTAAGGATAAATAGGAGTGGGCCGAGAGACTGCTCTGGGGGACACCTGAGGTTGGGAAAAAATTATCGGAGACGGTGGATCTAAATCGCACGCGGCAGGTTCGATAACTGAAATAGGATGGGACCCACCTAATCAGCAGTGGTTCGAAACCGAGGGAGGATAGCTTGAAGAGAATGAGGTCATGGGAGATTTTGTCGAAGGCCTTGCTAAAGTCTGTAGCGACGACGTCGACCTCATTGCCGGTTTCTAGGGGAAGGAGTGTGTGGGATGTGAATTCGACAAGGTTAGTAGTAATGGACCTGCCTGAGAGGAAGCCGTGCTGGTTCGGAGAGATGATAGGTGCGCAGCGAAAACATAACGCCTCATATAGCAGGCCTTCGAACAGTTTAGGAATGTGCGAAAGCTTAGCAATGGGACGATAATTGGATATATCGTTTTTTTCCCTTTTTATGTATGGGGGTTATGTAAGAGGATTTCCAAAACTCGGGGAATAGACCTTAAGCAAGAGATAAAATTACTCGCTAGACTAAAATGATTAAACTATAGCTTATGGTATATTATTTTCTAACTTACTGATGCCCTGCGGACTCTCTAAGTTACATGCGTACGCTTAAAGTGTGAAAATTTGGCCACACGTATCTATAGAAAGGTTTCCACCTTCCTACCGAAGAAAAACCAACTGGTTCGCATCCCCTCTGGTCAATGGCAAAGGCTATTAGCAATGACTTTCCTTCGTTCTCTCTTCCTCCATTGATGATGGGCAACAAATTAAAAAAGATAAAGCTCATTTGTTCGCGAATTTATTTTCCGCGAATTCGACCTTCGAACCCGGTATTTTGAAGCTACTTGTGACCGCACCGGTGCTTCATTTCGCCCACGAACTACTTAACGCATTCTCCGTGGACTGTACAGAAAGAAAACGCTTGGCCGGGGTGGGAATACCATCAATAGTCTTTAAAGACTGTGTTCCAGAACTGTCGCCGGTTCTTAGCAAATTCTTTCGCTTATCTTATGCACACTTCCAATTTGCTGGAAAATCCCCCGAGTTCAGCCAATCCTAAGGAAGAAGAAAAGGTTTGTTTGTTTGTTTGCAGACGCATTTATTCACAAAGTCTTTTTTTATGTTTTACAATTTTAGTCTAAATGCTAAACCTGTCCTAATAATTTTACTACATAATGTAATTTACTGGCTCTTCACAAGCACTCTAAATTATACAATATTATATGCTTAATTTATGCCTTTCAGCTTACATTTTCTTTTATTTATTCTTAATATAATACACATACATTATAAAAAATAAACTATTATCTTAGAGGTCTACCTCTTCTTCTTTTCGAGGCATTATGACAAAAAAAATAAAGATTTTTTTTTTTTTTTGAGGATGCAAACATTTTAAAAACAAAATAATAAGTGCTTAATTATTATTATTTATTATTATTATTATTTATTGGCCTGTAAGAACCCGGAAGTTCATGAACTCACCGACTCGGCTTCGCCATCGTTCCCTGTTATGGGCACTCTCCTTCCACGCTTGACCATTCGATCCGATCTCCTCAAGGTCAAACCTAACATTGTCCTCCCATCTCCGTCGCGGCCGTCCTACCGGTCTCTTTCCTGTTGGTCTACCGTCAATAATTCTATGCACGGTCCTATCGTTCCCCATTCGCGCCACATGTCCGGCCCATCTTAATCTTCGCGATTTGATTACTCTCACTATTGTAGGTTTGCGATATAGCTCATCCAATTCGTGGTTATGGAGTCTCCTCCATTGTCCTGCCTCCTCGTCATATTTACCTCCAAAGATGCCCCTAAAAATTTTATTCTCGAATACGCGGAATTTGTTTTCCTCCCGTTTTGTGAGAGCCCATGTTTCGCATCCATATAGAACAATCGGCATGATTATGGTTCTATTGACACGGATCTTTATGTTACGTGATAGCAGTCTGGATTTCAGCAGTTTACTGACTGCGTGCCAACTCGCGTTGCCGGAATGCAGTCTCTTGTTAATTTTCTTCGACATTTCGTTACTGGCCGTCAGTATCGTTCCCAGATATTTAAATTCTTCAACTTTTTCAAATATCTTACCTCTGACGTTTATATGTGTTATCTGAGGTCCACCTGCTCTCGACGTAATCGTGTGTTTTGTTTTGTCTTCATTTATATCTAGGCCCACCTCTTCTGCCGCTTGCATGATGATTTCACAGTTTTTACTAACATTCTCTAGATTATCGCCCAGAACGGCGATGTCATCCGCATATGCGAGGACTTGTGTGACCCCGTTCAGGGATGATCCGGCCATGTTGTCGTCTTGTACCTTTCTGATGACATACTCGAGCACAAGGTTAAAAAGACACGGTGATAGACCATCTCCCTGCTTTAGTCCGTCCCGGATTTCAAATGTTTCTGAGAGGTGGTTTTCTATTCTGACTCGCCCTTTGTTGCCGTTCATGCAAATTTTAATGAGGGCGGCATTTTTTTTTTTTGGGACTCCCAGCTCAACTAGAATATGGTAGAGTCTCTGCCTTGCGACTGAGTCGTAGGCTTTTTTGAAGTCAACGAACAGTTGGTGCTTAATGAAAACAAAAAAGATAAAATAACAGAAGTTAACGGGAAGGAGGGCAAAGGAAAAGGAAGGGAGGAAGCTGCGCCAGAGCTGAATATTATATCTGAGGACGTGAAGTCCTTTCTTCGTTTTGGAGCCACCACCAGTTGGGGTTGGTTCGGTCTTTTATTGATTTATCTCTTTCACTGATCACCATACTGAATCGAAGTCGGTCTGGCCTATTAGAGATATCACTATTGTGGACAATTCGTTTATCCCTAGCACCACGGAAAGCGTGGTATATAATAGGTATTCCACCCTCATCTTGGATTAGACCTTTTACGTCCAAGAAGAGGAACGCCTCTGGGGGAATGAACCCGTTTTGGAGGGTACTCTCCAGATACATATCGTTCGGATAATATGCTCCCGCGATAAGATTATTTACACTGCACATTGCCCTTGCAATGTGGCCACGAATAATTTTTATAATGAAGTTGTCTATCCTAGTTAGTCCTGATTTATCATACAGGGTTTTATTAGGGTAAAATTTCTGCTATCGTGACTCTGGTGTTCTATTAAGTCCGAGGCAGGAACGCAAACACTGTCTCTCGAACACGCGAATCTTTTCCATGTAGAATGGGGATATATTGTACCATATTGGACAGCCATAGACCAACACTGGTCGGATGAATGCCGAATATGAAATTATTTTAACTTTTGGATTGAGAATGCTGCTTCGGAATAGACTTTTTGTGGCAACAAATGCGTTTCTTGCTGCAGAGAGAGTGACTGCTATATGTTTGTCAAAGTATAAATACTGATCAAGCCAAATACCGAGATATCTGACTACAGTTTTCACTTGTAGTGGGAGATTATCATTCCCTACGATAGAGAAATTTTTCCAATTGTACTTTGTATTCTGAGAGGCCCTGGTTCTTAAAAGGATAGTCTCGGTTTTGTGGAAATTAATTTTTAGTTTCCAGTCATTACAAAAACGTTTTATTTTATTGAAGTCGTCCTGGAGAAGTCTATTGATGACATCTATTTTCTCTCCTGTTCTGTATACCACAATGTCACTGGTGTAAATATTAAACAGAATTGGAGAATTCACCGCCCCTTGTTGTAAACCGTTTGTAATTTTGAAGGTCTTGCTTGAGAATATATCTCCGCATTTTACCACAAATTGCTTCTCCGTTATCATTTCATAAATGTTGTACAATAGATAATGAGGCATTCTCAGGTTTTCTAACTTATGAAGAAGTCCTTCTAACCACACGGTGTCGAAAGCCTTTTCAAAGTCAACTAAGCAGGCACCTGTGCATTGGCGCTTTGTCTTGTTCCATTGAATGTCGGAAACAAGCTTTGACGCGGCATGCACCGTACTATGTCCCGCTTTAAAGCCAAACTGGTTGTTGGGGATGATTTCATTTTCATCACACCAGTTCATCAGTACTTTGTTTATGATCTTCTCGAAAACCTTGCTGATATTTGGCAGCAAGCTAATCGCGCGAAGGTTGGTTGGATTGGTCCTGTCTTTACCCTTTTTAGGGATGGGGTGGACTATTGCAGTTTTCCAGTGGGTTGGATAGTATGCCTTATTTAAGGCGTTGTTGAATAGCGTAGTGTAGATGTTTACTGCTTCAGGAGGCAAATGTTTTAAAACTACATTTGGGATGCTATCTATCCCAGAAGACTTTTTGCTTTTGATTGACTTAAGGATGTTCGTAAGTTCATCCTTACTCACAAACATATTCATATTCTGATTACTCCTGGGGGAGTCCGCTCTGTTATTTTCACTGAATGTGGTAAAACTACGGTTTTGGTTCCTCCAGGTACTAAGTTGATTTCTCAGTGAGCTGTAGGTCTGGAATGCGTTGTTTTCGAGGATCGTATTGCAGTGAGTGGATTCGTTCACTCTGTATACTGCTTCGAAACATGCACCAATTGAGTTCACTTTGTCTTGCGGGTCTTCGACTAATATTACTCCTTCGTTGGAGTTGATATGCACCGGATTGAGTCCTGAGTTCAGCATTGCTTGATAATTCTTAGGAGTCCGTGGGGCTCGCAAATATGGAATGTCATTGTGATCTTTCTTTCGAAAAGTTTTATTGATTTGTGGGAACATATTCGATCCGCTAGCTTGAATGGCTTGTATTTTGTTCTTCCACTCTTCATTTATTCTTGAACGGTAATTGTCACGGATCAATTTTTGGAGATTTTTGATTAGGGACTTAAGTGTTCTTATTTCCTGACTATTTGGGTCGCTGAACTGTCTATAAAGTCTTTTCAGCTTTGAGAGCATAATGCTCTTTTGCTTATACAAAGCGTCAATTGCTGATGTCCTGTACTTATTAGTATAACCGTCGGTATGGGGAACTTTAGGTATGGAACGATTCATTGCATTGGTAATAATATCGTCCAATGTTGTTAAGTAATGATCGATTTCGTCGTTATGGAGGTTTCTAATAGTCGGTGGGTCTATGGCACTGTTACGAAGTTCTTTTTTTATTAATCGATCAAAGCGTGACCAGTGAGCTTTTCGAAAATTGAAAGAGTGGATCTGGTCGAACTGCTCTAGTGAATATTGTTCATTTGGGACTTCAATTATGGCTCCAAATCCGTAGTGATCGCTATCGTAATCGATTGTGCGAGGACAGTTTCGCGTAGTTAGATCTGTGCCTGGCAAGTTTATTCGATCGTCTATCATAAGTAAATCCAGAAATGAATTTCCTTTAGGATAAGACGGTGTACTTGAGGCGTACAGTTCTAATCTGCGCTCGATAGCATTCATTTGCCACCAATCATATAAAGCATTGCCTCTTGTGTTCGTGGTTAAGTTACCCCAAGCACTATGCTTGGCGTTGAAATCACTCGCTATTAGGAAATAGTTGTTTTCCGAGTCTAATTTCAGGTGTCGAAATAGCATATCAATTTCATTGATAAATTGCTTACACTGGGTAGCTTGAGGGGCATAAATGGAGACCACATACAGGTGCTTTTGGCTTCCAGCACCTGAAATTTGTGTACTTCTGTTATATAAATTACCTTATGATAAAGACCTTTTTTAATTAAAACTGCAACCCTATCCCCTTGAGTAGAATGTGGCCTGTCACGTCTGATTATCTTATAGTTTTTATAGACAATTTTGTGCCTTTGGTTTAGCTTAGTTTCACTAGCCAAAAGTACATCAGGGGATTAGACTTCAAGCATGTTGCCTAGATTATCTCTTCTGTCTATGTGTATTAGTGAATTTACGTTCACCGAAATAATTTTTAGTTTTAGTTCAGTTAGAGGGTCGAAGATTTTGATGGAAGGAGTTATTTGAAAACACAGCCGAACAGAGCATATCTATTCAGGCAATTTGTTCCGTCAGTATTTTTTGGAAATTAGCAAATTGTGTTTACATGGCCGATATCATATTTAATATCTCAGGTTGCGCATCTACTGCCGGTATTCGCCCATTGGTATGTGAAGATTCCACGGGGACTCGTTGCATAGAATTGCCCGTGATTTGTGCATATGATACACGCGGGGCAACGAAATTATTATAAGAACGAGTTTTAATTTTTTTCTCTTCTGCCACTTGCTTTTGTTTTGATTCCCACTTTAACTTCATATGTTGAAATTTGGGACAACCCCTAAAATTTGCCGTGTGTCCTGTATTTTTACATAGTACACATGACAGTGTTTCCCTATCCGGAAGCTGTTCCTTTCCCAGCGGACATTCGCCCATGTTATGGTCGGCGAGGCATTTTACGCATCTGAATTTCATATTGCAGTTTGATGCAACGTGTCCAAGTCTTTGACAGCGCATACATTGCAGTACGCGCTCAGATTTTCTAATTTTTTCCCAACTTATAATTTAGTGGCTTAGACATTTTATATGTCTAAGCGCATCAACTTTACTATTAGGACTTAGAGATACAATGTAGAAAGGCAATTTGCGGTTGCACTTTCTAGAATTCGCAGTTGAAAACGGTTTTACACCTGTAAATTTTAAACTAGCTGTTTCAACCGTTTTTAATTCCTCGAGTATCTCCTCTGGGGAGAACGAAGGATCAACTCCTTTTACGAGTATGGAAATTGATTTTTCTGATTTTGGGGTGTACGTGTAGTACTCGGTTTTTGCCCTTCCCAAAGCAGACTTTACTTTATTGTAACCTTCTAGGTCGTCGCACAAAATTCTAGTTTTTTCAGCACTAATTCTTTTTGTTTTCAAATCTTTACAAGTCAACTCACCCAACTTCATTATATCTTTCGCTTCAATGTAACTGATGACAATTCAATGTATTTTTTCCTTTTTTGGTTGCTGTTGTTGTTCGTCCTTGGCTGTCTTTGTCTGTTGCAGTTGTTTCTGATTCTGTTGTTGGGCGTCCTTTGTTTCGCTTATTTGTAGCGAATGTTGTTGCTGCCGCTGGTGATTTGTTTTTTGCTCTCTTTTTGCTTCGTTTCATTCCGTCTTTTGTTTCGCTCTTCCAGGGCTGCTCGTACTTGTTTGGAAAGTTCTTCGCGTTTTTTGATGAGATCAGCAATTAAGCTGTTTAGGTCATCGTCTCCTTCTGGAATGTTTGACTCCAGTATCTCCAATTCCTTAAATTTGTTCCCTGCTCCTGAGTAACAAGTATCCTTGGCAGGTACATTTTCTTCTGTGACGGTTTTTTTCATCACATTTGATTTTTGTCGTTCCATTGACAGGTTTGAGCGGACTTTATTTGCCACTGGGCTGTCATCTATAATTGATACTTCGTTATTCCTTTTGATAATTTTTTTAATTGTTTTTGAATTAGCGACTACACATGAGTGTGCCATTTTTAATTCGACGCTCTTCGTCTTGCCCATTTTGTTTTCGAAACACACACACACTCGTTTCTGCCGAACTGCGAAAAACACAGTTTATTCACGAATTCACGCACACACGCACTCGATATTCTTTGTTTTAGAGCTGCTCACCGTCTTACGATGTTTGTCGCTTGACGAACGACGAGCGAATGAAGAAGAAAAGGTGTCTCCCGCACAATTACCGACCGATAGCATTACTGTCTGTGTTATCCAAGATGATGGAAAAGGTCATCAAATTCTAAACGATCGTTAATACGGATTCTGTAGCAGGTAGTTCACGGCAGACTTTTTGACGAGAAGTTTCAGGGCGATCTGTAATTTAGTTTTTTTTTTACAGTGCCCGAATTTGTCAGTTCATCTCAACGGAATTTTGCGATTTTTCCTGAATTTTCTTCAAAAACTCAATCGCGTAAAGGTCGCTGAAGACGTGCTAGAAGGAGTCAATTCCGACCTCACATTCATAAAACGCATTATAAGAGATCATAAGATGAGTGTTTACGAGTTCGACATGCAAACCTGTTATAAAAATCCGCAGTGGCGCCTTCCAACTGAGCCGAAATCGAAAAAAAAAACCACTTCAAGATCGATCAAAAGTCTAGGTTATGTTGACTGTTTTCTTTGATTATCACGGTATTGCGCACTTAGAATTATTGCCAGAAGGTCAGATAAATAAAGAATATTATCTGGGCATGAGAAAATTAACTCATCGAAAAGGGGCAGGTGGAAAGAAAACGCATGGAGTTTGTCTTCCACCATCTCACAAAAGCTATCATTGTGAACGAATTTCTCAACAAAAGACATCAAAAAAGCACCATATTCACCTGACATGGCTCCGGCTGACTTTTTCGTTTGTCGACAACACAAATTACCACTTCCAATCGATAGAAAACATATGTAAAAGAGTATTTGCGGCGAGAACTCAAGTCGATTCCGGAAAATGGGCACTGTTAACAAACCGAAGGGCAGATCACGCTCAAACTTCACGTCAGAATAGAGGTCATTTGTGTCAACTAAGCGACAAAAGGAATGTTGACAACCCGTTTAAGTGGGGTTTCAATTCCCGGTACTTTTTGACAGAATGTATTTCGTCGTACACAGGTTGGAATTTCGCAATAGGGATCCTATGATCCGCGAAGCATGGTGTCGAGCTCAAGATAATCGGAGCGGTCTTTGTTGTTTGCAATTAAATTGTAAAACAGTTCGAATTTTTGATAAATGCATCCTTAGTCTGGAAGAAAAGTCCCTCGATACGAAATCTCATCAATCAGTAGATTTTAGTCGGTAAAATTCGGCATGCCTCTGGATCGGTCCAGAGATATTTTTTGAGGATTTACGCCTTCCTATCGAAACGAAAACAAAAGGAAAAGAAAAAAAAACAATGTATATATATATATATATATATATATATATATATATATATATATATATATATATATATATATGTATATATATAAGGTGGCACAAAATTAATCACCCTATCGGAAGATGTTATAATTTTTGCAAATGGCATCGTACGTCAATCATATTCAGCATATGTCAACTAGACAGCTGCAGAATACAAACAGACATGCAATGGAGGGCGTGTGGATTACTGTCAACCCATCCTTAATCTCAACTTCGAAGAGGACGCTTTTGTATCGAAAGTCATAATGAGCGACGATACGCATTTCCACTTAAACGGTTACGTCAATAAGCAAAATCTTGGTTTTTGGGGCACTGAAAATCCGCATGTGATGCACGAAGAGCCATTACATCCACTCAAAGCCAATATGTGGTGCGACGCTCACGGCGGTGAAGTGATTGCGCCGTATTTTTTTGAGGACGAAATCGGCAATACGGTCACTGTTACTGGCTAAGGCTAGATGGCCGTGATAAACGACTTCTTACTGTCGGAATTGGATGAGCGGGGCTTGGTGAGCATGTGGTTTCAACAAGACGGTGCAACCGCACACACAGAACGAGCCACAATGGATACTGTGAAGGAAGCGTTTCCTGGTCGCGTAATTTCCCGTTTTGGCGATTTGCCATGGCCAGCAAGATCCACCAGATTTAACCATCCCAGACTTCTTTCTTTGGGGCTACTTGAAGTCGCGGTTTTATGCCAACAAGCCTCAGACAATCGCAGCCCTTAAGGAGAATTTTCGACAGAAATGCAACCAGTTATCACCGGAAATCTTGCGGAAAGTCATGGCAAATGCGATATAACGGGTAAAAATGTTTATCAACACTGGCGGCAGCCACTTGACGGATATCAGTTAACACAAAAAATTGTAAAGGTCCAAGAAAAGATTTCCATCACTCATAATTTTTTTTTTTTATTTAGTAAAAAATTAATTCAAAAACAAAATGGGATGATTAATTTTGCGCCACCTTGTATATATATATGTACATATATGTATATAAATATATATACGTACACCATATCGTCAGGTATATAAATCCGCACCTGGGTATTGTAGAATAAAATACACTAGAGAAAGGGTTTCTTTCAACGTCCGCCCCAGTATACCAGCGGCGCTCTGTAAAAACACTTTCGAAAATTGTCGGAAGAACATAGAAGGTGGAATTTCATTTTCCAAGTTTCACGAGCGTTTTCTATGGGAAATTTTCTAACTTTTAAAGACAAAAAAAATCGTATAGTCGATCTAATTTTATATCCCCCCTTAAGTGCCGATTTAAAAACTTTGTTTAGGATCCTGTTAGCTCCAGAAGCTCTTCAGTAGTGTATTCTTTTGAACGCTGCCGACAGCGCTTGTATAGGCTCGGTTTTAAAGTTTATTATAACTGTTGTAGTCCGGCGCCGTGCTTCCTCGGATGAGGGAAGAGCGGGGACCTTTCTCCTTTATTTATTATTCTGCTGTCTTCAATTCGCGTTTCATTTATTTCAATTGATAATTAATTAAAGAAAAACTATTTCTTCTCTTTGATATTCTTTAATTGTTATTATTAATTATTTTAACTTTCAAACAGATACCGCAAACTCAAAAACTCTAACTCACAACTCAAACTAAACTAAACTTAAACTGATACTTCTCAAAACTTAACTCTTCTTAAATGACTTCTTACTCCTTCAACTCCAAAACTAAAAACTGATTTTTTTCTATTCTATTTTCTCTCTGACTTTTCACATGAATCAAGACGAAAATCCAAGTTATTATGTTTTGAATAATTAAAAAGGTGCAGGTTATTAAGTGTGCTGTAACTGGTAATATTGTGAATGTTTATGAATGGTATGTATTAAGTGAGAATGTAATATATGTTAAGTGAAGTTTTTAAGGATGTGTTAGGAGATTCAGTGTTAAATTTAATAAGGGTAGTATTCTGGAATACAACATATCGTGCCATTTCGTGTTAGGTTTCCGAGGAAAGAGATGCTCTACTATTGAGTGCAGCAGGTTGGAACAACTCATGTGCGGATCTTTATGTGATTTTAGTGTTGGCTGCGCTCGAGGGGCTTATGTTATGCCTATTCACAGATGTTTCTGAAGTATCTCACCTTGCTATTTGTTATAGCAGCTCTAAGGTCACACTTTGACTTTTTTGAATTATCAAAAGTCTTGGTAGTCCGATCTTCCCTTGATCTTTGCATCCTACGGTGGGATTGTAAACTCTGTGCTGTTAATGCTTTAATCTCGTTCCTCCACATGTAACATGGTTTTCTTCCACCAGTGGGTATTCATCGAGGCATTGGTACGTCATACGCTGTGTTCACCACGTCTATTAATTAATGTACCATTTGCGTCGCACTTCCTTCGATTGGACCTCACAACAACTTAAAATGAACCATCACCAAACACGCTGTCCCTCCATTTGTGATCTATTTGGCTCCCATTCCTTCCACCAAGTTTCACTATTATGGGTTGGTGGTCATTTTGGGTGCATTTTTCACTGAACTGCAACTTAGCTGTCCTTATAAGTCAGTTCGAGATGAAGGTGATGAGTATTACCAATACTAGGACCCCTCTTCGTCGTCTTAACTTATCCTTTGTGCTGGTTGTATTATGTATGTATGTATTAAGTGAGAATGTAATATATGTTAAGTGAAGTTTTTAAGGATGTGTTAGGAGATTCAGTGTTAAATTTAATAAGGGTAGTATTCTGGAATACAACATCCCACCCTTCTTCGAGAAAGAAAATTATCCTGGAAGAGAATAATTTTCTAGTAACTATATATTATTTTAAGAAAGACTTGGATTTTCGTTTAATTACAGTACAATGGTTTTCAAAATTAATCTTTCATCAAAGGTTACAATAATCAAAAAGTGCTTAATACTAGAAAATTAATCTATTTACATTATATATTAACTAAATTTTTCCAATAATCAAAAAGTTCTTAACACTAGAAAAATAGTCCAAAATAGTCTATTTACATTATATATTAACTAAATTTAAATATTTCTCCTTGGAACCTTTTCTTTTCTTATCCAAAAATCATTATTACTTATTATATTAAATATATAATATTAATATTATTGTTTCAAATTTCTCATTTCCGTATATATATTAATTCCAAAATTTCTAATATATATATTACCAATAAAATTTTCTTTCTTTCCTTTTCCGTTCGAATATATATTAATTCCAAAATTTCCAATACATATTACCTCTAAAATTTTTTTTCTTTCGTCCCCCTCATTACCTTTTTTTTTTTTTTTTTTCATTTCCGTCATTTCCTACAATTGTTAGATTATTTCATATATATTGAATAATAAAACAAAGGCCATTTGTTATGTGTTTATCTTTTCCTTAAATTTATGGAAAATTTTCCAAAACCTTTTTGGGCCTATTACTGTGATGATTGAACAAAGATGATTATTACCAAAAATCTTCTTGAAAAATGATCTTAAATAATTTAAATGACGGTGTAACCTTTTATTTTTTTGTATTTTGCATTGGAATAAATTTTTATTGTTGTTAAAAAAAACGTCTAATGTATTTATATAGTTATTCTTTACAATTCCTATTTTAGTTAAATTATTATTTTCATTTTTTATTATTTCGTGTTTGAGTAATTGTTTGTGTTTGTTTTCGTTGTTTAAAATATTTATTGTTTTCGGCTTAGTGTTGTCATTGTCCATAGCTTTAACCGCTGTCGGAACGTCTACCTTTTCAGTCTTACTCACTGCTGATGGATCGTTTAGTTTCTCAGTCTCATTTACTGATTCGTATAGTTCTTCAGACTTATTAGCTGTCAGAACATCTTGGTTCCCAGTCCTATTTGCTGTTTGAACTATTTCTTCAGTTATATCTGCTGTAGAAACATTTAATCCGTCAGTCTTTGCTGCTGAAAAGATTTGTTCATCAGTATTAGCTGCTGAACTGACTTGGGTTTCGAATTTTATTGCAACTATTGGGTCTTCAGTCTTTAACACTGCTGAATGTTCAGTCTTTGTTGCTGAAGTGCCGGGGTTGTCTATTGGGATAGCCGAAATATAAGGGATTTTTGGTTGTATATTTTCTGAAATTTCCGAATTTTCAGTCTTTAATACTGCTGAGTTCTCAGTCTTGGTTGCTGAAGTGTCTGGGTAATCAATTGGGATAGCTGAAATATTAAGGATATCAGTCTTTAATACTGCTGAAAATTTCGCATTTTCAGTCTTAGTTGCTGAATTATTTTTCAGAATTGCAGTCTGAATCGGAGTCATTATATTAGGGTTTGGTTTAACTTCTTTTATATTTGTATTTATAGCTTTATTGGAATTAGTCATACGGTTAGGATAATCATAAGCTGGTTCAAGGTAAATTTGGGTAGGAGTTTCATTAAATTTGTCGACATCTATTTCCAAAGATCTAATGCTGTAAATAGAAAAATTTTGTTTGTCTTCCATAAATTTTGGTTGGCGTCAGGCCTCGTTTTCCGACTCTTGCACCCGAGAAAAGTGAACATTTTGCCGATCGTTTTGTCTATTGGTGGTCCTAGAATTTTCACCAAAACGATTTTCAGAGTTTGTAGGATTGTTTCGGAATGGGTTACGCGTTGTTGTACCTTGTTGGTAATTTGTTGAAGACGCTCCATTCCTAGATATCTTGTATCTACACTCGTTCTCAGTGTGATTATTTCGTCCACAGAAATTGCATAAAATGTTGTATTCCCTTTTTATGGGTTGTCTATTCGGAAAAGTGGACTGCATGTTTCGATAACATGTGTCCTGTGTATGCCCTGACTTACCACAGGTTTGGCAGACTATACGATTGAATGTAGGTTTTTCATTGTATTGATATGACCTGGGAGAGTTGTCCATTCGAGCAGCATGTGATACTACATGTGCAATCGACTGTTTTAAATTATTTCCCCCATGGACTTTAGCTAGTATCTTTAGCTGTTCGTTCATTAGTCCATCTTCAAATGTTTGTACGGCCAATTTTTTGTTTTCTTCAATTAAGTATTCCCTAACCACCGCGTCTGCTGTTATTTCACACGTGGCAGAGTTTAGAGTCCTTAGAGCATTCGCGACTCTATCGCCGTATTCCCGGACGGTTTCTCTGTAGCGTTGTTTCAGAGAAATCAACTCATTGTGTGCCGTCGACCGAGATTGCTCCTCTTTATATTCCGATTCTAATTTTTCTTTTAAATCCTCCCACTTAGCGATTTGGCTATACCTAATCAGATCGTAAGCATGACCCTCTAGTCTATTTTTGACTAGCTCTAAAAATGTCTCGTATATATCCGGGTCTGCCTTCTTTAGGGATCTAAATAAAACGTCTCCCCCGGAAATAAATTTACCTAAGTCGCACGGTTTCCCATCGAAGGTAGGGACGATTCTGAAAACATCAGAAATTCCGACAGAAAGAGCCATTTCAGGGGGTTTAATGTGTATCAGTTGATAGTGGATTTGTTCTTCCCCCTGCCTAGCCGCCTGTCTCGTGTAATATGGACTCGTAATAGTGAAAATTTAAAATAAAAGTCGAAAATTCGTTATCAATTCTTAAAAATATGGTTAACTTAAAAATATGGTTATGAAAAAATTGGCCTTTCTTTTGGTTATTCAATATATATATATATATAGGAAAGAAAAATAAATTGGTCCCAAAACTGAAAAGAAAGAAAATTCGACGAGAAAGAAAGAAAAAAAACGGAAATGTCTTCGAAATACTGAAATGAGAATTTGCAAAGAATATAGATAGAAATTTCTATCCAAAAAATATTCTATTGGGATAAGGAGAGCTTCCAAGTAGAAAATATTCCTAAAAAAAGTAGAGAGAAAAGTCGCTATTTAAAAAATTCTTACTCTACTAAATGTTGTCGTTGTACTGTTGATAGCAGTCTTGAGTGTTGCTCTTTTTTTTTTTCTTCAGTTTTCCTTAGTTGTTTCCTTTGTGTGGTTCTTTTTCTTTTTCTCTTTAAATTTTTTTTTCCTTTTCCGCCAGGCAGACTTCACGTCCTAAAGTTGATTTGCTTATCCTGGTCTTGGCTGCTTTCCTTTTTTTTTCTTTTTATTTCGTTGTTTTATGTCGGGGTTTTTTTTTTCTTCTTATTTTGGTTTGGTTATTTCTCCTGTTTTTTTCTTCTCTCTTTTCTTCTTGAAATTTTTTTTTTCTTCTTCTTATTTGGTTATTTCTCTTGTGTTCTCTTTTCTTCTTATAAGCAATTTTTTTTGTTGTTTTAAATTTTTGTTTACTTTGTTTTTCGTTGTTTTATGTTTACTTTTTTTTTCGTTGTTTTATGTCGGGGTTTTTTTTTCTTCTTATTTTTTTCTTGAAAAAAAAAAATTTTTTTTTTTTTGTTTTTCTTCTTATGGTTTGGTTATTTCTCTAGTGTTTTTTTCTTCTCTCTTCTTTGTTTTTTCTTGAAAAAAAATTTTTTTTTTCTTACAAAAAAATTGTTTTTTTTTTTTTTTTTTCTGTTTCGGGATCCCGTTATCTGGGCATCCCACCGCTGCCACCAGTGTTGTAGTCCGGCGCCGTGCTTCCTCGGATGAGGGAAGAGCGGGGACCTTTCTCCTTTATTTATTATTCTGCTGTCTTCAATTCGCGTTTCATTTATTTCAATTGATAATTAATTAAAGAAAAACTATTTCTTCTCTTTGATATTCTTTAATTGTTATTATTAATTATTTTAACTTTCAAACAGATACCGCAAACTCAAAAACTCTAACTCACAACTCAAACTAAACTAAACTTAAACTGATACTTCTCAAAACTTAACTCTTCTTAAATGACTTCTTACTCCTTCAACTCCAAAACTAAAAACTGATTTTTTTCTATTCTATTTTCTCTCTGACTTTTCACATGAATCAAGACGAAAATCCAAGTTACTATGTTTTGAATAATTAAAAAGGTGCAGGTTATTAAGTGTGCTGTAACTGGTAATATTGTGAATGTTTATGAATGGTATGTATTAAGTGAGAATGTAATATATGTTAAGTGAAGTTTTTAAGGATGTGTTAGGAGATTCAGTGTTAAATTTAATAAGGGTAGTATTCTGGAATACAACATATCGTGCCATTTCGTGTTAGGTTTCCGAGGAAAGAGATGCTCTACTATTGAGTGCAGCAGGTTGGAACAACTCATGTGCGGATCTTTATGTGATTTTAGTGTTGGCTGCGCTCGAGGGGCTTATGTTATGCCTATTCACAGATGTTTCTGAAGTATCTCACCTTGCTATTTGTTATAGCAGCTCTAAGGTCACACTTTGACTTTTTTGAATTATCAAAAGTCTTGGTAGTCCGATCTTCCCTTGATCTTTGCATCCTACGGTGGGATTGTAAACTCTGTGCTGTTAATGCTTTAATCTCGTTCCTCCACATGTAACATGGTTTTCTTCCACCAGTGGGTATTCATCGAGGCATTGGTACGTCATACGCTGTGTTCACCACGTCTATTAATTGATGTACCATTTGCGTCGCACTTCCTTCGATTGGACCTCACAACAACTTAAAATGAACCATCACCAAACACGCTGTCCCTCCATTTGTGATCTATTTGGCTCCCATTCCTTCCACCAAGTTTCACTATTATGGGTTGGTGGTCATTTTGGGTGCATTTTTCACTGAATTGCAACTTAGCTGTCCTTATAAGTCAGTTCGAGATGAAGGTGATGAGTATTACCAATACTAGGACCCCTCTTCGTCGTCTTAACTTATCCTTTGTGCTGGTTCCCAACATAATTTAATAAAAAGACAAAGAATTAAACCCATAAAATTAAACCATCAACCATCCGAAGGCGAATGTGAACTCACTCCAAGTGCATTCAACAATTGTCAACATCCTCAGAAGGCGTCGTATTTCTCTGACATTGATTGATAAAAAGACAACACCCGTCAGATTAATTATCATTCTAATGTTATTTTTGTCGTTGAATTTTCACGGAAGCTAGTCATTCGTTTCATTTGATTGTATTATATAAAAAGTAATTAGAGTACAATAAATTATAAACTGTTATAAGTACACCTATTGGCCAGTAAATAATTTTACTAATAAGTTAATGATTAGACACTTTGTTTTACAGTTTTGGTTTTTGAGTATTCTTTTTCTTTGCCTACTTTTCGTCGGATCGGTGTTATTATCCTTGTTCTCAGATGGAACTACGATCCATGACAGAATGTTTTTTTCGTATACTTTTTTCTTATTGATTTGTAAAGTAAATTTGTAACAATTTTCTCTCCTGGGTTGTTTGTGTGGATCCCCATTACGTTTCATATATCGTTGTTGCACTTCAAAACGAACTTTTCTAAAATAACATATTTAATTTATTTTCTAATTTTAATCTATTTTCGAATTTTACTACTCGTCCACACTTGAGCAGCATCTCACGGGGTGGTCCTAGGGTGTAACACCGAGTGTGAGTTTGGTGTAACATTATCCAGTTCCTCTTCTTCCGCTCGTGTTTTGCTTTAACATTTTAGGATTCCTGCACTTCCTTGTTGTGCGCCCATTTGTGGTTTCCCAAGAATGTTTGCCACTTTATTCTACGACATCAAATCTTCAGTCACTCAAAATACTCAAAAGATTTTACAAAAACCTTGATATTTCCCGTGCACACTTTTACTTTCATTTAAATGGCAAGAAAACACTTTCCTGCCGGCAATGTATTGGTTTATATATTCTCTTTGATATCTGGTCCATTTCTTTCAGGTACTGTAAATCAGAAAGTCACTCCAAATTAGGGCGGCTAACATCTATAAAACATACGAATCTTGTAATTTAATTAACCATGGCATCCGATATATCAGCAATTACAGAATACTGTAAGAATTCCATTTGCTACATAACTATTGATGTACAGAACTCCAAAGCCGATCAGTGCTGACAACAGTTTCACCCACCCCCCTCAACAACCTAAGAACATCATCAAATTGAGGTGCTTCCCTCATAAAATCAATTATTTGCTCTCTTTTCATTCAAGGATCCCTTCTTCTTTGGTACTAATAATGTTCCTTGGTCGAGTCCCTTTGCTCCCACCACTGTCCTGACTTTGCACAACCACATCCCGACATTGTAAATGCTTTCTTTTAAAGAATATTTCAATTCTTGATAACGAAATTATTTCTGTATTTATTTATTGTACCTTGTAATGCTCTTCGACAGAACGACCATCTTATAATTGTAAGAGGGTGAAGGGGGCAGGAGAACGACTGTAATAAAAGTTCAAAGGGCTACGAAACAATGCCAAGAAAAATGATTCTTGACTGACAGCATAAAATAGTAGAGATAACCAAAATAATTATGAGCAAAGAAGATAGCACTAGACAAGGATGAAAAAAAAAGCAAAAAAAAAAGAAGAAAAAAAGATAGACAACGATAGACAAACACCGAATTTTATGACAGGACCCACACTAATTATTTATCCTTGCTGCATTCCAGAATGAAAAATTCAATAAAAGCTACGACAAACCATTCGTTTGATGCGGAAAATTGAAAGGCCTTGAATGGGAGAGGACAACAATTAGGCTGCGTGGGTGATGTAAAAATGTGAAATATGTTGCAATACCACGAAATTGTGAACGTAACGAGTCCCATTACTTTCGTAATGTAGTGTAAAGGGTTGTATTAAGTATTTTGCGGATCATTTGGCACGAAAGGGGTCCTGTGGTTGAATTCTACCAAAGTGCGGTTTGCTTTTGTAACGACCCAGTTAACATGGTTTTTGGGGAGATAAGTTTCATTCGAACAAATTATCCAATTTTGTGTTTGGGGGTGCTTTCTGCAGGCGACAGACTTCAGTAGTTGGGGAGATGTAAATGTGTGACGAATTCTTGGAGCCCAGCATATACTGTAGAACGCAATATATTATGTGAAAAGTTTTCTTCAATTTAGAGTCTTTTCAGCTTTTTGTTATTTATTCGAAAAACTCGCAACAATTGTGGTGTTTACGGTTTCCATTAAATAACTTTCTGTATATCTCAAATTGACGAAGGTAAAAGTGGCAAATATTAATATTATCAAACATGGAAGGAGCAGAGGAAGAAAAAAATGGCTGGAAACCGACTGTCTGTGTTATGCAGGGTTGATTTCGACCTGATTAGTATTCGCTTGCATAGTTAGTTTGTTATAAATAGGGATACAAGGGTCTTTTATTTTTTTGTGATTTTTCCTTATTCTTTGAGAAGCCATTTCTCAAGATAATGTTTTCAATAAATTTTTCTAGGATTAAAGAATATGAGCCAATTAGACGAATTATCTTACCACGGGGACGGTGAAGAAAAATTCTTCGTTTCATAATCCTTTTGCTAGATAAATAATTGATTTATTTACAAATGAGTCGGAAAACAATTACACTAAATACATATTTGATCTACCTTAACAATAGTCTTCCTTCATTTTTCATCTTTCCCTTAGAAAACAGTATCCGATTTTCATCCTTATGGTTAATTTGTAATATTTTGTTGCGGTTAATGTCAACTAATAGAACTAAAGCTTCATAATAGTCATTCCCTTGTTTCTAACCTTTTTTCCACTTTATAATGTAAGAGTGTTGGAAGTTCAGTGGTGCCCCCTACAAGCTCAGTTAATCACGAGATCTTTCGCTAAGCAAAGAAGCAATATTCCTGTGTATCTTATGACTGTGAGGCATTTTCATGACACATAATTCTTAAAATAAAATTTTGTCTGGCGACGCGAATGCTGGATAAATCACTTTTCAACATTTTTTATTTCCGTTTTTTTTCTTGGATTTTAAATTACAGGCTAGACAAAAAATTAGTGTATTCTATCTTAATTATCGTATGTTATAACCTACTGGTCCTACGCGGGCGCTCCAAGCTAAACTTTGCATGTCTAATGTACAATTTGCCCTTCGACGACAGAACTTTGTTTTTTTAATAATGTTTTTTTAACAACAAAAAAAAACTAGAAGAACCTTGTCAATTTTGTTTTTATTTACTTAAAATTAACTTGCATATATATATATACATATACATATATATATATATATATATATATATATATATATATATATATATATATATATATATATATATATTTTTTTTTTTTTTTTTTTTTTTTTTTTTTTTTTTTTTTTATGTAATTGCTGAAGAACCTGATTTAATATAACTTAAATGTTACTCTATCCTAATCCTAGAAAAGCTAAATCTGTGTAAGCTGGTTGATCCTGGAGTTACTTTGCCGACTTTGGTACATAGGTTTTTATTTGCAATTCAACCACCAAAACTATTGGTGCTGTTTAATAATGTCATCCCGGTCTCTGTGGGAAATAGCTCTATTGAACCGCAAAAGTTCTTCTTCGGCGCGCGTGATTTCTCGATCGTAGCACAATCGCCCGTCTACGGAACATCTACCTACATGATAAATCAGCGGAACTGTGGGGGTGAAAGTTGGTGTGCCGATACAGGAGCACGGATTCACCCCCCCCCCCCTCCCCCTAACACTTACGTCGTCAAAAATGGTCACCAAAAATTCCACCACCAAAAGGAAAGAAATGAAATGCTCTGGTGTAGTTTAATTAGTTTTTATTTGTTCTTTTTATTACGAATTTACACTTTTAAATTTGTTCCAGCGTGCACACGCTACGGTAGTTGAATAACGACTGATCCCAATTAGGGATGAAATTTTGGATTTAATTTTGCACACAGGGCAACCAATAGAGATCACGCTTATGCTCTCTCATACGCCCATCGAGGTATGGTGAATGTGTTAATTCGATAGTCGACGAACATGGGAGAATGAGAGAACAGAAACACAAAGTACTATGATCTCGGGGTGGGTTTGGTTGTATGTGCATGAATCAATGCAGCTCTGAGGGTAGCCCACTGACCCAATTCGGTGAATGTGGCGACCTCAGCGTGCATTGATCTGTAGGGAGACAGAATTATGGAGGATAGAAAAATGTAGCAGTTGCTATTCACATGCGAAAAGAGATCATTGATCCCCAGCGGATAGAGTGTCTGGGGGAAAGTCGAAGTGACGCTACTTTGGCTAGGGTAATATTATCGTTGGAAACATGCCATGGATTTCAATAATTACCCAAGCCATTGCATGATTATGCAACAGCGTCGTTTGATTCAACTTGTTGTTGCTAACCATAGGGATTGGAATTTCGGGTGGAAATCTCATGGTTAGAGGACTGGAGTTGCCGTATGGCAGAAAGGTAGCTGCATTCAATTATGCATTACTTGCATAGAATAATGAATGCACCTATGCGTCTGTTATTGCAACATGCTTTTCAGGTGAATAGATAACTAGGAGAAATTGGGGTTGGTGTGACGCGCTGTTAGCGGTCGAAATAAGGCGCAAATAGTAGGTTGGTTCTCCATGTATTTAAAGAACCCCCACAGAACTCCGGATTCCTCCTGTACAAGACCGTTCATATCAAATTCGAGGAACGCATCTGGTGGAACAAAGCCATTGCGGCCCACCCTCTCAAAATACAAACCATTTGTATAATAACCTCCGAAAATTAGGTCATTGGACGCAACTATTGCCCTCGCAATATGTCCTTTTGATCATAAAATTATCCGTCCTATTTATGTAGGCTTTGTTATATAAGGTCTCATCTGGATAATACCTTTTGTTGTCAGATTCCGGTGTTCGATATAATCTGAGACAAGTTTTAAGACATTTTCTTTCGAACACCCGAATCTTTTCCATCATATTTGCACCTATATTGTACCACACTGGGCACCCATATATAATCATGGGCCTGACTAGGGTCATATAGTATATAACTTTTACCCTGCTATCAAGTTGGCTATTGTGAAATAACCTCCTTGTCATAACAAATGTTTCCTTGGCCTTGACCAAAGCTTCCTCAACATGTCTGTTAAAATGCAGGCACTGATCAGTCCAAATACCAAGATATTTAACTACACTCTTGGTTTCCAGTTTCTGTTCATGCGGTCCCATTTTCTTGTATCATTCGTGGCTTTATGCAATGAGGTTCTAAATAGAAAAGCTTCACATTTCTGGAAGTTTATCTTAAGTTTCCAGTGGTTGCAGTATTGCTGCATTTTATCGAAGTCGTTTATGATGTTTATGATTTCAATTTTCAGGGCTGTTTTATAAATTATAAGATCGTCTGCGTACGCAATTGCGTGGGGAAGTGCCCTTAATATGTCGCTAACGTAAATGTTAAAAGGAATCGGAGAAAGTACCGCCTCCTGTTGTAAACCATGCTTGATATTATGCGATATACTGGAGGTCACTTTGACAGTTTTGACCAAAAACCTCCTGTTATTTAACATATCATAAAGTATATAGACTTAAAGTTTATACATGTGTGGGGGTTTCTCTATTCTACATGAGAACCAACCCACAATTCCAACCACAATTCCTACCTAATTTCGACCGCTTTCAGTGCGTCATACATATCCATTTCCCTCATATGTTATTCACCTGAAATACATAATTTCCCCAAGGACGCATAGCTAAACACATTATCCCATGCAGATAATGCATAATTAAGTTTAGCTACAATCTTCGCCACACGGCAACACTATTGCTCTAACCATGGGATTTCCACTGGAAATTCCATTCGAATTGGTTAGCAACAACCAAGTCAAACCAAGCGACGCGGTTGCATCATCATCCATTCGCTTGGGTATTTACCAACATTCCATAGAGTTTTCTCCACGGTATTATATCCCCAGCTGACGCGGCGTCCTATTGACTTTTCCCAGACCACCCATTCGCTTGGGATCAATGATCTCTTTTTGCAGGTGAATAACATTCAGCTAGGTCCTCCTCTCTTACGTATTTCTGTCTGTCCACGGTTCAATGCACTCTAACTACACCATAGCCGTACCAATGGGTCAGTAGGTCGTGTCAGTAGCTGCATCTGATACCAGCACACACAACCAAGGCTACCCCGAGATCACAGCACATCATGTTTCTGTTCTCTCTTTCTCCATGTCCGTCAATTACCCCATTAACAAAAGTTACTCACACTTTGACGGGCGTGAGGTTGAGCGAGCAAAGGCGTGGTCTCTTTTGGTTGTCCTGTGTGTGGAATGAAATATGAATTTCACCCCTAAGTAGAGTTAGTCACCATTGAATCATTGTCACGGTCAATCACGCCGCCGCTCGCGCTAGAGTCACTATCCAACCTCAGCAGTGTACACACGCTACGCTGCATCCAGAGTCGTTTTTTATTGAAGATCGCTCGCGGACGCTACTTACTCAATCGCCATCGCGTGTGCACTTGATAGAGCCATAAGTAATAAACAAAATTCTTTAACAAAATATCACAAGTGTATAAAATAGATAAAACTCTAGTTTAAACGAAAATTGAAGAATAAATCAAACAAAAAAACTGCACCAGCGTGTTTTCAATTGTTCCTGTTTTCCTGGGTGAACTATTTTCGTCAGAGCAACATCGTTGGGGATTTAGTGAAACTGTGCCCATGACCGGCACACCAACTTCAACCCCCACACATGCCTTGTCTGACAATCTTGTAATATAGCCCTTGAAGCCAAACGGTGTCGAAGGCTTTTTCCAAGTCGATTAGACAGGCACCTGTTCATTGGTTCTTCCATTTATTCCATTGTATGCCGGAAACCAGTTTAGCTGCGGCTTCCAGTTTGTGTTCATGCGGTCCGACGATAACCAACTTTCGCCAGGTTTTTCTTGTGTCATTCGTGGCTTTATACAACGATGTTCTAAATAGAATAGCTCACATTTCTGGAAGTTGATCTTATGTTTCCAGTCGTGATATCGCGATACTGCGCCGCAGTTTATGATTTCAATTATCGAGGCTATTTTATAAATTATAAGATCGTCTGCGTACAGAATTGCGTCGGGAAGTGCACTTAATATGTCGCTAACGTAAATGTTAAAAACAATTGGAAAAAGTACCGCACCCTGTGGTAAATCATTCTTGATATTATACGTTATGCTGGAGCTCATTTTGCCACTTTTGATTACGAACTTCCGGTTATTTAACATATCATAAAGCATATAGAGTAAAGGTTTATACATGCCTTGTCTGACAATCTTATAATATCATCCTTCATGCCAAACGGTGTCGAAGGCTTTGACAAGTCAATCATTGGTTCTTGCATTTATTCCATTCTATGTCGTAAACCAGTTTAACTGGGGCATGTATGGTTTCATGACCTGCCTTAAAGCCAAACTGGTTATTTGCAATAATGTTGTTGTCATCAACCCATTTAAGCAAAGCCTTGTTTATGACTTTATAGCCTTTGGGATGATAGTGAAGAACGTGTGATTCGAACTGACGCTATGACAGTTACAACCACCAAAAATTGAACCAATGCGTAACACATTAGGCTACTGGCCGTGTTTTGAATTCGATTTTTAAACTCAAGTATATTCAACTGATGTGAATTGTCATGTTATCGCTATGGTATACGGCTCTGATGCATTTTCATATTCGATTTTCGTTTCAGTCTTCTTCACTATTTGGATGTGTAATGTGTCTGTTAGAAACGCCACACTACTCCCCCCTCAGTAACTTACAATCAGCTTCATGTGCGAACGACGGGGCGAACGAGAGAACGCCGGAGCAGGCGAGTGTGCCAGTGCTATATGCGGAAATCGTGATCGGGTCGTGGAGTTCTATTTACTATGGGAAAGTGTGTGCTGTGTGTACAGATCACGTCGGTGAGTCAACACTTTGGCGGATTTTTGTCTTGGTCGAAAGTGTTCCACCGAACACTATCTGCAAATCGAACACGGAGCGAATCAGCACAAATAAAACACCAGTTCTTCTTTTGGAAACGCTCTTTTTATTGTTTATTTCTTTTCGCTTAATCGTCTCAGATACAATCTTAGTATTTTGTTCTTTTGGGTAGTATGTTACAAAATAAAACACAAACTTCCACCACGCCTTGAATTGTCTTAAATTTTGACAATATCCTTGTTTATTTCTGTCACGTCGTATATTATCTTTTGCTTAGTGTTTCCAGGACAACTACACAAAACAAATGGTGAAGTAAAATTGCACACGCTAGGAATATCACGAAAGTGTCGCGACGAGGAATTGCAATGCGTTGAACGTCGGGTATTAGGTTTATGATTTTTGCCTTCAGTGGCAGTTCGGTCAAATTTCTTAGGTTACTCGCGTTTTTTGAAAGGTTTAAACTTCAGATCGACGTTGCTTTCTCATTTTATTCCGTCGCGCGTACCGATCCCCTGGCTGGGTTCACTGTGACGAATACTGGAAGTTTTTATCTCCATTTCGAATTTTTCATCCCCTTATCCGGAAAAGAGAATTTTCATCTCCATTTTCGTTCCCATCATCTTATCTGTAAAAACAATTTCCAACATGATCATTATTCTCGTTCTCTTATCTGTAGGAGAAACTTTTCATCTGGATTCATATTTCCATCTTCTTATCGGAATCTTCTTTCGAAGAATCAAGCGTACCGCCACTTCTTTCTCGGTCCTTTCATGAGATTTGTTTGCGTTACATATCTGGCTTACGACAACAAGAGCTTTTGTGTGCTTCAGATGGATAACAAAGGAACCGTGGGATTTGGTATCGGTTCCTAGATCCTATTCCCACTGTCTTTTTGTTTCCTAATGAGTCAAACATACCTGGATCTCCTCCTTCGTTATTAATAGGCTATTAGCCCTGTTTTTGCCGTTAATAACATTTGCCAAATTGTCGTCATTAAATTCGGTAAAACCGAGATTCTCAGATTACAAATTTGAAATTTCATTTCGAAGGTGCAAGTGATTCAATAGAACTCTGTTTTCAAGTCGTAGTTTCGGTGGATGCTTTCATTTACCTTGTACATTTCCTGAAAGACAGCTCTCACAGTGTTCGCCTTTTCTAAGGGTTCTTCTATCACGAACAGTTCATTACTGAGGATAGTGTTGTTCGTATCTTTATGAAGCCTGGTTATCCTTTATGATGTCAGGGACTATCATACGCTTTGATAGCGAAACGAGGGAGTTGACATTTATAAGGATAACTTTAATGTTGGGATCCATTTTGAAGCGTAGGTCTTACATATGCTGTGAAAAGGAGTGTATCCCTCTCACCCTCGGTTGTTAGTGTTTCATATCGGGATCGAATATCCTCAATCAAGCGGGAAAGACGGAGTTTCTCGAGCATTGAGGATTGCCACTTTGGAGGCTTTTGTGCCGCTGCTTGGATTTGTGGCGTTAGATTGGCCTGTATAGCGGATCACTTAGGGACTTGACTATGTTTTTGGGGGAGAGGTGGTGGAAGAGTTTTCACATTCTTTGTTTGGACTCCTTTAACTTTATCAGCGAATATAAATCCATTTTGGGTGAAATTTTCTGTTGCCTGTGTACCGAAATTTGACTTGTTTAGCTCGAGTCTCTTTGGATCCCTCGACTATATCTTTATATTTAGGACAGTTCCTGTAACTGGCCGGGTGTCCTTTCCTACCGTAGTTGCAGCAAGTTGGCAACGTAATTTCATCCTGCACATTTGGTGTGGGATAATATTTTACTGGCGGGAGTTCGCACATTGTTATGAAATACATCCAAGACAACTTTCTGATGCAAGATTGGAAGCGACTTTGTCCGATTTATGGAGTCTATGTCAGTCCCCGGAGCAAGGTGTACCTCCTATGTGTTCACCCTGTATATTTTTCTGCTCTCGCATCGTTAACCTTACAGAACATCTGTCGATCGTAGGTTACGATTTTATTGAGGCTTGGACTAAAGGTGTTTGCCTTAAAGTGGGAGATTCCTTGTTGGTTCATATAACCGGCGAACTCCTTTAGGTTGAGGTGTCGTGCAAAGACCCCAGGTTCCTGTCTCTATTTTAAACCAGGTGGATTCTGCTAAGTGGATGTACAACATACGGCGTTGAGGCTATGCTATGGACTCCTATTTATACTACATTCTTATCGTTACTTATTGATAAAAAGTTTGGCGTCCCTTCTTATGATTCATTTTCTGTGAGAGAGCATGTGATTGGGTCTTATGGCGGGGATGCGTTAACTTCCCTCTTACCTCATAAGGAATTTCCCCGTTTCTTGTAATTCTGACAGATTTTTTTTTTTTTTTTTTTTTTGTATAATTTGTGGAATTTTTCTTTGTTCTTATTGATATAATGAATTCATTATATCGTTTACGAATTTTGTTCTGTATTATAAACATTGTCATACAAACGAATGCTATTATAGTTGTTACCATTCCCCTTAATATATGGTGTTCTTCAATAGGTATTAAGTATATTTTAGGTTTTTTATGTTGGAAAATGCGTTGAGTACGATATCTTATCTATTTGAATATTAATTCCATGTTCATGAATTATAAATTGTTGTATCGCCTCCTTTATGTTAAAGTATTTGTGTTGCAGTGTGCAACAGGTGGCGATGAGAGTATTCATCGTAATACTTTCGTAAATAACTCTCCATCCTCTATACTAGAGGTGTTAGCTTGTGTCACAACCGATTAGCTCAATGTTGATTACATCAAGCTGTGACTTAAGAACTAATAGGGCGAATGCAAGTGCAACAGTACTGCTCTTGATCGAAAAACATCACAAAAGCCGTGAAGAAAAGCGGAGCGACGATAACGTTGTGGCAAAGAACAAATAACTGATCTGATGGGCTGATAAAGGTTCGAAAACAAAGACCAAGGGAAGTAAGCGGCAAGCGAAGGCGATAACAAATAAAAACAAAAGATCGAAAAAGGGGAATAAGCCGAGATCGAACAAAAAAGTACGAATTAATATCAAAAAAGTGATTTCCGAAATTACAGTAGATTTGTGTAGCATCTGTGTTTGCTTTTCGGGTGTAATAAGCACGAATTCAATTAACAGCGGTTGTTCAACAAACCAGAAGTAGCTAATCAGTGCTGGATCGGTTAGTCGCGCCCGACGAAGGAAAAAATAGAAATATCCCAAGTTTTTCGATGTCGTGAGTGCTCGCTTTCGCACCATCCCCGCCGCAGATATATTCTCCCACAGGAGCCGGACACTGGATCATTTACGGACTAGCACTCATCGATTGAAGTGGTGATTATCGATTCTACATCAAGAAGTTGTATTGTCAACCAAGTCAGCGTTCACTTGCCTCAAGCAGAAGACCACAACGTTTATTTTTGGATTTCAACGCGATCAACTGGACAAGCAACTAACCACTACGTTTGCGGAACAACGTTCAGGAAGGTCACTACCGCTAACAACAGGCCTCACGGAAACCGACATTGTCATCGTTCAACAACCGGCTTTTGCGTCGAATAATCGAACAGAGGAATATAGATTATGTGTGTGATGGTTGGGAGACATTCTTGAGCATCTTTCGAAACTTAGCTGATGGACTCGGTCGAGAAAAAATAGTCTCTCAGGGCGCTGACTTAACGCTATATGTTTTCCTGTCCTGGGAGAAGTAAAATAACAAAAAATCAAAGATGTTACTAAAAAAAGTGACTCATCATCCCTTATAATATCATAACATCAACCTATAGCACTTAATATCTACACTGTTAAGAGGTATTGTATATTAATCGTCAACTTCCAAAATAATTGGAAAACAAAAATCTTCTTAGTTATTTCCAATATGGGTTTGTGGGGGTTTCCATACTACATGGACAACAAACCCACTGTTTCCGCCTTATTTCGACCGCTAATAGCGTGTGAAATCAACCCCAATTCCTCCTACTAACCTATTCACCTGAAAATCATGTTTCCAAAAGGACGCATAGCTAAACTCATTATTCTATGCAGACGATGCATAATTGAGTTTAGCTACCTTTTTGCGGCAATTCCATTTCCCTAACCCATTAGAACGGCATAGTCTGATCAAACGACGCAGTTGAATAATCATGCAATCGCTGGGGAAATTATCAAAGTATTTAATTTAGTTCCCACGATCAGTTTTCCCTAGCCAATTCGGCTGGGATCAATGATCTCTTCTTGCAAATGAATAGCTACAAAACATTTTCCTCTCCTTATCAATTTTATCTTCCCACAGTTCAATGCACTCTGAGATCACCACATTCACCGAATTAGGGCAGTGGAATATCCTCAGAGCCGCATTGATACATGCACACAAAAACCAAATCCACCCCGGGATCATTGGACATTGCATTTGGGTTCTTTTATTCTCCCTTGTCCGTCGACTATCGAATTAACCGAAGCGTTTATCTTCCTCGATGGGCGGGGACATGAGAGAGCGGAATTACGAAGATGATCTCGATTGGTTACTTGTGGTGAAAATCAAAAAAATCCCATCTTCATCCCTAATTCCAAGAGTCGCTTCACATCCACCACCGGTGCCGGTCACGCCGCTTAACGAGTCGTCATTTATCTACAGTGTACACACACGTTTTTCTTTTCTGAGTCGAGTTCCAACGAATATAACTGCATGTTAACATCTTGGTTTAAAGTTAATTTCGCGGTTTATCAACTAAATTTAAATATATAGTAAAGAAGTTTTGTAAGTGAATTCAGTCGCTTCAAATATGTGTCAAATCGGAAGGGATTTCTTCTGAACAGTAATAGTGCGGACAACAAATTAATAAAAGGTGTAAATAAAAGAACAGAGCTTTAACAGCACTTTTGTAAGTGAATTCAGTTGCTTTAAATATATGTCAAATTGGAATTGCATTTCTTCTGAACAGTTTTAGTGCGGACAACCAATTAATAAAAAGTGTAAATAAAAGGATAGAGCTTTAATAAAAATCAAAAACAACGAACAACTAAACCAACGTTTTTTTATTCCTCCTGTGAACAGTTTTTCGGTGGACAAGTGTTGGGGGATTAGTGAACCAAGTGCCCGTGTCTGGGATAATACTTCGAACGCCCACAGGTTTGATAGCGTCAGATCCCCAGAAGGTGAAAAGTGAAACCTGTCCATCCATTGCGTCGGTGTAAGCAAGCCTTACTAGATGTCTCAAGATTGTCCGACGAAATCTGACACTTAGTCATAATGCCTACATTAATTTGCTAACGAGTTGACGTAACGAAATCGCAATTCAAGTAGTTCAAGTAGTCAAATTTGCATTTCGTCGATGGGTATTTTTTAAACTTTTTTTAATATAAAGATCAGTGAGTTTATCACTATCCCAATCAACTGTGTTAACACAAGTGCCCATTCTCGACCAAACATTTGTTTATTCCACGGGTGTTACGTCAAAGAATCCTTGACGACACAAAAACCCATCAACCAAAATGTGTAACCTAATTACACATTTTGTGTAGACAGAAATATTATTAAGAACAAAACTCAAAAGGTTACTAACTACAAAAATTCAAAGAAACGTAAAATATGGAATAACCAAATTAGAATATAATGTATATCACAACATATGTTACCTAATTGCACATTTCATCCAGATGAACAAACTCAAAGATAATTAGCAAGAACTCGTGGAAACACGAAAATGAATATTACACTAATTGCAATATAATATCCATTCTGATAAAGATATAATATTGGAACGTAGAGAAACAAACCTAGATATAAGATTTTATGTTAGAGTAAGTTAAGTTTACAAAACGGCACTCTGAAGAGCAGACGTTTTTTAAATTCGAAATTAAATAATGTAGCGAGCTTAGGGTTCGCTGGATTAATTATTTTTGAATAAATAAGAGCCGTTAAATTGATTTTTGAATTAATATAACACTTTATTAGTCCGTTAATCACAACCGTCACTTTTACCGTACACAACGATTTCTTGACTTATCGCTTCCGTACTTATCGCGTATTTTCCTTCTTACTTCTAACTTGAGACTTATCCTTCCGCTCTGCGTGCGACGTATTTATACCGTTTTTCCTTATTCTGATTTGGTGTATCGTTTCCGTCCGTTCCATAGTCTTGAATGTTCTATTCCAGTTTTCCAGTACTTCCTACAATAATCTAGTACTTTGTTTCGGACTTTCTCGAAGATTCCAGTACTGATTGTCATATGCGTCACACTACCCTCCGCCTAGATTAGTTCGTCCCGAACTAAGTTCACTGATCTCCTGGGTTAACAAAAGTAGCCAGTCGGTCACGATGTACCACTTTCATCTTGGCGTTCGGTCTTCGCTGAATCCTATAGACAACGTCGTTAATTCTTGTGAGAATCTTATACGGTCCTTCCCAATGTTGCTGCAACTTCGGAGACCTTCCTTTTTGCCGATGAGGGTTATAAAGCCATACGTTATCGCCTGCATTAAATCTGGATGCGTTGGCTCGAACGTCGTACCTTGTTTTCATCCTGTCACTGGATACCTTGATTTGCTTTCGAACCAAATGATGAATCTCATCGAGGCGATTTCTCCATTCGGCTACGTAGTCTTCGGTCTTGTCTATGGCGTCTGGAGGTATTCCGAATCGCAGATCGGCTGGTAATCGTATCTCCCGTCCAAATATAATTTTTGCTAGAGAATGGTCCGTCGTGTCGTGATTAGCCGATCTATAGCTCATGAGAAAGGTTTGTACATATTTGTCCCAATCTCTTTGGTGATCACTAACGACCTTCGATAAATACTCTTTCATTGTTCGGTTGAACCTTTCGACCATTCCGTCTGACTGCGGATGTAAGGGTGTGGTCCTGATTTTCCTTACGCCCAGTGCCGCACAGATGCCTTGAAATATCTGTGATTCGAAATTTCGGCCTTGATCGGAATGAAGCTCACAGGGAACTCCATATCTGCTGATCCAATTATTGATTAGCTGCTCAATGACAGTTGTTGCTTCTTGGTTTGGAATTGGAAGGGCTTCTACCCACTTGCTGAAGTAATCCATGATAACTAACATGTATTTGTTGTTGTCGTTTGTTTTTGGAAATGGTCCTGAGATATCAATCGCAATTCGCTCGAAAGGGGCACCCACGTTGTACTGCTTCATAGCGCTCCTTGGTTTTGCCGTTGGTCCTTTGGTCGCAGTGCAAGTTGTGCACTTCCTGCACCAAGACTCAACGTCATCTCTCATGTGAAGCCAGTAAAAACGAGATCGTAATTTTGAAAGTGTCTTATTAACTCCCAAATGTCCACCGGAGGCCCCGTCGTGCATTTCTGTTAGAACCTCTTTCACTTTTAATGATGGGACTAGAATCTGCATTCGATGGGATTTTCCGTCCGCGGCTTCCCATTTACGCTTTAGAATTCCATCTTCCACCAGCAAGGAATTCCATTGTGCCCAATCTGCTTTAAATGTTCCACTCTTGTCGGAAATATTGTTCCAAGTTGGCCGCTCGTTCTTTTCTTTGTGTAACAGGATTAGTGACATATCTTCATCCTGAAGTTGAGCTTCGCGTATAGCATCACTCGTCCACCCATCTAGTACTTCTACTTGTACATTTCATAGGTCGTACGCCTCTTCTTTCTCTTCCGCTCTATGACAATGTTTACAATCTGGCTTACATGGTCTTCTTGATAGAGCATCAGCGTTATTATGCACCTTCCCTTGACGGTGGGAAATTTGGAAATCGTACGTTTGAAGTCGTTCGATCCATCGAGCTATTTGTCCTTCCGGATTCTTAAAATTTAACAACCATTTCAGGGCGGCTTGATCCGTCCGAAGGTGGAATCGACGTCCGCAGAGGTATTTATGGAAATTCTTAACGGCTTCTACGACAGCCAGCAGTTCCTTTCTTGTTGCGCAGTAATTTCTCTCTGGCTTAGATAGAACTCGACTATAATATGCGACAACTCTCTCTTTACCATCGACTTCCTGTGACAACACTGCTCCGATTCCTGTGTTACTTCCATCAGTATCCAATCTAAATGGGCAATCCGCTCTTGGGAATGCCAATGTTGGTGTCTTACATAACTCGGCCTTCAATGTGTTGAATGCTGCCTCACACTTGTCTGTCCAATTGAATTTCTTGTCTTTACCCGTTAGTTCATGTAGGGGTTTTGCCACATTGGCGAAACCTTTAACAAACCGTCGGTAATATGTGGCTAATCCCATAAAGCTTCTCAGCTGCTGCTTGTCTTCTGGAGTAGGCCACTCTCGGACGGCTGCTATCTTATCAGGATCCGTTTGAACTCCTGCAGATGAAACGATGTGTCCCAGAAATTTTACTCTCCTTTGGAAGAATTCACATTTCTTCGAATTGAGCTTTAAGTTGGCCTGTCTTAGTCGTTCGAAGACGGAGCGCAGATTATTGATGTGTTCTGGTAAATTCCTTCCAACAACGATGATATCGTCCAAGTACACAAGACACCGCTTTTGAGGTCCAATGTTGAAAACCACTGAGCTCCAGAAAGGGTATCTAGTGTGTCGTCGATTCGAGGAAGCGGGTAACTGTCTTTCTTCGTAACGTCGTTTAACCGGCGGTAGTCGACACAAAATCTAGTTGTCCCATCCTTCTTCTTGGCGAGCACTACCGGCGAAGCCCATGGGCGCGATGATTTCTCGATGACTCCTTGCTCTTCCATATCTCGAATCATCTTGCCTACTTCTGATTGTTTGGCCAACGGTAGTCGACGAGGTGGCTGTCTTATAGGTCTTGACTCACCCGTGTCAATGCGATGTTTAACTATACCGGTGCGACCGAATTTATCATTTCCTGTCACGAAAATATCTGAAAAATCGTTCAGGAGTGATTCAACGCTTGTCTTTTCTCCATCTGTTAATCCGATTTTCTGGGGCATCAGCCTATTAACCCAAGGGGATGCACCAGAGGGCTTTTGAATTGAATGATCCTCTCCCCTTGTCTGAATTGAACTTATCATTGATACGGGTGCACATTCTGCGATTACTTCTCCTTTTCTTATTGTGAACGGCTCCTCGGACGCATTTAGTACTCTGACAGGTACGATGTGCTTCTTCGCGTCGATAAGGGCTTTACCAACAATGATGTTCCCCTTACGCTGATTTTGTGCAGCTTCGGTGATATAAAATCGATTGTCACCGGGATCACTCTCGAGACTGGTGCAAATTACCGAGTCTGAACGAGCTGGGATCTCATCCTCCTCACGCACATAACATTTCAGTCTTCGCAATTGTTCGTCCTGCAGTGTAATAGCAACCTCCAAGTTACCAATTCGCAATGTTCTTTGCCCGATATCTAGAACAACTTGATGCTCCTTCATGAAATCCATTCCAAGAATGCATTCGTCCGTAATATCGGCAACCAAAAATTGGTGTGATATGGGAATATTGCCCAGTACTATTATGCTCTCGACTTCTCCGTAGACTGTAGAACATTCTCCTGTAGCAGTCCTCAAAGCGTATCTTCTATTTTTATTAAGGGCAATTTTGCCCACGACATCCGGCCGAATTATGGATCTCGTTGCTCCAGTGTCAATTGTCACTGTTGTTGTCCTTGCATTAACAATCGTAGTTACAACCAAACTTTGGTTATCCCGTTGGAGTTGTGATACAGTTACGATGCTGGGGCTGTACATTTCACCAGGCGACTTTCGCCCCGTAAAGTCTGCCCTCACAAGTTTCCCGAGCTCTTGGCCTCAGGTTGGTCCGTTGATAGTCTCCTCTTATGATTAGCGCATGAACAACAATTCTCACTTGATGTTTCATTCATTCGTCGACGTTTCCTACAGTCAACAGAGATGTGACCGACTTCGCCGCATGTCCAACACTTCATATCAGGCCTCAGGGTTCTCCGTTGTACATGCCCGATTCTTTGGCAGGAACATTCCTCGACGGACATTTCTCGGACTCTATATGTACTCCTGGTGGCCAGTTTAGCAGATTCATAAGCCAATGCGAATGCCAGTATTTCATTAGTCGTCTTCTTTCCCGCCAAACGAACGGCCTGTTGCAAGTCCCGATCTTGGAGTGCGTTTATAAATGCATCCATTGCTACCTCGTTCAGAAATTCTTTAGTCATATTTGAATAAGACAAGTTTGCCAATCGCTCAATTTCTGCCTGCAACTGTTGAAGATTTTCTCCAGGCTTCTGCGTTCTGCTCCTCAGTTGCATGCGGTAGACCTGCTGCATGTGGTTGTCTCCATACCTAGCTTCAAGGCCGTCTCTTACCGCTTGGAAATGAGTTTGCTTCTCTGCTGGTATGGTTTGTAGCAATTCTGCAGCCGCCCCGCGGAGTGACAAGATTAGTGATGTTGACTTTTGCTCATCCGACCACTTATTATAATTGGCCGCGGCGTCAAACTGCCGTATAAATACGGAGAAGGGTCCCGTTCCATCGAATGTTGGCGGTTGCATCCTTGTAACTTTGTAGTCATGTTGATTGCTAGGCGATGTCTTATTTCTCTCAACACACTCAAGTCTCTTTTCGATTCGCATTATTTCTTCGGTGACTTTTAGATCCAGATTTTCTACTTCGTTTCGAATTTCTGACTGGATTTCTTCCTTCAAGTGTTGAAAATTACATTTCATCCACTGTGTTTGAGCATCCAATTTTGCATTCAGATCTGCAGCTTGTGCGTCGAATTTTGAATTTTGGACATCCAACTTTGCCTTAACATCTGCAGCTTGTGCGTCGAATTTTGTCATCATCATCCGGAACATCTCCGAAATGTCTAACAGTGGCGAACTCTTCTCCGTTACATTGCAACCATCTTGACTCGCTGTTTCTTCTCCATCCGGACAGTCTGGACCAATCGTAAAAACATATGTGTCGACATCAATACCCTCTTCCTCCATTGCTGCTTGCAGACGTTGTCGAAGAATTTGCTTCTGTCCTCTTCTATCCAGATTCCGATCCTCAAGTTCCTTCTTCAACTCAGGAACGCGAAGATCCTCCAAATGTCGATCTGACACCGCCACAACACACTTTCACACACTTATTCACTTAAACAATAATTAATCCCACTTCTGACACCAATTGTAGCGAGCTTAGGGTTCGCTGGATTAATTATTTTTGAATAAATAAGAGCCGTTAAATTGATTTTTGAATTAATATAACACTTTATTAGTCCGTTAATCACAACCGTCACTTTTACCGTACACAACGATTTCTTGACTTATCGCTTCCGTACTTATCGCGTATTTTCCTTCTTACTTCTAACTTGAGACTTATCCTTCCGCTCTGCGTGCGACGTATTTATACCGTTTTTCCTCATTCTGATTTGGAGTATCGTTTCCGTCCGTTCCATAGTCTTGAATGTTCTATTCCAGTTTTCCAGTACTTCCTACAATAATCTAGTACTTTGTTTCGGACTTTCTCGAAGATTCCAGTACTGATTGTCATATGCGTCACAATAAAATATAAATTTTATTTAAAAGTGTTTTCCTTCATTTCACTCAAGTGGAGTTTAAGAAAACATAATTGACGCAGTCGGTTAACTTATCATTCGAAGATGATAAATCGAACATATAACTTACGTGATAAGTACGGTGAATTATTTTATTAAATAAATATAAAAAAAAAAAAATAGCTGAAATTTAAAAGTGCTTCAAATCGAACGAAATTCACAACAAGGGTAAGAAGAACCCCACCTCATCTCTAATTGCAAGCCGTACAACACCAAGAACACCACTACAAAGGAGGAAGTAAAAGTGAGCAACACTTATTTTAAATATTAGATTTATAACATATTCATAAATTCATACATTGTACATTTATATTCATAAATTCATACACTGTACATTTATAAATTCATACACTGTTTAGAAAATAAGTTAGTTTCATGTCTTTTGGTTTTAATTAGTGCTATTGAGAAAGAATACTTTTTAAATTTTAAAAATATAGAAAATCTATTTACAAATCAAAAAAAAAAAAAAGTCTGACGAAATACTGCCAGTCGAATTAATAAGGGAAGGCGCGAAAATAAAAGAATTTCACGGAGATGGAAGATATGACTTGTCCTCCTTTATAATGGACGTAGAGCTTATCCTGCCACTTTTTAATGAAAACCAAGCGTTGAAAATTTTCATTTATCAACGACATGTCCGCAATAAAATTCAAGGAGTCGCTCTCCATTGCATAAGGACATTAGGACCTAATCCCACGTGGGAAGGGATAAAAACAGAATTAATTAAGAACTTCGGAATTCGGGAAACATATCACAAATTGCACCATGAAGCGGTGACATGTAACAATTCATCCGTAAGCTCATACTATAGGGATCTCCGGAGAATATTAGACAAATTAAACGGTAAATACGAATTCGATGAAAAAAACCTAGCGAATTTTCCCCAACGTCGAATGAATCCCTTATACTAAAAATATTTTTAAATGGAATTAACCCCAATTTATCAAGTATAATTTACAGTAGGAACATAGAAACACTTAGAGAAGCATATTATACTTTAGAAGAAACAGGAATGCTTAGACATTATAACAAACCAAATAATTACGAAAATAGAACAAATAGACCTAACAACAAAAATTTTAATAGAAATCAATACCCCAGACATAATGACTATAGAGAAAACCTACAAAGAGGCAATAACCACCCAACACATTATTACAATAGAAATAATACATACCAATACAACAACACATACGAAAACAATTCTAGGCAAACTAGACAAAATAATCACAATACATACGGAAACAATTCCAACCAAATGAGACAACATAATAACAATAACTACAATACCAACAACACATACCATCACAATACAAACTGGAACCAAAGTTTTCCGAATAACTCTAATCAAACAAGACGAAATCAGACAAACTGTACAGGCAGAAATTACACCCAGGCAAGAAACAATTCGGTTGAACCAATGCAAGTGGACCATATCTACAACACAAATCAAAACTTGGACCATGAAAATTTTCAAGTGACCAGTTTAACAGGAACTTTACCAGTAATCGAATTGAAAATAGGTAATGACAAATTAAAATGCCTAATAGACACAGGGTCAACAACCACTTTTCTAAACTCAGACAAACTGCCATATTACAAAAGAATAAAATTAGAAAACACAATCCCCTGTAACACTCTTAACGGACAAATCTCAATAAACACTGAGATAATAACACCATTGCCAAACGAGTTCAATGAGAAGAGCTATATGCGTTGGAAATTAACTCCTTTTTATAATAAACCATTCGATGGACTTATAGGTCAAAACCTACTCAAACCTCTGCAAGCAATAATTAACTTAGAAGAGGAATACATAGAAATATATAACACAAAAACGAAATTCATTAACCTAAACTAAAACTAGAAAAATTAGAACGCGAAGACATGAATAGGGAAGACAACAGGGAACTACGAAAATTAATTAACAAAAATAGAGATCTCTTTTACCAAGAAGGACAAAAACTTTCACATACTCACGAGATCCAACATGAAATTATAACCTCTGTAGAAAAACCTATATACTCAAAAATATACAGATATCCCCAAATACATGAAACAGAAATAAATAGACAAATAAAAGAAATGTTGTCACAAGGTATTATCAAAGAAAGTAATTCACCATACAACTCACCATTATGGATTGTTCCGAAGAAAATCGATAATTCTGGTGAAAAGAAATGGAGAATAGTGATCGATTATAGAAAACTTAACAAAGTTTCTATCTCAGACAAATATCCAATCCCTAACATAGACACTATATTAGAAAAATTAGGGCGATCACAATACATCACTACCTTGGACCTTGCGAAAGGATTTCATCAAGTACTAGTCAAAGAAGATGATAGAAAGAAAACCGCATTTTCAACGCCTCTTGGACATTATGAGTTTATACGAATGCCGTTTGGACTCAAAAATGCCCCTGCAACTTTCCAAAGATTAATAAATGCAGTTTTAAGAGAGCACATTAATCGAATTTGCGTAGTTTATCTGGACGATATTCTTATTTTTAGTACGACCTTAGAAGAACACACTGTAAATATAGAAAAAGTGTTCAATAAACTTAGAGAACATAATCTGAAGATTCGAATTGATATGTGTAATTTCTTTAGTCGAACTACAGAATATTTAGGTCACACTCTGACAACAGAAGGTATTAAACCTAATATGAATAAAATTGAAAATACGCAGAAGCTTAAATTACCGGAAACCCAAAAACAAATAAAATCATTCCTGTGAATGACCGGATACTATCGCAAGTTTATTAAAGACTATGCAAAGGTTGCCCACGGTATGATAAAGTATTTGAAGACAAATTCTAAAATTGATAAAAAAGATCCTCAATATACAGATTCATTTCAGAAGCTTAAAAGATTGCTCATGAAAGCACCAATTTTAAAACATCCAGATTTCAACAAAAGATTTAAGTTGATAACGGACGCCAGCGATTTTGCTTTAGGCGCAGTCCTTACACAGGACAACCACCCACTAAGCTTTGCAAGTAGAACTCTAAACGACCATGAGAAAAAATACTCCACAACGGAAAAAGAACTTCTTGGTATCGTTTGGGTCGTTAACTACTTTCGCCCATATATTTATGGTAGAACTTTCGATCTATTCACGGATCATCAACCTCTCAAATGGCTCCAAAGTAAACATAAAGGGAAAGATATAAACCCTAGATTACAAAGATGGTTGCTTAAACTTGGAGAATACGACATAAATATAAATTACATTAAGGGCACAGAAAGCAAAGTTGCAGACTTTCTATCCAGAATAAATGCAAATACAGGAGAAATAAATGCCATAGATTTAGAAGAACAAAATGATAACATGAGCACAGCTGCAACAATACACTCACAAGAAGAAGAACAAAATGATCATTTTCCAATCTTAGAAACAGTTGTTAATAGATTCCAGACGCAATTATATTGACACATACTAAAACAAAAGAAATCGAAATTATAGAAGACAAACGAAAAATTTACATAAGTACAAATGACATTGAAAACAACTTCATGACTGATATATTCCGCAGATTTATAAAATCAGGGAAAATAGGAATTTTTTCAGAACTTTCTGATCATATATATAACAAAGTACAACAAAAATTAATCAAACTATTCAATACAAAGTTGAAATTTTATAAATGCACCTACCATGCAAAAGACATGACGAATGAAGACGAAACATATAGATACATTGCAAAATATCATAGGAACGAAACAGGACATACAGGAATTAACGAAAATTACGAAGGACTAAGAAAAATTATATATTTCAAAAATTTAAAAACATATATCCAAAAGTACATTAACAATTGCGATACTTGCAATAAAGCAAAATATGATAGGAAACCAATAACACCAAAGTTCCATATAACTGAAACCCCCAATAACGTAAATCAGATAGTTCACCTCGATGTATATATACATGCAGTAATACTAAATTTAGAAGACAGAAATAGCGTTACAATCATTGAAAAAATACGACTATACTTTTCCATTAAAGGCAAACCCAAATTAATCATTTTAGACAACCAATTTATTTCAATTAACATCAAGGAATTTTTAATGTTAGAAGAAGTAGAAACACACTTCACAAAACCAAATAGTCATACAGGTAATTCAGATATTGAAAGATTTTATAATACATTAGGAGAAAAACTTAGAGTTTTGGAAACCGAAAAATCCGAATTATCAATTCAAGAAAGACTTTTCAAATGTGTAGAATGGTATAATAAATCTATTCACTCCGTCATTAAAGCAAAGCTAATAGACGTAATAGAAGGGAAAGTCGATAGAAAACAAATAGAAAAACTTTTAAAAGACTAGAAAGCAAAAACCATTAACAAACGCAATGAAAAACGAGAAACCTATAGACCAAACCAAGATGAAGGTTACGTAAGAAATTATAAAGCATTAAGACACAAAGACCAACCTAAATATAGAAAACTTAAACTAGAAAATATACACCCGACAAATATAAAACGACCCCCGAAATGTTTAGATCAACTAGACGTAAATACTTACAATAATGACAGTAACAACACTGATCCACACAACGACAGGAACATTTGGGAATAATTGACGAAAATAATCAAAGCATAATCACCAACTTAATAAAATATAGATATTAAAGATCATTTCAACTTAACTTTCAAAAACCAAAAAAAAAAAAAAAATGTCAGACTCGGTATCGCAGAATAAGAGAAAGAAAAACTAATATTATTCACAAAAATCCCAAAAGACATAATAAGAACTAAATATTCATTTATAACAACTCTATCCAATGAAAATTATGAAGAACTTGTATAAAAAAAAAAATGTTTGTTTGTAATTTATAACAATAAAGAAAAATAATTTGTACAACATTTTGTAATGAAGACTAATTTGAATTAAATATATAAATATAATACCACACTATCATAGAAGAACTAAAATTTAATTAAAAAAAAAAGAAAAAAAAAACAATATATTTGGTATAATTGGACAATTATAATTGTAATAATCATAAGCATTTTTACTACCTGTTCTTATTTTTTATATAATTGAATTAAAAACAAAACTCAGGAGAGTTTCGAATTAAAAGGGGGAGGTGTTACGTCAAAGAATCCTTGACGACACAAAAACCCATCAAGCAAAATGTGTAACCTAATTACACATTTTGTCTAGACAGAAATATTATTAAGAACAAAACTCAAAAGGTTACTAACTACAAAAATTCAAAGAAACGTAAAATATGGAATAACCAAATTAGAATATAATGTATATCACAACATATGTTACCTAATTGCACATTTCATCCAGATGAACAAACTCAAAGATAATTAGCAAGAACTCGTGGAAACACGAAAATGAATATTACACTAATTGCAATATAATATCCATTGTGATAAAGATATTATATTGCAACGTAGAGAAACAAACCTAGATATAAGATTTTATGTTAGAGTAAGTTAAGTTTACAAAACGGCACTCTGAAGAGCAGACGTATGTTAAATTCGAAATTAAATAAAATATAAATTTTATTTAAAAGTGTTTTCCTTCATTTCACTCAAGTGGAGTTTAAGAAAACATAATTCGGGTGGTACCGTTTTTCCCGTGAAGGGTACCATATTTATCTTTTATCTCATATTGAGGTATATTCAAGTGTATAGAATTGTACTGCACGGTTTTATTTCATGTTTAATGACTTTCAAGATGTAAGAATTTTCACAGGATTAATCTGGAATGAGTTGATGTGTTGAATTTAAAATTAATCGACGCTAAGGAGACTTCACTTTAAGCCATTTCAGTCAATATGATGAGGGGGCGGGGATGGGGGGTACACAATTCGAGATAGATGTTGTAGTATGTAACAATTCGACTTTTCATCAATCCGAAAGTGTGTATCAATCCAAGACTACCCATTAATTCATGTTGAATGTCCACTTGTCAACTGCTAACGGAGGTATAATCGAAGACAGCCGTTTTTTAGCCAACCACCCGAATGTGTAAAGCTCTGCCTGATCATGTGTTTAAGACCAATCAATTTCGAAATCCCCCCCCCCCCCCCCCCCCGCCGGCATTCACTTTGACATTTAGGTTTAAGGATACCCCAACATGTTTTTGTTGCGAATATTTAGGTAAAAAAAGATTTTTCGCCATTATGGGGCATCTCTCCCACTCTGCCGACAAAGTTCAACTGGTTGTTCCTAGATTCTGTGAGACTACGGCAAACGTCTTCTTCACCAGCCTCTTCCGCTACCTTTAGGCTTCTAATATCTGAAGTTTCATTTATTCCAGTCTTGCATTCGCATCGCAAATTTTTATCCCCTGTCTCACTTTTATTTTGGGCCCATATACCATAATCTTTCGATCGAACTTAGTGTCTGGCAATTTGTCCCGATGTTATCCTTGTCTGGATAATAGCGGGAGTCCCGATTCATACGTCGAGCTCTACACAGACGACGAAATCGAATGATTGAGATTGTTGTACACGACGTATCTTTGGATGTCTTCCCTTTAATTCCGGAGGGCCTCCGGGTAGTATCTTGGCGACAACTCTGTTTATATGTTATATTAATAATTTAACTGCATCAACAACATATTTAGCTTTTCCGGTGGTAGTACACTAATTTCTTTATTTGCCATCGATTGGCTGATTCCTCATCAACGTGGCACGGTAACGCTGCATTTAGTGATTGTATTAGAGGTCATTCCTACAAGTTGTGAAGGCATTCAGCAAAATTTGGGTGCATTAAAATCAATTGTTGGCGCTATTTTTTGTTAGACGAATGGAGTGATTCGATTTGAACGAGCAACGAAAAACTAAGAAAAGCTTCGCTACAATGTAGCATTCCTTTTTCTCAGGGTTGGGTCTGTGTGACTTTTCTGTCTTACCAGAAATGAATATAACGACAAAGGACCAACAAGGTTACCGCTCAGAGCGAAATGACGAGATACATAAACGAGTTCACTTCACGTGACATGAAACATTGTTTCAATGAATTTTCAGAACCACTGAAGTAAGAGAGTATTACTTTCTGTACATGAATAAGTAAAATGACAGTTCGACCAACTTTTTGTCCACACTTCCTACATTGAAGGCAAGCAATTTGGAAATCGAATGTCAAAGGCCAAAAATTCGTTTGTATAAAGTTCATCTGAAAATATCCAGGAACACGGAAGAATTCAGCATAAAACACTTAGATTTACGACAAGTTTCCTTGTGCAGTGTTTATATACACATGCAATAGTTTGGGAAGTATCCGCAAAGTAATGCCATAAATCAGTAGATCAATGGACTTCGAAGTCCAGGAATGCCGATTTAGGGAATTCTACACGGTTAAAATTTTCCAAGACGATTCCTTGGTCGAAAGTTAAAGAAAATCTTACGGATTAGCCGGACGATCAGTAAGAGCACGACGAAAACACATTCCTTCCTTTAAAAATAAAAAATTAAACACCTCGAATTACAAGGAATCTAGCAATTTCCCAAAGTCGGTATCCTTTATCATTGTCGTCAGATTCCATTCGTAGATTAGCTCGCCTTTGGTCCAACGTAAACTTTACAACAGTGATTCTCTAGAGTGCAGTGGTTGCCAGGAAATTCCTCTTAATATACTTTAGATATGTACCAGCGCAAGTGTACATCGATGTGTGTGTATTTGCTACTATTTCAAATAAATGTCCTTCTAAGTTATTAAGTCTGAGGTAGTGTAAAACATCTGGAAAGGAGCTATAAAAGAAAATAATTCCGAACTAAGGGAATGTTCCCGGGGCCAAATGTAATCGTTGAATGCATTTGTAATTTGTACTCGTAAGCAGGTCAAGTTGAATCGGAAACTTATACAGACTGAATAGTACCTTGAAGGAGATTCCTTTTTGCATGCAGTACTTGTTCTGCGGATTAAGAACTACTCATTCAAGTTCTTTCCACTGCGATAAGTGGTCCACAGGGTGCTTCTGTATCATTTGTACTCTTCTGAGTGCCATGGGATTTTCTTTAATTTCCCTTAAAGTAACAGCTACGCAAGCAAATGGATACATTTATATAGGATTTTTATTCGTCTGAATTTAACGAAAACACTTCCGCTCTGTTTTTGCTTGTGTGCGGGTCAATTCGAAAGTGAGAAATCTGCGTAAAATGGAAACTTTCAATTTGACTGGAAATTTTTCGCTATTCTATTTATTCGAATAGCAACGGAAATCTGAAGAAAAGATGCCGGCCATGATTACTCAATCGCGGAATTTGTAAGTGGATTCGTGTGGCCATTCTAATTGGGCAGGACTTTGTGAGAAGACTCCAATTCCGGTGACATTCAATTATAGGCACGCAAGCAGTTCGCCATTGTTAGACGATTAGATTTATTGTCTTCTAACTGTGTTCTATCATGAATAATTGATGCAATTTCTGTTCGGTTGACTTGGCGACGGGTGAGCGTAAATTGAAATCCTACTTCTGTCGGTGTTTTTGTCTCTAGAGATTTAGTAAATTGGATACACAATTATCTCAACATTAAGACAGCAATTTGATTGATCGACTGTTAGTGGACCCGATGAGAATACAGATCAAAGACAATGATCTAGTAGTTGAAATATGTTTGGAAAATTTAATTCCAAAATGTGTTAATCGGAATAGAATCGGATTGAATATGGTAAACTGTATTATTGTAAGGAGGATGAAGAAGTATCGTTTTCTCAGAAAATTACTGTCTTATCAATTTTCTAATTTTTAATGTGCGACAGTGTAATGGATCCAGTAGTTTGCTTCTAGCAGTTTGGATTTCAGCTTTACTGACTGCATACCAACTAGCGTTGCCGGAGTGTGGTCTTTTGTTAATTTCCTTTGACATTTCGTTACTGGCTGTTAGTATTGTTCCCAGGTATTTAAATTCTTTGACATTATCAAATATTTTGCCCCTGATGTTTATGTCTGTTCTCTGTGGTCCACCTGCTCTGGTCGTAATCATGTATTTTGTTTTGTCTTCATTTATTTCTAGGACCACCTCTTCTGTCGCTTGTATAACGATTTCACTGTTTTTATCTACAGTTTCTAGATTATCGCCCAAAACGATGATGGCGTCTGCATATGCGAGCACTTTACCCCCGTTCAGGGATAATCCGGCCATGTTGTCGTCTTGTACCTTTCTGATGACATACTCGAGGACAAGGTTAAAGAGACATGGTGACAGGGCGTCGCTCTGTTTTAGTCCGTCGGGGATTTTAAGTGGTTCTGAGAGTTGGTTTTCTATTCTAACTCGCCCTTTGTTTTCGTTCATGCAAATTTGAATGAGGGCGGCATATTTTTTCGGGACTCCCAGCTGAACTACCGTATGGTAGAGTCTTTGTCTTGCGACTGAGTCGTAGGCTTTTTTGAAGTCAACGAACAGTTGGTGAACCGTCTCTCCGTATTCCCACTTCTTTTCCAGTAGTTGCCTTATTGTGAACATTTGGTCGCTCGTTGACCGGTTCGTACGGAATCCACATTGGTAGTCTCCCAATATGTCTTCTGCGTACGGTGTGATTCTCTCCAATATGACATTTGTTAGTATTTTGTATGTGGCTGGGAGCAATGATATTCCTCTGTAATTTTCGCAGTCAGATCTGTCGCCTTTTTTGAAAATGGGGACGACTATTGAGGTTTTGAGGAAGAATTTCCGGAGTAACTTCCTTATCTCATATTGTTTTAATCAGTTGGAGGATCTTTCGAGCAGTTGCCTCTCCTCCATGCTTCACAAGCTCCGCCGGTATGCAGTCGACTCCGGGAGCCTTGTTGTTTTTCAATCGATTTATTGAGTCTATGTTGTATTCCAGAATACTACCCTTATTAAATTTAACACTGAATCTCCTAAGACATCCTTAAAAACTTCACTTAACATATATTACATTCTCACTTAATACATACCATTCATAAACATTCACAATATGACCAGTTACAGCACACTTAATAACCTGCACCTTTTTATTTATTCAAAACATAGCAACTTGGATTTTCGTCCAAATTGATTGATGTGAAAAGTCACAGAAGAAAAAATAGAAATAGAAAAAATCAGTTTTAAAGTTGGAGTTGAGAATCAGAGAAGTGAAGTTAAGTTCGGAAAAGTTAAGAAAAGGAATAATTAGTTATTAGAAGAGAAATAAAAGAAATTCAGTTCATAAAGTTCGTTCGGATTAAGTTGAACGTTTTAAACAAATCTTAGAAATGTATAAGAAATCAATATACATATATATAAAGTATACTTCGTCTTGACCTGTGAAAAAAAATGGGTTTTCCAGTTAGTAAATTTCTGGTTGCAACCATCGAAAAAACATACGTATGAAGAAGATACAGAGAAAAATTGAATCGAGACGGAGTTTGATTTCAATAACAAATGAAAAAAAGGTGAACGTCGAAGTGAAAAGTGAAAATAAAATGAAAATAATGAAAAGAGTTAAATTTTAAACATTTTAATTAAAACTTTCATATGTAGACAAATTTAAATAAAACCAGAAAAAAAGTTAATATGCAGTGAAAATTGGAGTTATCACTAATTCAGTGCGTTGCAACCGGTTTTGTCGGAGTGGTATACAAGAAAGGAGAAAAAATTGGTTAATTAAATTTCGCCAATCTATAAAAGGACTAGAGGATAGAAAAAAATTAATAAATCTTCGCCAGTGAAAACGGACGTCAACACTGGTGGCAGCGGTGGGATGCCCAGATAACGGGATCCCGAAACAGAAAACAAAATTTAAAACAACACAAAAAAAAACAAAGAAGAGAGAAGAAAAAACACAAGAGAAATAACCAAACCATAAGAGAAAAAAAAAAATTTTTTTTCAAGAAAAAAAATAAGAAGAAAAAAAACCCCGACATAAAACAACGAAAAAAAAAAAAGTAAACATAAATTTAAAACGAAAAACAAAGTAAACAAAAATTTAAAACAACAAAAAAAATTGATTATAAGAAGAAAATAAAATAAAAAGAAAAAAAAAAAAAACAAGAGAAATAACCAAATAAGAAGAAGAAAAAAAATTTTTTCAAGAAGAAAAGAGAGAAAAAAAAAACACAGGAGAAATAACCAAACCAAAATAAGAAGAAAAAAAAAACCCCGACATAAAACAACGAAATAAAAAGAAAAAAAAAGGAAAGCAGCCAAGACCAGGATAAGCAAATCAACTTTAGGACGTGAAGTCTGCCTGGCGGAAAAGGAAAAAAAAATCTAAAAAGAAAAAAAAAACACAAAGGAAACAACTAAGGAAAACTGAAAAAAAAAAAAAAAAACAGCAACACTCAAGACAAAAACAGTACAACGACAACAATTACTAGAGTAAGAATTTTTTTTACTAGCGACTTTTTCTCTCTACTTTTTAGGAATATTTGAATATTTTCTACTTGGAAGCTCTCCTTATCCCAATAGAATATTTTTTGGATAGAAATTTCTATCTATATTCTTTGCAAATTCTCATTTCAGTATTTCGAAGACATTTCCGTTTTTTTTTTTTCTTTCTCGTCGAATTTTCTTTCTTTTCAGTTTTGGGACCAATTTATTTTTCTCTCCTATATATATATATATATATATTGAATAACCAAAAGAAAGGCCAATTTTTCCATAACCATATTTTTAAGTTAACCATATTTTTAAGAATTGATAACAAATTTTCGCCTTTTATTTTAAACTTTCACTATTACGAGTCCATATTACACGAGACAGGCGGCTAGGCAGGGGGAAGAACAATTCCACTATCAACAGATACACATTAAACCCCCTGAAATGGCTCTCTCTGTCGGAATTTCTGATGTTTTCAGAATCGTCCCTACCTTTGACGGGAAACCCTGCGACTTAGGTAAATTTATTTCCGGGGGAGACGTTTTATTTAGATCCATAAAGAAGGCAGACCCGGATATATACGAGACATTTTTAGAGCTAGTCAAAAATAGACTAGAGGGTCATGCTTACGATCTGATCAGGTATAGCCAAATCGCTAAGTGGGAGGATTTAAAAGAAATATTAGAATCGGAATATAAAGAGGAGCAATCTCGGTCGACGGCACACAATGAGTTGATTTCTCTGAAACAACGCTACAGAGAAACCGTGCGGGAATACGGCGATAGAGTCGCGAATGCTCTAAGGACTTTAAACTCTGCCACGTGTGAAATAACAGCAGACGCGGTAGTTAGGGAATATTTAATAGAAGAAAACATAAAATTGGCCGTGCAAACATTTGAGGATGGACTAAACAACGAACAGCTAAAGATACTAGCTAAAGTCCATGGGGGAAACAATTTAAAACAGTCGATTGCACATGTAGTGTCACATGCGGCTCGAATGGACAACTCTCCCAGGTCATATCAATATAACGAAAAACCTACATTCAATCGTATAGTCTGCCAAACCTGTGGTAAGTCAGGGCATACACAGGACACATGTTATCGAAACATGCAGTCCACTTTTCCGAATAGACAACCCATAAAAAGGGAATATAACATTTTATGCAATTTCTGTGGTCGGAATAATCACAGAGAGAATGAGTGTAGATACAAGATATCTAGGAATGGAGCGTCTACAACAAATTACCAACAAGGTACAACAACGCGTAACCCATTCCGAAATAAACCTACAAATTCTGAAAATCGTTTTGGTGAATATTCTAGAACCACCAATAGACAAAACGATAAGCAAAATGTTCACTTTTCTCGGGTGCAAGAGTCGGAAAACGAGGCCAGACGCCAACCAAAATTTATGGAAGACAAACAAAATTTTTCTATTTACAGCATTAGATCTTTGGAAATAGATAACGACCATTTTAATGAAGCCCCTAGCCAAATTTACCCTGAGCCCACATACTCCTATAAACCTAGACATATAAACAAAGATAACCCTGCCCCTAATATAAAGACTCCGATTCATACTCCCATTCTGGAAAATAATTCAGCAACACAGACTGAAAATTCGAAATTTTCAGCAGTATTAAAGACTGAAATCCCTAATATCCCAGATATCCCTATTGACGACGCAGACACTTCAGCAACCAAGACTGAAAACTCAGCAGTATTAAAGACTGAAAATTCGGATCCTGCAGAAAATATACAAACAGAAATCCCTAATATTCCGGCTATCCCAATAGACAACCCCGACACTTCAGCAACAAAGACTGAAAATTCAGCAGTGTTAAAGGCTGAAAACCCAATAGTTGCAATAAAATTCGAAACCCAAGTCAGTTCAGCAGCTAATACTGATGAACAAATCTTTTCTGCAGCAAAGACTGAAGGATTGAATGTTTCTACAGCAGATATAACTGAAGAAATAGTTCAAACAGCAAATAGTACTGGGAACCAAGAAGTTCTAACAGCTAATAAGTCTGAAGAACTATTCGAATCAGTAAATGAGACTGAGAAACTAAACGATTCATCAGCAGTGAGTAAGACTGAAAAGGTAGACGTTCCGACAGCAGTTAAGGCTATGGACAATGACAACACTAAGCCGAAAACAATAAATATTTTAAACAACGAAAACAAACACAAACACTTACTCAAACACGATATAATAAATAATGAAAATAATAATTTATCTAAAATAGGTACGGAAAAGGAAAACCATATAAGGGCATTACAAATTTTTGTTTTCAACAATAAACATTTATTCAAACACAAAATACAAAAAAATAAAAAGTTACACAGTCATTTAGGACATTTGAAATCATTTCTTAAGAAGATTTTTGGTATTATGCATTTCTATACAATCATCATAGTAATAGGCCCAAAAAGGTATTGGAAAATTTTCCATAAATTTAAGGAAAAGATAAACACATAACAAATGGCCTTTGTTTTATTATTCAATATATATGAAATAATCTAACAATTGTAGGAAATGACGGAAAAAAAAAAAAAAAAAAAAAGTTAAAGAGGGGGAATAACGAAAGAAAATTTTAGAGGTAATATGTATTGGAAATTTTGGAATTAATATACATTCGAACGGAAAAGGAAAGAAAGAAAATTTTATCGGTAATATATATATTGGAAATTTTGGAATTAATATATATACGGAAATGAGAATTTTGAAAATATAATATTAATATTATATAATTAATATAATAAGTAATAATAATTTTTGGATAAGAAAAGAAAAGGTTCCAAGGAGAAATATTTAAATTTAGTTAATATATAATGTGAATAGACTATTTTGGACTATTTTTCTAGTGTTAAGAACTTTTTGATTATTGGAAAAATTTAGTTAATATATAATGTAAATAGATTATTTTTCTAGTATTAAGAACTTTTTGATTATTGTAACCTTCGATGAAAGATTAATTTTGAAAACCATTGTAATGTAATTGAACGAAAATCCAAGCCTTTAATTAATCTTAATCTAACCTATAGTTACTAGAAAATTATTCTCTTCAAGGATAATTTTCTTTCTCGAAGAAGGGTGGGATGTTGTATTCCAGAATACTACCCTTATTAAATTTAACACTGAATCTCCTAACACATCCTTAAAAACTTCACTTAACATATATTACATTCTCACTTAATACATACCATTCATAAACATTCACAATATGACCAGTTACAGCACACTTAATAACCTGCACCTTTTTATTTATTCAAAACATAGCAACTTGGATTTCCGTCCAAATTGATGGATGTGAAAAGTCACAGAAGAAAAAATAGAAATAGAAAAAATCAGTTTTAGAGTTGGAGTTGAGAATCAGAGAAGTGAAGTTAAGTTCGGAAAAGTTAAGAAAAGGAATAATTAGTTATTAGAATAGAAATAAATAAAAGAACAGTGAATAAATTCGCAATCCTGAGTTTAAATTAATCTTAATAAATAATAAATAAAGAAGAAAGGTCCCCGCTCTTCCCTCAACCGAGGAAGCACTGCGGGACACTTCAACATCTACAACTCCGTCGAAAGACGGCTCCGGGATCTGAGGTTCGGCTGTATGTACGTCTGGTGCGTTTATTTGTGGTTCATGGGTGCGTACATTGAACAGGTTTTCAAAGTACTGCTTCCACCTTGTCACGATATTGTTTGTTTCTGTCACCAGACAGCCGTTTGTGTCTCGGATTATTTGGGCTCTCCCTCGGTAGCCATTTCTAATTGAATTTATACCCGCATACATACCTCTGATGTTCTTTGCTCTGGCAATTTCTATGATTTTTTCGATCCTAGTCTTCTCCCATTCGCGTTTTTTTGCGCTTGAAGAGTCTCATTGTCTCTTTCCGAATTGTCGCGTATCTTTCTGCGTTGACTTCATCATATCCTTCTAAGTGGATCACTCTGAGGCGTTTACGTTCTTCGATCTTCGCCCTGCACTCATCGTCAAACCAAGGTTTGGACTTAATTGTTTTCTTAAATCCTAATACCTTTTGGGCTGTTTGTTTGATTGTGTCTCTGATCGATGGCCATTTAGTGTCCACAATATTGGCTTCCTCTTCTTCACTGTTTCCATTCTCTAGGATGCTAAATCTATTCGTTAGTTCCTCTTGATATTCAGCCCTTTTGCGTAGGTCTTTTAGTTTAACAATGTCGAACTTTTTGCTCGTCTCCCGTGATTGCCCATGCGGGTTTGCTGCGAGCCGACTTCTAATTTTGCCCATCACTAGAAGGTGATCGGAGTGGCAATCTGCTCCTCTATATGATCTTACGTCAAGGATATTCGAGTGGTGTCTTTTGTCTATGAGGAAGTGATCTATTTGGTTACGCGTTACGCTGTCGGGTGATATACATGTGGCTTTATGGATTTGCTTGTGCTTGAACATCGTGCTTTTCACTACCAGATCTTTGGACGCAGCGAACGTGATAATTCGAATTCTATTATCATTTGAAACGTCGTGTAGGCTCTCTTTACCTATAGTTGGTTGGAAGATATCTTCCTTTCCAATTGCTCATTGAGATCCCCGAGGAGGATTTTAACATCGAATGATAGGATCCCATCGAGTACTTTCTCTACCGCCTCGTAGAATGTGTCCTTCGTTTCTTCGTCCGTAGATTCTGTTGGGGCGTGTACGTTTATAAATACGTAATTGTACCGTAGGCCCTGTATTTTTACCAGCGACCTCCGGTCATTAATAAATTGCACATCTTTTACATGGGGCGTAATCTTCTTGCTTATGATGAAGCCAGTCCCGAGGTTATGGGTATCGGTACCTCCACACGCTAGTGTAAACCCGTTGGTTTCGATTACTTGATGTGGGAGTCGGACTTCCTGAAGCGCGACTATGTCCATTTTATATTCTTTCGCGTTTTCTACTACCGTCTGTATCGCGCCTGTTTATATAACGTTCGAACTTTCCACGTCCCGACGCGTATATCCCGCTTTTTCCGTTTTTCTCCACGTCTTCTTTTTGCCGACTCGATGTTTTCTTGATGATTTGTTCCCTTATGGTAATGTCGGCTCATCACACCTACGCCTACCAGGTTCTTCGTGAGATTGTTTTTTGTGTATTTATTATTCATTTTTGTTCCCACGAGTCTTGGGGTTTCAAATAGTCCGCCACATCAGAGCCCCGTTTTGATGTAGTAAGGTCTGCTTACTGCTCTGATTCGACCCGGTGTCAGAGAGGCGCCGTTATAATACAGCCGGTATACCTCTGGCTGCAAACCATCCAATGGGCACGGTGATGCGTAACACCCTGGGTTAGGGGTGGTATATCTTTGTGTGTTACTCCTCGCTAGCCTGTCTGACATGGGTGGCCCTACTGGAAGCATATGCTTCCGTCATCATAGCCTGAGTAATTCATTGTAGTTTAAGCCCCCGCACCATGTCAAGGTTGCTACGAGCGGGGGACGTGTAGTCATAGCATATGCTATTGCATGATGGGAATTTGCGTTTAGCAAAAGGTAGGCGTGTGAAAGGGTTTCATGGCTACACTGAAAGAACTCTGTCGGTTGTAACAGGAAATTAGTTTTGATGCTACACCGAAAGAATTCTTCCGGTTGAAAGTTATAAAAACTTTAGTTGATAATATCTTTTCGTTCAAAGTTATTAAAAGTTTAATGTATGATATCTTTTGGTTGAAAGTTCAATGTATGGCCGTTAACACTAAACCTACCACGGACGTGTCAAATGACCCGTGTGGTGTACGTACATAAGTTTTATAAATTATTTATTTCCAATTGAACATTTTTATGTTTCTTTCAATTTAATAAATAAAAAAGATTGAATTGAAAATGTTTTATTCATACAATAAATTGGACTAAGAGTTATTACATGCTATAATTATATAATATATAATTTTTAAAATACGGGTCATTTGACCCCTACTGGTAGAAATAGGTATATATGAAATGTCGGTAGCTTTAGTGTTGAAGTAATATATGCATGCAACACTATTGATAATGTGCACTTGCCAGCTGGCCCCAAATACTTATCCTGAGGGTCGCCCCGTTTATTAAAGGGATTCACTTAATGTGAATTTGTTTGTTTGGTGTCAAGTTTCAAAAGCTTTTTCATCCCTATTCAATATTGGTAGCGAAACCGAAAAAGTTAAGAATGCTTTATTAAATTTACAAAAACTGCTTTTCTACACACCATTTATACAAAAACAGTGTGGGGTATGTTATGTGTGTCAGTGCGTTGCGCCGCTCAACAATAGTGTCATGATTTTTTTTAGAAGGACGACATTACTAATCTCGTTAGATGACGTACAGTAAAAACTCCCATGTTTTGTTTAGATGAGAGAGCTTTTATGATTTTTTTTTGTCACCAACGCCAGCTAAGAAAGGGGTTTGACGTACCCCAAGTTGCATATCTGCTAAGTAGATTGAGGGTTAAATGAAATGGGAAAGAACAGAACATGTTAATGTGGTTGATTTCGAAGCTTGCACTCGCTCTATCGGCAGCCATGAAATACCCGTTCGTTTCCTGTTAAAGACAATATCAAATTCTCCTGAAAACCGCCATTTTATTAGTAAGTAATTACAAACATTTAACTTCGATGTCATAGCGCTTCGTAACGTGGTCATTGCTCAATTAAGGTGTTACCTATCGAATTGTGACAATCACCACTTTGACATACCGTTAGACAATTGGTGTTCTTCGCAATTCTTATAATTCAGAAGCATACCAAAACTTCGGAAATTCTCTTCTTCGTCAAGGAATAAAAGGTGGAACACAATTACTTGTTGCCTAATAATCAAATCTGATATTTAACCAGAACTGTATTGACGCTTGTACGGCACTTAGACTTAGTTATGTCCCACATTCGAGAGACTAACAACTTGGGTACTTTGGGTATTCCACAGAAGTTCTGTAGTGTCCTTTAAGCAGACATTCTTTATCATCAATATTGAATGGAATAAATAACCTAAGTTATCCAGAAGTTAAGAAAGAAATTTACTACTGGTTGCTATCCATTGAACACCTTGGAAGACGAAGTTTAATCTATTATTTTAGCAACGCAATTTATTTGAAGCATTCTGTGGAATTTTCTTGCCCTGTTTTAAAAAAAAAAAAACCTCGATTACCAAATTAGTTAAGCAAAAACTTCCTCATCTTGTAACTCCCTGCCGATATGATAGCTTTTCTCTTACGGCGAACTAGGTACTTACCGCAGCATGACAAAGTTGAACGCCATCCTGAAGGATGCAGGTATTACATAATACCACAAAGCAAGTCGACAAAATTCAATGTAGAAACTTCTCTCTTGGGTACGGTATTCCAGACGATTTTGTACGAGTAAATTAAAGGAAAACTTTTAGAAACGAATGCAGGATACCGAACAGTAGTATTTTATGATTCTACCCAATGTCATGTAACCAACCGCAAAATGCACTTTGAGTGTTTGCTAGGTAAAAGAATGTAAATTTCAAGGGGAGGGAGAGGAGCAAAGCAACAGCTATTTAATGAATAGTCTTCCGACACGCTTTTCCTACACGCAACCACCCGTGGAAATAAATCGAGGTTTATTATTCGATCCTTTAAAAGACCTTTGGGAATGTATTAGGCGTTGGGTTTGACAACTTGATGCAGGTGTGCTATGCCTCAATTTCGACTAATAATGTTAAAAGTGATTGGTGTTGGTACTTACTTAACCAGCTTTGGCTCTGCTTCGGGTGAAGTATAAAAATAAAGATGCGTCAATTGTACTATATGGGAAATTTATAACATATTATATACAAGAATACGTTGTTCAGCTGCAAAATAACAACATCAACGGTGTAAAACATATGTTAATTTTATGATACGAGTATGAAAACATTTAGTTATTAACCCCTTCGATTAGTATATTCCTCTGTCTCTATGACGCCCCCGATATTTATTGAAGCCAGACTTCCCATTTATTTCGCTTAAACAAGGAATCGGTAGCTTAAAAACTAATTTAAGACATTCTTCAAAGTATTCTAGGGACCCTTGTTCTGTGAGCTAGGGGCGACTCAATCAGACACGACACGGCAACGACATGAACCCGCGGTAGATAGTCTGATGCGTTGGTGTTTTGGTGCTGCGTTGCCGTGATAGAAAACCTTTTGGTTGTTCTTTCACATTTTTGCTCGCTTTTTTTCTTATGTATTTTTTCACACAGTTGAACAAATCATCATCATCATCATCATCGGCACTACAACCGGGATCCGGTCTTGGCCTTATTTAGCAAGTCTCTCCACCGGTATTCGGTCCTTATCCGAGACTTGTTAAATTATCCATAATAATTTGTTCTTCCGGGCAAGGTTATTAGCCTTGCGCCAACAGTTGAACAAATACCTCAAGAAATGAGTGTTGTGTTTTATATAAATGCACGAGTTAAGGGGGTGAGGTTGTCCGAAGTAAAAAAAAAAACTCGAACAGTTTTTGTTTGAATGTTATATTTTTATTGGTTTCAATAATTTTATTTATTTACCAAATCTATGCCCCCTTTAATTAATTGCAAACCTGTTTTAATAACGTACTCAAACCAACCATGTCAATGCCGCACCGGCTGGAAGAATATTTAACCCTTCTAAGGTAGGGTCGTTTTTGGCATCCTTAAATGGTAGGGTCGGGTCACTCATGTCCGACGCTTTAAAGAGTCCCTAAAAGTGCTCAGGAAAATCTGAAAAAAAGTCATGTTGCTTCACTAACTATCCTTGTATAAGGACCAATCGCTATATTAATGACTTTTTAATTCATTTCAACAATAAAAGTAAATAAACAATTAAAAACGTTGTTGAAGTCCGTCGCCGTGCTTCCTCGGAATGAGGGAAGAGCGGGGACCTTTTATGTTTATTCCTTTTCTCTCTGTTTCGTTTTCATACGTATGTTTTTTCGATGGTTGCAACCAGAAATTTACTAACTGGAAAACCCATTTATTTTCACAGGTCAAGACGAAGTATACTTTATATATATGTATATTGATTTCTTATACATTTCTAAGATTTGTTTAAAATGTTCAACTTAATCCGAACGAACTTTATGAACTGAATTTTTTCTATTTCTATTTTTTCTTTTTGTGACTTTTCACATCAATCAATTTGGACGAAAATCCAAGTTACTATGTTTTTGAATAAATAAAAAGGTGCAGGTTATTAAGTGTGCTGTAACTGGTAATATTGTGAATGTTTATGAATGGTATGTATTAAGTGAGAATGTAATATATGTTAAGTGAAGTTTTTAAGGATGTGTTAGGAGATTCAGTGTTAAATTTAATAAGGGTAGTATTCTGGAATACAACATCCCACCCTTCTTCGAGAAAGAAAATTATCCTTGAAGAGAATAATTTTCTAGTAACTATATATTAGATTAAGAAAGACTTGGATTTTCGTTCAATTACATTACAATGGTTTTCAAAATTAATCTTTATCAGAGGTTACAATAATCAATAAGTTCTTAATACTAGAAAAATAGTCTATTTACATTATATATTAACTAAATGTTTACAATAATCAAAAAGGACTTAACACTAGAAAAATAGTCCAAATAGTCTATTTACATTACATATTAACTAACTAAATTTAAATATTTCTCCTTGGAACCTTTTGTTTTATTATCCAAAAGTTATTATTACTTATTATATTAATTACATAATATTAATATTATTGTTTCAAAATTCTCATTTCCGTTCGAATATATATATTAATTCCAAAATTTCCAATACATATATTACCTCTAAAATTTCCTTTCTTTCCTTTTCCGTTCGAATATATATTAATTCCAAAATTTCCAATATATATATTACCTCTAAAAATTTTTTTTTTCTTTCGTCCCCCTCAACTTTTTTTTTTTTTTTTTTTTCCGTCATTTCCTACAATTGTTAGATTATTTCATATATATTGAATAATAAAACAAAGGCCATTTGTTATGTGTTTATCTTTTCCTTAAATTTATGGAAAATTTTCCAAAACCTTTTTGGGCCTATTACTATGATGATTGTATAGAAATGCATAATACCAAAAGTCTTCTTAAGAAATGATTTCAAATGTCCTAAATGACTGTGTAACTTTTTATTTTTTTGTATTTTGTGTTTGAATAAATGTTTATTGTTGTAAAAAAAGATTTGTAATGTACATATATGGTTTTCCTTTTTCGTACCTATTTTAGTTAAATTATTATTTTCATTATTTATTATTTCGTGTTTGAGTAAGTGTTTGTGTTTGTTTTCGTTGTTTAAAATATTTATTGTTTTCGGCTTAGTGTTGTCATTGTCCATAGCTTTAACCGCTGTCGGAACGTCTACCTTTTCAGTCTTACTCACTGCTGATGAATCGTTTAGTTTCTCAGTCTCATTTACTGATTCGAATAGTTCTTCAGACTTATTAGCTGTTAGAACATCTTGGTTCCCAGTACTATTTGCTGTTTGAACTATTTCTTCAGTTATATCTGCTGTAGAAACATTCAATCCTTCAGTCTTTGCTGCAGAAAAGATTTGTTCATCAGTATTAGCTGCTGAACTGACTTGGGTTTCGAATTTTATTGCAACTATTGGGTTTTCAGTCTTTAACACTGCTGAATGTTCAGTCTTTGTTGCTGAAGTGCCGGGGTTGTCTATTGGGATAGCCGAAATATAAGGGATTTCTGTTTGTATATTTTCTGCAGGATCCGAATTTTCAGTCTTTAATACTGCTGAGTTTTCAGTCTTGGTTGCTGAAGTGTCTGCGTTGTCAATAGGGTTATCTGAGATATTAGCGATTTCAGTCTTTAATACTGCTGAAAATTTCTAATTTTCAGTCTGTGTTGCTGAATTATTTTCCAGAATGGGAGTATGAATCGGAGTCTTTATATTAGGGACAGGGTTATCTTTGTTTATATGGCTTGGTTTATAGGAGTATGTGGGCTCAGGGTAAATTTGGCTAGGAGCTTCATTAAAATGGTCGTTATCTATTTCCAAAGATCTAATGCTGTAAATAGAAAAATTTTGTTTGTCTTCCATAAATTTTGGTTGGCGTCAGGCCTCGTTTTCCGACTCATGCACCCGAGAAAAGTGAACATTTTGCTGATCGTTTTGTCTATTGGTGGTCCTAGAATTTTCACCAAAACGATTTTCAGAGTTTGTAGGATTGTTTCGGAATGGGTTACGCGTTGTGGTACCTTGTTGGTAATTTGTTGAAGACGCTCCATTCCTAGATATCTTGTATCTACACTCATTCTCTGTGTGATTATTCCGACCACAGAAATTGCATAAAATGTTATATTCCCTTTTTATGGGTTGTCTATTCGGAAAAGTGGACTGCATGTTTCGATAACATGTGTCCTGTGTATGCCCTGACTTACCACAGGTTTGGCAGACTATACGATTGAATGTAGGTTTTTCGTTATATTGATATGACCTGGAAGAGTTGTCCATTCGAGCCGCATGTGACACTACATGTGCAATCGACTGTTTTAAACTATTTCCCCCATGGGCTTTAGCTAGTATCTTTAGCTGTTCGTTGTTTAGTCCATCCTCAAATGTTTGTACGGCCAATTTGTTGTTTTCTTCCATTAAGAATTCCCTAACAACCGCGTCTGCTGTTATTTCACACGTGGCAGAGTTTAGAGTCCTTAGAGCATTCGCGACTCTATCGCCGTATTCCCGGACGGTTTCTCTGTAGCGTTGTTTCAGAGAAATCAACTCATTGTGTGCCGTCGACCGAGATTGCTCCTCTTTATATTCCGATTCTAATTTTTCTTTTAAATCCTCCCACTTAGCGATTTGGCTATACCTAATCAGATCGTAAGCATGACCCTCTAGTCTATTTTTGACTAGCTCTAAAAATGTCTCGTATATATCCGGGTCTGCCTTCTTTATGGATCTAAATAAAACGTCTCCCCCGGAAGTAAATTTACCTAAGTCGCAGGGTTTCCCGTCAAAGGTGGGGACGATTCTGAAAACATCAGAAATTCCGACAGAAAGAGCCATTTCAGGGGGTTTAATGTGTATCAGTTGATAGTGGATTTGTTCTTCCCCCTGCCTAGCCGCCTGTCTCGTGTAATATGGACTCGTAATAGTGAAAATTTAAAATAAAAGGCGAAAATTCGTTATCAATTCTTAAAAATATGGTTAACTTAAAAATATGGTTATGGAAAAATTGGCCTTTCTTTTGGTTATTCAATATATATATATATATAGGAAAGAAAAATAAATTGGTCCCAAAACTGAAAAGAAAGAAAATTTTCGACGCGAAAGAAACGGAAATGTCGTCGTCAATTTGGACGAAAATCCAAGTTACTATGTTTTTGAATAAATAAAAAGGTGCCGGTTATTAAGTGTGCTGTAACTGGTAATATTGTGAATGTTTATGAATGGTATGTATTAAGTGAGAATGTAATATATGTTAAGTGAAGTTTTTAAGGATGTGTTAGGAGATTCAGTGTTAAATTTAATAAGGGTAGTATTCTGGAATACAACATCCCACCCTTCTTCGAGAAAGAAAATTATCCTTGAAGAGAATAATTTTCTAGTAACTATATATTAGATTAAGAAAGACTTGGATTTTCGTTCAATTACATTACAATGGTTTTCAAAATTAATCTTTATCAGAGGTTACAATAATCAATAAGTTCTTAATACTAGAAAAATAGTCTATTTACATTATATATTAACTAAATGTTTACAATAATCAAAAAGGACTTAACACTAGAAAAATAGTCCAAATAGTCTATTTACATTACATATTAACTAACTAAATTTAAATATTTCTCCTTGGAACCTTTTGTTTTATTATCCAAAAGTTATTATTACTTATTATATTAATTACATAATATTAATATTATTGTTTCAAAATTCTCATTTCCGTTCGAATATATATATTAATTCCAAAATTTCCAATACATATATTACCTCTAAAATTTCCTTTCTTTCCTTTTCCGTTCGAATATATATTAATTCCAAAATTTCCAATATATATATTACCTCTAAAAATTTTTTTTTTCTTTCGTCCCCCTCAACTTTTTTTTTTTTTTTTTTTCCGTCATTTCCTACAATTGTTAGATTATTTCATATATATTGAATAATAAAACAAAGGCCATTTGTTATGTGTTTATCTTTTCCTTAAATTTATGGAAAATTTTCCAATACCTTTTTGGGCCTATTACTATGATGATTGTATAGAAATGCATAATACCAAAAATCTTCTTAAGAAATGATTTCAAATGTCCTAAATGACTGTGTAACTTTTTATTTTTTTGTATTTTGTGTTTGAATAAATGTTTATTGTTGAAAACAAAAATTTGTAATGCCCTTATATGGTTTTCCTTTTCCGTACCTATTTTAGATAAATTATTATTTTCATTATTTATTATATCGTGTTTGAGTAAGTGTTTGTGTTTGTTTTCGTTGTTTAAAATATTTATTGTTTTCGGCTTAGTGTTGTCATTGTCCATAGCCTTAACTGCTGTCGGAACGTCTACCTTTTCAGTCTTACTCACTGCTGATGAATCGTTTAGTTTCTCAGTCTCATTTACTGATTCGAATAGTTCTTCAGACTTATTAGCTGTTAGAACTTCTTGGTTCCCAGTACTATTTGCTGTTTGAACTATTTCTTCAGTTATATCTGCTGTAGAAACATTCAATCCTTCAGTCTTTGCTGCAGAAAAGATTTGTTCATCAGTATTAGCTGCTGAACTGACTTGGGTTTCGAATTTTATTGCAACTATTGGGTTTTCAGCCTTTAACACTGCTGAATTTTCAGTCTTTGTTGCTGAAGTGTCGGGGTTGTCTATTGGGATAGCCGGAATATTAGGGATTTCTGTTTGTATATTTTCTGCAGGATCCGAATTTTCAGTCTTTAATACTGCTGAGTTTTCAGTCTTGGTTGCTGAAGTGTCTGCGTCGTCAATAGGGATATCTGGGATATTAGGGATTTCAGTCTTTAATACTGCTGAAAATTTCGAATTTTCAGTCTGTGTTGCTGAATTATTTTCCAGAATGGGAGTATGAATCGGAGTCTTTATATTAGGGGCAGGGTTATCTTTGTTTATATGTCTAGGTTTATAGGAGTATGTGGGCTCAGGGTAAATTTGGCTAGGGGCTTCATTAAAATGGTCGTTATCTATTTCCAAAGATCTAATGCTGTAAATAGAAAAATTTTGTTTGTCTTCCATAAATTTTGGTTGGCGTCAGGCCTCGTTTTCCGACTCATGCACCCGAGAAAAGTGAACATTTTGCTGATCGTTTTGTCTATTGGTGGTCCTAGAATTTTCACCAAAACGATTTTCAGAGTTTGTAGGATTGTTTCGGAATGGGTTACGCGTTGTGGTACCTTGTTGGTAATTTGTTGAAGACGCTCCATTCCTAGATATCTTGTATCTACACTCATTCTCTGTGTGATTATTCCGACCACAGAAATTGCATAAAATGTTATATTCCCTTTTTATGGGTTGTCTATTCGGAAAAGTGGACTGCATGTTTCGATAACATGTGTCCTGTGTATGCCCTGACTTACCACAGGTTTGGCAGACTATACGATTGAATGTAGGTTTTTCGTTATATTGATATGACCTGGAAGAGTTGTCCATTCGAGCCGCATGTGACACTACATGTGCAATCGACTGTTTTAAACTATTTCCCCCATGGGCTTTAGCTAGTATCTTTAGCTGTTCGTTGTTTAGTCCATCCTCAAATGTTTGTACGGCCAATTTGTTGTTTTCTTCCATTAAGAATTCCCTAACAACCGCGTCTGCTGTTATTTCACACGTGGCAGAGTTTAGAGTCCTTAGAGCATTCGCGACTCTATCGCCGTATTCCCGGACGGTTTCTCTGTAGCGTTGTTTCAGAGAAATCAACTCATTGTGTGCCGTCGACCGAGATTGCTCCTCTTTATATTCCGATTCTAATTTTTCTTTTAAATCCTCCCACTTAGCGATTTGGCTATACCTAATCAGATCGTAAGCATGACCCTCTAGTCTATTTTTGACTAGCTCTAAAAATGTCTCGTATATATCCGGGTCTGCCTTCTTTATGGATCTAAATAAAACGTCTCCCCCGGAAGTAAATTTACCTAAGTCGCAGGGTTTCCCGTCAAAGGTGGGGACGATTCTGAAAACATCAGAAATTCCGACAGAAAGAGCCATTTCAGGGGGTTTAATGTGTATCAGTTGATAGTGGATTTGTTCTTCCCCCTGCCTAGCCGCCTGTCTCGTGTAATATGGACTCGTAATAGTGAAAATTTAAAATAAAAGGCGAAAATTCGTTATCAATTCTTAAAAATATGGTTAACTTAAAAATATGGTTATGGAAAAATTGGCCTTTCTTTTGGTTATTCAATATATATATATATATAGGAAAGAAAAATAAATTGGTCCCAAAACTGAAAAGAAAGAAAATTTTCGACGCGAAAGAAACGGAAATGTCGTCGTCAATTTGGACGAAAATCCAAGTTACTATGTTTTTGAATAAATAAAAAGGTGCCGGTTATTAAGTGTGCTGTAACTGGTAATATTGTGAATGTTTATGAATGGTATGTATTAAGTGAGAATGTAATATATGTTAAGTGAAGTTTTTAAGGATGTGTTAGGAGATTCAGTGTTAAATTTAATAAGGGTAGTATTCTGGAATACAACATCCCACCCTTCTTCGAGAAAGAAAATTATCCTTGAAGAGAATAATTTTCTAGTAACTATATATTAGATTAAGAAAGACTTGGATTTTCGTTCAATTACATTACAATGGTTTTCAAAATTAATCTTTATCAGAGGTTACAATAATCAATAAGTTCTTAATACTAGAAAAATAGTCTATTTACATTATATATTAACTAAATGTTTACAATAATCAAAAAGGACTTAACACTAGAAAAATAGTCCAAATAGTCTATTTACATTACATATTAACTAACTAAATTTAAATATTTCTCCTTGGAACCTTTTGTTTTATTATCCAAAAGTTATTATTACTTATTATATTAATTACATAATATTAATATTATTGTTTCAAAATTCTCATTTCCGTTCGAATATATATATTAATTCCAAAATTTCCAATACATATATTACCTCTAAAATTTCCTTTCTTTCCTTTTCCGTTCGAATATATATTAATTCCAAAATTTCCAATATATATATTACCTCTAAAAATTTTTTTTTTCTTTCGTCCCCCTCAACTTTTTTTTTTTTTTTTTTCCGTCATTTCCTACAATTGTTAGATTATTTCATATATATTGAATAATAAAACAAAGGCCATTTGTTATGTGTTTATCTTTTCCTTAAATTTATGGAAAATTTTCCAAAACCTTTTTGGGCCTATTACTATGATGATTGTATAGAAATGCATAATACCAAAAGTCTTCTTAAGAAATGATTTCAAATGTCCTAAATGACTGTGTAACTTTTTATTTTTTTGTATTTTGTGTTTGAATAAATGTTTATTGTTGTAAAAAAAGATTTGTAATGTACATATATGGTTTTCCTTTTTCGTACCTATTTTAGTTAAATTATTATTTTCATTATTTATTATTTCGTGTTTGAGTAAGTGTTTGTGTTTGTTTTCGTTGTTTAAAATATTTATTGTTTTCGGCTTAGTGTTGTCATTGTCCATAGCTTTAACCGCTGTCGGAACGTCTACCTTTTCAGTCTTACTCACTGCTGATGAATCGTTTAGTTTCTCAGTCTCATTTACTGATTCGAATAGTTCTTCAGACTTATTAGCTGTTAGAACTTCTTGGTTCCCAGTACTATTTGCTGTTTGAACTATTTCTTCAGTTATATCTGCTGTAGAAACATTCAATCCTTCAGTCTTTGCTGCAGAAAAGATTTGTTCATCAGTATTAGCTGCTGAACTGACTTGGGTTTCGAATTTTATTGCAACTATTGGGTTTTCAGTCTTTAACACTGCTGAATGTTCAGTCTTTGTTGCTGAAGTGCCGGGGTTGTCTATTGGGATAGCCGAAATATAAGGGATTTCTGTTTGTATATTTTCTGCAGGATCCGAATTTTCAGTCTTTAATACTGCTGAGTTTTCAGTCTTGGTTGCTGAAGTGTCTGCGTTGTCAATAGGGTTATCTGAGATATTAGCGATTTCAGTCTTTAATACTGCTGAAAATTTCTAATTTTCAGTCTGTGTTGCTGAATTATTTTCCAGAATGGGAGTATGAATCGGAGTCTTTATATTAGGGACAGGGTTATCTTTGTTTATATGGCTTGGTTTATAGGAGTATGTGGGCTCAGGGTAAATTTGGCTAGGAGCTTCATTAAAATGGTCGTTATCTATTTCCAAAGATCTAATGCTGTAAATAGAAAAATTTTGTTTGTCTTCCATAAATTTTGGTTGGCGTCAGGCCTCGTTTTCCGACTCATGCACCCGAGAAAAGTGAACATTTTGCTGATCGTTTTGTCTATTGGTGGTCCTAGAATTTTCACCAAAACGATTTTCAGAGTTTGTAGGATTGTTTCGGAATGGGTTACGCGTTGTGGTACCTTGTTGGTAATTTGTTGAAGACGCTCCATTCCTAGATATCTTGTATCTACACTCATTCTCTGTGTGATTATTCCGACCACAGAAATTGCATAAAATGTTATATTCCCTTTTTATGGGTTGTCTATTCGGAAAAGTGGACTGCATGTTTCGATAACATGTGTCCTGTGTATGCCCTGACTTACCACAGGTTTGGCAGACTATACGATTGAATGTAGGTTTTTCGTTATATTGATATGACCTGGAAGAGTTGTCCATTCGAGCCGCATGTGACACTACATGTGCAATCGACTGTTTTAAACTATTTCCCCCATGGGCTTTAGCTAGTATCTTTAGCTGTTCGTTGTTTAGTCCATCCTCAAATGTTTGTACGGCCAATTTGTTGTTTTCTTCCATTAAGAATTCCCTAACAACCGCGTCTGCTGTTATTTCACACGTGGCAGAGTTTAGAGTCCTTAGAGCATTCGCGACTCTATCGCCGTATTCCCGGACGGTTTCTCTGTAGCGTTGTTTCAGAGAAATCAACTCATTGTGTGCCGTCGACCGAGATTGCTCCTCTTTATATTCCGATTCTAATTTTTCTTTTAAATCCTCCCACTTAGCGATTTGGCTATACCTAATCAGATCGTAAGCATGACCCTCTAGTCTATTTTTGACTAGCTCTAAAAATGTCTCGTATATATCCGGGTCTGCCTTCTTTATGGATCTAAATAAAACGTCTCCCCCGGAAGTAAATTTACCTAAGTCGCAGGGTTTCCCGTCAAAGGTGGGGACGATTCTGAAAACATCAGAAATTCCGACAGAAAGAGCCATTTCAGGGGGTTTAATGTGTATCAGTTGATAGTGGATTTGTTCTTCCCCCTGCCTAGCCGCCTGTCTCGTGTAATATGGACTCGTAATAGTGAAAATTTAAAATAAAAGGCGAAAATTCGTTATCAATTCTTAAAAATATGGTTAACTTAAAAATATGGTTATGGAAAAATTGGCCTTTCTTTTGGTTATTCAATATATATATATATATAGGAAAGAAAAATAAATTGGTCCCAAAACTGAAAAGAAAGAAAATTTTCGACGCGAAAGAAACGGAAATGTCGTCGTCAATTTGGACGAAAATCCAAGTTACTATGTTTTTGAATAAATAAAAAGGTGCCGGTTATTAAGTGTGCTGTAACTGGTAATATTGTGAATGTTTATGAATGGTATGTATTAAGTGAGAATGTAATATATGTTAAGTGAAGTTTTTAAGGATGTGTTAGGAGATTCAGTGTTAAATTTAATAAGGGTAGTATTCTGGAATACAACAACGTGAGGAATGTATCATTTTCTTAAAAAATGCATAACTTTGGACCAGTTAAATTCTTTTTAAAAATTCGAACAGGAAATTAAAGCTTAAGAGTAGTACTTCTAAGAAAAAAGATTGCAAATATGTATTTGAAAAAAAAAAATGCTTACTGTTACTGCGAGGCGGTGTCTCGATTATATCGCGTGTATGGATCGCCTTATATAATAAGTGGACTGTTGTTTATTTACTTTACAACCGTACTATCTTTATTTATAATACTATTTAATATGTTACACTCTTTGCTTAATTATTTCACCCCAGGCCGGATTCTGCTCTGGATTATGGGCGTTGTTGTCTTGGCCGGTGTTTGAGTTGTACTGACTATACTCTCCAAATACCGCTGATTTTATTTTCTTTTTTGTCCTCGTTCTCTTGTTTGCATGTTGTCACAAGAACCAAAGAGCGACTGGTATAAATTGCCGATCCTTAGTCTGCCAGTCACCAGTATTCTGGACATATTTTTTGTGTCCAAGGACTTACTTTCACAAATCACTCCTTCTCAAGTTTCAGTGGGTGTATCTGACCACAACGCTGTGACCATATTCATTCGCGGCTATCGTGCATCCTGGGCTCATATCAGAAACATACCCGATTATGGGCGGACAAATTGGGACAACTTCAATATTACATTGAACGATAAACTCCACCAATTCTCTCTTCCCACTGACAGGAACCTAACGACGGTTGAGATAAACAACGCTGCAAAACGACTTCACGAGATTCTAGTTGAAACTTCTGAGACTCATGTCCCGAAATACAAACTTGAAAAGACTTATCAGATTCCCCATGACGACTTCACTCTTCGTCTCATCCGGGAGCGTAAAAAGCTCTGCAGAATGAGATATCGTCACCATTTTACGCAAAGGGAGCTATTATTGCGATCCCTTATTCACAATATTGGTACACTGATAAAACAGAGAATCCAAAACAATCGTACCCGACAATTGGAAGACAAACTGAAGGATATTCAGATGGACCAGAACGTTTATAAAAATGTTAAAAAGATATGTGGCACTTCCCGTATCACTGGGCCAATCATACACAATGGTGTTGTTGTTAATAACGACACCAATAAAGCAAATATCATCGGAGAGACCCTCGAAAATAATCACAAACTTACTCTCCAAGATGGTGACCCGGATAATAATGCGATCATTAGTTCAGAGGTCCACAGTAAGTTGGACGACTTCAACGAGCCAATTGTTGTCTTTAACCCAACTAACAGTGCATACTTCGATTACACACGTGATAATGGTCACGGCTTCATCGCACCAAATACCCTACAGAGCCTGGTTATATCTCGAAACCCTAAGAAGTCACCCGGTATCGACAACATGTCATACCACTCGTTGCGAAGGCTTTCTGTCTTATTCTTTATAAAGCTGTCCGTGCTATTCAACCATGCTTACAACATGGGGTACTTTCCCCAAGCTTGGAGGCACGCTATTATTTGTCCAATAGCAAAAGTTGGGAAGCCAACGTATCACCACCCCTCAAGCTTTCGCCCTATCTCGCTTCTCACTTGCATCAGCAAAATATATGAAAAATTCATATAGATACGAGAAACTAAATAACTTTATCAGTGCCAGGAACCTAATACCTGATTTTCGATTTGGATTTCGAAGAGCGCACAGCACCACTATGGCTCTCCACATATTTCGAAACCATGCCTGCGTGCGGCTCTTTAATAAGGAACCCACCGTTGCGGTGAGCCTGGACGTTGAAAAAGCTTTTGACACGACTTGGATAGAAGGTCTCGTTTTTAAATTATTGAATACTGGCCTCAGTAGAACGATATGTAGTATCATCTACCAGTTCGTTCGAAACAGAACCTTCCAAGTTAGAGTGAATGGAAAGCTTTCCCGAACTTTTCACGCCTGTGCAGGCGTGCCACAGGGCTCCATTCTAGGCCCCATCTTATTTAATATCTCCACCTCCGATATTTCTCGCCCTGTGGACGGGAGAGTTAACCAGATATGTTATGCGGATGATGTCCTAGTGTACACGTCATCTAAAGGCCCTAAACTCGCAACATATCGACTCAACCGTCACTTGGACGAACTGTATCAGTATTACAGTTGATGGAAAATTCGGCTTAACCCATCCAAAGCAGTAGCTATAATTGTGAGTAGTAAACACTTCCAACCTACTTCTCGATATTCACAGAATATTCGAATAAAAATGGGAGATACTACGATTAGGCCACAGGACAGGATGAAATATCTTGGGGTCATTTATACCTCAAAAATGAATTTCATCAAACATGTGACCCACATTCTCCAACGGGGCCTCGGCCCTGCATATCTTCGGCCCAAACGGAAAGGCTTCGAGTTTTCGAAAGGAAACTCCTCAGAAGATACACCAATCACTCTAAAAGGCCTGACGGTCCTCATTACCCCAACTCTCACCTATAGGCAGGCGCCTCCATTACCCCTATCGACGAGTACTTGCTTCAATTAGCATACAAGTACCTCGAAAGCATTCAGAACAGCGAGAACCTACTTGTACGGGAGTCTTGCGTTCTTGACCCTTCTCTCTCTGTTCTCTTCGGATCAAACCACCACAATTTCTTCTTCAGTACAAAGCTGAAGAAAGCACCCTTCCCAACAACATTCTCCTTTATAATAGACGATTCATGGACCCATCCCATAGGGTCTACTGCTGACAAACTACAAACCCGCACGCACAGTACAAGACAGCACAAACACACACACATACACACCGACCAAAGCGCAGATTATCAGACGCCAAAGACGTGATCTGCGTTTACTACCGCACTCAAGACCTACCGGTCTTGTACGATTTCTTTCCCACCAAGTAGTTAGAGAACAATTGAACTAACCCTGTCCACACTATCCTTAGATACGTCCTTCCCCTTTCTTTGCAGATTTCTTGAGACCGAGCCCAACATCTTCACGGATGTGAGTGATTCGGGTTATCGCAAGATTGGCAACGCCAAGATACAATTACAGAACGCAAACGACGTATAAGTCGGAAAATTTCATTTTTACACTAACGCGCGCACAAAAGGGGATTTTGAAGCACCTTTAAATATCAGACCTAGTGCCAGCGACCTGTACCATGATGTACTTCTAACTTTCGTGAGCGCAAGATGCGATCAATAACCATGTGCGAGTGTTGAGATATTCTTTGAAACGGTAAAATTATTCAAAATTTATATCAAAATTCGTGTTTCTACTCATTTTATTGCAATTTTTTTGAGTGTTTAACTCACTTACAGTTTTTGACGACCGTTAATGGGAGGGTCGGGTCACTCGCGCCTTTTTTGAAATCTATAGTGGCTCTCGCAACGACTGCTTACGCACTAAACCGTCGGCGCGTGGGAAGCCAATAGTCTACTAGTATACAATTTTTACAGTATAGCTTGCATTCACCCACATCTCCTCTTCAGTAATGATGCGCTCGATGAATGCTGATTCGGATTCAGCCTTGAAAATCATATCTTTCGCGGCCCCTTTATTCAAGAAATCCAGGCCTTTCGGCATCAACTTTACTGCAACACGGCAGAAACCCAGTAATGCGGTCAAAAAAAAGAGGTTCTTTCTCATTTTTTTTCTTTCAAAAAAAGTTGAATATATTTAACATATTGAAAAGTCCCCGGCCTGACACATAGATGGCGGCATTAGAATTAAATTCATATGATTTTTAGTTAGCCCTAACGTTCAAAAGACGCGTGTATAAATTTGACAGATGTCGGATCATTCGTTTGTGAATTATAGTATTTTGAGTGAAGCAACTTCTGTTATTGTGAAAAAAAATGGATGACGAGTTTCCAGACGCCGCCCCAGGAAAATCAACCATCAAGGATTGGTATGCTAAGTTTAGACGTGGTGAAATGAGCACCGAAGACGGTGAACGCAGTGGACGCCCAAAAGAGGTTGTTACCGACGAAAACATTAGAAAAATCCACAAAATGATTTTGAATGACCGTAAATTGAAATTGAATGAAATAGCAGGCACTCTAAAGATATTGTAGCGAGCTTAGGATTCGCTGGATTAATTATTTTGAATAAATAAGAGCCGTTAAATCGATTCTGAATTAATGTGACACTTTATTAGTCCGTTAATAACAACCGTTACTTTTTACCGTACACATAACGATTTCTTCACTTATCGCTTCCGTAATTATCGCGTATTTTACTGCTTACTTCTCACTCATTACTTATTACTTCCCCACTTATCGCTTGCTTCACTTTCTACTTCTTACTCCACTCCATGATCTGTGTGCGACGTATTTATACCGTTCCCTCAATCTGATTCGGCATTTCGTTTCCGTCCGTTCCATAGTCTGGACTTTTCTATTCCAGTTTTCCAGTAGTTTCTAAAATAATCTAGTACTTTGTTTCGGACTTTCCTGAAGACTCCAGTACTGATTGTCATATGCGTCACAATATCAACTGAACGTGTACATCATATCATTCACGAATATTTGGGTATGAGAAAGCTCTGTGCAAAGTGGGTGCCGCGCGAGCTCACTTTCGACCAAAAACAACCACGAGTTGATGATTCGGAGCAGTGTTTGGAGATGATCAAGCGTAATAAACCCGAGTTTTTGCGTCGATATGTGACAATGGATGGAACATGGCTCCATCATTTCACTCCGAAGTCCAATCGACAGTCATCCGAGTGGACTGCACACGATGAACCCGCCCCAAAGCGTGGAAAAACGCAACAGTCTGCTGGCAAGGTTATGGCGTCTGTATTTTGGGATGCGCGCGGAATAATTTTCATTGACTATTTTGAAAAAGGAAGGACCATCAACAGCGACTACTACACAGCGTTATTGGGCCGTTCGAAGGACGAAATCGCCGAAAAACGTAAAAGATATTAACAATTATTCCTTGTGTCCTAAAAAGGTGACTTCTCATATACAGCATATGATATATCAAGAGAGGGTCATCTGAAATCAAAAAGCGAAAAAAAAAATTAAGTAAATTTTGCAAGAGCTTTTCCGCAAATCTACAATAGTGAGAGTAATCAAGTCGCGAAGATTAAGGGCCGGACATGTAGCGCGAATGGGCAACGATAGGACCGTGCGTAGAATTCTTCACGGTAGTGCAACGGGAAAGAGACCGGTAGAAGTCCGCGACGAAGATGGGAGGACAATGTTAGGCTTAACCTTGAGGAGATCGGATGAGATGGTCAAGCGTGGAAGGGGAGTGTACAGGACAGGGAACGATGGCGGAGTCGAGTTGGCGTGGTTATGAACTTCCGGGATCCTACGCCCAATAAATAAATAATAATAATAATAATAATAAGTAAATTTAGGAGATTTTAGAGAACTCTAAATTCAAAATCGTAAATTTTTTGTTTTGTTTTGTTCATAAGATAAGTTCTAATCATTGAAAAAAGAAATCCTTCGTCCTTCCTTCGGAAATGTTATCTAAAACAATTGTGTCAAATTATATAAAGATCGGTTTATTATTTTTTGAGATATCATTTCCACCTTCTTCGAAAATGGTGTTTTGAGATAAAAACGTTTCAAGTTTTCTATTAAGATGGGAGCCGGTCAGATGGACGGAGCTTTAAAATTCCATTTTTTTTCGAATCGACTCAAAATATTGGGAGAACATTTTTGAGATGTTGTACCTTCAGAAAAAAAAAGAGGTAAAAGATGACTGAATATGCCCCCTTATTTAAAACATATTGAACAGATCCATAAGTAATGGTAAAGTTCTCTGCTAGGTGCTTGATGATTAACTTCTGATTTTTAACTAACATATCATTTGTTATCGATGGTTTCGTCGGTTTTCGATGTCAATGCCTGCTACTGCATTCGTCATCCTCGACTCATGACTACTTCTAAAACGTTGGTGCCGCTGTATCCTTTAGAGTATTGTTTCCGAAACACTTACCTAATATTTCCAAGGTCCTAGCATCATTCAATCCACTTTTAACTCAAAATTTAATACAAACTTGTTGCTGTAATTTCGATTCTATTCTTACGATTATAAAAAATTGAAAAGACACACAGGGAGACAGACTTGCTCAAGAAGGTGTAACTTTTGCAGACTTCAAGCTGTGACGCTGAGATTTGGTGGGATTTTTAATTATAGGTGAAATGTAATGATGTCAATCTGAGTTCTGAAAACGCTACACGAAGAGGGTACTTGAAACTTTCTGTATTAGTTATTATTCTAAAGAAGAAATTGAAAGACTTTCGGCTGAGCCTCTAAATAATGTCAGTCATCCTATCGAGCACGTGTACCGCTGTGTTCGAAGCGCTTGTCTAAATATGGAAATCGGTTTCCAGTTTAGAACACCTTGTAAATTATGGCCAGGTTGGATGGACTGAAGAATTTTTTACATCTCTTAAGAAACTTCATACATTTTGCTGTCTCAAACATGTTGCGTTCCAATCAATATTCCAATAAAAATGTGTGCCAAGGATTAATTATTCTTTGGCTTCGATGATGCAAATGATTTTTATCGAGAATATGTGTACATTGCGATTGATGTTGTAAAACAAGAAACTGATTAAGTTGTATTCCATTCGGTTATATAGGGTGGGCCATACATTTTTGCAAATGGCAACACTTGATTTCTTAAAAATCGTTAGAGGGAGGAGACGTTGTCATTTAAAAAAAATAAATATCAATAAACATTTATTATGGTAAACAAATGATCAACAAAATAACATTTATATTTTTATTTCTATTCATGTTTCAAATGTGCAAAAATGTATGGCCCACCCTTTATAATCTTCACTGATGTATCTTATTGGTAGGAACTCAATTAGTTGCCGACTTATATTGACTTTGGTCGGGAATGTCCTAATTATTACGAGCAACTCACCGTGCTAATCGTCAAAAACTGATTGAATTGGATTATTGGTAATAAACAACGGGTTGTTTATACAAACCAGAAATAGAGTGAAGGATAGATTGAGTCTCATCCTATCTCAGTTATCGAACCTGCCGCCTGCGATTTAGATCTACCCTCTCCGATCTTTTTTCCCAACCTCAGGTGTACCCCAGGGCAGTCATCTCCGCCCTCTCCTATTTATCCTAACCATAAACGACATAGGCTCTTGCATTACTCACTCCTTCATCTCGCTTTACGCGGATGATTCCAAAATTTTCAAAACAATTCGCTCTCCGCTGGACTCCTCACTTCTCCAATCGGATCTTGACAGCTTTTCGACTTGGTGCCAAAATAATTCCCTAAAATTGAATATCGCCAAATGTCACACAATCACCTTCTCTCGGAAGCGTCCCCCACCCAGCCACGCTCCTATCTCTTACTGAACCAGCCGATAACATCGGTTGAATCGGTTCGCGACCTGGGCGTCCTATGCGACAAGGAGCTTAAATTTACCGCACATATTGATGACATAATCCTTAAGGCCAACGCCGCCCTTAGCTTTGTCAAACTCTGGTCGAAGGAATTCCTAAACCGCTATGTCACCCGATCACTCTACACAACTTTTGTTCGGCCAGTACTCGAATATGCTAGTCAGGTCTGGTCCCCGTTTCAATTGTCTCACATTCGCAGGGCGTTCAATGTCGTTTCTTGCGCTTTACCCTCCTCGGACTAAACTGGGAAAATCCGCTGATTCTACCACCATACACAAGCCGACTCCCTCTAATCAATCTAAACACACTTGAAGAGCCGACATCATCTTTGTCCATCGCCTTATGTCTGGCTCACTCAATTGACAGCTAGCTCTCCATTTTAACATTGCATACAAACCCCGTAACGTACGTAACCCTAGACTGTTGTACGTGCCTGCTCATCACACTTCTTACGGCGCTAACGAACCCACATCGCGTATGCTACGACAGGCCAACTTTCCGCACCTCCTTCGATTTCAACATCTCCACTCCCACTCTTAAACGACATCTCAGAATAAACCCGTCCTAAATCCCCCCCCCCCCCCCCCCCCATCAATAACCCCTCTACCCTCCGCTCCTCTTCTCTCACTCCATCTAACTAGTTCTCCCCTACACCTTTCCAACCTCACCTACGACCCCCCCCCCCCGCCCCCCACCCCCGCCAAACTGCTCCATAACCACCGCCCCCGTATCAGTTCGATACCATGCTGTCGCACAAAGGACGCGTTTACCACCCCCACATACACTCGCTCTTCCTTGGCCTCCTACCTCCCCTATCGTGCAGTAATCTTCAACTTCCCGGTTTTCTTCTCGTTTTTTTTTCGATTGAAAAATCGAATAAGGTCTTAACCACTACTGTAGATTTTAAGATAGTCTGTAAGGTTTTTTAAGTTAATTTTAAGCCTGCAGTAAGCTAAATAAAAATTGGGGTTCCTCCTTCAATCAATCAATAAATAAGGCCAAGGCCGGATCCCGGTAAAAGAAGCCGCCTCTATTCGCTATAATGAAATTTTCAATTCCATCCCCTTTAATACCATCTAATGATAGAAGAAGCGGCCTCTATTCTCTATAATAAAATTTTCAATGCCTTCATCCGTTCTGCTCTCAAAATCCGTCTCCTTACTAGTCCCTCCTAAGGATGCTTCTAAACTTCCTAATCCAGCTCTGGAGTTTCTGGCAAACCATTGTAGGCATGCGTGACCTGGCGTTGTTCCGATGCAATGCAAAACATGTCTAATGGCCAATTCCGGTCATTTATGTTCATTCGTCAACTCTAAACGGTCCAAGGTCCAAATTGTTGACAGCAGCGATCCGAGTTCTGAATTTGGCCGTATAGAAATAACATGTAGTATAGTAAATTATTAATTTCCCGTTCCACCGAAAGTACGGTGAAACCCCGCAAGCTGTTAGATTCGAAGGCCTAGTTTGGCCACCATTTGGGCCGCTTCTCTGGCCTTTGAACATGATCGTTTTCACAAAATATTATCGTATGTGCCCCTTTTTTCATCCTCAGTCACCACCCATTGAAGACACAGATGGATTCCTTTCCGTTTGTTCCAGAAATGTCAATCCATTCCGTGTCTTTTGCGTTAATTCGTGGGGTGCCCACGATACGACCGCTCTTTTGGAATCCAACTTTATCCATATGGTTAAAAACTTGTTTGTTGCATCTTTGACTGCAATAGGCAGCACTAGGTATTGGAGGCATTGAATTCTACTCGGTTTAGAAATTCTACTTGATTTAGAAATTCTTCGAGATTAGACGATGGTCATTTGTGTTAAAGAATACGAGAAAATTGATTTGAAAAAGAGATTGCTTATAAAGTGAGAAATAGAACAAGGTACGCAATCTTGATTAGCACATTAATTTGATGCAAGCAGATTTGACATCACCCAGAATCACCTGGATTCAGCGGCCAGAATGAATATCTTTAGCCAACGAATTAGTGTATCGTGAATTCCACACGAAAACAATGTTGATAAAGGGAATGAACGTTGACTGTGTGAGAGGATTTTAACGCTCCCATATCCTTCTCTCTTCACCTTTATCTACCAATATATTCTTCTACATCTTATTTTAAACAATTTTCTTCTTTGCCTTTCTCGTCTTAAAGGGCTACGCATAAATCTGGATCTGGATCTATCGGTTCCTTCTTTCCGTCTTCAACCCAATTCATGGTTTTTCACATTCACCCTTATCCCAAGTCTACCTCGTGTATAGGATGTCACTCATATCTTTTCTATCCGGAAGTTATGATGCCATTACTGGCAACCTTCTACGCCAGCAAACCCACCCATTCGACAGAAATTGCATGCATCCTTCTCATCGAGAACTTTGATTAAAAATATTTTGATCAAATATGATCCGTGCCTGACGAGTTTCCTTTTGAACGCCAGGACACAAATCGTTTGGCATACTTTGGGTAAATCTCATAGAAAATCCATCGCTGGTCATTTATTTTATGTTCTCGAATCAATTTTCGGAGCAGTTATCTGAAGATACAGTCCATTCGTTGATTAAAAGCACACAGTTGATACCATGTTAAGATGGAATTTCTACAACGTCTGGCGTATATTTTTAAATAGAACCTCATCCCGGCCAAATTGTAAATGGTTTGATGAGACAATCTGTCTCCATCAAAGGCCTTCATTGAAATCGGTTTCAATCCATAATGAGTCCACGTCCATCTTTTTAATAAGTAAGGCAAGATTTAAGAGGGTGTCTATCTGATATTAAAATTTATAAATTATCCCCTCATCGTAACCATCCGCACGTCCATAAGATGCCCTGACTATCGTATCCTAATTTATTATGACCCTTGGGCAACATCAACGTAAAACCTCCGATCCCAACGTAGTTCTCTCCGAAGTGTAGGAGTGACAGCAAGCCTCTTCAGAATGCCCATCAACCTTTGACCTGGAAATGAATAAGCAATCAACTTAGTTAATAATGCACAAGGGTAGTTATCCAAAACGTCGCCCGGCATGATTGATTGCCACATTTGTGCCCCATCAACATGCAACAAAAAATGTACAAAGAACGAAATGACAACAGAACAAACTCTCGCCAAACAGCTACGCCGATAATCGTGGACAATAGCCGAAAGGGCTACGCATAAATTTGCCCAGGCGACCTAATACTTACCTTTTTGGAATTACTTATGCAGGTGGAGTGATGCAGCCTAGTTTTAGTCCCGGGGCGCAGATAACGACCAGACCAAATCTCGTAATCAATCAATATGATATACGGGCGGGCGGTCTGTGACTGGACACAGTCCTGGGAATACCCGAGATTTTCCCTGTCCGTCATTTTTTGCCTTTTTTGTCGTTTGCCTTTCACTGTCACCCAGTTGTCGAAGCTAAAAGGGTTTCACGCGAACCGGTAGCACACATACTCACATGATTAGATGGGGATTTCCTCGTAAAAGGGGACCACAAAATCAGTCATGTTAACGGCGTCAAGGATACATCTTCCATTTACAGTTGAGTGGATTAATTTACTTTGGGTGACTGTGCAGGACTTTTGCTTCCGGTGATGATATTTAATCGAAGGATCTGTTTTCAGAAAATTACGAGATTCAGTTTATAAGACCTCTCTTCGAAGTTCAATTCGTGAATGAGTACGCATTGAAAATGGGAGCCCATTCTACTTTCACATCCTTTCCTGTTTTTAATTAATTACCTTTGTCCCGATCGCCCCTTGAAGTCTAGCAGCAAAACAAAGCTTTCAGATAAAAACACAGACTGGAATTGAATACTGAATTAATTGGGTACTTGTGCAGCCAATTCCTGCAGAGCTGGCAGTAGAGTCCCGAAGGGCCTGTCAGATGGAAAAGACTACCTATGGGGATTCGCTTAATAGAATCAAATAGCCCGTAGTTGAGAGATTTCAAGTTAAAAGCACAGGGAACGAGACTTAGATTGATTTTCTGAAGAGATGGGTCTGACGAGTCTGGGTTATTAGTATGTTCAAAAACCTATACTGTCATGTGCTACGAAAAACAAGCTGAGTGGGAACGATCGAAATTAATTAGGACGAATGGATCAATTTCACCGCTTTAATCTTTGTAGCTGAAGTATTTTTTCACTTTACCCTCAAATGAGTCTGAAGAAATATTGCATTCCGACTGTGGGGGTATTTTTTGTCTTGTATTCCAACCCCAGTTTTAGAGATACTGAGGGTGAATGCAGTTTTGTAATAGATGAAAATGTGTAGTTGATTCAACAATCAAATAGTCAATTAACTCTCAAGACCTTACTGAAAATACAGAAGACGTAATAAGAGAAGAATTTGATTCTACGCGAAGACGTCAGATCAGCGGATTATTAATTCAAATAACACTCAGTTCTCTGCTATCAGTGAACTGAGCTATACCATTTGGAAAACTACTTTACTTGTTCTACTATACTTTCCCAGTATTCTCATTCTCATTCGTCCGGAGTACAATATAGTGTTTGATAGTGGATTATGTACATTATGTACTCACTCACTCGCAAAATCTGGTGTCTGCCCGTTCCTCTTATTTAAGTGATGATATTTCACAGTATTGCGTTGGCCGACAACCTACTCCTCCTACATTATATGAAGATGCCATCAGTTTACTGACATGTACTCATATATAAAATTTACTTCGAAGTGCGATTGAGCCAAAAAAAAAAAAACCTCACGAATAATAATCCCGCAGCACCTGACGTACAATTGCCCAGTGAAATGCCACCCCATTAAACTATCATCATCATCGACACTACAACCGGGATCTGGTCTTGGTCTTATTTACCAAGTCTCCCCACCGGTCCAGGCTCTGGGCGTCCTGATGGCTCCTCTTCGCTCATTCGAGCTAGGTGTCCCACCCACCGGAGTCTACCGAGCTTGATTCTTCTTACAACATTAGCTCCAAGGTAGATTGCGTACAGCTCATGGTTGTAGCGTCTCCGGAATCGTCCTCCCTCACATACGTGGCCAACAATTCGCTCCAAGACCTTCCTCTCCAAGGCGGCTAAGAGTTCAGAGTGCCTTTTATTGAGCACTCGGGTCTCGAATCCATACATGAGTACTGGTAAGACCATGGTCGTGTTCAGTAGTAGCTTGGATGTTCTGGATAAATATCGGGATTTAAAGAGCCTTGATAGACCATAGTGGGCTTTGTAAGATATGATCAGCCTTTCGCGTATTTCTTCTTCCATATTGTTACCGGCTGATACTATTATCCAAGGTAGTTAAATGATTGCACTACTTCAAATTCGTGCTCCGCTACCCTGATACTTTGACCAAGGTTAGGTCTTCTCTTCGCAGAAGTTGCCACCATGTACTTAGTTTTCCCCTCATTAATGTGCAATCCCAGTTTTCACGACGCCTGCTCGATCTGGGTGAAGGAGTCCTGTACAGCCGAATCGGATATATCGATGATGTCAATGTCATCTGCGTAGGCAAGTATCTGGCAGGACTTGGTGACAATAGTCCCTCTATTTGTAGTTCCGTAGTCGCGGATTGATTTCTACAACGCCAGGTTGAAGAGAAGGCAAGCCAGACTGTCTCCTTGTCGTTGTCCATTAAAGATGTTTATTGGTTTGGACAGCAAACCCGCTTTTACTTGACTAGTTACATTGGTCAGGGTCAACCTACAAAGTCGTATCGATGGTACCGAGAACAAGCAAATCAAAATACACTGAAAACGCAGCGACAAAACTCCTCAGCACACCCAAAGACAAAACTGATTTTTTTTAGAAAACTAATATATTTTACTGTCCACTTTATTTTGGAGGATCCTCTCCTTGCACATCCTACTCACTGACTGCCTTCTAATCTACTTTTTTTCCCTTATCTTTCAAAGTCCGGCCGCATCCCCCCTTATCGTAGATCCTTTTTAAGGTTTGTTTGTTAAAGTCCATGGGAATTGAATGAGAAATTGGATGGGAATCTGGGTCTATTTGCATATCATAAAACATATGGTTACAATGCATATGGAGATATGCATTGTAATGTTTAGATTGCCTGGATTTTGTGTGTGCATGACAAACGAACATTTGGCTCGTTTATCGCGTATTTATTTTATACTTTGGATTTTAGGAATTGATAATTGCACATTGTGATCGTTTCGATCCAGCAAAAATATAATACACAATTAACTTCACTTGTAATGTTTATTGTATTATGTAAAAATTAGATTAACTTAACTCTTTTAAAGCAACTTCAAAAATATCAAGAAATCCGTTTCGCCTTATGTAGTCTTTCGCAGTAATTACTCCGTTTTGTTTTTCGGCTATACTTCCCGTTGGCTGCAGCGGGGCCTTCTTTGATGCCCGTGTCTCAGGTGGAACTGCCAATTGTTCTGCTGGCAACGGTCCCCCTTGACGTCACCTTGCTGTTACTCTCCATTGCCTGAGATCACTCTTCAATCTCACAACGGGGGACTGGTATAAAAAGCTCAGCTCCAATCGTAACCTTATCAGAGCGGGCCTTCCATTGCATACCCCTGGGTGCGAGGTAACCCGGCTCCTCCGAGTAGTCCCTTTCTTTATTAAGGAAGTTGACTATATTGGTTTTCACTAGTGTTTCCTATTTTATGTCGATGACTGTGTAATAATTTGTTTCCACTAGTGTTTATCATGTTGCATTTGCAACACACGTACAATGCATACGGAGATATGCGTTATGAAGTTTGAATTTTAAGGAATTGAATTCAATGTTCGACAATTGAACATTTGGTTCAGTTTGCTTGACTCTGAAACGTTGATGAATGATGATATTGGATGGGAATTTTATTAGTGAGTAATATGTATGTGGGAGGGATATGGTACGGCTTCTTGGAGCACTACACATGGCTTATAACCCAATTCGCATCTGATCACATCATCTTGAGTTGTTTTCCTCATTCAAAGATGTTCTACCAATGCCTCAAACAGATTTTCTAAAATAACCCAAACGACTTTGCCTTTTCGGGGAAACGTTTTTTTTTATGTTTTATTATACCTCTCTCAGGAACATTTAACGCCGAGTCGGTGCCCCGGGATGCCACTAAATAACAGTTGCAAGTTGTTGCGTTCCGGAAACACCCGTGCGGGGAGGATATTTCACACCTTGCCCGCTCTGAAACAGAAAGAAAAAGAAAAAAAAAAAGATGTATTACTTACGAATTTCGTCAGCTCAATTCATTCAGTTTTGGCCAGAACGAAATATTTCGATAGGATTTATCTTACTGAGTAGACTTCAATGCATGTGAATCTCAAAACAACAAGGTTAATCCCAACATAGAACCACTACGAAGGCAAGGAACTATCGATTTTTATAATCGAGTTAATTCGACCCTTAAGGGCTTTCGTGCCCAAATCTGTAAGCATCTGAAATACTTCACCCCATCTAACCTGGCCACAATCTTCCAAGTCATCGTATGTTCGATTTCAATTCATACCCCATATTTGGGCAGACGCACCTGAAATAACGCCAATAGTGCTCAGGTGGATACAAGAGAAGTAGTGAAACTTTTTGGGGAATACCGGTAAGTCTTTCAATCCCATCGTTAGAGAATAGGCGTAATGTACCCCCCCCCCCCCCCCCCCCCCCCCCCCCCTGATTATTATAAGTATTAACGCAGGCGTTATGCAAATGAACTATCCAAACATCTCTCATGTTACCTATCAATCTGAAATTGTGCATCAGTTTACGATGAAAGTTAACGATGTCTTTAGTCGACATCGTTACATAAAGGTGGAACTCTCTGCTGGATCACATTTTATGTTGTTTTTTTTTTTTTTTTGCTACTTGGAGGTAGTAATCTTCAAGAGACACATGTGGCCTGAGTTCCCGTGCATACGCAACTCAGTCCAATTTCTCTTACTCGACAATGCCTACGGACTAAACCCGCCCCCACCTCGCAAATCATGCTTGTTTGTTCCCATGGGAATGATTTCTCGACATCTTTGGAAATATTCCATCTGTAGTGTTCTCGCTGTTCTTGCAATCTGTTATGGTTTTTCTGCACACTGTTCGCTAGGCCCTGTAGCTTTGCAGGTTTCCACTTCTTTGGCTAGATGGATGAGCTGCAAACGGTTACCCTAACCCTTAGGAGGTGCATATAATGGGATTAATCTGCCCGCAGAGGCTAGGAGCATCCTGCCTGATCTTTTACACCAACGTTTCTCCAGAGCTGCATGCGTCATTGCTGTATTCGTTACAAAATAGCGCATATGGTGCCTAAAACACACATGGTGATCCAATATAACTGCCAAGATCAGATGTAGGCCAATTTATTCGACTTTTTTACACTGGACATCAGTATTACTTTTGTTCTCTCTGCTTTGTTCTCTCTTAGTTCCAGTACAACTTTTGTGACCCAATCGCTTTTAACACTTTGTTTGGTTACTTGCGACGGTTTTGCTGTTGTAACTATTGCTATATCGTCGAGGTAGCCTATGATCTCTACTTCTTGTGGTTTGTTTATATTTAATACGCCGTCGTATATTACATCCGCCTGTCACGCGGAAGACCGGGGTTCGATTCCCCGTCGGGGAGCCTCTGGCGCAAGACTAATGACCTTGCCCGGAAAAAACAAATCATGGAAAATTTAACAAGCCTCAGGACTTGCTAAATAAGGCCAGGACCGGTTTCCGGTTGATGACGTATATTACATTCCATAGGAGTGGTCCGAGAACTAAGGCCTGTGGCACACATCCCTTTAACATATTTAAGATTTAAATACTATATATTAAAATGTGTGAAGTTTGAGACCTTGATTTTAAGGACGTTGTCTGTTATTCCCAGTTGATGCACCACATTCATGTATCGAGTAAAACCGAATCTTGACGTCCAGCGTAAAAATTGCACTGTGGAGCTTCATGCCATCATGTCGTCTCCTTCGTCTACAACTCTGCACACTTGGGTGATTGAAATAACTGTACTCGTTTTTGAGAGTCCTTCTCTTTGCTCTTTGTATTGTTCCAATCTCGCAAGTATAGTGATTCTAAATCACTACTCCCATCCAATCCCCATTATTTCCTATAACCTTAACCTTATCCCAAAATGAACCATTGAGCGACGAATTAAACCAAAAATTAATTTGTCGCACATTGATCCAATTCCTAATTACCTCACCCTTACCTATAATCCAAATCATGTTTCCCCAACTGAATTATATGCACGACAAAATTAACCAAAAGTCCGTTTGGCATACATTGATTCAATTCCTAATAACCCCGACATCATGAAATGCTTAACTCTAAATGCATTTCATGATTTCTCCTTTCGGGAATTTATTCAAATAAATTCCTAGTCACTTCCCAGAGCCCTAATCCGATTGAAGCGCACGAAACCTTGTGTGTGCTTCTTGGAATTTTTACAATAAAAATTTTGACAAATCTCAATGACGAAAAGTATAAAAGGGCGGCACATTTCTATTTCGCGATCAGTAAAGTTCCAGAGGCCGAACCTATGGCCAAAGCAGGAGTTCAAATCTGAAAAACGACCACAATTTAAATGCCACAAATAAACAATAGTTAAACCTCATTAATCGATAACGTAAATAAACAATAGTTAAATCTCATTAATCAATAAAATAAATAAACAAATACAAAACGCGTCTTCATTCAGAGGCCGATCCTATGGCCGAAGCGGAAATTCGAATCTAGAAGACGGCCCCAAGCCAAATACAACAAATACATAATAAGTAAGTTCCCTTGATCAGTCACTTTCCAGAGACCAGACCTGCGGCAGCCTATCCTAGGGCAATCAGTTGGCTACGCTTATGGACTTGCCTAAATCTGCGAAATAGATCGTAATAAACAATAAAAGGGAACCGTCTTTTATTGTTTAACATTCCACCACCATTGAAATCTGTGGGGAGGAGGTATTGTGCCTAACACGGACACTCAGTTCACTTTCTCCTCCATCATAATTCCTCTGTAAACAGTTCACCGCACACAACAACAGGACAAAAGTACAAGCAGCAAAATGTCACCGAGGGGAAAACAGGCGCACTGAGAGGTAAACACAAAGCGAAACTCCGCGACATCAACACAGGAAAGAATAACACACTGATTCAGTTTATTATTAATTGATTGGTTATTGTTTTCGATTACACTTCACGATCGGTTACATGTTGAACAGGTTTACGAGCTATCAACTCTACCAGCACTTCACAACGACTCGTTATTATCGCTCCCGTCCGCGGAACGGGAGTGGAAGTCCGCACGACTGTTGTCGTCGGCAGATGTAAAAGGACTTATCGAGGATAGAACTCTGACTTGAATGCTATCTTCAGTTAAGGGTGAGATATGGAGGGGAAAGAGAAAATGCTCTCTTAAGGGTGTGGCCACTAAGAAAATGCGATCTTTTCGGTGCAGTGGTGTGTGTGCGCGATCGAACAGATTGATGTTATTTACACGTGCTCGGCAGCAGTGGAACAACGAAACAGGCAGGCGGCAAAGACAAAGGAGATTTGTGATCTGTCTATGCTGTGCAATGTCGCTATGATAGACCTTAGGAAAAGGTGTTAATGGGATACGATACCTTATATAATGCAAATTGTATATCGTATCTTGGGTTAATTGCCGAAACGTATCCCTTGCTTGCATTTAGGTATGCCAAGCAATTCGTGGTGGCGACGAAAGAAATGAGTGATTGTTTGTCTATTGAATCGCTAGTGTTGCAGCTGTAAAAACAAGCTGACCGACATAGTATTTTAACTCAGACAAAGGGTGCCGAATGTTTGGTATTTATGGTGCATATGCACATTAAGGAACAATTTTAGGAATTTCATATAATGCTTGAAAGCATTACATGTCCTTGGAAAAGGAAATGTTTTCTGAAGCAAATGCAAATGCATTGGCGGGAAACAATGGGAGTTATGGAATTCCTAAAAAGGTCATGAAGAATTTTTACAGAAAATTGTATGCGAAGAGATGCATGAAAGTAAGTTTTCTTAACAGGGAATTTAAGATCATGGGTTTGATCTCTTAAATGCGTGCAGCGTTTTTGTGTGCCGAATGCGATTGCATTGGCGACATTATATGGGAAGATGAGTGTTGTGGGGGTTTTTAAGGAAAGCGTACCGTGGGGTTTGGCGGAACCGCCACAAATCCATCACCTGCCGGGAGCTAACGCCTGGAACAACGAGCCCCTCAAGGAAGCGCCCGTTACTTGGTCAGGGAGGCTCCCACCAAAGAGGTTAGATGCACCCCTTTACGCTGTCCCCGCACCCGCAGCTGGGACGGAAACCCACATCCGCACCGGTCCCGCCGTCAGACACCAGTGAAGCGGAGCGACACCGTCTCCCCTATGGGATTCGTAGTCTTGGTAGGTGCCGGCCCAACACTGGTTCACCAAGACGTCCCAAACTCTGGTATCGTTCGTCCAAACTTGTTCACTAAAGTCCGGTAGTTCAGGAAAAACAATGGTCTCCTCGTTTAATGTTTTTATTCTTAACTAAACTTATTCGATATTGTACAAAGTAATCTTTTCGTTGAACAGAACTTATTTTATACAGTATGTTGGACGCACAAAACTTATTTTATACAGTATGTTGTATGACAAAACTTATTTTATACAGTATGTTGTATGCACGAAACTTATTTTATACAGTATGTTGTATGACAAAACTTATTTTAAACAGTATGTTGTATGACAAAACTTATTTTATACAGTATGTTGTATGCACAAAACTAATTTTATACAGTATGTTGTATGACAAAACTTATTTTATACAGTATGTTGTATGCACGAAACTTATTTTATACAGTATGCTGTATGCACGAAACTTATTTTATACTGTATGTTGTATGCACAAAACTAATTTTATACATTATGTTGTATGCACAAAACTAATTTTATACAGTATGTTGTATGACAAAACTTATTTTATACAGTATGTTGCATGCACGAAACTTATTTTACACAGTATGTTGTATGCACAAAACTAATTTTATACAGTATGTTGTATGACAAAACTTATTTTATACAGTATGTTGTATGACAAAACTTATTTTATACAGTATGTTGTATGACAAAACTTGTTTTAAACAGTATGTTGTATGACAAAACTTATTTTATACAGTATGTTGTATGACAAAACTCATTTTATACAGTATGTTGTATGCACGAAACTTATTTTATACAGTATGTTGTATGCACAAAACTAATTTTATACAGTATGTTGTATGACAAAACTTATTTTATACAGTATGTTGTATGACAAAACTTATTTTATACAGTATGTTGTATGACAAAACTTGTTTTAAACAGTATGTTGTATGACAAAACTTATTTTATACAGTATGTTGTATGACAAAACTCATTTTATACAGTATGTTGTATGCACGAAACTTATTTTATACAGTATGTTGTATGCACAAAACTAATTTTATACAGTATGTTGTATGACAAAACTTATTTTATACAGTATGTTGTATGCACGAAACTTATTTTATACAGTATGTTGTATGCACAAAACTAATTTTATACAGTATGTTGTATGACCAAACTTATTTTAAACAGTATGTTGTATGGCAAAACTTATTTTATACAGTATGTTGTATGACAAAACTTATTTTATACAGTATGTTGTATGACAAAACTCATTTTATACAGTATGTTGTATGCACAAAACTATTTTTATAAAGTATGTAGTGTGAACAAAACTATTTTTATATGTTATGGTGTATGAACAAAACTTATTTTATACTTGCTGGTAATTCATATAAACAAGGTCTTTTAATTCGTTACTTACGCAAAAGCAAGCGTGTCGCTATTCTTTTGAATTAAAATTGTACAAAGGTGAGCGCTCACTATTTTTATTGATTTGCTTGTGACGAAAGCAAGTACTCATCTATTCGATTACTTGAAACGAGAGTCCGTGTCCACTATTTCGTTTGATTTGCTTGTGACGAAAGCAAGAATCACTAAGCCGTTCTATTAAGTTGAAACGAGAGTCCGTGTCCACTATTTCGTTTGATTAGCTTGTGACGAAAGCACGACCTGCCCTCACAGAATCCAAGACGCGATTAAGTATCGCCACCGAAGCGACAGAATACCACAATTCACTCCATCGCCTCGATGACCATATTTGGTAATTTTCCTTTTCGAATTGGTGTACCACCAAAGAAGGGTTGAAACGCACACACACGATGATCCCCTTTGGTTGCTCATCGCGTGTGTCGCCCAGCATGCGAACCATGAGCATGAAATTAAATAAAAATAAACAACCTTCGCAGCTGGGGCAAGTCATCCTGAAAAGGGTTAAAATGTTTACACGATCCGCGACTGTGTAAAGCATTATTGCTGATCGTGTACACCACATTTCCATAAAAGGATATGTTTATCCGACCAGCACTGTGTGGAACATTCATGCTGATCGGGCGCGCGTTGCTGGCGTCCTCTTATATGAATCGCCATGCACGTGTATGGGAAAAATTCTTTCCTCTTGTGTGCTTGAACAACGCTAAGGATTTATGTCGGCTACGTAATGTTGTACCGAGTTGTATTTCAGGGGCATTTCTTTGGTACTTTTGGGCAGTGTTGATTGCTGCATATGCAACCGGATTTGCCTTTGGTGTACATGGTGCGATTCGCACAACTATGCTCTTGTAGGAAATGTCTGTTGTTGCTGATGTATTTTTCGTATCAGCAGACATTGTGCTCCACAGGTTTTTGGTGGATATTGGTATGACCAATGCAGGTAAGTACACGCTTTTTGAGAATTCGAACGCGCGTAGAAATGGTTACCTGGTGGTAGCTGAGCAGGTAAGTAGTGGCGTTTGCGACAACCGCCACACCCCCACTCCAGGCAAGGGATCAAACTAAATATCCCAAATAATAATAACATTAACACAAGGATGACATTCTCCAATATCTCCTTGCGTTATTGCAATAATCTCACACTGTCGTTACAGTTAATTCGAACCCCAAGAACTGAACGTTGATTGCCATCGATGACGCAATACCACATTTACTCTAGTAATCGACTAAAACAACAAACGATTATCTACTCGCATTTATAACCCAGGTTCATTGATATCCTTTCTAACCAGGATAACAGCTTCGATTGCGTATAAATTATCTTTTCCATCAAATCATCACAACATCCGTTTCTTCTTTATATAAATGCTCTTAAGGGAGTCAGAATATTCCGCACAAAAGAAGTGGCATCTTCCAGTTCTTTGGAACCAACCAATCATGTATCCCCCGAGGTGATAAAAGATCTTAATCTGGCGCGGATCTGTGGCAAATTATATTATACCATGGGCAACAAGAAAAGTAAACAAGAACGACGACGTTGAGTGAAGTCGACTAATAATGCGGTCGATAGTCAATTGAGTTTGTATCGTACACCTCCCGGAGACAAACACGCATCCCGATGTCATTGGTTTTGACTTATATTTCCTGCCATAGCCCAAGGACTATAACAGCCAATATATCTGCAGAGTCTTGTGACGAGGTTTTCACATCATTTACGTAATCGTAATCTGTTGAGTTCAAATTTAACTCTGACACAAGGATCCTTTAATCTTTTTACATGTTTATTAAGAATCGGAAGACATCTTTAATTTGTGAGACTTTAAGGTACACACACAAAGTCAATTCCGTATATGATAAATATTCGATCGAATTTAAGTATTAACATGAGACGAACGAACAAAAACGTAGCTGTTTCGGAGGATTGATTTTATTGACTCACAAAACACAAGAGACGTTTATCAACATTAGGAGCAATGACACTTAATTTCTCCTCTCTTGGTAGGACTTTCGATTATCATCATATATTACTGGGGCACCCCCTTGAATTCTGTGGTTAGTGGTTTAAAATACACTCATATATATTTATAAACCAGTTCGTTGACTTCGATGACCCAAGTGCTATTTATCGATAGCGAGTTTTACGTTAAGATTTCTCTTGCTTGGTCAGGGATGTTTGAATGTTTAAGGAAATTTCAACTTGCTATGCTGGGTAAGGAACAAGTTTCATTTATGAAAATTAGGTACAATATAAAGTAGGGGAGAGTAGGGACTCTTGCGGAACACTAGTGCTAGCTTGATTGTATGCAAAAGAAACGCCTAACAAAACTATCTGAAAATGGTATGTTGTTCATTGAACCAATGTTTCGTCAACCTCATAGAAATGTAATATCGGCAATAGAGTGTGTGTGCCAAATCGGAGGAATTAGTTTACATTACATAATACGACAATACAGCTTTCTCCCCAGTGATATTTCGGGTGACGTCGTTTTTCGTTAAAGTATGCTATCATATTTTTTGTCGATCGTTGGTATGAAGCCAAAATTGGCGTTCATAGGGAGGTTTTTTGTTTCCACATATCGTGAAAGTTGACATTTATCAGTGTATATTGATCATTCATTTCGTGGTAACACTCTGAGGTTTCAAATAGTCCGCCATATCAGAGCCCCGCTTTGATATGGTAAGGTCTGGTTTCTGCTCTGATTCGACCCGGTGTCAGGGAGGCACCGTTATAATACAGCCGGTATACGCCTGGCTGCAAACCATCCAATGGGTACGGTGACGCGTAACACCCTGGATTATGGGCGGTAGATCTTTGTGTGTTACTCCTCGCTAGTCTGTCTGATCTGGGTGGCCCTGTGGCGTTTCCGCCAAACCCCACTGACTATTTACCTAAAGAACCCCCATCCCTACAACCCAGTATGCATAAGCTTTCGCTAATGCAATCGCATTAGCACCTTAAATGCTTCACGCATCAAATAGATCCAATTTATATAACCTAAAAGTCCCTGGAAAAGAAAACTTACCTTTCATGCATCTCTCCGCTTACAATTCCCTGTAAGATTTCTTTCTTACCTTATCAGGAATTCCGAACCAATTTGGCACCTTCGGTGCCAGGCAGATTCCTCTAGATGAATTCCTAATAACAAAGGATTTGGATTACATACTATGTAACCTTCACCAGGGACCATAAATATCGCGCTGTCTATTTTTCAGCTTCACCATGATAAATATGATATGATAAATTTTATAACACATTGGCCGGCGACCTTTTTCTCCCAGCAATAAAATACCCAAACAGCTGCATGCAATTAGTGCAATCGACGCTGAAGCCAATTTCCCCTAACTCGCACCAAGTGCAAACAAAGAACGCTGTTCCTCCATAGGCTTTCTGGCGATACTATAAACAACCCATATCGTTTGTGGTATTGTTGTATTCCAGAATACTACCCTTATTAAATTTAACACTGAATCTCCTAACACATCCTTAAAAACTTCACTTAACATATATTACATTCTCACTTAATACATACCATTCATAAACATTCACAATATTACCAGTTACAGCACACTTAATAACCTGCACCTTTTGATTTATTGAAAACATAGCAACTTGGATTTTCGTTCAAATGAATTGTTGTTAAAAGTCAGAGAGAAAAAAATAGAATAGAGGAAGTTCAGAGGAGATTTGGAAGTGAGGACTGGCAAAAGAAAAATTTATTGATAGCTGTGAACACAATTTCCGTTGATTTTTTATTAATTCAAATATACATTAACAAGTCGATGATTTCAAATCGATGGTTCTGTCTATAACGAATTTTTGGATATCGGTGATAGAGGAATGTCTAATACCGAAAAGAAAGGTTTTACAAAATTAAGCAATTAAAAATAAAAGGTCCCCGCTCTTCCCTCATCCGAGGAAGCACGGCGACGGACCTCAACACTGGTGGCAGCGGTGGGATACAACCAAAGGATCCCAAATAAAAAGAAGAAAATAAGAAGAAAAAAAAAACAAGAAAAAAAAAAATTTTTTTTAAACAAAACAAAATTTAAAACAACAAAAAAAAATGTTTATAAGAAGAAGAAAAAAGTAAACATAAAACAACGAAAAACAAAGTAAACAAAAAAAATTTAAAACAAAAAAAAATAAAGTGAACACAAGAGAAATAACCAAATAAGAAGAAGAAAAAAAATTTTTCAAGAAGAAAAGAGAGAAAAAAAAAGCAAAACAGGAGAAATAACCAAACCAAAATAAGAAGAAAAAAAAACCCTCGACATAAAACAACGAAATAAAAAGAAAAAAAAAGAAAAGCAGAAAAGACCAGGATATTCAATTCTAGGGCGTGAAGTCTGCCTGGCAAGAATAACAAAATAATATAAAATATAGAAAGGAACACAAAGAGGAACTCTACGACACAACAAAGAAGAAAAAAAGGGACAACAATAAGAAATTCAACAAGACTTCTATCAACATCTAGAGTAGTAAGAAATTTTTTCAATATTTTGTTTTTTCTCTCTTCCTTTTTTTTTGTAGGAATATTTTACTTGGATTTTTTTCCTTTTTCAAAAAAAAAAAAAAAAAAGTGTTTTCTCGATAGAAATTTTGAAAATTCTCTTTTCAGTTTTTTTTCGACGACATTTCCGTTTCTTTTCCTTCTCGTCGAAAATTTTCTTTCTTTTCAGTTTTGGGTCCAAACCATATCGTTTCCATATATATATATATTGAATAATAACATAAAGGCCATTTTTTCATAAACCATATTTTTAAGAATTGATAACAAATTTTCGCCATACTTTAATTCAAATTTTCAATATTACGAGCCCATATTACACGAGACAGGCGGCTAGGCAGGGGGAAGAACAATTCCACTATCAACAGATACTCAGTAAAACCCCTGAAATGGCTCTTTCTGTCGGAATTTCTGATGTTTTCAGAATCGTCCCTACCTTTGACGGGAAACCCTGCGACTTAGGTAAATTTATTTCCGGGGGAGACGTTTTATTTAGATCCGTAAAGAAGGCAGACCCGGATATATACGAGACATTTTTAGATCTAGTCAAAAATAGACTAGAGGGTCATGCTTACGATCTGATCAGGTATAGCAAAATCGGTAAGTGGGAGGATTTAAAAGATAAACTCGAATCGGAATATAAAGAGGAGCAATCTCGGTCGACGGCACACAATGAGTTGATTTCTCTGAAACAACGCTACAGAGAAACCGTCCGGGAATACGGCGATAGAGTCGCGAATGCTCTAAGGACTTTAAACTCTGCCACGTGTGAAATAACAGCAGACGCGGTGGTTAGGGAATATTTAATAGAAGAAAACATAAAATTGGCCGTACAAACATTTGAGGATGGACTAAACAACGAACAGCTAAAGATACTAGCTAAAGTCCATGGGGGAAACAATTTAAAACAGTCGATTGCACATGTAGTGTCACATGCGGCTCGAATGGACAACTCTCCCAGGTCATATCAATACAATGAAAAGCCTACATTCAATCGTATAGTCTGCCAAACCTGTGGGAAGTCAGGGCATACACAGGACACATGTTATCGGAACATGCAATCCAACTTTTTTCCGAATAGACAACCCATAAAAAGGGAATATAACAGTATATGCAATTTCTGTGGACGGAATAATCACACAGAGAATGAGTGTAGATACAAGATATCTAGGAATGGATCGGCTTCAACAAATTACCAACAAGGTACAACAACGCGTAACCCATTCCGAAATAATCCTACAAACTCTGAAAATCGTTTTGGTGAAAATTCTAGGAGCACCAATAGACAAAACGATAGACAAAATGTTCACTTTTCTCGGGTGCAAGAGTCGGAAAACGAGGCCTGACGCCAACCAAAATTTATGGAAGACAGACCAAAGTTTTCTATTTACAGCATTAGATCTTTGGAAATAGATAACGACCATTTTAATGAAGCTCCTAGCCAAATTTACCCTGAGCCCACATACTCCTATAAACCAAGCCATATAAACGAAGATAACCCTGTCCCTAATATAAAGACTCCGATTCATACTCCCATTCTGGAAAACAATTCAGCAACACAGACTGAAAATCCGAAATTTTCAGCAGTATTAAAGACTGAAATCGCTAATATCTCAGATATCCCTATTGACAACGCAGACACTTCAGCAACCAAGACTGAAAACTCAGCAGTATTAAAGACTGAAAATTCGGATCCTGCAGAAAATATACAAACAGAAACCCCTAATATTCCGGCTATCCCAATAGACAACCACGGCACTTCAGCAACAAAGACTGACAATTCAGCAGTGTTAAAGACTGAAGACCCAATAGTTGCAATAAAATTCGAAACCCAAGTCAGTTCAGCAGCTAATACTGATGAACAAATCTTTTCAGCAGCAAAGACTGACGGATTAAATGTTTCTACAGTAGATATAACTGAAGAAATAGTTCAAACAGCAAATAGGACTGGGAACCAAGATGTTCTAACAGCTAATAAGTCTGAAGAACTATTCGAATCAGTAAATGAGACTGAGAAACTAAACGATCCATCAGCAGTGAGTAAGACTGAAAAGGTAGACGTTCCGACAGCAGTTAAAGCTATGGACAATGACAACACTAAGCCGAAAACAATAAATATTTTAAACAACGAAAACAAACACAAACACTTACTCAAACACGAAATAATAAAAAATGAAAATAATAATTTAACTAAAATAGGTATTGTAAAGAGTAACTATATAAATACATTACAAGTCTTTTTTTTCAACAATAAAAATTTATTCCAATGCAAAATACAAAAAAATAAAAGGTTACACAGTCATTTAAATTATTTAAGATCATTTTTCAAGAAGATTTTTGGTAATAATCATCTTTATTCAATCATCATAGTAATAGGCCCAGAAAGGTTTTGGAAACTTTTCCATAAATTTAAGGAAAAGATAAACACATAACAAATGGCCTTTGTTTTATTATTCAATATATATGAAATAATCTAACAATTGTAGGAAATGACGGAAATGAAAAAAAAAAAAAAAAAAAAAACAAAAAAAAAAAAAGTTAATGAGGGGGACGAAAGAAAGAAAATTTTAGAGGTAATATATATTGGAAATTTTAGAATTAATATATATTCGAACGGAAAAGGAAAGAAAGAAAATTTTATTGGTAATATATATATTAGAAATTTTGGAATTAATATATATACGGAAATGAGAATTTTGAAACAATAATATTAATATTATATATTTAATATAATAAGTAATAATGATTTTTAGATAAGAAAAGCAAAGGTTCCAAGGAGAAATATTTAAATTTAGTTAATATATAATGTAAATAGACTATTTTGGACTATTTTTCTAGTGTTAAGAACTTTTTGAGTATTGGAAAAATTTAGTTAATATATAATGTAAATAGATTAATTTTCTAGTATTAAGAACTTTTTGATTATTGTAACCTTTGATGAAAGATTAATTTTGAAAACCATTGTAATGTAATTGAACGAAAATCCATGCCTTTAATTAATCTTAATTTAATATATAGTTACTAGAAAATTATTCTCTTCAAGGATAATTTTCTTTCTCGAAGAAGGGTGGGATGTTGTATTCCAGAATACTACCCTTATTAAATTTAACACTGAATCTCCTAACACATCCTTAAAAACTTCACTTAACATATATTACATTCTCACATAATACATACCATTCATAAACATTCACAATATTACCAGTTACAGCACACTTAATAACCTGCACCTTTTGATTTATTGAAAACATAGCAACTTGGATTTTCGTTCAAATGAATTGTTGTTAAAAGTCAGAGAGAAAAAAATAGAATAGAGGAAGTTCAGAGGAGATTTGGAAGTGAGGACTGGCAAAAGAAAAATTTATTGATAGCTGTGAACACAATTTCCGTTGATTTTTTATTAATTCAAATATACATTAACAAGTCGATGATTTCAAATCGATGGTTCTGTCTATAACGAATTTTTGGATATCGGTGATAGAGGAATGTCTAATACCGAAAAGAAAGGTTTTACAAAATTAAGCAATTAAAAATAAAAGGTCCCCGCTCTTCCCTCATCCGAGGAAGCACGGCGCCGGACCTCAACAGTATCCTAAACGCAGTTTTCATTTAATGAATGACTGCTATTTATCCAGCTGACCCTCATTATCAAACGATTCATAGGTTGCTTTTCCCTTTGTATTGTAGTTGCCCTGAATACATCCCCCATAGCCGCGACGCACATCTCAAACAAAGATCCAATTAGCATCCGACGAGTTTCGGTTTTCTTTGCTTTACCAGACTCGCATCCCATGAATGCACATTATCCCTTTCTTTGTTTATAGTCTTTCCCATGGCTTTGATCCATAAAAGAACCAGTGTACACACATACATGTGTACTGTGGCGATCTCCTGTATGAGATCTGTTGGTTACCCCAAAGAGAGACTTTACGTCTCTCATGGAACAGGAAATGCATCCTTAATTTAAGAGAGCCAGTTTTACTGTCTGAATTTCTTTTAACAACGATTGAATATCGGTTGAGTCGTGTTTCAGTCTACGAAGCGGATGGGTGGCCCGCCATGGTGGGTTCTCTAGGAGTCTTTTCTTCCTTCGCTCCCCGGTGCTCACGGCGAAGGTTTCAATGAGGAATATTAAGAAGCGCGAATTTATATTGCAAACAAAATTGTACAATTAGTTTAAGTACTTTGAACAACTTGAATTCGTATTTTGACAATTGTTTTAGTCTAAGTGGAAATTAATAAAAAAAAACATCATCATTAGAAATTACACCAATGTGTTTCAATTCATTTCTCCTGTGTGTGGCGTTTTTCTCTTAGCGAACATTTTGCTGCACTGTTCGGTGCGTGATCGTCGTTCCTTGTTGGTGTTTTCTTTCGCCAAATCTTTTAGTGGCGGTGGACACGAGGTAGAACCTTGCGCCCATGCCGGCGCGATGACTTCATTCCCTATAGTCCTACTGGAAGCGTATGCTTTCGTCAGCATAGCGTGAGTGAGTCATCGTACTACCACGTCAAGGTTTATACCAAACGGGGGCATTTATCAGTGACCCCATAAAATTCGACAGTATATTGGGCCGCTGGAAGAAGGGGATGTCGAGTTGTTCTTTTTTGGAAACTATTGAATATCCACTGATTTCTACGTCTGTGAGAATTCACCAAGCGAATACAACGTCACCTTTTGGGAATTGGTTAAATATTCGTTGACTTCCATTAATTCAGCAATTTATCAGTTCAATAGAGGAGATAGAAAAGCTTTCACAGCGGATTAGTGAGTAAAGAGTAACGTTTCCAAAATATTAGGGAGAATACTATCCGGGCCGGTGGATGTGGAGTTTGATATGCTGCTTGTGATCAACATAAAGCAGAGATTATATGATATCAACCTCCCTTGAGTTGGATGCCAGATTTGTTAGCAAGTACATTCGCGTTCTCCTCTGTTATCAACTGTGAGCAGCGGAACAAAGGAGGGCATCGAGTTCTTGAGGTTTTCCACCAATGCCCGAAAATGTTTACTGCCTGTGGGAGAATGTAGTATTATTTGTCTAACTTTATGGGTACTTTGCGCAATCTGCCCACTGCTATCTCTATTGAATGTTCTTCAATTGTCGTCTATATTGCTCAATGAACCTTAAGTCTTTAACCCTAATAGACATCCTGCATCCGAGCAATCAAACCACACGTTCAACAGTCACAAATCAGCCGTCAGCGAGATAGAACGTGCGATCGTGCCTCTCGAGTGTGCATGTGTATAAATAGTGTCAGGTATTTCAACATATTGTTAAGTTCGAGATTATAGATAAACGCGAATACGCGAAAAATCCATACCTCGTAGCGGCACATCAAGAGGAGTTTTGTGTTCTCTTCTTAAACCGATCTGTAAGATAGTTGTAACTGTTGTAATTTATCTTGAGTGACATAAATAAAATCCTGCTGCTTCACAGTGATAAAAATAGTCAAAAAGAAATTAATAGATTCGAAAATATTCAAAATAATCGAAAATAAATCAAAAATCAAACACACAACCAAGAATAAAGTTGAAAATTCAACATTCAACACAGTGTTGTCTGTGTAAGGTAGCTGTATGCAACAATTTTGTAATAAGAAGACTGGCAGATAACAGGCATTCTGGCGCAAGACTAATGACCAAATCATTATGGAAAATTTAACAAGCCACAAGGCTTGCTAAATAAGGCCAAGACCGGCTCCCGGTTGTAGTGCCGATGATGATGATGAGATAACAGGCATGCCGTTCAAACCTTAAAGCAGCGCGGAATTTTACTCGTTCACGCCTAAACAAACGAAGAGCCTAACGGTTCTACCGAAGAGCGTCGACCCTGAATTGGAACCGGAGGTTTTGCTCGAAACGCTTCAAAAGCTGAAACATGAATATCTCGAGTTTGCCGCGGTAAAACCCCAACCAAGACAAGAAGAAAAAACCGGAAGCTACCCTTCTTTTTGGTCCAATTATCACCGAGTTGCAGAATTGGTGGTCTAAGGAAAATTACAGTCTTCGACCATCAAATTATGGGACAAATTAAAAAAAGGGCATAGATATTCTGCAATGTGTCCGCTGCCAGAGGTTTGGTCACGCAGCGGTGACCTGTGAAATGCAGCATCGTTGCGTAAAATGCAGATAGGACCATAAGGCAGAAGAATGCCCTCTAGGGAAAGAAGGGTAGAAGACAAGGCCCTTCTAAAGTGTGGAGTGTTTCGGAATGAGGGACATCCCGCTAACTATCGAGGATGTGCTAAAATCCGAAAATTAATATCGATAAGTAAGTAATTTTGACCGCTAACAGCGCGTCACCATAACCCAAGTCTGCAATCCATTCGCAAACATGCAAAGAACACACCTCACATCTGCAACAGCACCCATTCCCAAATCTGCAACCGCATACACCCCCAAACTTGCAAAGAATCCATTTCCCAATCTGTAATAAAATGCATTTTCAAACTTACAACGGAATATTAATCATCTCCCTCTACATCAAGTCGCATACATTTTTCCCCAAAAACCACTTCAGTTAATTTCCTACCTAAACTATATTTCTCGCTTGCAACCAAGCAGCATTAATTTCCCCCGAAAACCCTTTCGGTTCAATTCCTACTTAAGCTATATTTCTCGCTTGCCACCAAGCAACATTTATTTTTCCCAAAAACAATTTTCCTCGCTTGCAACCAAGCAGCATTAACTTCCCCGACAACTACTTCGGCTCCCATCCTACCCAAACCAATTGAAACAATACCGATTCTCCTTACTGGTAAGTCACCAGCACGATGCGTTACATTTCCACGAAACAACCATCGCAGCGACCGAGACCCATGTCCCTTTGTCTAACCGACAATTCATGCCCAGCCTGGGTTATGTCCCTGAAATCGATTTCTCCGTATACATAGCGACAGAGGAATCTAATTAAGCATGTACGGCAGTAATTCTCTGGAACTAAATTCTCTATGCACGCATAGCAACCCTTTTCAAGTTCTTAGTAAGTGGCAGTGAGTTTATTTAGTTAAAACCCCACGATTCTTGCCTCCCCCTTAGTCAGTCGAGTTTTAACAGCCTACGCGGAGAGTCAAAATCCCAACCCCTGTGGAGCGCGCAACATATTTTTCCTTTTCTGTAACGAGCAGAGGTTGGTCGCTCACGGGCCCAGTGGATCAGTAACGGGCAACTCAGTTTATCGTATATTTGAACTATAATTTAACGTGCTTTCCGGTGGTTTAGGGAATAAGTGTTCACCAATATAGCCATCAAGAAAAACTATTTGCCGCGAGCAAGAACTTTAAATACATGTTTCAATCCGATTGATAATATATCTAAAAACACTTGTGTATGAAAATAGTAGCCGAAGCGGATGTGTTGTGTCCCTTAAGATTAATATAGACAGTAAGGAAAACAAATTTAAGATTATGTACGCAGTTAATTAAGTGGACCTTTTGCTAGGTGAATGTGGAAGAATAAAGTAAGGCCGAAGCTACGTAAATGAAATCAGTGTTTTATTTGTATTCGTTTTCGTCTTCCTTGAGAAATAATTTTCAACATAGCAATCGGTGAGCGTAATCTAAAGATGTTGGGGATTAAGTGAACCCGTGTCGTGCCACACACCCTCCCTAAACCCCCACAAGATGACACAGCTCCAAAGTCAAATAAACGAGATCTACACGCACTTGCCCAGTCTAAATAAAAAGTCAGTATAAACCCTCTAACGAAAACATCAATCAAAGCTCTCGTCGTGAATATACATTTACTAATAACAACTGAGAGAAGAGCCAATCTCTTCAACCGGTTGCAAGATGAAAACCCTGATGTACTCCTGACGAGGGAAACAAAGATAAACCAAAGACACGAGACAGGGCATAAAAATTACGATATTATACGAAGAGGTCGACCTAACTCCTCTCAAGGGGGAGGTGTCGCAATATTTCTTAGAAAGGGAGTCCAACATAAAGTTATATATGATATAGTGGAGAAGTGCGCTGGTGTTGGGTGCTGGAAGCCTGCATCGTACGCATACCCCATTCAGCAAGGAGGGGGTTTTGTATGCGATTGCGGTCTATACACCTGAGGACCACCAACATAACCATCATCATCGGCACTACAACCGGGAACCGGTCTTGACGGATGCCCGAGGTGACTACGCGAACACCTTGGATCTGCTTTTGACATCCGAAACGAGGGTTTATACCGTGGTAGTGACAGTGCCACTAGGAAATGCAGATCTTGAATTTCAAGTGAATAACCGACCTAAGCAACTTCGACGGGTATGGCGGTGTGGGACTGCTAACTGGGACGATTTGTGAGATTTCTTCGCATCCTTTCCGTGGTCGGAAGTGTGCTTTGGAGGCTCCTATGTTAACGCATGCGGGGAGTCGGTCGCGGAGATTATTATTTTTGGGATAGAGATTTACATTCCGCATTCTATCAAACGAAGGTCATCTAATAAACCTTGGTTTGATAAAAAGAGCGAACAGATTACAGCGGCAAAAGTAAATATTTCAAACAAGCGCGTTCCAATCCCACCGAGGTTAATAGAACAAATTTAGTTAGAATCAGAAACGCGAGCAACCAGGCGATTGATACCGCGAGGAAGGCTTACAACGACAGAGTGGCCAATAAACTCCTTCAGTAGCCAATAGGTTTGCGTCACTTCCGGTCAATGGCAGGGGCTGGCAGCGGGAACTTCACTTCCTCTTATTTTCCACCGTTAATGACGGACAGTCGGACACTAGTCACAAATACAAAGGATAAAACTAACGTGTTCGCGAATTTATTTTCCGCGAATTCAAATCTCGATCCCGGTCTTTTGGAGCGACGTAAGATCGCGCCGGTGCGGTCATCTATTCGGGATATGAAGTTCCACCCGCCTACTATTCAACACATTCTACGTGGACTGGGCCGTAGGAAGGCAAGTGACGCGGACGGAATACCAGTAATAATCCCTAAAAACTGCGCTCCAGAACTATCGCCGGTTCTTGACAAACCCTTTCGCTTATCTCGTGCACGGAGGACATTTCCTACCTGCTGGAAAATCGCTCGAATTCAGCCAATTCCAAAGAAGGGGAAAAAACTATCCCCCACAAAATTACCGGCCGATCACATTACTGACTATGTTGTCTAAGGTGATGGAAAAGGTCATCAACCCCGAGTTAATTAAGAATTTGGAGTGCAACAGATTTCTGGATGATCGTCAATACCGATTCCGTGGCAGGCGGTCGACGAGGGACCTTTTGATCCTTATAGCTTATATTGACATCTACGATTGAGGGGACGCCAACTGGGTCAAGGGCAGTCGTATTGCTCTCATATTTGGAGCTCTGCTCGTAAAAATACCTTCTACTTACTTGCGAGCATACAGAGAAGGAGGGATCCACCTGATCGGGGATATGCGCTGTAGCTGAAATCTGTCTATTTTACAGATACTATCACAAGTACTATGGTTCGGAGATTCGTGGAATTGTTCCGCGCAACTCGGAAGCTGTGGAATTTCCTCACTCTGTCTCCTTCAATGTCATGTTCTGATATATCCTCTCTTTATTTATTTCAAATCCTCTGCTGTGTTTCACGCTGTCTCTGCCTAATTCTGTCTTTCTTTCCCTCTCAATATATACCACCATCCCTCTCGCGCTTCCTCCCTCTCTCTCTCTCTCTCTCTCTCTCTCTCTCTCTATCTCTCTCTCTCTCGTCACACCCACACCCCACCCTCTACGTTTTTTTATATGTGTATTTAAAGGTCACAAGTGCTACTTAATGGTGTGAAATTTCGTAAATTGTCGCTAACCCGATGTCCTACCTTAAAACCTGAACAATCGACATTGTTAAGAAACGAGAAATACCCAAATCGTTGTGTAAGCACTTGAACCGCACTTAGCATAACTTTCTATGGTACGTTTTCAAAGTGTCGACAAAGAAATAGGCAGCCAAGAGTTTACGTGTTTTATATGACTGCACATTGGCATCGCAAATTTCCTAGAACCCTTAGGCCGTCGACCGTTTTATGTCTTCCCTTCTTTCGCAATCCAGTGCACTCTGCCATTTACAGATGTCAAGCTTATGATAACTCGATCCCTAAAAAACAGAAAAGAAATCCCAAAACGACGAACACAAAAACAATAAAGAACAAAACGAAAATACGGGAAGACCCAAGACTCAGCTTTGTGATATCCAACAGAAATTCACTTGTCTTTAATTGGAACTGAAAGTTGCTTTTCAAAGATGCAACATTTGATTCACACAAAAAGGGAGGAGTAGGAGCCACCCGAAAGGAAACCGAGAGCCTTTCCTTTTGTTGTATTTGATGGTTGGCAGAAGCCATAAAAAGTCCGTGACTGTTGGTCGGTATTCTTTTAAAGTATTCCGGGCCAGTTTGTGATTTGAAAAGAGCCTATTTTGTGGGTAGCTGCTGTTGTTATATGTCGAAGGATAGAAAACCAGAAGAAAAAATATATATACACTAAAGGAAGGCTTTGTTCAGTGAGGAGGATTCAGGTCCTTCGTTCTTGGTGTGGCATAGTTGAGCAAACACTTGAAGGTTGAATGACGACAGTTGTGGAAGGAATTCAAGAGCCATAGCTCAACAAAGGACCATGTCTCTGCTCAATGCCTTTGTTGTGCACTAAACTTTTTGCTGTACGTACAAATCCTATACTAAATGACAGAAAAAGAAAGAATTGTAGGCCTTTCAACGTTATAGACACTTATCCATTCAAATGAGGCTAGTGTACGTTGACCTATGTGTATTCTCCCAAAAATAATCAACATTTCTGTCCACATATTACTTGGTATTGAAAATTGTTTGTAGCTGAATTGATAAAATTGAATGTGTTGTAAATAAGTTGCGGCTCATTTTTTTCACATATGTAAATAGCACACGTCGTCAATATTGAGAAAAAATTGTGCCAGCCGAAACGGTCATATTTTCGATACATGACGAAATGCTATTCGTCGATTAAGGTAATTTTGGGGGAAGCAATGATATTTTGAAGTTGAGCAATTTGATTTGCGTGTGACGCGACGTTGGGACGATTTCCCAAAAACCAAGGCGATATGAACACAAATGGAATTCGATATTTGATTCTCGCTTTATGCCAGGCTCCCTGTGTTCCTTTCACCTAGAACTTAGAAGATATCCGCGAAAAAATTGTTTACACAATGTCTGGTTACATTATTATCACGCCCCCAGAGCAATTATTTTTTCCTTTTTTTTAACTCAGTATAAGACAAATTCGCACAATACATTGTGAAAGCGCCACCGAATTTTGTTTCTCCGGAAACATAAAGAAGATGTCGAACGTGGCCTTAATCGGCCTATCGGTCGCACCGACAACAACGATTGAAGTAAACCTTACGACCTTAGTTAGGTTTACCAGTTTCCGGTTGCTGACTTTATTGGATTATGATGTGAATTTATGTGGTTTTCATCGCTCGAGTCGACTTGATAGATTAAAGATATATTTTACGCATAAAACCCTCCAACCCTGAATCCATCATTAATCGCGCATACATTAAATATCGCGATATAAATTCAATATCAAACAAATTGAACTACACGTTCAATTTGCCCATATTGAATTTAACTTGAATCCAAGACGTGAACGAACGAACCATATGTTCAACACGCAGAATCCCCTGGATCAAAATCTGTGGACCAGATGACCAACTTTCAAGTAAAGTTGTTGAGAATCATAAAATGCACGTCTGCAATTTTATGATCCTTTAAAGGTTTGTTTACCCAAACCATTTCCCGCAGGGAACATCGTTGTCCAATCGCCGAGAACAAATAACTTGCGCCATAAAGCGAATCGCACGTTCGTTTTAGCGCTCAGCAACATAGAGGATCATAAATGTGCATTAGCACGACCCTGTGTTGAAATTTCCTTTGTGTTTCCTCACCATTTCCCACACGGAACATCTTTCGTCATTCTCCTAGAACAAATAACTGGCGCCATAAATCGAATCGCACGTTCGTTTTAGCGCCCGCCAACATAGAAGATCATAAATGTGCATTAGCACGATCCTCTGTTGATTTTTCCTTTGTGTTTCCTCTTTTGATCCCAAGCCGGGAAAAATAAAGAAAGGAAATAGCGGCTGGAAAAGGGGCCAGACAGAAAAAAGGACACATCCTTCGATCTGCAGGATGGAGGAAAAAAGTCTTCGTTTGAAGAGTTTGTTAGGATTAAGAGTATTGTGCCAAACACGGACACTCATTTCACTACTATCCCCATCCGACTGTCACTAATGCAAGTTCCGCCAAAAGTTAATCACAAATAAATGGACGAACGCCGCCTCGTTCGCTCACAACCAGGGGTAAAGGGTGAAAGATAAACACCCAGGACACTGCGACACAGCAGGGAGAAAAAACCGTTGAAATAAAACACACAATATTGTTCGGATAATGTCTAGACATTTATTATTCATTTTATATCACTGCCGCGAGGTTTTTTTGGTTATAGTACTGGTGATAATGCGAGTGATTGTATTTTTAACACGCGACACAAAAAAATGACTAAACGCTCGAACACTCGCGACTTCGAATTCAACGCATGTCCGCAGCGCTAAGGAGAGCGGGAACGGCAAAGAACATGGCGGTCGGCGGATGGAATTGGACTCAGCGATAAACGGCTCGTGGTGAGCCGACTCGCTCATGGGGTGAGGTTTCCCCAGAGAGAAAGTGTTTCTCTCGTGGTGAAAACAAGGAAGAAAGACTTAGCAATGTATGTGTGTGTATGAGTGAAGATCACATTGGTTTTTTTATACACAAGGCCATGGGAACGAATCTGAGACAAAGAAGGGGAAAATGTGCATTCATTAGATGCGAGCTCGGTAAAGCAAATAAACCGAATCTCTTTGGATGATAATTGGTTTTCTGTTTGCTCTTGGCGCTGCTGATGAGAAGCAGATCCCGAAATATGAAAAGACAAAGGGAACGTTTGGGTTTTTGTCTGAGATGTGCATTGCGGCTAAATAAATAGGCGGCAATGCAATGTGGGGCTCCTCGATAGTATAGTGGTTAGTATACCCGCCTGTCACGCGGGAGACCGAGGTTTGATTCCCCGTCGGGGAGCCTCTGGTGCAAGACTAATGACCTTGCCCGGAAAAAAACAAATCATTATGGAAAATTTAACAAGCCTCAGGACTTGCTAAATAAGGCCAAGACCGGTTCCCGGTTGTAGTGCCGATGATGATGATAATGCAATGTGGAAATGTGCTTATGGGTTTTAGCTAGATTACCGGTAAATGGTGTTTATGGCCTCGGTGCTAAGGGTAGGGTATTGAATTCCTATTTGCATTTGCTTATGCTGTAGGATTGATTGGTGCCAAGAGACGCGAGATGCGTATATTTATTGTGGTTTCTTGGGTGTAGGTCGCCAATGTGTACGTTAAGAGATTTATCATGCACATGGTGAAGCTGAAAAATAGACAGGGCAATGTTTATGGACCCTGGTGAAGATTACATAGTATGTAAAACAAATCCTTTGTTATTAGGAATTCGTCTATGGGAATCTGCCTGGCACCGAAGGGGCCAAATATGTTTGGAATTCCTGATAAGTTGAGCAAGAAATCGTACTGGGAATTGTATGCGAAGGGTTGCATGAAAGGTAAGTTTTCTTTTACAGGGACTTTTAGGTTAATGATTTGATCTCTTTAATGCGTGGAGCATTTAAGATGCTAATGTGATTACATTAGTGAAATTAGGAGATTGGGTGGAAGTTATTGGGGTTTTTCAGGAAAGCGAACCGTGAGGTTTTGCGGAACCGCCACAAGTTGGTTTTTGAGTTTTGGTCGAGATGGTCATTAGTGGTTGGTTGTAAGACTTCGTCCAGAACGGACATCGAGAGTGAGAGGCTAGAGTCCATCCGTGTAGAACGGGATTTCGTAAGAGTGCACGAAGTGATATCCTTTTGATAGTTGACTCGTAAAATAAGATCGAGAGTCGAGCGGAATGAAAGATAAAGTGTGTTCTTGTGTGTGTTGTGGATATAAGTGTTTTATGCTACTGTGAAGTGTGTAAAGAGTGGAGAATAGCATTCACTTAAAAATACGAAGCAATAAAATGAGGTGGTAACTAAACTCAACGTGTGTTTTATTGTCTGTGTGTGAGTGTGAGAAGTGTATGGTGAAGAGATACCTACATCATGACATATATACGATATGTATGGCGTCAACATTTGTATTGGCAAGACGTCTTTTCTCGCGTTTATTTGTGTATTCGTGGATGACATCCACTTAATTTCAACATCGGTGTATATTTATTTCGTGGTCACATAGCGAAGGGCGTTTTTGATCTTTCCTAAGAACTTGTTTTTACGGAATTATGAATTGGGATTGTCCCAAAGTTGTTGGAAAAAAAATATTAACTGATTTTTTTTTTCGTTTGCAATGCAGATCTAACTTAGAATAATGTCCAGTCAGCCAGTGCATTTATGATGTTTTACGTCTGATCTGTTCAGCTCTTTATTGCACATGACGTCTCCAATTGAAGACTCCAATTTCATCAATGTGAAGGCTAAAATATTTTGATCAAATATCTACTGGGGTGTTTGTGCCTTACGACTGCATCGTCAACAAATGCACCAATGAACGTATCATCGGTTTTCATATGTGTAGATGCAGCAGGTACAGAAGCAGTCCCAAGGCTCATCCCTGTGGTACTCCGGTTTGTGTTTAATGGAATGAATATATCAACGGGTGGATGGTTCCTTGTGATACTTTCGCTTGTATTTGATATAAATCAAACTTAGCTTATCATAGGTTAGATTGAATTTTCGCTTAGATAGGTATGATTCCAGAACTTAACAATAGTTTTGTGGCAACAACTTACTCACCGTATACATATATGGGTCTTGTGATAGATCACAAAATACTACGGGACAATATTTCTTCACTTCGAATGCTCGTTTAATTGTGGTTGCCAAACAATGAATTTGATATATTGTTGAGTGTTTATTTCTGTACAAGAATTGGAAATTCCGTACATACCTCCCTGTGAATATGGCATGGGCCTATACTCACAGCTAGGTCGGTTGTGGTAAAAGGCGACTAAAGGCTGAGTGGGGTCCCGTCTACCCAATGAAATACCACCACATTAAGCTATAGACTTCGATGTCGGGAGAAGGCTGGCCATCTTCGAAGCTTGACTGATGATTCCCAAAAAAAAGTCGGCCCCAAGATAAGATACTAATATTGATCATTACCTTTTAATGATGAACAACAGTGTTACTAATACAATGAATCGTTCTACCCCAAAATTCGCATAGAGGACCGTACAAACTGATACAGAAACTCAACGATTGACGCTCTGTATACGCAAAAGAGCATTCTGCTCTTCAAACTGATACTTTACTGGAACTTTACTTTGTAAACAGTTTAGCGATCCAAATTGCTTGTAAATAAAAACGATTAAGTCACTAATCAAATACCTTAAAAAACTGATCAGTAATAAATGAAGACTGAAGCAACAAAATCCAAGCCATTAAAGTTAGCGGACCGAATATATTCAAATAAATAAATAAAGTATTTAGAAAGAAAGATTATTATGACATTCCATATCTACGAGTTTCGCCGACTCCAGAAAATTGTCAAACATTGCTAAACGCAGGACTTACCCCGGAACACGTCAACTCCAACGAAAATCAATAATAGTCGGGTATCCACAAAAGAAAACGAACTCAATTGGTGCTTGTTTCGAGGCCTGTTGCAATCCTTTTTTCTAGCACACAAAAATTATATTATAGATATAATGGAACGGACTCACTTTTCGTGCGGCTGTAATGGTCTCCCTGGTTTTCTTCCACGGCGTCTGCTGTTGTTTATGGGGTTTTTCCCTTTATTGTTTATCCTGGTCAGATACAAAAATTGCTTTCTGTTTTCTGGATTCCTTGACACTCACCCCTTAAACTACAGATATCTAGGGATAGTATCAAACAAACAGCCCAAAAGGTATTAGGATTTAAGAAAACAATTAAGTCCAAAGCTTGGTTTGATGATGAATGCAGGGCGAAGATCGAAGAACGAAAGCGCCTCAGAGCAATCCACTTAGAAGGATATGATGAACTCGACGCAGAAAGATACGCGACGATTCGGAGAGAGACAATGAGACTCTGTGGGGGTTTCCCTAAACTACACGGAGAACCACCCACCATTCCCGGCCAATTCCATCCAATTTCGACCGCCACAGCGCGTCAAACCAACCCCATTTCCCCCTACTTACCTGTCCACCTGCAAAGAATGTTACTTCCAAGGGCGCATAGCTAAACTCATTTTTCCATGCAGATAACGCATAAAAGAGTTTATCTACCCTTTTCCGCCATACGGCACCCCTGATTCGCGTAGATTAGCGACAACCAAATCCAGCCGGACGAAGTTGTCGCATCATTGCAGAACCGCTTAGGAAAATTATCCACACATTCGATTGAATCACGCGATAATATTTCCCTAGCGTCACTTGGCCCTTCCCCAGTTCCTCCATTCGCTGGGGATCAAACATCTCTTTACCCTGGTGAATAGCGTAAAACACATTTTCCTCTCCTCCGCATTTCTTCCTTTCCATAGCCCTGCGCCTCCGAGATAATCACCACAACACACTACCCCAGTGTGAAACGCCTCGGAGGCCACATTACCACACGCACACTAAGCCAGATCAACCCGAGTTATCGCGGTCCTCGCTTTGTGCTTTTCGTCCGCTCTGTGCACATCGCCGTACAAAGAATGCGCCAGCGCTTGTTCACCCCGCATGGGGAAACGAAGAGCGCACAAGAGTGGGCGCAATCACATCGGCTGGCTAGTGCGCACCAGTAATAAATTCCCCTTGTTCCTTTTTCTTACTCCCCGACAGAGTCGAGTCAGTCGTCCTCCAACTACCACAACGCGCGTATTGGTAGTCTCCCATAACCGCCGCGACCACGCGGGGGCACGCGACCCAGCTTGCCCCATAGCCGTTAATGTTCATAGATCATAAGTGGAATAAATAAAATAAAGACAACCTAATACGTTAAAATAAAATTTATATGGATCAAGAGTAACAGTGCCTTTTATTTATAATTCTTTCCTGGTGCTCGGATTCCGGACGATAATTCTCGTGAAGGATTAATTCGGCGGGAGTGTAGTGAATCAGTGTCATACGCTGGCATCAAACACCTCCCCCACAACTCTTTAAACGCAAAAACCGCGAATGGGAGAAGGATCGGATCGAAAAAATCCTAGAAAATTCTAAAGCAAAGAACATCAGCGGTATGTATGCCGGCATAAATTCAATTAGAAATGGCTACCGAGGGAGAGCCATAATAATTCGAGACACAAACGGCTGTCTGGTCACAGAAACATACAATATCGTGACAAGATGGAAGCAGTACTTTGAAAACTTGCTCAATGTACGCACCCATCAACCACAAATAAACGCACCAAACGTACATACAGCCGCGCCTCAGATCCCAGAGCCATCTTTCAACGAAGTTGTAAACGCAATAAATCGATTGAAAAACAACAAAGCTTCCGGAGTCGACTACATACCGACCGAGCTTGTGAGACATGGAGGAGAGGCAAGCGTTCGAAAGATCCACCAACTCATCAAAACAATATGAGATAAGGAAGTCACTCCGGAAGAATAGAAAACGTCAATAGTCATCCCCATTTTCAAAAAAGGCGACAGATCGGACTGTGAAAACTACAGAGGAATATCATTGCTACCAACCACATACAAAATACTAACAAATGTCGTACTGGCGAGAATCATACCGTACGTAGAAGAAATACTGGGAGACTAGCAATGCGGATTCCGTAGGAACCGGTCAACAAGTGACCAAATGTTTACAATAAGGCAACTGCTGGAAAAGAAGTGGGAATACGGAGAGACGGGTCACCAACTGTTTGTTGACTTCAAAAAAGCCTACGACTCAGTCGCAAGGCAAAGACTCTACCATACTGTAGTTCAGCTGGGAATCCCGAAAAAATATGCCGCCCTCATTCAAATTTGCATGAACGACAACAAAGGGCAAGTTCGAATGGAAAGCCACCTCTCAGAACCATTTGAAATCCGGGACGGACTAAAACAGGGCGGTGGCCTATCACCGTGTCTTTTTAACCTTGTGCTCGAGTATGTCATCAGAAATGTACAAGACGACAACATGGCCGGATCATCCCTGAACGGGGTCACACAAATTCTCCCATATGCGGATGACATCCCCGTTTTGGGCGATAATCTAGAAACTGTAAGTAAAAACTGTGAAATCATCATGCGAGCGGTAGAAGACGTAGGCCTAGAAATAAATGAAGACAAAACAAGGTACGTGGGAACACATATAAACGTCAGAGGCAAGATATTTGAAAAAGTTAAAGAATTTAAATATCTGGGAACGATACTGACGGCCAGTAACGAAATGTCGAAGGAAATTAACAAAAGACTACACTCCGGCAACGCTAGTTGGCACGCAGTCAGTAAACTGGTGAAATCCAAACTGCTATCACTTAATATAAAGCTCCGTGTCTATAGAACCATAATCATGCCGATTGCTCTATATATCTATATAATCCTATATATAATACCTATATATCTATACCAAATCACGTGCTCCCACAAAACGGGAAGAAAACAAATTCCTCGTATTCGAGAATAAAGTTTTAAGGAGTATCTTTGGCGGTAAATACGACGAGGAGGAAATTTCACAACCACGATCTGGAAGAGCTATAGCTCGAACCTACAATAGTGAGAGTAATCAAGTCTCGAAGATTAAGATGGACCGGACATGTAGCGTGAATGGGCAACGATAGGACCGTGCGTAGATTTCTTAATGGTAGACCAATGGGAAAGAGACCGGTAGGACGGCCGCGACGGTGATGGGAGGTTAACGTTAGGTGTGACCCTGAGGAGATCGGATCGAATGTTCAAGCGTGGAAGGAGGGTGCGCAGGACAGAGAACGATGGTGCGGCCGAGTCGGTGAGGTCATGAACTTCCGGCTATTATTGAATAGAATTAATTTTTTGCTAGGCGCGTGTCTCTACGTCTTCTTTTTGCCGAGTCGGTGTTTTCCTGATGATTTGTTCCCTTATGGTAGTGTTGGCTCATCACACCTACGCCTACCGGGTTACATCACGTAACATAAAGCTCCGTGTCTATAGAACCATAATCATGCCAATTGTTCTATATGGATGCGAAACATGGGCTCTCACAAAACGGGAAGAAAACAAATTCCGTCTATTCGAGAATAAAGTTTTGAGAGGCATCTTTGGAGGTAAATATGACGAGGAGGCAGGACAATGGAGGAGACTCCATAACCACGAATTGGAAGAACTATATCGCAAACCTACAATAGTGAGAGTAATCAAGTCGCGAAGATTAAGATGGGCCGGACACGTGGCGCGAATGGGGAACGATAGGACCGTGCATAGAATTCTTGACGGTAGACCAACGGGAAAGAGACCGGTAGGACGGCCGCGACGGAGATGGGAGGACAATGTTAGGTTTGACCTTGAGGAGATCGGATCGAATGGTCAAGCGTGGAAGGAGAGTGCCCAGGACAGGGAAGGATGGCGAAGCCGAGTCGGTGAGGTCATGAACTTCCGGGTTCCTACAGGCCAATAAATAATAATAATAGGCGCGTGTCTCATTAAGTATTGAACAAACAAACTCAGATTTATGCTGGAAAATTTCGAAAACTATATTCTGTACTTAAAAAAAAATGTATATATATATATATAAATAAATAAATAAATATATATATATATATATATATATATATATATATATATATATATATATATAGGCATATACAATTTTTTTTCGTTCGATGCTGGAAACATACACTCACTTTCAGATCGTATCAAACAAATTCAGGTTGGAGGCAAAGTAACTATATTACTAAAAACACATTCTTCGAAAGTTAGGGAACAATAGCGGAGTCGAGTCGGTGAGGTCATGAACTTCCGGGTTCCTACAGGCCAATAAATAATTATAATAATTAGAGGATCATAAAATTGCAGACACGCATTTTATGATTCTCAATAATATTTGTTCAAAGATGCGGCATCTGGTCCGCACATTTAGTTTGAGTTGGGGATTTTGGAAATCTATAATTGAACGGGCGTATGAAGATATGCGCCGTAATGTTTGAATTTTAAGGATTTCCGGGAATTGAATCAATGCGAGAATTGAACGTTTGATTCAATTTGTTCATCATTGGATTCAATGATGATTTGGGGATATCGATTTAGTTATAGGAAGGAGGTGCAAAATGTATGAGGGAAGAAAATGGTAGGGCTTCGCGGAGAACTACAATCCTATCAAGCACAGCAGCACTACTTTAGATTGGCATGCTATACATGTTTATTGAATTCTAAACTGGAATTCGATTCTCATCTACAGTCAAGCCAATCTAAAATGACAATATGTGGGCTGGATAGGAATTAAGAACAAGGAGCAGGACACTTGGTTGACCTATCCGCAAGTCTCTCAATACTATCTATAGTATGTACGAGGATTGTATATTGCCTGCCTCTGTTCTGTAGGTATTTCCACATTCTTTGCTCGACTGAAGTTGAATGCTTCCAATCTCCAAATATTTTAGCTTGGTACCCGTCGATCGCACTGTGCCCCGTAAACCACTTTGAAAGTCAAGTGCAAACATATGATTAATATCAAAGAGTCGTTCTTCAGCCGAAATACACACATTATAATACTTTGCCTCATTTTCTCTTTCCTCATCAACATAATTTCCAAGCATTCGAGAACAATGTTCATCCGTATTTTTTCCATTTTCATTTTTGCAAAATTTTTTTATTTCTTATTTTTTTCTTAGATTCTAAATTATATGCTAGACAAAAAAAGCTTAAATTCTAACTCAATTATCTTATAGTATAACTTAGTGATTCTGGACAGACGCTCTAAGCTAAACGTTACATATATGGCTATTCTGCAGAGAGCATTTCGGCGACAGAACTTTGTTTGTGGCTTTATGTTAGTTATGATTATTTGTATGACATAGAAGAACTAGAAAAACTTTACGCCATTTTTTTTGTTTTTGCTTAAAATTCAACTTACTTCAATTTTTATTTTTTTAATGCTGATGTTCATCAATATCTCGCTTTAATGTTAAACAATGCTTCAAAACCCCTTTTAGACGCACACGACAGAAGTCCGCTATATGGTTCTCTTACTATCACATTTTCCTCTTAAGGGCAGGATGCTGAACAATTGTTTTATGAGTACGTTTTGTCGTACGAATATAATCATTGTCGTGACTGTTATTGAGTTTCGTGCTATTTTAGAGGCACCCACATTCCATTTGACTGCTTCATCTTAAAAATGTAAGATTATTGATAAATTATATGAAATTACAGTCATTTTCTAGACGATATAAGAAAGTCCCTGGTAGATATACTTTGGCGGCATATAACTGTAAAAAATCATTCTTTCACTGTCCTTTTTTTATCTACATTTCCGTCCCATACATAAAGTCGGGAACAATAAAAATTTCTTGCAGCCAAAGTGTAGATTTTTTTTCTATCAAATTCAAGACCGAATATAACACTTATGGAAATGTGTTCGCTATGTTCGTTCTTCAGTCGGTTGGCACCGGTCAACCCCTCGGTCTTACTCCTTTCCACACATTTAAATCAATGTCCCTTTATATAATATTCACTTAACATTAAATGTGATACCTACAATCGTATTTGTGAAAGCGCTCACATCATTGAACCAAACATCCGACACATAACATTATTCGGTCGGTAAAACATTAATAACGTATTAAACTGGGTTCGGAGATGCATATAAATGCCAATATTTGAAACCCAAACAATTTTATTACATGGTCCATTGTTTGCTGTGGGAAATTGTAGGTGTCCCATGTCGTCCCAAGGTATCCAGAAAAATCATAAAATCAATCTGAATTGTATCGGAAATGCTATTGTGGTAGACCCTTAAGGAAAACCGACAGGATGTTTTTCGATGCCATCACAATCATTCACCCAAGCGTGAAAAAGGAAATGGAAAATGGGAATTTATAATCTAAAAAGCTTGTATCCTTGTCATTTCCTTGGTTTTCATTTCCATACCGTTAGCCTGATATAACACCCCGTGTCCAGTCATTCATATCCGTATCCCCACCTTTAACCACTCGTAAAAATTCGCATTAAATCTTCATATTTCGGGCCTTTACAAGGATTTCAACTTTTTTCTTGGTCTATTCTCAGGTTAGACGTCCGTCAGTAAACACATTGAAGGGAATCTAAGTGATGTGAATACAAACATACGTCAATGGTTTTTAAATTCGGACAAAGGACTCATTTCGAAGGTGAGTTATTCTTGTGGTTGTGTATAGTTTTCGTATTTTAATCTAAGATATTGAATAAGGTATCAAAATGAGTGGCGATTTTCCTGTAGAAATCTAGGTATGTATCGGGGAATAATAATGAAAACGAATTCGAATCAGATTTGGTATTCAAATTTTAGCACCGTTATTAGAGGACTTAGGGTCTTTATTGTGCCATCTGGTCGTCAGGACAGACATCGTTGATTGCAGGATGGTCAGACATTTAGTGGAAACCGTAATCAATCTTAGTTAGTTTTTGTGACACTGAAAATGATCAAAATTCTCTTTTGAGTTGTATTCATGAGTGTTGACTTATGCGATATAAAGTTGAGATATGAAAATCTTTTAGAAAAAGGTGAGTGAATGTGTAAATTGGCGGAGACTTCTTCTCCATATATACGAAATTTGTTTTTTAACAATATGCACATCCCAAAGGTATTATTAAAACCTTTCAAATATGAACGCATACAATGTGGCCGGGAAAAGGCTACGCAAAAGTTAGGGAGAAAAGACGGATGCTAAGACAATTTGATCCAATACGCCACCAGACCAGGGTTCGATGATGCGGATTAAAATACAACACATATCCCCTGAAGAATCCCACAGTCATACAAAACAGTAGCTCAACATCACTTAGTAAAGTAAACATCTTTGTCAGGAGTGTTGTGCCTTACAACATAATCTACCAGCTAAATAGCTTTTAACGGGCAGTTGCTTATCATAGCACAGACGTGTCAAGCCCACGTTCATATTTTAAAATAAAACACCAAACGGTTCGAGCAATAGCCAAACAAAACAAACGTTGAATGTATATTGTCTCCGGTGTTTGAAGTGATTAGTTTAGGTAGTCGCCTTTTACGAAGACGGGTCCAATTGTGGATATACGACCTACTTCACATCGAGTTTTATTAAATTGTTGGAACAATAAAACATAGGTCTATACTCGGTCGAGATCGGCCACAATCTCGTGTGCCATCTTAGTCGGCGAAAACACTATATAATAGAAACCTAATTTAGGAGACCCTAACTATACTCGTCGAGGATTGTGTGCCGGTTTTAATAACACCACCGCTCGCTTTTCCTAGGTACAACACCTAACTTCCCCTAGGGCATTACAGAAAGCATAAAAACCTGGAAAGCATTAACTTACCTTTCTATGGTTAGTACCGCAATACCTGAAATTCGGTAAACCTACAATTTTCGCTGCAGTAAAATACATCAGCAACAAATGACCTTCACCACAAGGGCATAGTTGCACGAAACGCAACACGTTCCTTAAAAGCAATTTGGTTGCACATAGAGCAACCAACATTGCCCAAACGGTATCAAAGAAATACCTCCTAATGTGTCTGCCACATACCACAGGAGATATTTCTTCCTTTTTGTTGTCGCCCATGTCCATACCCCAAATTCCGGTGGCACCGGAAGACATCCCAAAACCGACTGTCATTACTGCCTTCGGACTCTTCGAGTTCAAAGTAATGACTTTCGGTCTCAGGAACGCCGCGCAGACATTCCAAAGATACATCGACTCGGCGTTACGTGGTCTCAATTACTGCCATGCCTATCTCGATGACATCCTCATCGCCTCACGAGACCACGTGGAACACAAGCGCCATTTACGGCAGGTACTGAGCGCCTTCGGTCTTGTGATCAACCCAGATAAGTGTCAATACGCCAAAGAACAAATCACTTATCTAGGCTACGCCATTGACAACCAGGGCATTCGCCGACTCCCAGACCGTGTGGAGGCACTCACCCAATACCCCCGACCAACCAATGTAAGCGAGCTCCGACGTTTCCTGGGTATGCTCAATTTTTATCGCTCAACCCTTAAAGACGCCGCCCAAACACAGGCCCCTCTGACGGAATTTCTCAAAGGAGCGAAGCGCAACGACAAGCCCCCGATCACATGGACAGAAGTTCGGACCGTGCGTTCCTACTGTCCACGGAGCAACTGGCTAACGCCACACCACTCCGATATCCCTTAGAGGGAGCGGCTTTGTCTATCCAATGCGACGCATCGGATACCGCTATCGGAGAAGTCCTGCAACAAGACTTCAAAGGCCAACCGGAACCACTCGGTTTCTTTTCAAGGAAACTGAACCCCACAGAGCGTCGATACAGCGCCTATGACCGGGAATTGCTGGCGATCTATAGCGCAATTAAGTATTTCCGTCATATGGTGGAAGGTCGCTCGCTCTCCGTGTCTACCGACCACAAACCGCTGGTCTTTGCGTTCCGTAAAAAGTCGGGAAATGCTTCCCCCCGACAAGAGCGTCAACTCGACCTCATCGGCCAGTATACCACCAAGATCAAAGATATCTCCGGTACACAAAATGTCACGGCGGACGCCCTTTCTCGAATCGATACGATTCACTTACGCGCCACCCTGAACAACGTTAACCTAGCTCTGACCCAACAGGAGGGCAGCCAGCTCCAATCCCTTTTAACCTCCGATTCAGCACTCGAACTGTGCAAAATCACCCTCCGAGATCCCCTGGGCGAAATCTGGTGCGATGTTTCAACTGGAACCGCCAATCCCGACATCCCCGAGAAGCTTCGTAGGGGCGTGTGCCAGGTCTACCACGATCCAGTCCATCCCTGCGGCCACGCGACCGCGGCTGCTGTTCGTAAAAAATTCATTTGGCCCCGAATGAGCAAAGACCTCACCAGTTGGGCCCGTACTTGCCTCAAATGCCACCGCTGCAAAATAGCGCGGTATAGCGTATTAGAACCTGCACAATTTAAGCTTCCCACGGCAAGCTCCTCCCATATCCATATCGACATGGTGGGACCGCTTACTCCATCAAGAGGATTTTCCTACATTCTCACAATGATGGATCGCTACACGCGATGGCCAGAGGCGACTCCCCTCAGTGCAGTTACCGCTGAATCAGTCGCCAAAGCTTTTTATCGGACCTGGGTCACACGTTTCGACGTACCTGCCACTATTACTTCGGACCGAGGCCCGCAATTTGAAGCAACGATCTTCAGGCAGCTGACGGATCTCCTCGGCTGTCAACGAAGCCGTACAACGGCCTACCACCCCGTATCCAACGGGATGATCGAACGCTGGCACAGGACTTTTAAGGCCTCCCTCATGTGTCATAACGACACAAAATGGTTTCACACCTTCCTGACAGTCCTCCTCGGCCTGAGGACTAGTATCAAGGTGGACCTAGGTGCCTCCGCTGCGGAACTCACCTACGGTACCAACCTCCTACTGTCAGACGAACTTTTCGTGGATAATGAAACGCCACACGACCAGCTGCAGGATATAGGCCACGTCCGAGACCTTCTTCGTAAGGTCAGAGCAACGCCCGTGACCAGGCACGGTGCTAAAAAACTGTTCGTCCACCCTGAACTGCATAGCTACACGCACGTCTTTGTCAGGGTGGATAAGACTAGAAAACCTTTGGACCCTCCGTATGACGGCCCCTTCAGAGTCTCCAACCGCACCAGCAACCGTGTCTTCGAGATTGAAATCCGAGACAAACGATCCACGATCAGTGTTTAGAGACTCAAACCTTGTTTCTTGGAGGCTTCAACTCAAAATACTCAGGTAACACCCGACTCAACCAGCAACCGACAACCGCCTCAACCTCCACTTACCCGAAGTCCAGCACGTCTCCTTGTGCGATCCAAATCTCCCAATCTTCCTGTCACCTAACCCTCCTTTCACTCCGAACTCCCCTACACCCCCACCTTTTTTTCGTGACTACGTCATTGGTGGGGGAGTACCGTGGAGGATTCTCTATAACCATGGAGAACCACCCACCATTTCCGGCTAATTTCCAGCTAATATCGACCGCCATACAGCGTGTCAAACCAACCCCATTCCCCCCTACTTACCTGTTCACCTGTAAACTATATTACCACAAAGGACGCATAGCTAAACTCATTGTTCCATGCAGACAATGCACAAATGAGTTTAACTCCCTTTTTCTTTTTTTTGCCATACGGCAACTCTAGTCCATGTCGGTTAGCGACAACCAAATCCAGCCGGACGAACTTGTCACATCATGGCAGAACCGCTGGGGAAATTATCAAAACATTCGATTGAATCACGTGATAATATTTCCCTAGCGTTACTTTGTCTTTTCCCAGTTCCTCCATCCGCTGGGGATCAAACATCTTTTTTCTCAGGTGAATAGAGTAAAACACATTTTCCTCTCCTCCGCATTTCTTCCTTTCTATAGCCATACGCCTCCGGGATAATCACCACACCACACTACCCCAGTGTGGAACACCTCGGAGGCCACATTACCACGCGCACACTAAGCCAGATCAACCCCGAGTTATTGCGCTCCCCGCTTTGAGTTTTTCATCCACTCTGCGCGCATCGGCGTGCGACGAATACGCCAGCGCTTATCCACCCCGAGGCACATGGGGAAATGAAGAGCGCACAAGAGAGAGCGCAATCACATCGGCTGGCTAGTGCGCAAAAGCAAAAAATTTCCTTTTATTTTTCGTCCCCTTTTTGAACCAGGTCTTGCAGAGACCATAGGAAGAGGTCTAGTGTGTCCGATTTTTACCACAGAACAGTACACAAGTTAGAGTCATGAGTCCAGCGTCGAATCCGAAATAACGGTGTCTGAAAAAAAATCCGTTTGTTACCTGTTCTCGCGAAATGGGTGTTAAGGCGGTGTCTAGTATAGCTTTGTGTGACTTTTTGTGTTTGTTTTCTTTTTCGCTGTATAAGATTGGATACGTAAAAAAATATTCAAAGCTGTGGATAATCACCAGTTAACAAAGTAGTTCGTATTATTTAGAATAAATAGTTATGCAGCAAAGTGTCACATCAGAAACCAGACAATAAAAACATTAACATCAAAATCACCACTGTGTCTTTTATTTTCTGGTGCTTGTTGGTACGTTCGGGAAGACGATTTTTGCGCAGACATTGTTGGCGGTGAAGTGAACCAGCGCCTCTGCAGAGGCATTCTAACTTCAACCCCCACAATTGTACTGTAATCAAAACTAAAGCTATTATACTAAGGTCAGTGGAACACTAGAAACCTAGTTTAGAAGACACTAACGATATTCGCTAAGGGTTCGGGGGACTAAAGTATACCCACAAAGAGAAAAATAAAATAGAAAAAAAAAAACGGTTAGTTATAATTTTATCAGGGGGAATCATATATACAAGGTAATTTTACTTTTTTGTTTAGCAGCTAGTTGCGAGCTAGATAATCTTGTGCATGGCTGTTGTTTGGTTTGTGAAGAGTAGGTGAATCGGCTTGGTTAGCGGACGTGCTCGACTTAGTGGTCAGTACACTCATGAGCGAGCAAAAGGTGGTTTTCTATTCTAACTGGTCCTCTATTTTCCTTCATGCAGATTTTAATGAGAAGGGCATATTTTTTCTCAACGAATGACATCTTGACTACAATATGTCTGGCGTAGGAATCGTCAACTTTTGTAAATTCAATGAAAATTTGATGGGCCGTTGTAGTGTTCTGCAAAGCCCCCCCCCCACATATTAGCAATTCATAATAATTAAAGTATCCACAACCCAATCCGTAATTCCCGCATAGTTATCAATGTTCCTAATTTAATTAAATGAGCGATAACCGAACCAAATGTTCATTTACCACGCACACACACAAGTTAATCCCAAGTTAAAACCAAACATCGAACCATATGTTCATTCATTCATTCATCATGAACAAACACAAATTCCCCAAAATCCCATCACCAAGAAATGCGTATCTTCAAAGCATTTCATTTTGCTTAACTAAATTCCTATGCGATTCCTCGCAACTCCACGCCAGTCGAAGTGCATGACAAATTTTGTCTGGTCTTCCTGGAATTTTTAACGTACTTTCTAATATAAAACTCGGTGAGATTTGGCATAAAAAGAGCGGCCATAGCGCGGATGATCAGACGCCAACGACGTGATCTGCGTTTACAGCCGCACTCAAGACCTACCGTTCTTGCACGATTTCTTTCCCACCATCCCTCCATCCAAATAGTTAGAGAACACCTGAACTAACTCCGTCCACACTATCCTTAGATACCTCCACCCCCCTTTTTCTTTTTTAGATATATCGAGACCGAGCCCAACATCCTCATGGATGTGGGTCATATGATGAAGGACACATCTGTCCTTGTCTTGCCAAAGTCGGCCTGTGCGATAGGAAGTATTGTGCCAATACAGGGGCACTCCGTTCACTTCCTCCTCCATCCTAAATTGTTAACGCGCGAAGGTTCCGCCGACACAAAGGGAAAGCCGACATCGATCAATTGTCACAGAACATGCCATCACACCAAGTGAAAATATAAAACACCAACACAGGACAAGTAAAAATAGATAACACACTATTTATTTGTTTAGTTTTATCTTTATTTTAAAAGGAAAAACCGCTATTATTGGGATAACTAGTTTGAATCCATGGATTATTGCTCCGTTTCATTTACTTATTGGATACTAACATTTTACGGTGGCACTGTTTAAAATACAAGAACTAATTCGAACACTGATTGTAAGGACTTGTGGTGCAACGCGAACACGACTCCGAAATATATATGTGCGTCTCCGCAGTGACGGGGAGCGGGAGCGACGCGTGACCATGGCGGTCAGTGGATGGAAAACGACTCAACGATATTCAATCATTACCGAAAGAAATTCAGCCTGTGAAATTGGCCCTCTTAAATTAGAGTGCATTTCCTGTTCCGAGAGAGACGTAAAGTCTCTCTTGGGGGTAACCTACAGATCTCATACAGAAAATCACCACAATACACATGTATGTGTGTACACTGGTTATTTTATGGATCAAAACAATGGGAAAGAATCTAAACAAGGAAAAGGGCATAGAGTGTATTCATGGGATGCTAATTCGGTAAAGCAAACAAACCGAATCTCCTTGGATGATAATTGGTTTTCTGTTTGCTCTCGCCGCTGCTGATGAAAAGCAGATCCCGAAATATAAGAAGACAAGGGGATCGGGTAGATCATTGTCTGAGCTATGCATTGCAACTGTAACGATAGCCGCAATGCCCATGCACGTGGTGCTAATTGGTTTATTCACAGATAATTGGTGTTCATAGCATCGCTGCCAAGGGTAAGCATACCATACCACGCCTTCATACATGGCGAAGCTGCTTAGGTCGGTTATTTGTTTGAAATGCAAGTGGTTAGGCAACTGATGCCAAGCAGTGATCTGAGTTTCCCAGCGGCGCAGCAACTCCCACGGTATAAATGCTCAGATCGGTGTCAAAAACAGATCCAGAGTGTTCGCATAATCATCTCGGCCATCCGGCATTTACATAGGTTCCTCCACAAGTTGAGGAAAATTGCGGCTAAGAGCGAACATCTCTGCCAGCCTCCCAGCCTCGTCGATTCTGTTAGAATGTACCAACCAGCTAGAATTGTGTACATTAAAATCGCTAAGGACGACAATTTCAAAAGTCGGGTGGATGGTCTGCATACAGTCGGCGGTACGTGAAGGATGTTCGAAAAGTAGCGCTAGTCGATCGTCGTTCGGTGAGCGGTAACGACAGAAAGAAATTTAACAGAATTCCTCGGTACGACGTTTAACCACATGAAGTCGAAGCTATTGGGTTTTAATGCTTCTATCCTTTGGCAAGCCACATCGGCTCGCGCGAAAACGTAGACTCCACCCTTAAAACGGAATTTCGAATGTAAATCGTATCCTGACAGTTAACGATTCGACATGGGTCTCAGTTAGGGCAAAGATATCAGGTTTTGCTTTCTGCAAATATTAGTGGACGGCGAATACATTCGTATTCGAGGCCCCTGATGTTACAAAATGCCATCATCAGTGAAACGTCGACCGTATTTCGAGAACGAACCCCATTACACGATGACGAATTTCTTAAAATTTGGTTATTTATCAGAAGCGTGTGTCTTGCGTTTGATTGAGCAAACCTAGGTTCAACTGACGACTCTTGCTATTGTGCAGCTCGCCACAATTAATAAGTGGTAGGTAGAGTCCCAAAGCCTAGCCGGCCGGTGAAAAACCACCCCATTAGCTATAGGCTTCGTGAAATAGTTGTGTCGCGTCGTGCGTGAACTAATAAGTTGACGCCATTATTATTATCTTTGTTTTCTTGGTTTCTGGTTATTATAATACCTCTGTTATTAATGAGTATATTTATATTTATTCGTATTGTTAGTTTTATTCATTGTTATAATTTACAATTAATTGCATGTTTGACAGCACTTGCCTTTTTTGTTATCGTTTGTTATTAGTTTTTGTGTTGTCATAGTTTCTGTTATTATTGTTGTCAGTTTGACTTATGCAAATGATAGAGTTTTTCGGTTTGTATTGATTTGTTCGAATTGTTCGTGTCGTTTATTAGGGTTTTGGTTGTCGATATTATATCAATTGAAATTAAAGTCGATTTAGTTGGAAATGTATAATATCGTTTATCGTGTATTTGTAATTACTCGTCGTCGCTCGTGCACGGTAAATGCACCGTGCGTAAACAAGTTGGAAGAAATCTCTTGAGCATCTTTCGGAGCTTGGCTGATGGGCCCGGTCGAGAAAAAATAGCATTTCAGCGCTATAGGTTCGCTTTTCCTGGGAGAAGTAATATATAAAAAAAGAATATTTGCATGATGTCCCCCGGACATAGTCTCCCCGAAGGTCCGAATGGGTCCGAACTAGTTGCCTCCGGAATTTTTTATCGCAGAAGGTACCATCATGGCTTATCTCCATTTCGGTCCAGGCTGTCAGCCACACAACCGCAGCATAGTCATTTCTCCCGACGATATCGCGGAATGTACAGCGTGACGGGGTGGTATCTCGCCTTGGGACAGACTTACCTCCTAACCAACCTTTTCTCGAACCGGTCTATCAGCCAAATTCCGAAAGATGGCCAGGATTTCTCCCAACCATTTCACGGAGCGTATAGCTTGATGGGTTGGTATTTCACCGGGCGTTGGACCCCCACCCACCAGTCGGCATTTGGCCGCCTCTTACGACAAGCTAGGCGGCTGTGGGTATATTCTAACGCCCTACTCACAGTTCGTTTTGATATCGATCCCTTTTATACCAGTCTTATAGTTTGTCAGTGCCAAATTTTTGGTTCATCTCCTTTGACTATACAAGACAATAATATACAGTCTTTTGTTTATTCATATGTTTTGAAGTAAAATAAAAACATTAGCGTCAAATTCAATTTGTACAAAAATAAATAAATAAAAATATATATAAAATAGCCTTGTTCATAAATGAAATACAAAAGGTAGTAACACTACCAATAGGGGTAACATTCCTCCGTTAATGTATGTACAAGGAGCCTCCAATAAGGAAAAAAAGTTATTTTACTTATTATTACGTAGTTAAATATCGCACGCAACTCTTCATAAATATTGGTAGATTTTAATAGGTTTCATTTGACGGGCTTGGATTTGTAATGTGTTTTGGCTGACAAATAATGAAATATGATTATTGACCAAGTCACTTTATCGTATACACATAACACTCGCGACAATTTGTTTTTTTTTTTTTTTGTTTTGAGAATAACACTTTGAGAATGGTCGTTGGTTGTTTTGATGGGCTTTTCCTATAAACATACCAGACAAGTTTTGCTCTGCGCAATGGTGAACAGATATCATCATCATCATCATCGGCACTACAACCGGTATCCGGTCCTTATTCGAGACTTGTTAAAGTGCCCATACAGGTAGTCCCCGACTTACGACCGTTCGACTTACGACTATTCGCACTTACGACCATTTTTTTTTCCAATTTTTTTCATAGAAAATACTTAAAGAAGACAAATATGTAGTTGCGGGGAATCCCTAAAATATATGAGAAAAATTAAAAAAAAAAAACAAAGTAAAAAAATTCGATTTACATACATATTTCAGTACAAATAATACATTACATTAGCTAAGTTGGAATTTTTTTTATATGAAATTCGACTTGCGACTTAATCGACTTACGACCGATGACCAGGAACCTATCTCGGTCGTAAGTCGGGGAATACCTGTAATTTGTTTTTCCGGGCAAGGTGAACAGGTATATATATATATATATATATATATATATATATATATATATATATATATATATATATATATATATATATATATATATATATATATATATATACATCCAAAGCGTGACGCCCATGTCTGGTTATTCATTTTATCAGGATACTAATGAGAATGCGATTCAAAGGACGGTTAAAATCACTATAGCATAGAACCAAAGCCCCAACAAATCAAAAAACTACCGTGTGTAGGAGATGACTTGTTATTCTCAACTACTCTTTACTGAAATGGAAAAGATGTTATGTTAATGTTGCTATGGTGTATAGCTCCGATGGTTTATTTCTTGGATTCTACTTTTAGTGCCGTTCTTCACTGTGGTTTGTGTATCGTGTGTTTCTGTATAGCAAATTCATGGCGCGGGTTGGAATCACGTACTTTACCAATTTGCTAAAACGCTATTGGCCGCTTGTAATATTTCGGCGTCGGTTGGATTGTGGGGGTTTAAGGTATTTGCACCAAAACACGGGAACTTGTTCACTATAATCCCCAACAGTCTGCTCAATGGGCCTGAGTTCCGCTGCCCACAGGTTCACAAAATTATCCAATGATCCGTAAAAGCTTTTAAAATAAAATTCACTGTAGTTGTTAAGTTTTTGATATGTACTTTTTATTTTTCTTGTTTATAAATTATATTCGCAGGAATGTCTATCAATTTTATTAATTAGGCTACAAGCACCGGTGATTTTTTGTTAAATTCTTATTAAATACTCAGGAACAGAACACATAACTTATCAATTTGCTACGAGCACCAGTGAACTTTCCGACTGTAACAGCTCAACGACCTCGATTCTGATAACGTGTGTAAACTCCTCGATGGTAAAGAGATCCAACTTTTCAAAAGTGTGTGTACACGGCAAGGCATAAATATGACGTGACCGATCCCGGTGGTTGTTGAAATTCGACTGCCCTCAATCAGGGATGAAAATTCTCATTTGGGATTTGCACACGATCAACCAATCATAATCGTGCTCTCTTCTGCATTCTTTCATTACCCAGTCCATCGAGGTGAATAAACACTTGTGCATTCATTCGACAGTCGATGTACATAGGGTGAATGAAGAAACCAAAAGGAGAGCACGATGATCTCGGGGTTGATTTGACTTTAGCGTGCACGAACGCTACATCTGGTGATGACCGAGTGACATCGGTTTGATATCAGAGTCCAATGCACTCAGCAAAGGGGAAACTGAAATGGAAAGGAAAGTGGTTTGTGCTATTCACCTGAATAAAGAAGGTATTGATCCCCAGCGATTACCGTGTCTGGGGAAAGTCTAGGGGACGCTGCAATAGCTTGGGAATTATGAGCGTGGGAACCAAACTCGAAGAATTTGAAAATTACCCCAGCGGTTTTGCGATGATGCAACCGCGTCGTTTGGTTGGACTTGGCTGTTGCTAACCAATATGACAGAGATTTCCGGTGGAAATCTCATGGGGTTGACGCAATGGAGTTGCCGTATGGCAAGTGGTACTGAATTCAATTATACATCATTTGTATAAATAATGAATTCAGTAATGCGTCCGTTTGGGATATATTCTCTTTTTTTTCAGGTGAAATAGCTGGTGGAAAGAATTGGGGTTGAGGTAGCGCGCTGTTAGCGGGCGAAATTGGGTAGAAATTGTGGGTTGGTTCTCCGTGTAATGTAGAGAACACCCACAGGATTCCGACTCCAACTGCGTCTAGGATATCTTAAGTGCCTATTTACATTGAAATTTTCTTCGAAACGTTGTGGGCTGTGCTTTAATTTCCTGTCTTGGTAACGAGGTTAAAGGCCATAAATTAACAGTGAGCTCCGTGATACTATTCTGATTGTATGGTAGCATTGTCAAGGAAGTCTAGCAACGAATTTCATGTTTACTTCAAAAAACCATCACTTTTTATATGCTTCATGTTTATTTAATACCATGTACGTGATCACGATAAATACCCACTCAAACATTGGGCCTTCAGCGCTAAACTGTTTGACTAATTATTTCCCAATACCATCTTCATTCATTCATTTGTGCAACATTTTTTTATTTCTTATTTTAATACTGCTACCTAATGTGGAGAAATGTCACATCAACATAAGAGATTCGTTAGAGGGCAGAATTTATAATTATAACATATAATGTTGCTCCAAAATTGAACGCATTACGGTATGTCATGATATTTCGGGTACCTACAGACTAATAATTAGAATAATGATATGGCAAATGTACCTTAATGCGGCTACATCTATAGTTCATTGCCCACAGCCCAAACTAAATCATTTGAATAGCCACCTATGGACAATATTATTCAATCAAATAGGTACACTGCACAGCAATCTGTCGCATATTTACTAGATGCCTAAAGCATCAATTACACAAGGTGAGTGGCTCTTTGGACAGAACTTTCTCTCTCTAGTTGCATATGCGACTAATAATTGTAAACCCTACAAATGTGCTCCTATATGGAACTGCCTTAAGTAGTTTCTACATGAATACTTATGTAATACGAGTAGGCAGCTAATTAACGTTGTATGAAACTTATCCATGCTCTTCTGGTTGATGTAAACTCATGGCTGTCCTGAATTCTCTTTTGAACACAACCATAAAATATGAACCAAGATGATTAGAGCATATCAAACGATATCAACAGTCATTATAACTATTAAGCTGATATTGAAGAGACATATCAAAAATTTGAATTTGCTTGAATCAACTATTGGGTTATACCACATGAAAGGTCCGATTTTATAGTAAACGTTTAAGAGCCAATATTGTTTTTCCGTAAATTTTTATTTTATCAAAATAACATCCGTTGGCATCTATGACATTCTTCCAACATGATACGTGGTCAAATATTCCTTTTTGTAGAAGTGATGACTTTTTGAGACAACGAAATCTCAAAGGCTTTTATGGCCTCTGCTCGGTTGCCCTTGTACCAGCAAAATGAATCCAGATTGCGAAAAGATGGTAGTCTGTTGAGGAAATGTCTGGAGAGGACGGTGGATGCGGAAGAATGTCAAATCCCAACTGCAACAGTTTTTGCACCGTTACATGTGAGGTATGGGGTCTAGCATTGTCATGCAAAAGGATCGGGCCGTGCCTATTGACCAACCCAGGTTGCTTTTCAGCTAATTTGGCATGCAATATGTCGATTTACTCACAATATTTGGTAGTATTTATGGTTTCTCCTCGTTGAAGAAATGAAAAGTGGATTGGTACTTTCGATGTCCACCAAATTGTCACTGTAACATTTTTTGGGTGAAGATCGGGCGTTTTGATCGTTTTGGTTTTTCACCTGCATCCAACCACTGCCCAGGTCTGTTACGGTTATTATACAGAATCCGCTCTTCACCACGGGCGACTATACGATGCAAAAGCGATTCAGTTCGATTTCTTAATCTAACCGATCGGAGATTTCCAGGCGCCGTAGTTTTCGGGACTCATTCAGTTCATGGGGCACCCACTTATCGAGTTTCTTTACCATTCCTTTGAGGAAAAGGTGTCGACTTATTGTCATTGGGGATACTCCCATGCTTTGTGCAATCTCCCGCACCGATTTCGTTACGTCCGCATCCACCGTTGCTCTTAAAACATCGTCGTCAACTAACGTTTCCGTCTTCCCGCGTGGTTCATTTTCGAGGCTGAAATCTCCCGAACGGAATTTTCCAAACCAACGTCATATAGTGCGTTCATTTACCGCTACATCCTCAAATACGTCATTAATGTTTTTCATTGCCAATGACGCATTATGTCCTATTTTGAATTCATAAAGGAAGAGGGTTCGAATTTGAACTGCCGACAGCATGGTAAACAATCCCTCGAGAAAAAAAAATGTTCTTGTAACGAACCCTAAAATCTCTATATAGATCAATAGCACAATGGTTCATTTGTTTCCCTGCTGAATCTTTTCACTGCACACAATTTCCATCAGGAAATTGTGTGCCACAAGCACTTCAGGTAATTGTCGATTATTGTAATTGGAAAAAACAATAAAAGATTAAAGACATATATGTTGTACATCATTTCTAAGCGATGGTTTCTTTACTAGTCTGAATGTGAACAGGTCTTGCAAATAGACTCCCGGCAACAAGTACCAGTAATATTCGACAGTTTTACCTACAACGCTTAAACTTGAAGTTAATTAAAAGTGCATCCTTGCCTATCTTGTCCTTTACCTCTTTGCTCTGATCAAATGCGGTTAACGTAGCCATGGCGAATAAATTAAGTACCCAATGTAAAACACAACCTTTCAACCTTCTGTATTCCCATTAATTGGCACAATTGCTTCAGGTATAGCAACATGAATTCTACAGGAAGCACAATAAATAATATGCAATATGTACAACGTAATCCATTAAACAATCACAAGCACTCCCGTAAACTCGGATAAAGGTCTGCTTCGTCTTTCGGAGAAAGGTGTAAGAATGGCTTAAAATTTTTAACAAACGTGCGTGTTCCGCATACGAATACGCATGCCTTTATAAACGTGTGTTTGGAGAATTCGCCAAGATGAAAGATTAACCGCATCAATGATACATGTTCCATATATCACAACCTTGAATATTCCACAAACAAAAGATCAGACGGGCAAAACACAAGGCAATTTCCTGAAGCACTTCAGAATCCAATCAGTGAATTAAATATTCATTCCGCGATGTACTCTCCTAAATTTAATTTCAGCTTTTGGCTGAAATTCCTAACGAAGTAATTCTGTCCCCCGAACTCGTATGCCGAAATTTGTTGAAGCAACTCTTCGTGGGTGTCCTCAATATGGTTAATCGGTTCATCCAATTTCTAATCTGTGAAATCCAAAGTAAAGGAAAAGATATTTATCGTTTTATCGTGTAGCACCAACATGAATTGAAAGTTGCCACTTAAAATATCATCTCATGAATTTAAACTCGCAAGCTGCTTTAGTTTTACATGATTTTTTACGTCTATTTGAGCAGTGAATTGAAACATAAATCATCGAGTACTCCGTAACTGGTTTGCTGAGTGGCGGAAAGTAACTAACTCATTTTTTACTACGAACAAGAAACAAAACCATCGCTATAGACATTTTTAAAGAATTCGAAATTTGCATAGGTTTCCTGTTGTTTTCTGACTCTTGCAATCTCCATTCAAGAAGTATATTTCATGTGCATCTGACAGAATATCCGTGGGTTAGTGCGGTGTGAGAAAAAAATATATACAGGTGAATGTGAGGCAATACAAATCCGTTTCCCAAAGGGCTATTTTTTCTCGCACCTCTGTTCCATTTCTCACTCATCACTAATCTGTGAACTAATTTCCTAATATAGCTTTTAAATGGAATACAATTTTATAATTTCCATTCTACCGATCGGTTTTACGGTCAATAACATTATAAGTGGCGTATGATCTCGATGATGTGTTCGTCTTTGGCCGAGGCACAAAGAGGAACTATCTTATCCACTTTTTTATAATAATTTCCCTTGGTGTAGCGGCTTCAAAAAATCGAATTTTTTTGGTGTCTTAATCGATAGTATACCACTTGGAGAATATGCTCTTAAAGCCTCAAGTATGAATTTGTATTTTAACGGGTCAAAATGAGCTCGAATAGTACGCTTGCCGAGCACACTGTACAGTGTTCGGGAACTTTAAATACATTTTTCCCAAAACCATGTTTTTGAAACACGTCTTCAAGATAACTTATAATTTTACAACTGAATTCGTATGATATTTTTTTAAAATGAAAGGTTAATTAATTTGCCACTTGATGAGTGTATGTTTAGATGTTTAAATTTTGTTTATAAAAAGGTATAAACAAAAATAAGTTTAAAATTTTCGCAAAAAATGCCGTTTTTCTATCACGTTTTTTTTTAATACATTTTTTTTTATATATCTTAAATACTCATCAAGGGACTATCATCATCATCATCGGCACCACAACCGGGATCCGGTCTTGGCCTATTTACCAAGTCTTGAGGCTTGTTACATTTTCCATGATCTTTTTTACGGGCAAGGTTATATACTGATAATCTAAACACCGCACACCGCGGAATAAAGTATTTCTTTTGGCCCTGATATCTTGTACTTACGAGGGTTGCCTTTTATATTTCGGGATTAGAGAACAAAAACAAATAATGATCATCGAAAATCACTTTATTCTTTTTCAAAATATTCCCCATGCAGATCTATACACTTTTGCATGCGTTTGAACCAATTGTCGAAGCACTTTTGCCACTCTGATTGAGGTATCTCCAACACATGCATTCTGAATGCAGCAACCGCTTCTTCAGGTGTCGAAAAACGTTGACCTCTCAGTTTGTTTTTTACGTACGGGAATAAAAAGAAGTCATTCGGTGCCAAGTCAGGACTATACGGCGGATGACGCATCAAATCGATGTTTTGGGTGCTCAAAAATGCAGTTGTCGCAGCCGATGTGTGAGAGCTCGCATTGTCGTGGTGAAGAGTGATCCGTCTTCGGCGGTTGGTTTTCCTGATTTCTTGGAAGACAACTGGCAAACAAATGGTTGTGTACCACTCAGAATTGACCGTTCTGCGTTGTTCTAGTGGTACGGTTGCGACATGTCCAGTTTTTCCGAAAAAACAGGCGACCATTTGCTTGGAAGTGCTTCGTGCGCGAACAACTTTTGTTGGATTTGGCTCATCTTGAAACACCCAGACAGTCGACTGCTGTTTACTTTCGGGCTCATACGCGTAAATCTACGATTCATCACCCGTCACGATGTCATAGACGTGTTTCGAAGCACCGCGACCGTATTTTTTGAGCATTTCTTTCGACCAATTGACACGAGCCTTTTTTTGGGCGATTGACAAATTGTGTGGGATCCAACGCGAACAAATTTTGTTGACAGTCAAATGTTTATGCAATATTGAATATATGCTGGTCCCACTAACGCCTAAGGTTGTCTCAATCTCACGATAGGTCACATGACGATCTTCCAATATCAGTTCGCGCACAGCATCAATGGTTTTCGGAACAACAACTGATTTTGGACGACCTTCACGAAATTCACCTTGGAGTGAACTACGACCACGATTGAATTCACCATACCATCGATAAACACTGGTCCTTGGTGGAGCTTCATCGCCAAAAATTGAATTAAGTTCATCCATGCACTGTTGCAGAGTTAATCCACGCCGAAAGTTGTAAAAAATAATCGCACAAAAATGTTGACGATTTAATTCCATTTTTGGGCCGAGATGAATCTTTTAAGTTACTGTACACAACACAAATAGCGCTCGTATGTCAAAACGATCTGAGCGCGTATAACCTCAAAAATGTCCAACTTTACGACAGAGCTGTCAATTGCCGGATTGCAACGCTAGGGTTGCCAAATCCCGAAACATAAGAGGAAACCCTCGTATAACTTCTTTGTTTATACATAAAATTTAATGACAAAATTAATTTAAACACATCTATGTATGCACAGAAAATGCTCAAATTTGCAAAAAATATATATGAAATCGTTTTATTCTAAAATAAAAAATTGACAAAACCGGTTTTTTTTTTGCCCTACCCCAGGATACCCACTTAATAATCTAATATTGTCTGCAAGCTTCAAGATTGGTGTGCTGGTGTATACGTTTGTGGGGGTTAAAGTATGGAAGCCGACGTACGGCACGGGGTTCACTCTCACCCACCGACAGAAATCCCGGGAACGGCGAATAGTTGCGGGTAATAGTAAGCCAGGGAACACCCACCACTGGGCCGGTTTAGATCGTTTGCAATTATTCCAAAAGTTTGATTGATTGGGTCATACATTGAAGTTATTCACTGGCGGGCGTCCACTAGAAGATCGCACTTCGAGCATGTTGCGAGCACTTGAAAACCTGATGCGAAACCGTCATCCGCAAGGAGGAAACATCACAAATGAAACACCCGTACTTCGTTGAACTCAGTCTTTTATTTCTTCAGTTTCTCATATGTTTATTTATAGATTAATTTCCCTTTTTATTTAGGATTACTCTAGTACTATATTTCACTTAACCACGGTTCCGAAAGCACTTAGTTTTGGTTTGGGTTTGATTCCCTAAGCGACATTTTTGCAATTAAACTCGATTAACAACGAATGCGGACTTTCGAAAATAAGGTCTCGGAGCACTTCACGACCTTCGTCATATGGTGGTTGGGTAAATCCGCATGTTGCTAACAGTGACCCGAGTTGCGCCGCACTATATTACAAAAGGCTGTTTGATGCGTGAGGATTGCCAAACGCAAGGTGGCCAAAGCGCGCGTCAGGTTCTGACGGTCGACTGCCGAAATACACTACGTCACATCGACTGAGTGGATCGAATGGAAAAATTGAAGCTGAACAAAATGCTTGCAGGCGGCGGTGTGCCCCTGGTGAGGGTTGGATCTCGACAAACTAGTTAAAGGCAAGAAAAAGTTCATCGCGTCGTGGCAGTGGAGTCATAGCTAAATAAACTCATTGCAACTTGTTATGAATTTCGAGAAGAGTTGCTATGCCTGTATAGGGGATTGGGTTTCGGAGAATCGTTGCCGTATAGGCTACGTTGGATTCGTTGGTTGTGTATACCGGGAAATTGGTTTCGGCAGCATAGCCAAGTGTGATCAAGGGTCTTGATCGTTGTGATTGTTTCGTGGAAAATTAGCTGTCGCTTGGTTACAAGCGAGAAGTATAGTTTAAGGAGGAAATGAACCAAAATGGTTTTCGGGGGAAATTGGAATTGCTTGAGTGGGAGCAAGGAATATCATTTAGATAAGATATTAACCGAAGCCATTTCGGGGAAATGTATGCGGCTCAGTATAGTTGGTGGTGATGGTTAATGTTCCGTTGTAGGTTTGAATATGCGTTTTATTACAGCATATGAAGTTCGGGGAAATTAAAATTGCTTGGTCGCAAGGAAGGAATATAACTTAAGTAAAGAATTGACCGAAGCAATTTTGGGAAAATGTAAGCGGGGATGATTTAGGATGCATTCTGTTGAATTGTATTCTGTTGTGGGTTTTGGAGTGTGTTCATTGCAAAGTTTGGAATGTATGCTATTGCGGATTTTGCATGGGGAGTTGGGTTAAGGTGACGCGCTGTTAGCGGTCAAGGTTGGTTAGAATTGTGGGTTGGTTCTCCGTGTGACATAGAGAACCCCCACACGTTTTCCGTCAAATCCCCCCTACGAAAAATGTTGAGAGGGATCGAATCAGGGAATCTGGAGGAAAGAAAGTGTTCCAACATATCCCGATACCAATCGCCAGAGCCTGTAGGACCAGAACATTGGACTTCGCTGTCCTATATACTGGCATTCTATTCATATTAATGAATAATTAATGAAGCCCTATTATATATCAAAGCCGGATTACAAGTGCCATAATAGTAGTTTTCAACGAGAACCCCTCATATCGCGAAGACAAGTAGATTGCTATTATAACATAGTGAGGAACGTGATTCGAAGCAACACTATAACTTAGAACCAAAGCAAGCCATCAGACCATGGTCACTGTTTATGGTGCGGACTGCGTCTTATATAATCCTGTTATGTAATTCTAGTGTGATGTAAATTCTTGTGTGATGTATTTCTCTGTTTAGTTTAGTTTAGTTGTGATGTGAATGATTGTTGTAACATAAAAGGAGTCCGCAGAGCCAGTTTTATGTAATATAATAATTCGACATTGCTTTTGCCGAAGTTGTAAGTTGTAATATATTGGTTCTTACCAGTTGTGGTGTATTGATTCTTGTAGTATCAACAGGTTGTAATGTAATATTTTTATATGTCCTACCGAATCAAGAACTTGTAATATAATCCTCGTCCATTGAGCCAGTTGAGTAGTTATTATGTGCTTCCTCAGTTGTTATACATTTCTTTATGCTAAATATTGTTGGTTTAGGTTTATTTGAAGTATCAATGTGACTAGCAGCGCCAGTGTGAAGAAATGCCCGTGGAGTTAGCGCCAGTTGTGATATATTTATACGTTGTAGTTGAGAATAGTGTTACGGATCCGGTGTGTTATCACCATAGTGTTACATAAGGGTATAAAAAGCCAGTTGTTACGAAGAGATTTCTGCTTTTGGTAATAGATAAATGTTGTGTCCTTTGCCAGTGCTGTGCCTTTTGTTATTCTTTTTCTTCCTTTTGTCGTCCTTCCGTTGTCGGACACAGACAGCGGTATCCATCGGATATGTCCACCAGATACGGTAATACACACCCGCCGTTAGCGGTCGGTTATTCGCACCCTACGAAACGGAAATTAATGGAAATGTGGGTTACCTTCTTTCTTTCTGAAAATGATCCTCCACTTGCAACTCCAGCCAACTCAGGAAAATCCACAAAAGACTACAGCTTCACTCCACTGAACATTCAATTAATTGTATTATACACAGCTTAATTAACATATTTACACGGGACGCTTTAATTTTCAATTCTTTAATAAATTATACAATACAAAAATTCGCGTTTAATGAAACTAAACTTCTCGCATTTTGTGTTCTTTTTACTTTCTTCTTACTTCTTGGTTTTCTTTACAGGGCCCCAAAATGCACCAGGTCTTTTCGCAGTTACTCGTTACACCAGTTCTAACAGACTCTACTCCTCACAAGTTCTTTCTTGACTTCTTTTCTTCTCAAAAGTTCTTTCCTGACTACTCTTATTCTCTCTCCATCTCTCCGAAAACGAAACGAGCCGTAGCTGTTTCCGCCGAGTCTACATTAACGAACAAACAAAAAGGATCGTGCACTCGCTTTCGACGAATGCCATTCGGAAAATGCAGATCACCGGTTCTCAAACCTTCCATCTATTTTTCAATTCCCTTCAATTTATTGGCTATTTATATTAAATCTAAAAATATATCGGTGGGACACCGGGGATGGAGGAGTTTACTACGTAACAATCCTGACGTGGGGTCTGCTTTCCGTTATTTATATTATGGACTGTGCAACAACTCCAGATCCAGGTGGCCACTTTTCAGCTCAAAAGCTCAATATATCTAAAAAATACATTTATGAAACAGCAATAAGACAGATCTCTTTTAAATTAGTTCTCAGGTGGATCAGAACTGAACTTAACTTCACTTGACTAACTTTTGTTGAATTAAAACTTCTTCACTTGAACAGACTCGACCTTACTTGAACGATATATCAAAATAAAATGAGAATGAGACGGCTCGAATGCCAAAGTTGAAACTGAACTCGCTATGTAACCTGATCCTCCATTTATGAGTCCTTGACTCTGGTGTCTGCTACCCACCCAAAAAATCCTAACAATTCAACATATTGTGACTTGTGGCGTCGTCTAACTATTCATCCTGTTGTGGCTTGTGACATATATGACAGAAATGCGCATGCCGTGGTTTATACTGTCTTCAACAATTCGGCGCGAATGTCTTGCGACGTCTTTCGAAGAATCGAATACTGTCGCTAACAGGCACGCATACTCAACTCGCTACTTTATCTGTGCGATTACTACGTGAATGCCCTGGCACTCATCGGCGCTCATGAATTGTTTCGATTTTATCGTATGTTGCGCTCTCCGGTTCATCTCCTGACGGCGCGAACATCCCCGCATCAGAACTCGTTCCGTTACAGAGCGGGAAAGATGTGGAACTCCCTTCCTGTGCGAATTTTCCCAGAGCGTTACAACATGCAACTGTTCAGAAATAACTGCAACAATTATTTGGTGCTATAGGTTCGCCTCTCACGAGAGAAATGTAAAACAAAAAAAAAAAAAGGTTGCGTGTATCCAATCTGTTAGAGTCACCACAGTTCCTCTTGAATCTAATACCCTCTGAAAATAAAATCCAATGAACGTAAGATAATAGACCCTAGATCTGACTATTCGCCAAGTTCTAGAACGTAGCCTAAGATTTTGTGATCGAGAAATGTAAGTATTTCCTTACACGCGGTGGTTAGTTTCATGAATCACTGCTTCACTTCTCACCACCTTCTTGGCGTCTATTCCCCAATGCTGTAATTGGTGACCTCGATGGGATCTGTGCTCACAGCACACTCTCTCCCGTAGTAAACATAACATAAATACTAGGAGGAAGACTCCATTTCATTAATATGAATACAAAACGTCGTGCACCAATATCTACGAACAGCGAAACTCGATATTCGGTCGCCCAACCACTTGCATTTCAAGCGAATAACCAACCTAAGCTTCGCCATGTATGGGTGTATGGAGTTGCTAACTGAAATGATTTGTGAGATTTCTTCGCGTCCTTTCCATGGTCAGAAGTGTGCTTCGGAGACAACGATGTTAACGCTTGCGCAGGGTCGGTCACAGAAATGTCTATTCTTCTCGGGATGGAGATCTACATTCCGCATTCCATCAAACGAAATTTGTCTGATAAACCTTGGTTTATAAAAAAATGCGAACAGATTACAGTGGCAAAAAATAGAACTTTTAAGCTATAGCGCTCCAATCCCACCGAGGTAAACGGAACGAATTTTGTTCGAATCAGAAATACGTGCAACCAAGCGATTGATACGGCGAAGAAGACTTAAAACGACAGAGTGACTAATAAACTCCTTGAGCGCCCGACTGATCCGCGTCCATTCTGGTCAATGGCAAGGGCAGTCAGCAATAACTTCGCTTCCTCCTCTTTTCCTCCGTTAGTGACGCCCAGCGTCACTAGTCACAAATTCCCAGCAACTTTACGACTGAACGAACAGCTTCCTCAAAAATCGATTGATCGCGTTTGTTGTGGACGGCGAGTGTTCAGATCTGTATACTGTTAATTCCGGGGTGCCTCAAGGCTTTATTCTGCGTCCAACTTTGTTTTTGCTTCATATAAATGATTTGTTGGAGACAATGGATAACAAAGTGTTCAGTTTTGCGGATGATAGTACGCTTGTTTCCTCTTTTTCGAAAGATCGGCCGCTTAATGTATAAACGTCGCACCAGCTAAGATGCAGACAGATTGACTCTCTGAATCGGAATCTTGATATGGTCCTGCAGTGGGGAAAGGCCGATCCCATCGACTTCAATGCAACGAAGACACCGTATACAACATTCACAAAGTAAAGTGGATCATCGGCTCCGCAGCTGATGATGTATGGCCAAGCTCTCGAATCTGGGGAAACTATGGAATTGCCCGGCGGCACGGTCAGTGGGAATATATCGTGGCGTAATCGCGTCACGAACATGACCAGATCAGACTCTGGAAACCTGAATTATTTTTTTAAAGCCAAGAAATATTTTACACCGACCCAACTTTTTCTCCTGTATAAATCTCAAATTAGACCTGCGCTCGGATATTGTTCTCTTGTTTCGAGCTCTGCTCCTAAGCATACCCTTAACCTACGTGAGAGTATACAAAGGCGATGGATCAGCCTGATCGGGGACAAGGCGCTGACGCCGAGACTACAGTAACTATCACATCGAAGGCGCGTACCCGACCTCTGTCTGTTTTACAGATATTATTACGGGAACTGTTCTTCGAAGTTTCGTGGCATTGTTCCGGGCAATTCGGTTCATATGCGGTCTATAAGACAATCCAACGGATTGCACCAATTTGCAGTTCCCCTCCCGAAGGCGCGAACATCCCTGCATCAGAACTCGATCCGTTATAGAGCGGGGAAGCGGTGGAACTCGCGGAGCGTTACAACCTGCAACTGTTCAAAAAGAAGTGCAACAGTTACTTGCTGTCATCTCGGGGCGCCCACTCGGTGCTATAGATTCGCCTCTCCCGAGAGAAGTGTAATAAAAAACAATAAATTAATAAATAAATACATAAAAAAAAAAAAAAAAAAAATGCTCGCAGCCTTGGATTTTCAATAACTACATTATACGAATACCAGAGGGACCAAAGGCTAAATCATCATCATCATCATCATCATCATCATCATAATCGGCACTACAACCGGGAACCGGTCTTGGCCTTATTTAGCAAGTCCCGAGGCTCGTTAAATTTTCCATAATGATTTGTTTTTTCTGGGCAAGGTGATTAGTCTTGCGCCTGAGGCTCCCCGATGGGGAATCGAACCCCGGTCTCCCGCGTGACAGGTGGGTATACTAACCACTATACTATCGAGGAGCTAAAGGCTAAATCATCAGAGTGAATAAAGCCATACATATCGTTCACGTTGGCTATTTTCAATTTATATATATTTTAACGGACTTAGAGTTGCGACGGTTGGCTTACTTGGCGGATTATTATTATTACTATACTATTTATTGACCTGTAGGAACCCGGAAGTTCATGACCTCACCGACTAACGCCATCGTCCCCTGTCCTGTGGACTCTCCTTCCACGCTTGACTATCTGATCCGATCTCCTCAATGTCAAACCTAACATTGTCCTCCCATCGCCGTCGCGGCTGTCCTGTCGGTCTCTTTCCCGTTGGTCTACCGTCAAGAATTCTACGCACCGTCCTATCGTTGCCCATTCGCGCTACGTGTCCGGCTCATCTTAATCTTTGCGACTTGATTACTCTCACTATTGTACGTTTGCGGTATAGCCCTTCCAACATAGCGGATTAAGGACGGATTTTTAGTAGATTGGTCAACCCACTTTGTTGTATAGATATAAAGAATTTGTGTTTAAAAAACTAGATTAACTGTGCGTCTTTGATTAGCGATCTTCTGCTGTAATTATATGTTGTTGTGTTGTCCAGTGTACATTCCAGAGTCATATTTTCCCCATGCAAAGGCTATCAGATCCATAACACCAAAACAGTTTAGTTTACTTCTCCTAACATCGCTAATTCTACTTTCCTTTCATCAATTTGCTTCTAGTATCCCACTACATAAACCCCATTTAACATAAAAATAATAATTCCTCAATAGTATAGTGGTTAGTATACCCGCCTGTTACGTGGGAGACCAGGGTTCGATTCCCCGTCGGGGAGCCTCTGGCGCACGACTAATCACCTTGCCCGGAGAAAACAAATCATTATGGAAAATTTAACGAGCCTCGGGACTTGCTAAATAAGGCCAAGGCCGGTTCCCGGTTGTAGTGCCGATGATGATGATGATGATGATAATTTTAATTAGCTACCTGTGGCGCACAGTTATTCTCGAAGCTACACGCTCCAATTACAAATATATTTTTTGCATCGTATCACATATCGTCATTCTTATCGAAATACCAAAAGCAAGATGCCATCAAATAACTGTTGCAGTTCTTTTTGAACAGTTGCAGGTTGTAACGTTCCGAGAACACTCGCGTGGGAGGGGAGTTCCACAGCTTTCCCGCTCTGTAGCGGAACGAGTTCTGATGTAGGGATGTTCGCGCCGTCGGGAGATGAACCACAAACGGGTGCGATCCGTCGGATTGTCTTGTGGAGCGCATATAACCCGAATTGCGTGGAACAATACCACGAATCTCCGAAGAACAGCACCCGTGATAATATCTGTAAAACAGACAGAGGTCGGCTACGCGCCTTCGATGTGATAGCGACTGTAGTCCCGACGTCAGCGCCGAGTTCCCAATCGGGCGGATCGCTCGTCCCTGTACGCTCTCAAGTAGGTCGAGGGTATGTTTAGGAGCCGAGCTCCAAACATGAGAGCAATATTCGAGGGCGGGTCTAATTTGGGATTTATATAGGAGAAGAAGTTGGGCCTGAGTAAAATATTTCTTGGCTCTAAAAACATATGTCAGTTTTCCTGAGGCTGACCTGGCGATGTTCGACACGTGTTTATGCCATGATACATTCCCACAGACCGTGACGCCGAGCAATTTCAAACTTTCCCCAGCCTTGAGGGCCCGGCCATTCATCATCAGCTGTGGAACCGATGATCCAGTTTTCTTTGTGAATGTAGTATACTGGGTCTTCGTTGCATTGAAGTCGACAAGATTGGCCTTTCCCCACTGCAGGACTTTATCCAGATCCCGATTCAGAGAATCAATCTATCTACATCTCAGCTGGTGTGACGTTGATGCACCAATCGGCCGATCACTCGAAAAGGAGGAAACAAGCGTACTATCATCCGCAAAACTGAATACTTTGTTATCCGTTGTCTCCAACAAATCATTTATGTGAGGCAAGAACAAGGTTGGAGCCAAAATAAAACCTTGGGACACTCCCGAATTAACAGAATACAGATCCGAACACTCGCCGTCCACAACAACCCGGATCGATCGTTTCTCGAGGAAGCTCCTCGTCCAGTCTGTAGTGGTTTCCTTTTTCACTCACTTTAAATTCCACACACTTTAAATAAAACACTCATTTGTTTGTTAAATCAATTTAAACTAATTTTTATTCTTAATTCCCATCTATGGGTGCAACTTGAACCTATTAATATCGGTCCGGACACTATTTCAACTTAATTCCACGCACCACTTTTACTTAATCATTTTTGTTTCGGACATACTTTTAAAATTAACTCCGCGCACCACTATCAGACCAACTCGGTCAAATCTCAAAAACCCACTCGTTGTTATCTCACCGTCTCGGTCGAGATTCAAAATTCAACTCTTGTTCGCGGACGACCGTTTCGGCCAAAATTCAAAAGCCAACTCCTTGTTATCTCACCGTCTCGGTCGAGATTCAAAATTCAACCCGCCAACGAAGACCTGTTTTTTCTTCATCCTGAAGGTCGAAGGATATCGCATTTCTTTCTTTATCTTTCCCGGCTTGGGATCAAACGCGGAAACACAAAGGGAAAAATCAACAGAGGATCGTGCGAATGCACATTTATAATCCTCTATGTTGATATGCGCTAAGCGAATGTGTAATTCGTTTTATGATGCCTGTTGTTTGTTCTAGCCGACTCGGCAAGGATCCCTTTTGTAAGAATACGATAGGGAATCCAAATAGAGAATTGTGCTAATGAGCATTTCTGATTCTCTATGTTGTTTATTGTAGCCGAATGGGCAAGAATCTTTTGCGTGGGGAATCGATACAAAGGCGAATATTTTCCTTTTGTTTGTTTTAACTTAATTTTGTTAAAACGAAAACTGGCGTTGGTTGTTTTAATTGTTTTAGATAACCATTTTTTTAAGGGTCTCGTAAAATTGCTGGCGCGCAATTTTTTATGATACTCAATGGTTTTGTTTGAAGAGCGGCATCTGATCTGCACATTTGGCTCTTAGGGGTTGTTGTGGTGAACCCTTGGTTCAATGATTATATTTTCAAGTTTTTTTTATGTGAGCAAATTGAACGTTTAGTTCAATTTGCTCGGAGTTTCATTGATTAGTGCAAATTGAACGTTTAGTTCGATTTGCTTGCTATCAATTTATGCCGGACGAGGTGTATGGGGTAATACTTTAATTTAGCTCAATCATTCATGATCAATTTATGCGGGACGAGGTGTATGGGGTAATGCTTTAATTTAGCATTATGTCACATCCTTTAAGTGGATGTTTTTGGTGTGTATCGCCGTTAGTGGTGGAGACTAGCTCCAAAAGGGTAATTTTTATGGCATGGGTGGTTGTGGTCGTAACAAGTCGGAAATATCCAATGCGACCGCCCTTAACTCACCATGCCGTTCAATCGCAGATGTCCATATAACGCTTATAAGTGTCAAAAGGTCTCCTGTGGACCGCCTGCCACGGAATCCGTATTGACGATCATTCAGGAGCCCGTTGCGCTCCAAATACTTGACCAACTCTGTATTGATGACTTTTTCCATTATTCGATATGACGAAATATGCTTGAACCAAGGCCACTGCACTTTAAGGGGATCAATTAAATGGATACATCGTTTGCAATTCTTGCACAATAATTTGGGTATAAAAGTAGTGGTTGCAAAGCGAATATTGGTCAGTTAATCGTTACAGTCCAGAGGAAAATATATATAGTAAAATATATATTAGAAAGTAAAATGAAGAAATATTAAAGGATAAATAATTAGTCATCATCATCATCATCACCATCATCGGCACTACAACGGGAACCGGTCTTGGCGTTGTTTAGCAAGTCGTGAGGCTTGTTTTTTTGTTTTCCGGACAAGGTCATTAATTAGTCAAGTTAGTTAAATTAACAGAAGATAAATGAAGAGTCAAATAAAGAGTAAAGAAGTGTGGACCTGTGCGAGGGAATTAAAGGATCGGCATAACTTTGATTTTTCTAACTCTCCGCCTACTCGCTTTTCTCGCGCTATTCAGAAAGCACGGCGAGCGGCGTCATAACATGATGCCTGCTCTGTATCTTATTAGGGTGTAGACATTATAAACGAAAAATAAATCGGAAGCTGTGACGAACCCAACAGATTATGGTAACTTAACACCACAAGAAAATCGAAGATCCTTCTTACTGCACGCCGCCTATTTAGAATTGAATATGAATTACGCCGTGTAAGTGAGTGTCCAAGTGTTAATTTAATCAAAGCTTAGGTCAAGAAGTTCGAGCAAATGAGATCGACAACGAATATTAAACAAACAGGGCGGCCACGTTCAAGAAGAAGCGATGAGAAAATTCGGGAGGAGATAGCCGATACCTCGCAGCATGTGTCAGCGAGTTTTCCAAAGTTTGCGTAGTCGATTGCAGAAGTATCAACGACGAGACGGGGCACATCTCGACGATGTCTTTAAAAAAAAAATTTCAATAAACGGTTATTACGTTAAACTAATGATCAACAAAATAACATTTGTAGTTTTATTTCTATTCATGTTTCAAATGTGCAAAAATGTATGGCTCATCCTTTATTTAGCTAGGATCTGATGCGCTGGTGTTTTGCTTCTACGCTTTTAAACGTGAGATCGAATCACGTTCTTCATAGCTTCACAAAATGCTGGAAGCCTATAACATAAAACCGCGGTTAGGTGTTCGGACGTTCTATCTATATGATCTGTACGTCATATCTTTCCTAAGGTATTGATGTTCCCAATGGATACATCATCCAACCATGCTGTATTCTCGAGAAACGTCGTCATCGATCCAGAGACATAACTTAATTTCGATAATTTATCATCAGACTGAAGGCAACATTTTCTGGGGCACCAAGTTAAGACGGTGCTCGGTATTAATTAATTCATGACTGGGGGGTGAAAAATTCGATATTTTATGATGATTCAAATTGCAGGGATTCCATGAATTAATTTAAGTTAGTCAAAGAATTGATACTGTTTCAACATTTAGATCGATTTCAACTGAAGAACTGATTCTCTAAAAGTGGGTTATGTTATACCATCACAACCGCAGGCCACAAACGACAGGTCCAGGCGATAGTGTTATATAATACTTACCCTCGAGATACATGCTGATAAATATTCTTAAAATACCACACCGCTGTGCTAAGTTATGCATGCAATAGATGCTGTGACAGGATTGTACACTTGCAGATCATAGTCAGGTTGTAGAGTCAAATAATACTTGCAAATATTCTATGTAATATTTGAAATGCTTAAAAGAGGATATTTATTCTCAGTCAAATTTGATTTAAATTTTACCACCTTTTAGTGTAAGAAGATATTTCATTTGAAGCTTTTAGGCAAATTCAAAGAACACTCCACTTGAGTCATCACCTCCTCACCTCTCAGAACGTAACTTCTTTACGAACGCCATTGAAATCGTGACAAGCAAATCCTAAGCAGAATTTCATGTCCACTTGCTTCAGACTTGTTGTCCCTCAAGTATTGTAGTAAAACGGATCGTATACATATAATGTTATTTGCGTAATTTCCGACAGACTTAATACCATCTTGAAATCTTTGTCTTCTCTGTGCCTTTCTTCCGATTTCGCCTATCATTGTCCTCATAAGAAGACCGCATCAATAATGGCATACTTTATCGGTACGTTTCACTTCAGATAGTAAAAGGTAACACCATTCTAGATACATTTGTATTCGTATTTGCATTTCATGTCCTTTAAGAAAGTCGACACACAGCCTTTGCTCTTGAATAAGAAATCCAATATGAATCAAACAACCCACACGCTATACAGTAGATGCAGAACATGTCCCCGATTATAGATCCAAATGCGATTAGGCTTCCTGTAACAATGTAAGGACTTAAGTGAACAGAACACCTAATTCAATGTCCTGCAATTTCATTTCTATACAATATGCTATCAGATGTCTGTTAACAGAATCATTAGAACCAAATTGCAAAGTTCTGATCCAGACACCAAAATTCACATGAACCATCAACTCAACAGACTGCAACAGAATGCAGCAAAGTGGACTGTACCTTCAATGCAGTTGCATGGATAACTCCAATTTCCGTAGTAGAGTTCGGAAATGAATTTCGACACCAGTATCAGATTTGGAACACATATTGAAATTAATAGGGGTGTTCATTATAATTCCTTCTGATCTGGAACCTAGAATTCTGCCGGAAGAAAAGGTTAATAATGTCGTTTAACACATATTATGGACAAAACGTTACGCAGAATGAAGCACACATCAATTGTAAGTAAACCTTGTGAGAAAATCGTGTAGTGTGGAATACTATAAAAAGGAAAGTATTGAAGCCATAAGAGAACACCATATTGATGTCAATATTTATAAGTCAGTATTAATTACTATTAGGTGTATTAGAAAGAAATCCATTATTTTTCCGATAAATTGCTTTAGTAATCTGTATCTCGCGTTGCATAAGCCCGATCGGGTTACGCTAGAGGGCATTAGGAAAATAAGATTTCGTACCAAAAAAACGTTTAAGACACTTTTTTGATCGCTTGATTCAGTTTTGTTTGAGCACGTGTCACATATGGACACCAGCACCGATAAAATACCCCATATTTAACTGTTTTTCTTTGATGAAGACGAACAGGCAAACCAGACGGCTGAAAAGGTTAATAGAGTTTATGGTCCTGATACTGCAATCAATCACGCGCAATTGTCTTGTCGATTCTATTCCGGTAATTTTGATGTTGAAGATGCACCATACTCTGGAAGGCCAATTGTCCAAAATGTTGATAAAATGTAAGCACTGTTTCGGTTCCCCAGGAGCTAAATGTTGCTCAAAAAACTGTTTGGAAGCACCCGAATAAGGCTGGATACAAAAAGAAGGTCGCTGTGTGGGTGCCACACGAGTTAACAAAAAAAAAAACCTCATGGAACGAATTTCCATCTGCGAATCATTGCTGAATCGCATTAAATCATCCTCGTTTCTGAAGAGGATGGTGACTGGTGGTGAAAAGTAGGTCACTTACGACAGTGTCAAGAGAAAATGGTCGTAGTCGATGCGAGGTGAGACGGGGTAAACGGTGGCCAAACCAGGATCGACCGTCAGAAGGAACTTTAAACATGTCTATTTCAAAATAGTATTCGAAAAGTCGATTTTTTTTTATTTCGTTTATGAAAGTATTGGGTTAATCAAATATAAACGGGAATTTCTTTTTTTTTCATTTATTGAATAGTGTTAACACTACTATCAACATTTTTTAATAGAGTCTCCTGTGATATCTACACACATTTGCCAGCGATTTGGAAGTTTTAATATACCTTGTTCGTAGAAAGATTTAGGGCGAGCTGTCAGCCAACTGCCCACGTGCTCCTCGACTATCGCATAACTTTCGAATATACACTAACTATACTATCAACATTATTCAATATAGTCTCCTGGGTGGTCCACATACTTTTTCCATCTATTCAGAAGCTTTAATATCCCTTGTGCGTAGACAGATTTAGGGCGAGTTGTTAGCCAATTGCGCACGTGCTCTCGACTTCTTCATTACTTTCGATTTTTTTTCCTCCAAGTGATTCCTTCAAGGGTGCGAACAAAAAATAGTCTCAGGAATGTAGTGCTCCGGAAAGCCCCAACATTTTCCTTACCCTATAGAAACAACCTTCTTCCCCCACATACAAATCCCTACACCCAAATCAACATTGAATTCAACCAAATCGAACTAAATGTTCAGACTCTCAAACATTGAATTCAATTCAATTCAAATACCTAAAAGATCCAAAGCCAAAAACGCGCATGTGTCTAAACAAAGGCATATCTATTTTCCGCCGACACATAATTCAAGCAATCATAAACATCCTAATGCATATCTTCACATGCCAGATGTTTTATGACTTGTAAATGCACCAATTCAAAACCAACACCTAATTCCCACGAATCTTGTGTTACCCATCCGAAGGCGACGCAAGCCCTTATCTGCATAAGCCAGACGGATAACAAAAAACCCAAATTCCAATGCATATCCTAATTATGCATAATAGTTTTATGAGCTCTCATAAAACCGAACCATTACCCTAATGAGCACATTGAACACCACACCCGAAATCGAGATTTTCCATCTGAAACGTTCGTTTTAAGATACAAAATCTCGATTTGTTTTCATTTATAAGGAAGATGCATCGCGATCTCCGAGAGACATCTCAAACAGATTATTCACATCTTTTACTCCTTTCATCGGTGAATTTAACAACACGAACAAAGCTTCACACCCCTTAGACACTACAAATTTTCTAACTGCGCACGAATTATCCGAGATCGTAAGATCAGGAAATAACAAAAAGTCAACTGGATTAGATGGAATCCCACGTCTTCTATTTAAAAGGCTACGCCCACAGAATCTACTTCCCATCCTCATTCTTCTTAATCATATAATTAATGCATCGCACTTCCCAGAGAACTGGAAAACTGCGGTAGTAATTCCTATTAAGAAGCCCGGTAGTAGTAATAGCCCTTTCAATTATCGTCCAATATCCCTATTAAGTACATTAAGTAAGATACTGGAACGCAAGATCTACCAAAATCTTCTCTCATTTGCGAATGAGAATGCCCTCATCCCTAACTGTCAGTTCGGATTTCGTAAGCGACAATCCACATGTCATGCTCTACTAAAACTTACACACGATGTTACAACTGGTCTCCAAAACCAAAGCCCTACTGTGTGTATATCTCTCGATATTTCTAAGGCGTTTGATTGCGTCTGGATCTCAGGGCTTCTGTACAAACTGCACTCCATATTTAATCTAAACTCTCACACAACAAAGCTCTTAGCCTCTTATCTTTCTGAGAGAAAATTCGTTGTGAGAATAAATTCTTCCGTCTCAGAAACCCACAACATAACCGCGGGTGTTCCCCAAGGCCCTATTTTAGGGCCAATTTTATATCTGTTATATACCGCGGATATTCCACAACCCGTATCTCCTAATGTTGTGATGCTGAATTATGCTGATGATACATTAATTTACTCTAGCAGCAAATTTGTTAAGGCTGCAAGAAATCGCATTAACAACTTTCTCCCTAACCTATCATCATACTTCAATAAGTGGAAAATTAACCTTAACCCAAATAAAACGCAGCTCATAGTGTTCAAGGGCAAACACGAGCACTGTACAAACAACACTAGACGCTGCCACAACAAAATTAAACTTAACCTAAACAACACTCTAATAAAACCCTCCAAAACCCTAAAATATCTGGGAATCACTTTTTCTAATAACTGGTCTTTTTCCTCCCACATTAAAAATTCCCTTCAAAAAGCCACAATTCAGCTTAATCTCTGTAGAAGAGTAATGTGGAAACCTAATAGTCTCTCTCACAAAGTCAAACTGCTCATTTACAAACAAATTATCAGGCCCACACTCACGTACGCGTGCCCATTGTGGTACCATATCACTCCCTCTCAAATGGAGAAATTACGAGTACTAGAAAGAAAATGCTTTAGGTATGTCTCTGGGTTACATCGTCGTCCTAACTCCTATAAGTACTATAGTAACGTCGAACTCTACAATACCGCTGGTATTGAGCGCCTCGATAGACGATTCCTCGAGCTATCTATCAAATTTATCGAAAACCTACAAAATAATCCCAATCCCATAATAACCTCGCTCTTAGAGAACCCTCTAGATATCAGAACTAACTACCCCAATTGTCTCCACACCAGAGCTATCTTCGCCTCAGGCAGACTGGTAAATGATTCAAACGAGATCATATACCACAACACCGAAGTTACCCCTAACCAGTTCAAATACTCTAACGTCCAACCATTTTCCAACATCCTACGTTTTTCCAACGAACAACCGGAAAGAAATACTCTTCCTCAAACCCATAACTGACCTCATTCCACATCCTTTAATTCATAAATCCCATTAATTATAAAACTTTGTTTTGTTTATAGCTCATTTTATAATAATCAGACTAAGTTAGGTTAAGTTATATTTATATTTATATTTATATTTAGGGTTAAGTTTAGATTAAGTAAAGTAAAAATAAGAAATTCCTGGTTTTCTGACCTTTTCCAGGAAGACAAAACCCTACTAAATGTATAAACACACATCTAGCCTGTAACTCTTAAAACATTGTTTGGAAAATGTATTATAATAATAATTACATGTAAGCAATTGTCACGAATTTAATTTTAAGTCACTGTATTACTTAAATGTACAAATTTTAATTATGGTTAATAAATACAGTTTTAAAATTTGCATGAAAGAAAACAAAGGGCGAGTTAGAATAGAAAACCACCTCTCAGAACCATTTGAAATCCGGGACGGACTAAAGCAGGGAGATGGTCTATCACCGTGTCTCTTTAACCTTGTGCTCGAGTATGTCATCAGAAAGGTACAAGACGACAACATGGCCGGATCATCCCTGAACGGGGTCACACAAGTGCTCGCATATGCGGATGACATCGCCGTTCTGGGCGATAATCTAGAGACTGTTAGTAAAAACTGTGAAATCATCATGCAAGCGGCAGAAGAGGTGGGCCTAGAAATAAATGAAGACAAAACAAAATACATGATTTCGGCGAGAGCAGGTGGGTCTCAGAGAACACATATAAACGTCAGAGGTAAGATCTTTGAAAAAGTTAAAGAATTTAAATATCTGGGAACGATACTGACGGCCAGTAACGAAATGTCGAAGGAAATTAACAAGAGACTGCATTCCGGCAACGCGAGTTGGCACGCAGTCAGTAAACTGCTGAAATCCAGACTGCTATCACGTAACATAAAGCTCCGTGTCTATAGAACCATAATCATGCCAATTGTTCTATATGGATGCGAAACATGGGCTCTCACAAAACGGGAAGAAAACAAATTCCGTCTATTCGAGAATAAAGTTTTGAGAGGCATCTTTGGAGGTAAATATGACGAGGAGGCAGGACAATGGAGGAGACTCCATAACCACGAATTGGAAGAACTATATCGCAAACCTACAATAGTGAGAGTAATCAAGTCGCGAAGATTAAGATGGGCCGGACACGTGGCGCGAATGGGGAACGATAGGACCGTGCATAGAATTCTTGACGGTAGACCAACGGGAAACAGACCGGTAGGACGGCCGCGACGGAGATGGGAGGACAATGTTAGGTTTGACCTTGAGGAGATCGGATCGAATGGTCAAGCGTGGAAGGAGAGTGCCCAGGACAGGGAAGGATGGCGAAGCCGAGCCGGTGAGGTCATGAACTTCCGGGTTCCTACAGGCCAATAAATAATAAAATAATAATAATAATAAATACAGTTTAAAAAAAAAAAAAAAAAAGATCTCCGAGAGCAGTTGATAGATGTACAGGATCCCTGGAGGAAGTGCTGCAGGACACCATCAGGATATTAAATAAATGAACTGACAAAATAATGAAGACCCTATACGCCTAAATAAAACGGAGTTTTATTCTGATATAGTGAAAAGAGCTCTGGCTCGCGCGCCTTTCGTTTTTCTTCACAGATTGTCGCTGATGCTGAAGATCACTTGCCCCACGGAAGCCAGCAGAAGCCGCTGGCGGTTGCCCTCAGAAGTTTGCGGCACTAGAATCGACAACGATCGGTCGCTACTCGTTCCTCAGGTTTGAGAAAGCACGGCGACGACCGAAACGGGTCCCCTCAGGAGCGGTCAATAGAGCTCCCTCACCCTATTCAGGACCAGGAGACACGCTACCTGGGAGCGAGGCCAATAACTAATAACAGGGAGACAAGTCTGGGCTATAAGGGGGATGTTCGGGGTTTCCTACCCCATTTCTTCCAATGCATCCCTTATCAACGACGCGGTGTGGGGCCTGGCGTTGTCTCGAAAAAGGATGACATCTCGAATAGGCATACCTCGTCTTTTATTTCGATATGCAGCTTTTGCCGGCTGTAACAACTGACAGTAGTAAACTGCATTCACTGTTTGTTGCTTGTGAAGATAAGTAATCATTAAAACTCCATTTGTGTCGAAAAAAAATCATTGCAAGAACTTTTCCGGCGTTTAGGTTTTCACTCGGCAGCCTTTATCCTTCCTTCACCACTCCTTACTTGCCATTTTCGTCTCGGGACGTACCCAAATCTCATCACGTATGACGATATGCTTCAAAAAATCCCCCCTTCTTGTCGAAACCGAACCCAGAAGGCTTCCACTGGTATCCGACGCGACCTGTTTTTGATTTACGGCCAATAACCTCGGAACGCTATTACTATTTACTATTACTATTTATTGGTCTGTAGGAACCCAGAAGTGCATGACCTCACCGACTCGGCTACGTCATCGATCCCTGTTCTGTGCACTCTCCTTCCACGCTTGACCATCTGATCCGATCTCCTCAAGGTCAAACCTTACATTGTCCACCCATCTCTGTCGTCGCCGTCCTATCGGTCTCCTTCCCGTTGGTGTACCGTCAAGAATTCTATGCACGGTTCTATCGTTGCCCAGTCGCGCTATATGTCCTACCCATCTTAATCTTCACGACTTGATTACTCTCACTATTGTTAGTTTGTGGAATAGCTCTTCCAATTCGTGATTATGGTGTTTCCTCCATTGCCCTGTCTCTTCATCATATTTACCGCCAAGGATACTCTTTAACACTTTATTCTCAAATACGCGGAATTTGTTTTCCTTCCGTTTTGTGAGAGCCCATGTTTCGCACGAATATGGTTCTATAAACACGGAGCTCGGAACCCATCGAGCAGTAAGTTTTTTGAAGCTAAGATCATCAGCGATAATGAATTAAATACTCCATATGTGATACCCACTTCTGCTGAAATTTCTCCAACAGTTAAGGGGCGATCTCTTTCAATAAGCTCTCGAACGGCACGGATATTATCATCTGTACGACTTGTCCCTGGGCATCGACCATGACTTTCGTTTTCGATACGTTCTCGCCCACTTGTAAATTCTGTGGCCCACGTAACCACACGATTTTGAGACTATGTATCATCACCAAACTGTGCCTTCATTCGAGAAAAAATGTCTGAAGGTTTAACCTCTTCATTTGTTAAAATGTTTATAATATTCCGTTGCCCAACAGCCGTATGTACCCACATCGCTCATGTCTGTACTGACTAGAAAGTCGAGCGCGATTGTTAGCCAAGCCGGGTTCCCCTCCTCTTCATTAACAAAACAACAACCACGCACAAGATTATACTTGTTGCTTGTCAAAAAAGTAAAATGACCGTTTATATTTGATTCACTTTCGTACAATATCTCAGAAATGTTCTCCCGAAATTGCGAGTCGATGCGAAGAAAATTGAATGAGATGGATTATTTTTAACCACCGACCTTCCGACCGGCACCTATCTTTATTGAAAACATTAAACGAGTCATTTTGAAAGATTGAGTATTCAATAAGTCGATTTTTTTGTTGAATTTGTTTATAAAGAAAAATATCTCAGAAATGTTCTCAACTGTGTGTTCGTTAGGATTGGTAGAGAATTCTCTTAATTCGGACATACACTGTCAACAATTGGACCGTCTGAAGCAAACAATCACCAGAAGCGAGCAGCTTTGGCCAATAGGAGAGGATTTGTATTCCGCGAGGACAACGCCTATCCACACACATCAATAGTGTCTCGGCAGAAGCTCTGGGAGCTTGGTCGGGAGGTTCTTATGCATCCACCTTACAGTCCCCACCTGCAGCAAGTGATTACCACCTGTTCCTGTCCATGGCGAATAATTTTTCTGGTGGAAAACGCGCCTCAAGAGAAGCTTGTGGAAATCGATTGTCCCATTTTGTCCCAATATGGACAAGGAGAGAGAGGCATAATAAACTGACCTTTGAAATGGCAACAAGTTATTGAACAAAGGGGTGGATATTTGACCGAAATCGGATCATTCTAACTTTACTAAATAAAACCTTCAATTTCATGCAAAAACATATACTACTATACTGGTTAATAGTCCTGATTCTCTCGTCAACGGAAATTATTCAATTTGAAGAGAAGCTTTATTTAAACGGTAGCATTATAATAACAGTTATACCATGTCCCCAACCTAACCCGGGTTTTCAAATATTTTCCCAATAGAATTATCTCCGTTTATAAACAACCAATAAGTCAATACATGTTCCTGTGACATAAAATCGATAATTCTGTGTTTCTATAGAGTGAAACTATTATATCCATATCTTCCGATCGGCTTTGTTAATTTGAACTTTTAATTTATTTTAGTTAATATCACCAGTAGAACCGAATATTTAGGGAGTCATCATCATCATGGGCACTACAACCGGGATCCGGTCTTGGCCTTATTTAGCAAGTCCCGAAGCTTGTTAAATTGTCCATAATAACTTCTTTTTCCGGGCAAGGTTATTAACCTTGCGCCAAATTAGGAAATCACCTAGTCTAAAAACCCGGATCGTTTTTTTTTTTTTCATTTTTTAACAGCTTATACCGAGTATGCATACGTTTTTTTCCGGTTTAACTAAGAGATGGCACCAGCGAAAAGTACGCAGCGTATTAATTTGACCCATATGTAATTTTGTTCGTATGAGATTTAACTACAAAAACACAGAAGTTGAGTCTGCCAAAAACTAGCGTCTTTGTTTTATCATTCAGTGATCATATTGAGTTTTGTGCCTGAAAAAGAACATTTGCGCCACGTATTGCTTTTCTTATTTTATCAAAAGAAAAAGGCTGTTGAAAGTCATCGTATGCTGGTAGAAACATATTGGGAACACGCTCCATTAATTAGAGTATGTGAGACATGGTTTCGACAATTTAAAAGTGGTGATTTCAATGTGAAAGACAGTGGACGCTCTGGTAGATCATACAAATGTGAAGACGAGCAATTGCAGGAGTTATTAGATGATGACCCAACTCAAACTCAACTGCAATTAGCGGAAGCATTACATGCGTCACAAGAAACAATCAGCTGGCGTTTACAAGCAATGGGGAAGATCAATAAACTCGGTAAATGGGTCCCACGCGATTTGAATGAACGTCAAATGGAAAATCGCAAAGACACTTGTGAAGTGCTGCTTCAACGCCACGACAGGAAATCATTTTTGCATCGAATTGTGACGGGTGACGAAAAATGGATTTATTTTGAAAGCCCGAAGCGGAAAAATCGTTGCTGTGCGTAACTCTCAGTGGCTTCGTCACGCAGGACACACAACACCTGAAGGTCAATATGTCCAGCTCTTTGCTGATTCAAATAGTTTAACTCAACTTGTCAATGAGCCAACACGGGTACCAGGCATATATGATCATTTCGCCCACACACTGGACCTGTTTCTCACCTCCCACCCGAACAAATACACAATTGAAGTTGCTTCGCCCTTCGGCACTTCAGACCACTGTGTCGTGTCAGCTAAATTTACTCTAACCCACAGTAACGTTAATGAAAAAACGTCCAAAAGGAGAGTGTGATTTTACGAGAAAGCTAACTGGGAAGGTCTAACCGACTTTTTTGGGAGATTAAATTGGTCGGTATTTTTCGTCAATAACGATGTTGACTCAATGGCGGACACATTGACAGGCACGATTCTACTTGGCATGCGAACCTTTATACCACACAGAGTAAAGAATATCGAACCCGAGAGAAATATGTGGTTCGATTCCGGGTGCATAGAAGCCATTAAGGCTAAAGAGTTGAGCTTCCGGTTGTATAAATCAAACAATACTGAGGAAAACCGAATAAGATTTAAGAGAGCTAGAATTGACTGCAATGCGTATATTCAACGCGCCAAGTTATTGAATGACCAGAGAGTGAGACAAAAAATACTACAGTCTTCCACAGGTAGTAGAAGCTTCTGGGCATTCGTAAAAAACATTCAAAACTCAGTCTCTTCATCCATTCCATCGCTTATAATCGATGACAGACCTGTCACGAGTCCAATAGAGAAGGCGAATCTACTTGCTGCACATTTTGCAGCCAACTGAACGCTACCTGTTACCACATCACTTCCGCGTCAACTTGAGCATAAGCAGCACACCATGAGTCAGATTTACTTCCGAACGCGTACTGTTACCCGCGCATTCAAAGAACTAACGTAAACAAATCTCCTGGTCCGGATGACATTTCCCCAAACCTCTTGGAGAGATGTTCCTCTTCACTCGCTAAACCACTGCGGAAACTCTTCTATTTGTCTTCTTCTACTGGCCGTTTCCCAAATAGATGGAAGTCAGCGAACATTTAGCCAATTCCCAAAAAAGGTGACAAATCATCCATTTCTTCTTATCGACCCATAGCACTAACTTCTATTCTCTCCAAGTTAATGGAAACACTTATCAACCGTCAACTTTCGAAATATCTGGAATCAAATAACCTCCTCAATGACCGCCGATATGGCTTTCGTAGCAATACGTCCACAGGAGATCTGATGGCGTACCTTACCGAAAAGTGAAGCCATTCCATCTACTACCTCGATGAAAGCAAGTTAGTCGCATTGGATATTTCAAAAGCCTTTGACAGAGTTTGATATCCAGCTCTTTTGTCAAAATTGCATTCATATGGAGTGGACAAATCCCTGATCCAATGGATAAGAGACTATCTTTCTGGCCGTTCAATCCAAGTGGTTCTTGATGGTGTCAAATCGGTCTCCCATCAAATTAATGCAGGTGTTCCCCAAGGTTCGGTACTCTCACCCACTCTCTTCCTGATCTTTATAAATGATATCTTGTCAATTACTCACAACCCAATTCACTCGTTTGCTGATGATAGCACGTTGAGTTTCTCATACTAATATGAACACTCCCGTCCAAACTCTTCGAACGTCACTACCAAACAGCAACGTACGCTTGATACATTGAATTCAGACCACAACAAGATATATCAGTGGAGATTATCTAACCGAATATAAATCAATGCCCAAAAAACTCAGTGCTGCCTCTTGTCGTTAAAGGTGAGCCTCAAAGTAAATATACTGTCTATGAACGGCACTTGCATCGGCGAAGCCAAGGAATTATCAATCCTCGGCACTCGAATTAATTCGACTCTTAATTGGAATGAACACATATTTCAAGCTGCGGAAAGTGCAGCCAAATGTATGGGGTTCTTAATAAATGCAAAAGATATTTCACTCCATTCAACCTGGCCACTATTTACAAGGGGTATATTCGTCCAAAAATGAAGTTCAACTCCCATATTTGGTCAGGCGCATCTCAGACTGCACCACACGTGCACGATAGGATGCAAAAGCGAGCAGTGAAACTTATTGGTGACTCAGCCGTAAGCCGATCAATTCCGGCGTTAGAACACAGGCCCAACGTATCATGCCTGTCTCTTTTCTATAGGTATTATCACGGTCGTTGTTCAACTGAACTTGCTGAATGTGTTCCGCCCCTTCAGACATTTTCCTGCCATACCCAACAATCTGTGAATGCGCATCAGTTCACGTTGAAAGTGGACATCAGGCGCACAAATAAACATAGAGAGTCATTCTTTAGCCGAACCACACGAATGTAGAATGTTCTGTCTGATCATGTGTTTCTTGGTCGTTGTGATGTCCAGACATTTAAGACCCATATACATCGACACCTCCTTTCCTTATCCACTTCCTCTCCATCCGCTCGCACTGTGCTCTGACATCTAAGGGTACTTCAAAATCCCATTTGTGCGCACGTTAGTGTAAAAAAAAGGTATATACTTATTGAAATATGGTCAAATTACTTCCTTAGATCGTTTGATAGGAACCATAAAAAAAACGGAAGAAGTTCGTTATTTAGAAAGGGTTTGTTACGGTTACGAATTGTTACCGGAAACTAACTATTCATTTACTGCTGTTTATTTAATAGTTGTAGGACGTTACATCTGAGGTGTGCAGGTTCGTAGGTTCATTACCTGAGGCAAAGGAACACTTTAAAAGTTGATGCTTGACGCTCCCCCGACGGTGGAATATTATGTTGTTGATATTATCGTAACAAGCATCATTCTGACCGCCCAAGTGATTTTTTTGTCGTTGTAATATCCAAGCTCATACTGTGCTATGACGTTTAAAAGTACCTCAAACCCCTTTTATACGCGCTAAAAAAATTAGTGAACTGCTTTTAAAAATTCTCTTTGGACATTATTTGTAAATAAATACTTCAAATTACTTATAAATATTTGTAAAATTAAACTTTATCATTTTTGGATTGGCTGTTGGGAGGTATTGATCCACTGTACAGAGTAATGTATTATAAACATTTTTTGGAACATAAATAGGGGCCAGTTTAGGTCCCCCAATTTGGATTAAAAATTTTTTTCGAAAGTCTGCAACCCAAAGTACTCCCAAATATCCCCGTGTACACAATTTCATTGAACTTGATTCAAATTGTGAAAAGGAAGCACACTGCCATGGTATACTGCTACTATTCAGCTTGATGAGGAGCTAGGTATCAGACAGTGTTGAATTGACTGTTTTGTCTAACTTCGTATCAGAATTTTGAACACGTCGAATACGATCATTCCTAAATCTTCTCCGGTTTTCCTCTATATCGTTCGATTTATATAACCGGTATTTTAACCCGGGTACCTGAATTCAATACCAATGTCTTTCCCGCTATCGAAACCAATTTGTATTAAAACTACACTCCATTTTCACGTATACGCATCTAAAAGTTATCGATTTCCATAATATTCTGCCACTCAGTACAATATTAGACACTTGTCTTAAAATAAACAAACACTTTCTAAAGCAGCGTCTATGCGAAGTGAAAAAAAAAAAAAATCATGTCAACTGTCCCAACCCTGTCCTATTATAGGGAGCTCGAGGTTTTGTAATTTCTTATTGCTAAGAACTGTTGATACACCGCTTCGACGTCCTTAGTACATTTCAAATCGAAATCCTTTTGAAGTACAACTTAGATTGTTTTAATGGAAGGAATATTGAAGGGATTACATGGTAATTGAAAAATTGTCCTCTTAAACTTCAACCCATTTGAGGCTGTCTCCATTACCTTGGGAAACGTTGTTAGGTGAATCTCAACTATAAGTCAGGTTGATTGATTTTTAAGAGACACAAGTGTTTGTAAGTGTCTGAGAACAATTCAATTAATCTCGATTCTTAATGTAAATCACGAACCTTACTGTAAACAGAGAGAGCCATTCGAGTATACACGAATCTTAATGTAAATCAGCAATGAACTTTAACCCTTGGCGACCAATCGATATAGAAAAATTAAACTCATTTTCACTGAAAGCAACTATCACAATTTAGCAAGATTTTTAATATAGAGGCTAAGTTTTCTGATATTAGTTCCGGGGTCTGTAACTTCCTACGACATGACAGTAGTCAATAGAATGTAACAGTAGTCCAGATCTACTTATTAGCTAAGCATTATCCCGCGTATGTGGCCATTTAATTATTGTCTTGCTATCGAGGTGAATTTAGTAAGTGCATAAAAACAACAAAATAAGTTGAAAGGAATCAAATTGAGTATAGATACAAATATGTAAGTATGACCATCCCTTTACGTACATCAATGGACATGACAGTAAAGACGTTACAAGATGCATATAAGTTGCATATAAGTCTGCATGGTTCTTTCAACAGGTAAGTCTATTCTGTTGTGACGGTTGGATATATAAAAAACTAAACTACCAAATGTCAAGCACTTCGCCGATTCAAACAATTTAACTTAATTCGTAAATGAGCTAACACTGGCACAATGGACTTGTTCCTCACTGCCCGCCCTAATAACTAAAACGTCGAAGTATATTCGCCCCTGCGCATTTTAGACAAAACCAAAAACAACGTTAAAGATAATTGTTGCGGATTGGCAGTTAAATGTGCTGGGATGTACTGGAGAAATCTAGTACATTCGCAGTGTATACCAGTTGCGCGGCAGCTGTCGCGGATCAGCTGGCCGATTGTCACCAACAATGAGGTCAGCAGCGTCCTTTTTTGAATTGGCGGTTATTCGGCGTCATTTACCTAACCTCGGTCTGCAACCAACCTTCAACGGTCTCGTTACATCGGAGCAAGCATCGTCATCACGAGTAAAACGGAACAAGAAGTTATTCATTGTCATTGTTGTTAACATATTTATTGAATGTTCAATAAACTACCATTCTCTTTAAAAGGTAAATTCCTCGAGTCGTTTTCTTCTTCCATCTGCCTTGTTCGTGCAAAGACCAACCGAATTGAAATACGCAATCACTGGCGTAATTGAATTGCATCACACTCAGGACAGTGGTTCGCGAGAATCACCATTATCACCCATCGGTGGACGCAGCCTTCATCCTAACGGTTGTATCCCCTACATTTTCTGGTCCTTCGAGCCGGATCCAACAACCTGTGGATCTATATCATCGCCGCCCAGTTCGCGGAACAACAAATCGGATCCAGTGCTTTGGATCTACTTCATCGCCGCCCAGTTCGCGGCACAACAAAAACAATCAACGAAACGTGCAAAGGAATACCAACAATACAGTTGTGTACCTGTACCTAGCAACAAGAAAACAAAAAAGGCACAAATAACAAGATCGAAGAAGCTCAACATTAGCAACAAGCTGAACATACGCAGCAGCAGAAATATCCACCACAGGCCTAGTCGAGATAAGCTATTTCAAAGCGAATTTAAAACGTACACACGTAATTGAATACTGCAGAAGCTTAGTTTATCAGAGAAACTATTTCAAGCAATCGAATGGTCTGTAGTATTCCAGAATACTACCCCTATTAGCTTTAACTATGAATCTCCTTACATATCTAACATCTCATTTAATACATACCATAAATAAACCTACACAATATTATATCAAGCCAGTTACAGTTACAGTACATTGTGCGTGTGAATAACACTAGGCAGGAACGGAACTTTCTTGACCTATGTCGTTGTGCATCGAGCTGTTGATCAGCATCATCGAAGGGGAGGAAACCTCTATAGTGAATGACATATGATGCGCAACTTACGCTCTCGAGTGAAGAGGATATTGGGACAAATTGATTATCAAAATAATGACCAACGCTGAAGCAATTGTGATGATCGTCTGGTGAAAGTTAAAAGTCATCAAGCTAAACAGCTTGAGCTATTGGCAGTGGGTTCAGAGGAGGAGGATGAGGTTGGTTAAGGAGAATTTTACTTTACACAGACCAAATCTAGTCCCATCAGATTGAAGCCTACCTGCCTAATACAGAAGAAGCGATAGTAAGACTGCTTTGAGGTATGTGGTCGCGTATACCTAGTCTCATTTAGCTCAGGCAGTTACATAATTAAAACCCCCTCCCCCGAATCATTGAGCTGATTCGTGTCCTTGGATTCTAATAAGCGATTTCCTTACAAGAAACCACCATCATGACGTAGCTGTTTACCAACAGCAAAACATTGACAGAGGACGCATTTTCCACATAGCGAAACAGTTTTTCCCACCCCCAAGTTCCTTTCCAATTCCGCTGTAAAAGTTTTTCCCAAACAAATGTTCCGCTTCTCATGTACAAAAAGTACAGGCTATTCACTAATGAATAGTTCCAACATCCGGTTAAAATATGCATGAGTATACTTTTCAACCCTCTCCAATTCCCCTTCTCGCAATGCACATCGTGATTCTGTATTCCAAGAATTACCCAAGTCTCTAAACGAGGATACGCAGTCCACCCTTTAGTGTTGCTTTCGTTGCAAGCGAAACCTAATCAAGACCTAACCTAAGGTGCTCTCCTTTGCAATTGTCCCATTTTCTCTGGATTCATTGACTGCTGAGTGAATCCGCGAGAGTTTATTTACATTTAGTGGGTGGGGAAATGAGAAAAAAGAGGATGAGTGTGCAATCAGAAATGGGCGATCGGTATAAAAGGGCGCGGATGGGGAGCGATCAGCCTCGTGTGGTATTGAAAGCGTCCATGGGGCAGACTCTCTCATGTGTGAATTTTCGAAAAAAGCCGTCGTGGCCTTCGAAAGTGTAAAATAAATGTAAAATAAATACAAAAGAAAAACTAATTACAAAAGTTAGTGTAAAATAAATGTAAAATAAAGAAACAAAACACAAAGTGGTGGGTGTTTCAATGTAATTGTTCTTGCTTCGGCAGAACATATACTAAAATTGGAACGATACAGAGAAGATTAGCATGGCCCCTGCGCAAGGATGACACGCAAAATCGTGAAGCGTTCCACATTTTTAGTATTAGACAGCGTCAACAGTTCTGGTGGTTGAATGGGATATAAAGACCTGGATACCAAAGTCGGTATAGAATCACACTATCATCAGCTAGCTTACATAGACTTAGCTTTTCTAGAATTAGGGTAGTATAAGATTTAAGTTAAGTTAGGCTAAGTGATTTTACATAAAAAAAAAAAAAAAAAAAAAAAAAAAAAAAAAAAAAAAAAAAAAAAAAAAAAAAAGTAGATAAGTTTAGGTAAGTTAAGTAAGTTAAATTTTAAGAAAAAAAAAAAAAAAAAAAAAAAAAAATTTACAAAGTTTTTCTAATTTTTCTTTGTCTTTCAAATAATTATAAGTTATGCCGCAAAGTTCTGTCGCCGAAAGGCAAATTATACAAATATTAAGTAATGTTTAGCTTAGAGCGTCTACGAAGGACCAGTAAGTTATTATATAAGATATTTAAGCTAGAATTTAAGCATTTTTTGTCTAGCCTTTAATTTAGAAAATAAGAATATAAAAAGAGAATAAAAAAATGTTTAAAAAATGAAAAAAAAAAAGCTTTAACTATGAATCTCCTTACATATCTAACATCTCATTTAATACATACCATAAATAAACCTACACAATATTATATCAAGCCAGTTACAGTTACAGTACATTTCATAACATGCCCCTTTTTAATAACTTGACCCTTTTTATTTCAAAACAGAGCACTTTGATTTTCGTTCAAATTTTATTCAATTTAAAAGTCACAGAAACTAAAGGAATACTTTGAGAAAATTTGTTTTGTTCATATTATAATTTACAGTAAATTAGAACACAATGTTCCATAAGTAGAGAGAAATTTTAATAGTAAAATCAGTTTGGGATTGGAAGTTAGAGAGAACAGTTTGAGTCATCAGTTAGAGAGTAGAGGTAGTAAGTTGAGTTAGAGAAGTAAAATTGAGAGTTCGAGTTATTAAGAATAGAATAACCAGAAGGAAGAAAGTTATTAAGAATAGAATAAACAGAATAGAATAAAAATAAAGAAATATAAAAAGAAAGTAAAACCAATTATTTAAACAAGAAAGAAGACGTACAGAAGACGTCTTACTATCCTCAGGAAAAGAAAAGGTCCCCGCTCTTCCCTCATTCCGAGGAAGCACGGCGACGGACTCGCAACATGTCTAACATGACGGCCAAAGTGTAGTGTGCAGTGAACTTCAAACCGATAAGGATTCAGCAACGCAGACAGAGCAGTTTCATCAATAAATCGAAAACGTTCCGCGTAGTCGTGCTCCCTGCGCCGTAATTGCAACAAAGAAAGTTTATTTTCAATCGCTTGTGTACTAATCATTTAGTACACGTATTTATATCTTGTCCAAGATCACTAAATTTCATATTTTCGATTTGAAGTGTTGAAAATTGTACATCATCGCCGCCAAAAGAGCGCCAAAACGGTAACTACTTCAACACCATCACGTGCATCTAGTGCAAAGACCAACCCCATTAAGGACGGATATAAAACATTCATTTCTTGTTGTGACCGTCCATCGGCGGTCAACGGCGTGAAGTCCTCTAAACGAATAGCACCGAACGAGTTCGACAGCCATTGCTCGTTGTGACCGTCCATCGGCGGCCAACGGTGTGAAGTCATCTAAAGAAAATCGTATTTTCAATTGCTTGTGTACTAATCATTCATAACACATATATATATCGTGACCCAGCTCATTAAGTTTCACCTTTTCGATTTGTTCTGACATTCCACAATACATTACAGATAGTGCACCATCAGATCTAGATACTGAAACTAAATCGACAATTGCCAAAGCTATTTCGAAGCGCATTGGCACTGATAGCATCAACGAGAGAGCGGATCAAGGAAGTTTCAAGATCACACCCTCAAGCCATTGTTCGCTGTGACCGTCCATCGGCGGCCACCAGTCACTACTGCATCAGCGAACAACACGACAACCGTGAAGAAGTTTCAGTGAAAATAGTTCGAGAGAAACAGGAAGTGAACTAAAACGAAATGCCGGCATCAGCGGTCACTAAGGCGAAAGTAACAAAGGCTGCATCAGCCGAACGACGAAGACTCGCCAAAGCAGAACTTTTAGCTATACTTAAACATCAAGAAGCTGAAGAACAGGGCAAAGCTGAAGAAGACGATCTACCGAAGCCAAGCCCGGTGCAGCAGCGGATGCTGGCAAATACATCGGAAAAACAACACAAGGGTTCCCCGACGACATTCCTCGGTCGGAAGAGATCATACATTTCTTCACCACCTACCTGAGTCGACTGAAATTAGAACTACATGCATTATCGAAGATGACAGTTCCAAGGAATCCTTAAGTCGTGGATCGGAGAACAGCGGCCGCCAGATGATAATAGCAAATCAAACGCTAGGTGATTTGTTGGATAAAAAGTCACCGGAAACCGCTGTTGCTGCAACACGAAAGCAGGACGACGAACTTTCTACAACGATAGTCCAAACCAAAGTGCCTTTGACAGCTGCTCCAATACAACAACCCACCACGATTGAGGAACTCATCGCCGCTCAGTTCGCGGCACAGGACACCATCGCTCGCACTTTCCTCAACATGCAGGAAAAGGGACAACCAACCCTGACCAGAATTGAAGCAACCAAACGCGCACTCCGCGCCGAATGGGAAGTCGTCTCCAGGCGGCACCACGACATCTTCTACGTGGCGGCACCGGAAGATCAACAACACGCGTACTTCGCGGAGGATTTTTTCGGCGAAACCGAAGAAATATACCTCGAGGAACAGGCGAAGCTCCTCGAGGCCCAGTACGCGCTTGGTTCAGCCTCCCCAACCATAGCAAACAGCGCCAATCGCCTCCACCCTAGCGGGCTGCCCCCAGCGCAGCTGCCAACGGTCGACATTAAGCAAGTGGAAAAGGAACCGCACCCCAGAACAGTGGGTAAGAGTCAGCAGGCCGCCAACCAGAGTGCAGCCTGCCCAAAGCCTGACCTACCCCAGGTCCCGATAATCGACCCAATGCAGGAGCCCACACAGACCACGATGGCGCGCATTCATTGTGGGGCACAACATGACGTGGCCGTTCCTCGTGGGTTGCGAACTTACAACTCCAACCCAGAGGAACTCGTTACCTTCACGACCATTCCAGAGAAAGCAGTGGGCACGGCGCACATAGGATCCGTGTCAGATCCAATACCCGTGCCTTCCGCGAACACGCCTTCGACTGTTCCAGCAACAGCAGCCGGCCCAATGACTAACCAGCCCCGTGTCCCGATGCACAAAACACCGCCGGCACCGCTAAGGCAACAGGCTCCATGCACATTCTGCGGGGCCTCACACTCCATCTACGCTTGCGAGGGTTTCCGATCACTCACACCTGGCCGTCGGAAGCAACCTGTGCCTTAACTGTTTGGGTCGCCACCGCCTACGCGGCTGCCACTTCAGCAAGGCGTGCCGTCGATGCCAGCGGAGACATCACACCTTGTTGCATGTCCGGACAACCGCCATCGACGGGACAATCTCACCGCCGCTCCGAGCCAAAGGATCCGCCCCCCGGAGCGGCCGTCATGAAGAGGCCTGCGCACACACAGTCAGCACCCCTTCACAGCATTCCGCGTTGCTACCAACAGCGAAAGTCATCGTGACGTCGGAGAACCAACGGAGGATTGAAGTCCGTGCTCTGTTGGACCGCGGCTCCAGCGGCACCTTCATTTCATCATCACTCGCCCGAGGGTTGCACCTCCAACGCCAAGCATCATCCGTCCCCACCTACGGTGTTGGGGACACTCGTGGCCTTGCCACCAGAACTCAAGCTACCATCAGCATCACTTCTAGCCTCCACGGCACGAGACAATGGACACTGAGGCCCATCATCCTGTCAGGGCTATCAGTGCATGCACCACCACCACAATCAGCGACGAGGGATCTCTCGTTCATAGCGGATCTGGAGCTTGCCGATCTGAACATAGCCTCCACCGACAAGGTGGACATCATCCTTGGGGCAGACATGTACCCCAACATCATTCTCGAAGGTCTAAGGAAGGACCAACGTTCCGGCCTCGTCGCGCAGCCCACTAAACCGGGATGGGTGCTAACAGCCACCGACCACAGAAGTATATTAAAGTACAGTTCAGTTGAAGCTAATGCATTATTTAAATTATAGGCTAGACAAAAAATGCTTAAATTCTAGCTTAATTAACTTATATTATAACCTACTGGTCGTACGCAGACATTCTAAGTTAATCTTTACATGTCTATCGTACAATTTGCCTTTGAAGCTAAGGTATTTTTCCAAACGTGTTACAGGTTTTTTTATTCCGTCACTGAAAAATTCCGTAAACTTTTTTCCATTCTAGGACTCGATAATTGCCCTCTCCTCATCGTCTGAGATGTAATGATTATCCTTGGGGTCTCTCTAGAGTACAGGAACAAAATAAAAATCGCATGGCGGGAGATCAGACGAATAAGGTAGGTGTAGAATCGATTCAAACCTCAGGTTCAAAACTTGATCGCAGCATTCCAATCGACACCGTTTATTCCCGTCTGTGAGATCGCATGACACCCATCCTGCGCAGATTTTACGGTATCCCAATTGTTCAATAATAAGCCCGAAACATTCCTTGGATACTCCAATATGGTTTGCAATACGGTTTTGAATGATTCGCCGGTTATTTTGAATCAAATCGTTGACTAGTTTGCAATAATTATCGTCTGTGCAGTGATCGATCGTCCGGTATGTGGTCCATCAACAACGCCATGGTCTCCATTCAGCAAGAAGGTCTACATACCGACTTCCCTAGCCTTCGCAATCTGTTTCCACACACATTTCAATGTGCTCCCACAAAAAGTGTCAAAAGATTTCTCGGCCAATATATTCACAAGGAAATTACCTCTTCCAACAATGACAAGTCTTTTTGACCCTAATGACTTTCAACTTGGTGGCAAAACAACTGCTTCGAACTAAATATTGCCGAATGTCACTCAATCACCTTTTCCCGTAAACGCCCCCCTCCCCGCTACGTTACGATTTCTTACTCAACCAACAGATATCACCTGTACAATCATCTCGTGATCTTGGCATCTTATGTGATAGGGAACTTAACATCACCCCACATATTGATAACATTATCCTCAAGGCCAAGTCTGCTCTTGGTTTTGTGAAACGCTGGTCGAAATAATTCTCTAATCTCTACGTTTCCCGATCGCTCTACATAGCCTTTGCCCACCCCCTTCTTGAATATGGTAGTGAGTTCTGGTCTCCTTGCTACTAGTCCCATATTCGCCGGATCGAAAACGCCCAACGTCATTTTTTGCGTTTTACCCCCGAGGATTGAATAGGGAAAATCCTCTGATTCTACCACCATACACAAGCCATCTCCACCTAATTAACCTTAACTCACTTGAGGAGCGCAGAATTCATGCCCACATTCTCTTCATCCATCGTATTCTCTCAGACTCACTCAACTACCCAAACCTGCTCTCCTCCATCACTTTTTATACCAACCCCCGAAACCTGCAAAACCCTCGTCTCTTCTATTTGTCCGTCCATTTCGCGAATGCTGCGGGGGCAAATTCTTACCTCACCTTCTTTGACCTCAAACTCACCTCTATGACTCTCAAACGTCGTCTCCTCCAGCCTATCCTCGTCCTTTTCTGCCCTACTGCCTATACTATTGTCTATCCATCTTTGTTTAGTTCCCCATTCCCCAGTTTTTAAGTTTCTTTTAAGTTCTCTTTGCAGTCCATTGTTTTGACTGTATTTTTGTTGCGGGCGTATAATGGTGTATCCAAGTTTCACCGACAGTAATTAATCGGCGCCATAACTCGGATTTATTCCGCCTAAACTGCGCCAACAGATCGTTGGAATTGTTCATTCGAACACGTTTTTAGTCTAACGTGAGCAAACGCAACACTCAACGCGCGGACAGCTTCCTCATGCCTAAATCTTGATTTAATATGTGACGAACACGTTCTTTGGCCATTTTCATAGCCTCTGCTATCTCTCTCATTTTAATTCGGCAGTCGTCTAGCACCATTTGGTGAACTTTAGCGATGCTGTCGTCAGTTGTTGCAATTTTTGGACGTCCCGGACGTTCATCGTCTCCCAAGCTCTCACGGTCACGTTTAAATTCAGCTGCCCAAAGTTTCACTGTGGTAAATGATGGTGCAGAGTGTCCATACACAGAGTCCAACTCATCTTTGATTTTCGTAGGCGTATTGCCTTTCAAAAACAAAAATTTAATGACAGCTCGATACTCAATTTTGTTCATTTTCACAAAGCACTTGTGGCGGTTCTACTGGCGCCACTGCTACCTTTTCCACTTACCTCCAAATCTTCCTGCCCTAAAACTCTAGAGCCCTCATTGTTTTTCGCTTATGCAAGCGCATTAACACCCTCAAGCATTTTCCCATCAAGGACATTCAGGCAATTAATGCGTTATATCATTTTTCCTGGAAGAAATCGGTACGCCAGTACCGCATACATCAATGCATCTCAGCATTGTTCTAAAAAGAAAACATTTCGGTTGCCATACTAGATAACCGAAATGGATTATAGAAACAATCAGCAGAACCCCTGTCTGCCTGCGTTTGCTGCCCCACACGTGCGCGACAGATCTTTAGAGTGTATCCGTATCCAGGGCGGCTTTTATTCAACCTACAAAGCATAGCGCAACTCGCCTAATTCTTTGCCAGTGTAAATATTCACACTAGAATTCGATCCTTGACTTGCTATGGATGCAATACACAATCAACGTGGATGTAAACACAACCGTCATTGTGTAATCATCCCAAACCCATCCTAATCACCAGCACCATATTTAAACAGCTGCAAACACTTCGTCCAAAGGAGGGTTGAATCTTTGAGTCGTATTTTAACATCCAGCCACGCTGGTCTGTTTTTTTTTCCTGCTCCCCGTGGCGCCGCGGGGACGCATCAGTCCCAGAGTCTTATTCAACCGGGTGTCCGATTCCTTTATTCTATGTGCCGAACCAGATTGTTCTCCTTTTCGTGATTCATAACTTGAGAAAGGAAAGAAAAGTGTTGCGTTTTGTTGCTTTGGAAGTGTCAGTTCTTTTCACGGTCGAAATTGAAATATAGTAAAAAGAGAATGTGCTCAAGGATATGCGACACCGAGTACGCAAAATTGAAGAGGAAACAAAAGATTCAATGAATCGGAAATGTGAAAGACCAATTTTATACATCAATTTTGTGGATTATAACGTGTGAAATATTTTAATTGTTTTGTATTTTGAAAATAAAAGGACCCTTATAACGTAACTCCCGATGTTTCATTCTCTGCTGTGATTGATGTTTTCTGCTTCCCTCGGCGATCATTCATTTGTATTTGGTGCAACGTTTAGTGCATGATGGGGATGAGAAGTGAATCAGCGCCATACGCTGGTGCACAATACTTCCTACCCCACACACTCACATCGACTCACTCAAACGACTGTCAAATAAAAACGACGCGTCCAAAATGGCTGAAATTTTGGTGAATAACTGTCACAAGATGCAGAACTACATTCACTAGCTTTTATTGACGTGTGCTGCTATCTTCGTGTTGAGGTGGAAAACGTTTCAGGCACCCTCATATATATATATATATATATATATATATATATATATATATATATATATATATATATATATATATATATCGTCTCGGGAGTGTAGTGGTATATCCATGTTTCATCCGCAGTTACTAATCTGCACAGAAACTCATCTGGGTTGCGACGCATGCGCTCCAAAAGTTTTCAGCTGAGAGCACATGCGGCACCAATCTCGCAGATATTTTTTTCATACCCAATTTATCATGCAAAATTTAAACATGAAACAAATTGAAAATTCACAGGTACCTAATGAGGAGTGATGCTTACTAAAAACAGGGCATTAGGGATAGTACGAGCGCCATCATAGGCGTTTCTAAGGACTTATTGACCTACCCTCGTACTATCAATCGATAAGATATATTCAACTCGTTCAATTACAACCACAACATAATATACCAACAAAGATAAAGTAACTACGTATAACTCACAAATCCATGTTCTGCCCCGTGTTGTCAAAGACTAATTTCAAGTAACAAGTTTTCCAATAGGGACAATACGTTGGGTTTCAAATAGCAAACAATATGTTTTTAAAATTACAAAACGATTATAATATATTTAAAATAATAAAAATATTTAAAATGAAAGCTTTAAGGACAATTATTTGGAAGTCCAACTATGCTAAATGTAAATGACAGCTTATATTTTTTTTACCATTTTTAATATGGCAGCCACGATGTTTCAAAAACATTTCGGAAAACACATTAATTAAGTATAAAACTACATAGCCCACAATAGTGTGAAACTCTTTAGAGAGGCTGATAAAAAGCACTTCCTTCTCCAAAGCCAACGAGCTATCAAATCTTAGCAGTCGAATAACCTGACTCTTAATTGGAACGACCACATACTTGAAGTTGATAAAAGTGCGACCATTTGTGTGGTGTTTCTTTAGAAATTCCAAAAATGTTTCACCCAACTTGACCATTTACAAGGTATATGCTCGTCCAAAACTGAAATTCAAATCTCATATTTGGTCAGGTGCCTCCAAAACAACGCCGCACGTCCTAGATTGTGTGCAGAAACAAATTAAACTCATTGAGGGCCCACGCTTGAATTTTTAAACGCCGTTGTTAAGGCACGTGTTCTACATACCCTTTTTCTGTTGTTCTATTGAACTTTATGAAGCCCATCGACTTCTTCTAAATCTAAATCTACATCTATCAATCCGAGAGTATGAAACACTTCACAGTGAATACTAATTTCAAGCCGATGATTATTTCCTTCTCTATTTAATATCCATGTATTCGAAACTAATCGATGTTAATAGCTCTTCTTGCTGTTATCCGCTCCCTCTTCTTACGCTCGCACTAAGTTTGCATATTTGACGGTACCCCGAAGTGCCTTTGTACTGACGTTTTGTGGAGAACCAATTTTCCTTGACAGGTGAGATCATGCCATTTGACTTACTTACCCATTTCCCTTACCGAGTCTACTTCCTTAATTTTATTTTTCCATACTAAAACCAACTGTTTAGCTCACCCTACACAGTAATTGATTTGTAGAAATAAAGATGATGCTTACTTAAAACCCAGCCTTGGCCTAAAATACCTACTCAACCCTTAAACGCAGCCTAAGTAGGGTGAATTTAATTTCACATCCACGGTCGCTGTTGCGTAGTAAAAATGAATAAATAAGTGGAAAATTCACGATATCAGCTTTTTATATGAACTAAATTCTCGTCGGTAGTCTTTCCGCCACCGATAAAATGTTGTATATAAAAAAGGAAGCAGCATATTTACATAAGAAATATGTTATCATTGTAAAGAGGATAATGTTCCACTTAATATCCCGTCGTATTGCGTCCTTTGCCCAGCCATCCAAATATCGAATGCTCGCGATCCATGCAGATAACATTACAGTCAATGAATCCATACATTACCCCAAATTCGGATCACCGAGCCTAAAGTAATTGAGAGAACTTATTCTCCGAACACAAATTCATATTTATATTACTCAAGTACTTTTCACTTGAAACACTTGCCAATGGATTCGGTGTCTACATTCCTGCGGCATTCACCCCAGGCAAGAGCATGATATCCCTTTTTGTAGTATTGGGGAAGATATATTAAACCACGGCTCGATTGACAGCCTAAATTGCTGTTAGGCAGAGCAATGTTATTCATGAAAGTTGTTTTATCCAAAACAAATCGTCTTCTATTAACTATCTCCCCAGTTTGTCCTTGTTCAGTCAAGTAGATACAGAAGAGGTATATTCGTGTAAAACTAATATCTAAACCTTAATTTAACTGTACCGTTTCTCCTCGAGTTTTTGATGCTGTCAACCATTACCCTGCGGGGCTACTAAGTGTCACCTTAAAATCCACTGAACGGAGACAAAATGAAATACCTCGATGAATATGTGATTTGCATACCTTTGTAGGTTTACTTGTTAATGCGATCATCCTGCTAGTCGTTGGAGACTGAAATACAGAATGTGGCTTTGAGAATATCGGGTGAGTGAATGTAACAAAAATAAAAAGAATTCGGAGGCAAGGATAAGTACAGACGTTGCTTCTACCCAATGAATGTCTTGTGACCGTCAGAGTCGCTCAATTCATGGGGGTGGTAGGGTTGTCATAAACGGGGAATCATACAAAAAATATCGGTGTTGAGTGGGGTAATCTGCATATAATATAAGAACAACACCGAAAGAAAATCTAATAAGCAAGACATCAGAACCGTATGCCATTGCATCATTCATTTTTCAACATTTTGTATTTCCGTTTTTTTCCTTAGATTCTAAATTATAGGCTAGACAAAATATGCCTAAATTCTAGCATAATTATCTTATGTTATAACCTACTGGTGCTACGCAAACCCTTTGAGCTAAATTTTACATGTCTATGTTACGGCTCCAACGCCGTGCTTCCTCTTTCGAGGGAAGAGCGTGGAGGTTATTATATTTATTAAAGAATTTAAGTGTTCTTTATTAATATGTTATTAATAAAAGATCTCTTTTATTTAAATATTTGTTTTATTTATTTTTATTTTATCGAACTCAGCTATCTCAAGCTGAGCTCTCTTCTTTCTACTTTTTTCATATTTTTTTTTTTCAAATCTGTATTTATTAACCATAATTAAAATTCGTACATTTAAGTAATACAGTGACTTAAAATTAATTTTGTAACAATTGCTTACATGTAATATAAAATAATATATACATTTCCCAAACAATATTTTATGAGATATAAGATAGATGCGTGTTTATAAATATAGTGGTATTATCTTCCTGGAAAAGATCAGAAAACCAGGAATTTGTTTTTTCAACTTTACTTAATCTAAACTTAATCCTAATTATATAAATAACTTAACCTAATTTAGTCTGATTACAGTATGATTTTCATAAAGCCATAAACAAAGTTTTATAATTAATGGGATATATGTTATGAATTAAAGGATGTGGAATGAGGTCAGTTATGGGTTAGAGGTAGAGTATTTCTCTCCGGTTGTTCGTTGGAAAAGCGTAGGATGTTGGAAAATGGTTGGACGTTACAGTATTTGAACTGGTTAGGGGTAACTTCGGTGTTGTGGTATATGATCTCATTTGAATCATTTACCAGTCTGCCTGAGGCGAAGATAGCTTTGGTGTGGAGACAGTTGGGATAGTTAGTTCTGATATCTAGAGGGTTCTCTAAGAGCGAGGTTATTATGGGATTGGGATTATTTTGTAGGTTTTCGATAAATTTGATAGACAGTTCGAGGAATCGTCTATCGGGGCGCTCGATACCAGCGGTATTGTAGAGTTCGACGTTACTATAGTACTTATAGGAGTTAGGACGACGATGTAACCCAGAGACATACCTAAAGCATTTTCTTTCGAATACTCGTAATTTCTCCATTTGGGAGGGAGTGACTTTTTTCATATAAATTTACTTGTTTATATAGAACATTTTGTTCTAACTGACTGTGGCGTATAAACTGAACAAAACAATCTAGAAGTCTCTGTGACTTAAAATTTTGAATAAACTTTGAACGAAAATCAAAGTGGCCATGTTTTGAAATGAAAAATGTGCTTGTTATGAAAAGGGGCATATTTATGAAATGTGCTGTAAGTGACTGGATATAGAATATTGTGTCTGTTTATTTATGAATTGTATTAACTGAGAATGTAAGATATGTGAGGATGTAGTTTTAAGGGTTGTATTTGAAAGGACATGAGTTAGTGTTAAAACGAATAAGGGTAGTATTCTGGAATACAACATCTATTATACAATTTTTCTTTCGACGACAGAACTTTATTTGTTTTTTAATTATGTTTATTTTAATAACAAAGAAAAACTAAAAAGACTTTGTGCCAATTTTGTTTTTTTTTTAACTTAAAATTAACATACATCTATATGTATACACTTTTTTTTTAATTGCTTAAGAACCCAACTTAATAAAACTTAAATCTCACTCTACCCTAATCCTAGAGAAGCTTAATCTGTGTAAGCTGGTTGATGTTGAAGTTACTTTACCGACCTCGGTACATAGGTCTTTATTTGCCATTCAACCATCAAAACTGTTAGAGGTGTTAAATAATGACATCCCGGTCTCTATGGGAAGCAGCTCTATTGAACCACAAAAGTTCTTCTTCGGTACGCATGAATTCTCGATCGTAGCGCAATCGCCCATCTACAGAAGATCTACCTACATGATAAATCAATGGAATTCCGGATTCATACTATATAAGACCATTCATATCAATTCGAAGAACGCCTCTAGTGGAACAAAGCTATTGCGACGCACACTCTCAAAACACAAAGTATTTGATTAATAACCTTCAAAAATTAGGCCATTGGACGCAACTATTGCTCTCGCAATATGTCCTCTGATTAATTTTATCATAAAATTATCCACCCTATTTATGTAGGCTTCATTATATAAGGTCTCATTTGGATAATTTCTTTTGTAGTCAGATTCTGGTGTTCGATATAATCTGAGACAAGTTCTAAGACATTTTCTTTCGAACACCCGAATCTTTTCCATCATATTTGGACCTATATTGAACCACACTGGGCATCCATATATAGCCATGGGTCTGATTGGGGTCATATAGCATATAACTTTTACCCTGCTATCAAGTTGGCTACTGTGAAATAGCCTCATTGTCATATCAAATGTTTTCTTGGCCTTGACCAAAGCTGCCTCAACATGTCTGTTAAAACACAGCCAAGCCAAGGTATTTAACCACAGTATATATATCTTTTTCGGTTATATAATATTAATTATATTTTTTTAATTATTTTATTCTGTTTTGTTTTTATAGTTACCACTTTTTGTATTCAGTTTGGCATCTCTGTTCTTTTTCTTTTTTTTTTAAATGTTGTATCTTTTTATTTCATCATCATCATCGGTACTACAACCGAGAACCGGTCTTGGCCTTATTTAGCAAGTCCTGAGGCTTGGTAAATTTTCCATAATGATTTGTTTTTTCCGGGCAAGGTCATTAGTCTTGCGCCAGAGGCTCCCCGACGGGGAATCGAACCCCGGTCTCCCGCGTGACAGGCGGGTATACTAACCACTATACTATCTAGGATCTTTTTATTTACCGTAATTTAATTATGCTTCTTTAATTGAAAATATAAGTTGTTCTTGAGTTTTATTTATAATGCAATATGATTATTGTTATACTTGCTTTGGTACTTCGTTTTTCTTTTTCCTCTATATTTGATTTAACTTGTTCTTGACCTTTTTATCTCTTTTAATTTAATCATCCTTCTATCCATCGATTTCTTGAAATCGGACTACCACAATATCTTAGTATCAAACTAAAAGCACTTTCCTCAACAAAATTTCTCCCTACAATAGATGAATCTTGGGCCATCTATTTAAGGTCCCTTGTTGACTTGCCACACGCATCCAAGGCGTAATCTGAGTCTATTTCTTGTTACTATCACTCTATCTTTGTAGTTTGTGACTTCTTCTGCATTTACTAAAAAAAGTCTTCCTTTTCTATGTCCCAAAGCCTAGCATTTTCACAGATATGGTTGATTATGGCGATCACAACACAAGCAGAAGACAGAGACAACGACGAAGAGCATACTAGTCCTTGTCTCGCAAGTTGGCCATCCCATGGATGGGGTCTCAGATGACAATTTTTTTTTATGTAATAATTTTGGTTTTTGGCAGACATAAATCCTATATATTGAATTTTCTTTTTTGTTTTATTCTTCTGGAGGTAGCTTCTGCGCAGCCCGTGGCAGAATAAGGATAACACGTCCAGTTTCTCATGTATTACATATTATCCCCATATTCAGCTCAAAATACTAGTATTTATAATATACGAGTAAAATGTCCGTTTATCTTAAGGACAACAATGTGAAATATAACTATCGGTATGACGTTATTTATAGGAACATGATTTCTAAGAATGCCTTCTGTAAGGATATCAATCATAAGAATGATATTTGTAACAATGAATCGATAAGTGAATATATACAATTTAAAAACTAATAGACTATCTTAATATAACAGCTGGCTCCATTCCACTGGATCACACGGCCTTAAAGAACAATAACGAAACTAGAACTTCATTTTCATTTGAGTGGCAGTCGAATTGAATTACAATAAATAAGCGATTGATTTCAGTCTGATCATTCAAATTCTCTGTGTATCTCTCGTATCCGAAGCCCTCACGTCGGAACCTATCCATGACAAGAGCTACCATGCGTCACTGCCTTGTTTACGTTCATTGTACTCCCGTTACTGGGTAATGGGTTTCCCGCACAAGCTTTTATTGACATATCTGACTATCTCATGGACTGTTCAATTCGTGCGTAAATAAAAGTACGACATTTACGAGATTTGAATTGATTAAGTTGCGTAGAATATTCTTTTTAATAATCTGGATTTGAGTGTCTCTTGGGGGAAATTTTTATGGAGACAATTTTCAGGGGAAATCAATAGAAGTTGCCGAATTGCCTCGGGTGGTGTGATTCCGACAGACACCGTATAAAAGGACTTCATATAACTTAATGCGCGGATTTACTGCTGATATATTTATGGCTTTGTGAGCCGACTGATTTGTTCCTGATAAGGGTCAAAAGGATATTGGGCCCAGGGCATGTAAGTAGTTATCGGCTCTAGATGTCTTGAGGATTCCAAAGAGATTCTCATTTATTCATGTAAATAAATCGTTGTGCTAATCTGGTTGGGAATTATGGAAACCAGAACTACAATTTGTTGAGGGAAGAGAGTAATGAAGCTAAACCTAGAAGGATAGTAAGGTAAATACGTCTTACATATGCTGCATGTCCTAGGTGTGTCTATAAGACCATTTGTTTACGGACATTCATTTTTTTTAATAACGTATATTAAAAAAGCAGTTCGAAATAAAAATAAAAAACACATGAGTGGAGACAGTGGTACCAGCACATAAAATGGAGACACACAATAATAATTACCACGCCCAAGACCGACCGGATATGAACCTACCTTTTTTCCTCTCCATCTTTCCATTTAGAGATCCCCGTTGCACTAACCCAGTTGAAACTATTAGAAGTACAAGTATGTTGAAGAATTATTGTAGAAAAAAGCGATGTGTTTCAAACCATATTTCATCTTCAGCAACGACTTCCTTATATCTTTTGGACACTGTACGATTTTTCTTTTTATGATTCATTCCGTGTGCCATCAATCCGGACAAGTGCTAATCATCAGAATCAATGTCTAGAAAATACAGGATGATTTACAGACATATACTTTCAATGCGCATACAAAAATTAGATGTTCCATGTCGCGCGTCCTCAGTTCCAATTTCTATGTCTTTGTATCATTCTCATGGCTTACTGAATTACTCTTAATGTTTCAGCACGTTCTTCTGTATTTATCAGTCATCTTCGTCCAGTAAAGCCTCCAATTCTTCATCTTGAGGGATGTTATAGCTCTCTTCACGTTCCGTATGCAAATTGATAATTGTTAGCGAGGTGTGTTCATACGTTTTTTCAGTTTCTTTGCTAAAAAAATACGTAATTTTCTAGAGAAATTAATTTTTTTTTAATTTAAAATATTGGCCATCGGCTTCTACACATTTCACCCATCTTTCAGGTAATTAATAAATAGCATGTCAGAAAAACTGCTTGGCTTTAGCGACAAACCATTCCTTGAGCCATTTTCCAACTTCCTCGAAAACGCTGAAGTGCTGCGCTGTGTGTGCGTGCCCCATTGATGCAAAGAGGTGATAGTTATATGACGCTAAGTCAAGAAAGTCCGGCGGGTGCAGAAGGATGTCCCGTCCAAGCATTTTCAAGGTATCTTTCACTAGTTTTGCTGTGTGCTGCGTACTTTTTGCTGGCGCCATCTCTAAGTTAAACCGGAAAAAACGTATGTATACACTTGGCAATGACCTTCCCCATTGCTTGTAAACATCTGCTGATTATTTCTTGTGATACATGTAATGCTTCTGCTAATTGCCATTGAGTTTGAGTTTGGTCATAATCCAATAACTCCTGCAATTGCTCGTCTTCACATGTTTGTGGTGTACCAGAGCGTTCACTGTCTTTCACATTGAAATCACCACTTTTAAATTGTCGAATCCATGTCTCTCCAATTGATAGGCCGTGTTCACCATATGTTTCTACCAGCAAACGATGACTTTCTTTCTTTTGATGAATGCAAATGTTTTTTTTTAGGCACAAAACTCAACATGATCACTGGACGATAAAACAAAGACGCTATTTTTTGGCGGACTCAACTTATATGTGTTTGTAATTACATCTCAGACGAACAAAATGACGTATGTGTCAAATTAATACATCGCGTACTCTTCGCTGGTGCCACCTCTTATTTAAACCGGAAAAAACGTATGCATACACCTGATATACGAGTACTATACGAGTATTCACAAGTTGAAATTGATGGAGCATGCTTCCTATAAGCTTCAATTATCATACGATGACCTTCAGGTGTTTTTTCCTTTTCAAATAAAAACAAAGAAATAAAGCTTTTCGCAAACTACGTCTTGTTGAAAGAATAGTTGACATATTCGCAGTTGAGTAAAAAATGAAATGACAAATACTAATGAATACGGTGCATTGATGCCGCTTTAATTTTGTTAAATATAACTAACGACTTCTCTTGTAAATCCTTTAAGGTTTACTTTAAGTAGTAGGCGTGTGGGGGTTCTCCATATTACGCCGAGAACCGACCCACAATTACAGCCTAATTTCGCCCGCTAACCGCGCCCCACGACAACCCCAATCCCAATGGACAACCTGTTCGCCTGAAAAACGTATCTACCCAAAGGACGCATAACCGAATTCAGCCCTTTTATGCCATGCGGTAACATACATTTCGTAAATCACATGAGATTTCCACCGGAAATCAGAAATGTCATGTCTGGTTAGCAACAGCAAAGCCTGGGCAAGCGACGCTGTTGCTAATAGCGCAACGGCTCGGGTTATCGAATTATTTTAGTTTGTTCCCACGCTAATATTTTCCCAAGCCATCGAGGCGTCCTTTTGATCTTCGCCACACACGGCTATTCGCTGGGGATCAATAACCTCAGGGTCAGGTGAAGAGTATAAGAAATATACTTTTCAACCTAACCCATTTCCCCTTCTCGGCGTGCATTGCGCTCTGAGATCAATCAGATATGTAACTGGATCATGCGGTCACCAGTTGGTTTTGTTTTCGTTGCATGAGAAAGCAAACCAACCCCGAGATCATCGCGCTCTCCGTTTCAGTTCTCACATTCTCTCTAAGCCCATTGACTATTGGATAAATTCACAAGAGATAATTCACTTCGATGGGAGGGGAAATGAGAGAATGCAGATGAGTGTGCGAAGGAGATTGGTTGATCGTGTGGATATAACCAGTCAGTCGTCTTTCAACCACCGCAGCGTGTGCACGCGAGTGCATACACCACCAAGTGTAGTCGAGTGCGTACGAGAATTTTCCACCACAAATTAAGTCGCCGCGCGAGTTCTCCTTGTTTGTCAATTCCTTACTGGTTTATGTCACATTAATTTTCTGTTAAACGTGAGCCGAATAGAACTATTAGAAAACTCTAAACGCATATGTTTCGCTTGAAACAAAGTTGTTTACAAAAATAATCAATAAACAGTGTCGTGAATATACCAGAGATTGCTCCTTACAAATCGTTGTTAAAATAAATTAAAACAAAATACCAAAAAAATAACAGTCTAATCCCCGTGAACAAGTGTTGTATTTTCTTTGCTTGGAACAGTTGCATCAAGCAGCAGGACAACTGAGTGCATCTGCAAGGATAGTAACAAGTAAAAAGTGCATCTCCCGCGCGGCAATTGTGACTTGGTATTAGGGAGGTGAATATCAATCAATTGGTTAAAGAATAAATCCCATCTGGACCCGCTATACAAAAGTATACATGCTTATAAGTTGCTGAGTTCCCTTGTGAAAGGATACCAATAATACAATAAAGATAAAAGAACAATGTTCGTGTAATATGATGGGTTCCCGTGCCGGCACCCCTACTTTTTCCCTACAGGAGAATCATCATCATCATCGGCACCACAATCCCGATCCGGTCTTGGCCTTATTTAGCAAGTCTCGAGGCTTGTTACATCTTCCATAATAATTTATTTTTACGGGCAAGGTTATTAGCCTTGCGCCACAGAGGAAAATAACCCCTTTAAAAATTATGACCCGTTGGACCACAACATTTAGTTGGACTTTTGGCAACTTCAAATATGGGAGATTCCAATTATAAATTCAATTAAAAATATATTGCTGATCTATAGTGAATCTACGTCGGTTCTTCGACGAAGAGAGGCAGCACTGAGTTTTTGTGGTATTGTATTCTTAATTCAAAATTCTATTTGGTTAGATAATCCCCATTGAGCTATTTTGTTGAGCTCGGAATTCAATGAATTGAGTTTACGCTGGGGTTCGAACGAGTACGATAACTCATAATGTTGTCATCGGCAAAGGGTTGATTCAGTTCTGAGTAGTGGGCTTGTGATCCTTTATAATAGAATGGGTATAGAACTTTAACGGTTGGGATGATAGTGAAAGAACGTGTGATTCGAACTGACGCTATGACAGTTAGAATCACCAAAAATTGAACCGAAGCGTAACACATCACGCTACTGGCCGATTTTAGAATTCGATTTTAAAACTCAAGTATATTCCACTGATGTGAATTCTTTTTGTTATCGCTATGGAATACGGCTCTGATGTATTTTCTTATTCGATTTTCGTTCGGCGTTCTTCACTATTTGCTTTGTGTTTTGTGTGTGTATCTGGCAGAGACGTCACCCCGCTCCCTCCTCAGTAAGTTCGTTACGATCAGCTTCTGTGCCAACGGCGGATCGAGGAACGAGCGAGCGAGAGATCGTCGGAGCAGGCGAGTATGCCGGGTGCTCTATGCGGAAGTCATGATCGTGTGTGAAGTTCTGTTTACTAGGGGAAAGTGTGTGCTGTGTGTACAGATCACGTCGGGGTCACCAATAACCTTCAGGATCACCGGCTTTAATTTAATTGGAGGCGGATATGACTTTATCTCGAACCTGCTTGGTTCAGCTCTCGTCCATAAAGTGAGTCCCTATTCCATTGAATCAGAACGAAGGTATTTTCTACAACACAACTGGATGTAAAGCTGCTAAACGCGTTTCAGTTGTATAGTACCTTCACCGCACTTTTTTTTAACATTTTACGCACATTTATTTTTTTCTTATATTATCTAACAAAAAATGGTTAAATTCTAGCTTATTTAAAATTATATTCTAACTTATTGGTCCCCTGTGAATACTCTAAGCTATACTTGGGGTGATCATTGTCGTGTATTGTTGCCTGTCGGCTTTGTTTATTTAATTTTAATTATAATCTTCATAAATAATTTACCAAACAAAAAAAATTTAGAACAAAATAGATTTGTAATGTTGGTTTTCTGTTACGCCTAATTAAACTTACTTCACTAACTTAACCAAGTTTTTTTTTTAATACTATTTTTGAAATGTACTTACTTAAACCTATTTTAAAACTTAATTATTTTCAAAACTTACTTAACACTAACCTAAGAAAAGCTAAATCTGTGTAACCTTGCCATTCTGTTACGATATTATTTACTATGCTCATTTCGGCTGGCTAGTCTTTAGTTGCCATTCAACGACCAAAATAGCTGGCGTTGTTCCGTACTTTCACCAAAACAGTGAATAGAATGGCTCATTTCAGTAAAATATGACTTTAAAAATTCTATTATTATGATGCAAAGACATAATCCGAAAGAGAAGGATTTCGGAGGCATCTTTCCCAGGGAAAGATATCTAGACATACAGCTACAATCAAATCCTGGTCAAGCTTTCAATGTTACTGGTGATGTGATTGTTTGTGTTTTAAAACATTTATTTATTCAGAGTCAGTAGTTAAATTTTCGCCATTTCTGAATTAAATTTTAATGCCTTTTTGGATAAGAATATTTTACTAGCTTTCTGTGAGTGCGCTATACTATGTTGTACTGAGGTTGTGGTTGGTTTAATATAATAACAAAAATTGATGGGTGTAGCAGCCGCTCCTCGAAAAACCAACGTAATTTTTGTGTTTTGGAATCTGACTTATATTGGATTTATAAATTATTTATGTTATTCCAAAGTTTGAAATTATAATGTTTTTTTCGAAAATTAGAATTTATAATGATGTTTGAAAGCTTATTATATTTTCGAAAGCCAATACTTAGTTCGAAAGCACTATAAAATAACAAGTCAAGTCACTCCAATGCTATTCCTGGGCAGGCTTGATTGGTAGACTCAGCGAAACCTTAGACTGGGGGTTATAAACTTGGTCTTATCCAGGGACTTCACCTAAGGTCGAAGGGACGCAAAGATTCTCTGCGTTAATCCTCTTCAGAGTATTAACATATGAGACTTATTTCATTTTTCCAGGGAAGCCGTCTCGTCAATGTGAGAGAGGAAGTTAACCTCCCTGTGGCAAAAGATTCCGAGGTCTCGAATAGATTGGACACTGGTTAAGGGTTGGATACGAAGGGAATAGGGACGCGAGGATGAGTGAAAAGGGAAAAGGGAAAAGCTTATAGATTGGCGTTTGGGAATGTTAAATACCAAACTATTTTTGTCACGCCAAGTCGAGAAATTGTCAATATCTGACTGCAGCAGTGCAGAATCAAATGGTGACTCGATGATACTGTATATCTTGTTGCCATCAGCATATACCAGGGAACGACCCAACATTGGGTAGCAGTCTCGCCAAAACTTTGCATACTCTTGCCTTTCTTTAACTTGCCTTCCACAGGCGCTCCTTCCAGATCAAGTTGTTAACACCAAGATATTTAACATATATCCTCCAGGTATTGTATGGAAACAAAACTTCCCCGGGTCATCTAGATGTTTAGCTACCGCCAAATCATCTGCGAGCCCAATGATTCGTCCACCTTCTAGTACATTAACCCTGAGCACACCATCATACATGATATTCCATAACAGCGTACCCAATACAGATCCCTGGGGTACATCCACTATTATTTTATATTTCTGTGGTCCCTCATCTGTGTCATAGAGCAGTCTTCTAACCGAGAGATAGTTTGCTAGTATACGCACCAAGTAGGGTGAGACTTGTAGATCGCTCAACGCTTCTAGAATCCGATTCCAGTTCATGGCGTAATATTTTTTCGTACCTCCTAGCCAGCGTGCTCCAACTATCGCATTGCGAGCGATGTCGCACAAGACAGATAGAGGCGAGTTGATTTGAGAGATGGTTACGAGAAGGGGGGGGGGGTCTATAGGTGAAAGGACGAAGGAGCTGGATGAGACTGATGTATTGATAGGATCTGTTGTAAAGGTGAGGTCTAGGTCTAGGGTTAAGAATCACCTAGTCGCTCGTTGAAGAGACATTCCTTGGCGGAGGTGGGGTGGGGGGTGAAGTGTGATTGGCCGTCAGATAAATTGAGTTGTGGAAGCTTACAATCTGCGAAGACGATAATGTCGTCCCCGCAATTACTCAACTCGATTATGTGGTCGATGGTATTAAGAGCGAGCTCAAACACTTGAATAGGCTGTGATGACAAGATATAGAAGCATATGACAAAGATTGATTTCCGAGGAAGCGCGATTTTGACTATCACAAAGTCCAGCTTGGAGGAAGTGAGGAAAGCGATAAGTGACGAATCGAGGCTGTGATGGACAGCGAACAGTGCTCTCTGGTTGGGGAAAAGTCAATGGCCAGATTGAGGAGGTCGTCGCGGAAGATGGTGAACAAGGGAGGAAGCAGTTCCAGGTTTTGATTGCTGTGGATTAAGTTCGCTTCGCTTAAAAGAAAAATGTCAACGGGTAGAGCATGGGCGTTTATCAGAATGGATTGGGCCATTGAGCTAAGACCTCTTACGTTCTGATAGTAGAGGGGAAGGCAAGTTATATTGTGGGTTTGGGGAGAGGGTGGGGCAGGTAGGTGTTTAGAAACGAACAAAACTTGTTGACGTCGGCCTTACTGCGTTGAAGTTGTTATAACTTTCTAGAATGAACGCAGTGGCCGAAAACTTTAAGGTCATTCGACACTTTATGAGGGGATAAATTGAAAATTACGTGAAATTTTACGAATGGTTTGTGGAGACTGAGTCAGTGGTAAACCTTCCTGTTGAATAGAGGGTTTGACACTGGTTTTGATTTAGCCTTCGTAGCAGATAGAATCAAATTTGTCGTGGAGATACGTCAGAAAGAGACCAATATTTTCATGTCTGTCGATCTCTAAGTTTGGACAGTGCGTAGCGGCAATCAGATGTTTGGGAGGTAAGCTGTGTGGTTTTTACTGCGGGGGGGAAGACAGGGTCAAAATAGGTTGAGAATCAGGACTGCGGTTCGGGGGGAGGGAAGTTTCCAAGGAGGAGGAACGCGATGAATGACTAGAATTATTTGGAACGATAGATAGTTGGGTAGAGCTGGGAGAGTAAAAGAACTTGGAAAATGTCTAGTGTGATATTTGTTTGATGTTATTTTGTCTGGTGGTGGAATGGGATGAGCGGAGAGAATATGGCTTGGGGGTTTTGAGACGTTGAGAAGGGCGAGGTTAGGATTAAAAGAGACTCTATCAGGAGGAGGTTTGAGAGAAAACTTCGTTTTGCGAGTGAGATTGTGGAAATCGGATTTCTGTTTATTAGGCGTAACAGAGTTGTCTTGATTAGGTTGGAATAGGTGTAGTCTGGTTTGGGGGTACTGCGAAGAGCGCAGTTGGGATTAGGGGTAAGCATTGGCCGGTTGATAGATTTGGGGGGCGGGGGGGGGGGGGTAGTGGGTTTGGGGGGTCAGCTCCAGCGTGATAAAAGGCCATGTTGATGAGAAGTTTTGAGCGGTCTCGTCGAATTCCAGTGAGGGGGTGGGGACGTTTACGAGCGGGGATATTTCTATGAATAAGGGAAGTGTTAATGTCGGGATCGTTTTTGAAAACGGAAAATTTATTCAGTTTAAGAACGTCACCTGCCGGTGAAAGAATGGTCATTCATAGGGAGAGGGGATTTAAAAACAAAATGAGTTGGAGGCCTGGTTTGGGACCTTGTTGACGTTAATGATGTTGATTGCGTAATTCTTTAGGAATAAGCTATAAATAGTTGTAATAGTAATAGTAAAAGTAGAGAAGTTGTTTTTACCTAATTTAGTGATCCCCTCATTCCACTCTTCAAGGTTCCAAGTTGATCCAAGGGGGTGAACAGTGAGAGCTGTGGTGGTCAGGGGCCCGGCGTTCGCAGGCGGGAACCCCACGCCCCGGAGAGGAAAATTAGGGATGGCTGTATCGGTAGTCTCGGTCTGTAATAAGATGTTTTTTGAAGGGGCGGAGAACGTTTTCTGAACTTTGACTGTACGAACTGACATGGATTTAATTTCATCAGATTGGTCGCTAATCAGGACCCTCATAAGAGTGAGATCGTTTCCCATATCAATCATTTTGTCGACCAGTCCAGACAGTATGGATAGTAAGGGTTCCCCTTGACAAGGGTTGCTGGTGGGAGGTATGTAGGAAAAGCATTGTAGTCACGGTTGCCAAAAAAACTGCAATAATTTCTTGAAAATTACTACAAAATAATTTTATAAGTAGTTATTATAATCATATTAAAGAGAAGTTGACTAATATATTCGTTCGTTTAACAATAATTATTAAGTAGCAACTCCCATTAAGAATCTATAACTCTGATAACAATATCCGAAAGAATACAAACTCGCGTGCAAACCGAATGCCCCTTTTTTCAGGTTCTATCAGGTATTCAACTCATTGTTGAACTCATGACTTATTTGATTAATAAAAATGTACGCTTTCATTTCCAACTGACTCTTGAGCCGACGGACTTTTATCACCGAGTAACTTTTGAGCTGGTGATTAAGTTGACAACTCAATTGATGACTAAATTGACAACTGAGTTGACGATTGAATTACCGACCAAATTGACCAGTGACTTCATTACTGAATAAACGGTCAACTCTTGCACTAAAACCTAACTTCACGATTGAATTAAGAACTGACTCTTAACTCTCCACATTTTTCCAACAAACTCTTACCTGACGTCTCAATTGACAACTGACTATTCAACTATTTATTTCCAACTGACTTTTGAATCGCATATTCTTTCTATTGTACTAACGTATGATGACTGAATTGACGACAGAATTATCGACTCATTTTTTTATTGATTTGCAGATTGTTTCCTGAATATTCGTCCTTTTATTTCTAACTAACTCTTTGACTTGATGCCTGAATTGATGAGTTAGAACGTTGCCCTAATATTTTTCAACCGTATCTTGAATTGGCAAATGGATTGACGACTGACACCTGAGCCTTCACACTTTCATTTCTCTCACTCCTAATGACTCCAATGAACTAACAGTTGAATTACCGACTAAATTGATAATTAAATTAGCTTATTCTTGAACCTTCACATTCTGATTTCTAACTGACTCTTGAATTGACAACTGAATTCACAAGTGAATTCACAACAGGGTTTTAAACTTTTACACTTTTATTTCTAATTGACGACAGAATTAACGAGTAATTTTTGAACCGCTGCCTGTGTATTTTATTAACTAAGTCTTGAACTGACAACTGAAAAGACGGTTGGCGCTTGAACCTTAACACTTTGATTTCCATTACTCCTAATAAGACTTAATGAAGTGACAGCTGAATTGATTAGCATTTTTATTTCCAACTGCTTTTTGAATTGACGACGGAATGGACCATCCACTCTTGAATCTTCGCCCTTTATTCTCTTTATTTCCGCTCTCATTGTGCTTTGAAATTTAAGGGTACTCCGAAATCGCCTTTTATGTGCGCGTTAGTGTAAAAAAATTGAATCGAGTCTTCGTCCTTTTATTTTGTACCGACTCTTTAACAATCAATTTTAGTTAGGATAGTTGAGGGGGGAAGGGTCATTTCAATAAAATCCTTTAATAATCTTGCACGCATTTAGTGCAATTACGAATAATACATTTTGGTATAGATTTAACTGATGCCGTTTCCTCTTTCAATTTTAATGTCAACGTTTTTCAAATACATCCCTTTGTAACGATAAACTCTATTGCATTATACAAATTAATGTTATGGCTCAGTGAAGCATCGAAAATATATTTTTTTATGCAGAGAGTGATTATGTCTGCTCATGCATTCAGACTTTATCCGGGAACATAACACGTACGATCTATATAGTTCGATCTATAAAGAACAAAGGCCATGGTTCAAGAATGACTTGGGTTATTTATACTGATGTGTTATCGCTATGATTGGTGGGAATTCTGATTGTGATGCTCGTTCCTAAGTCATGACATCATCCTTTGTTCGTTGTGCCTTTGTTATCGCTGTGTGCTACATATTATTTATTTTTAGATCTGGGATCTAAAGTTGCCTTAACTTACACCAAGAATATTAGAAGGATGAGAAAAAATGTCCATCTCTGGCCACTCACCTAGAGTCATTTGTCTGCTTCTCTGATATAGTATTTGTTTCAGAAATGTAGATTTATGATTACGAGATATGTGATTATACCATGTCAGGTTTCAAGTCGTCGCTAAGATGAATGAAGCGTTTGCTGTGTGTTGTGTCGGAAGAGAGGACTACGCGATTCTTGATTCCTTCTGTGCTGAGTTGTCTAGTGCTGAAGATGTAAGGATTTCTGTGGAAATTAGCCATGTTGTATTCGTGTTGTTTTGTGTCTATAGACTCCATATGACTAATTTTGGGAGTTTTATCCATGATTTCTCTGTTCTCCTATCTATTACTATTACTATTACTATTTATTGGCCTGTAGGAACCCGGAAGTTCATAACCTCACCGACTCGACTCAGCCATCGTTCCTTGTCCTGTGCACTCTCCTTCCACGCTTGATCAGTCGATCCGATCTCCTCAAGGTCAAACCTAACATTGTCCTCCCATCTCCGTCGCAGCCGTCCTGTCGGTCTCTTTCCCGTTGGTCTACCGTCAAGAATTCTACGCACGGTCCTATCGTTGCCCATTCGCGCCACATGTCTGGCCCATATTAATCTTAGCGACCTCATTACTCTCACTATTGTAGGTTTGCACTATAGCTCTTCCAATTCGTGGTTGTGGAGTTTCCTCCATTGCACTGCCCCCTCGTCATATTTACCGTCAAAGATACTCCTTAATACTTTATTCTTGAATACGAGGTAGTGTGTAGGCTTTCTTTACTTATAGTTGATTGGAAGATATCTTCCTTTCCAATTTTCGCATTCAGGTCCTCGAGGAGGATTTCAACATCGAATGATGAGATCTCATCAAATACTTCCTCTAGGAAGTCCTTCGTTTCTTCGTCCGTAGATTCTGTTTAGGGCGTGTACGTTTATAAATACATAATTATACCTTGGTCCCTGTATTTTTGGCACCGACATTCGGTCATTAATAAATTTCACATCTTTTACGTGGGGCGTCATCTTCTCGCTTATGATGAAGCCGGTTCCGAGGCTATGTGTATCGGTACTTCCACACGCCAGTGTAAACCCGTTTGTTTCGAGGCTTGATGTGGGAGTGGGACTTCCTGAAGCACGACGATGTCCATTTTATATTGTTTATATAACGTTCGAACATTCCACCTGCCGACGCTTTTTCCGTTTTTTCCCTACGTCTTTTTTTTTTTGCCGAGTCGATGTTTTCTTCATGATTTGTTCCGTTATGGTAGTGTCGGCTCACCACACCTACGGGTACCGGGTTTTTTGTGACATTGTTTTTTGTATATTGATTATTCATTTTTGTTCCCACGAGTCTTGAGGTTTGAAATAGTCCGCCATATCAGAGTCCCGCTTTGATATGGTAAGGTATCAGAGAGGCGCCGTTATAATACAGCCGGTATACCCCTGACTGCAAACCATCCAACAGGCACGGTGACGCTTAACACCCTGGATTAGGGGTGGTATATCTTTGTGTGTTACTCCTTGCTAGCCTGTCTGACATGGGTGGTCCTGCTGGAAGCGTATGCTTCTGGTGTAATGTGCTATCAACCTGCAAGTGGTTCAGTCAGTCGTTATACATTGTAAATTAAATTCCCCCTGGGTGGCACATTCTCTGCTGTTGACTGCATTTGAAACAGTCTAAATCGATTCGCCTCCCCGCCTCAATGTTCCTCTTCTTATGCCCCCGAATATGACTGGCGACTGGTAAGCGGTGCCACGGAATCACATAAACAAATAGCAACGAGCGAATATACAATTATTCTTTGTCATCAAGCAACAAAAATCTTCATTTCATGTCTTTCACCTCGTACTGTCACACATCCTTCGTTCCGCTAAGGTAGCCTTCTCGTTGTGTCAACCAGCTACACCCAACGGCTATCAATCAACCGTTTAATTCTCTGTAAACGGAAAGTTAGAAAATCACCTTTTACCTGCGCACTGCAGCAACGATCAACCAGCCTGCGGTTCCAAAGCCGGGGTTGGTTTCCTCCCTCGATTAGGCTCCTGTGGTCAATTCAAACAAGGTTTGGCGACTCTCCATTCATTTAACGTGCCGGATCAAAAGATTCAAATAAAATTTTCTTTCACACAACAAAGGAATTATACATTAATTTCAAAGTAACTTCACGATAGTTTTATTTAACATTTGGATTTTCTTTACAGACATTAAGACTTCATTACTTTGTAAATTTTTCTTTCTTTAATTTTAATTTCTCTAACGATCGCCTCTAGTTCTTCCTACCTCTGTGGTTCAGAATCAAATCTACTCGACTACTTCTTTCTCTCTCCATCCACTCCGCCACTACTCCGAAGAGAAACTCGCCGCAGTTGCTTCCGGGGAGTCCACAACCCAACGAAAGCAGGATCTAGCATTCGCTTTTAACGGATGTCAGTTCAAAATGTGGATCCCGGTCTCTAAACTCTTAACTTTATTTTAAACCAAATTAATCTATTGTTACTTTCTCTACCCAAACAAGATTCATGCACGTAACAAACCACTGCTTTGAACAATTGCACTCACTTACAACATTACGCAATTGAATCGATGATATTGAATTGGCGATCGACACTTGAACCATGGCTTTTATTTCCAAGCAATTCCTGAACTAAAGGTTGATTTGGCGACTAAATTGACGACTGCATTGACGACGGGATTGATGCCTGAATTGGCGACTAACTCTTGAACCTACGTTTTGAATCTTCATAATTTTCACACCGGACTGGCTCTTGTACTTACGACTGAATTGACGATCCCCTTTTTAACTTTCGTACTTTTATTTCCAAGTGTTTATTGAACTAATGACTGACTTAACGACTGATTTGACAATTTAACTGATGACCGAATCGACGATAAAGAAACAAATGATTGATGACTGACCATGAAATTTCATCTACATCTATATTCCTCGATGACAGCAGTTTTCACGTTGCAGCCACTACAATATCACTTATATTTATTTGTTTGTTATTTATATATTAGTTATGTTGTTTATGTACTTAAATATTTATTTCATAAAATAAATATTTACTTATTTACGTTTTTTTCTTCAGTTTTCCATGTAGCGTGTCGATAAAAGTTAGTACACCCTAGACCAGGGGTAGTCAACCCTGTGCCCATAACCGACTTATTATGCGCCCAGACGCAATTCCCGATAAATGATTTTTTTCAATAATATTCCTTTTTTTAATCCAAATTTTATTTAAAATTCTTAGTTATGAACTGAAACCCACAAGTAGTTATTTATTGACATTAGCTCTATATATAATAAAGTATAAGTACGACGGTGAATCAAATATAAATAGTAATTTTACCTTTGTGCTTAGCAACAAGTTGCGAGCTAGATAGTCTTGGCACAGTTTGGTGACGATACACTATCTCAGAATCGTGATAATACGTGGGCCAGAGAATTTAAACTGGACCAGAACGTATCGGAAACGAAAGTCATGATCGCAGTCCAAGGACAAGTCGTACAGATGACAACATCCATGCCATTCGAGAACTTAATGAAGGTGATCGCCGCTTAACTGTTGGAGAAACTATCAGTAAAAGCCACATATCGAAACAAAGATGAGATATGTCCATTCGAGATGTCATCTTTCTTCATGACAACGCCAGACATCACACCGCGTCATTGACAAAGGATATATTGGAAGAAATGGGCTGTGAAACCCTCGAATATCCTTCGATCCAGATGGTATTAAAAAGGTTCTTTCCAAATCGATCATACAGGCACCTGTGCATTGGTTCCTACATTTATTCCACTGCATGTCGGAGACCAGTTTAGCTGCGGGATGTGTAGTTCTTTGACCCGCCTTAAAGCCAAACTGGTTATACGGAATAATATTGTTGTTGTCTACCCATTTTAGCAGAGCTTTGTTAATGGTCTTTTCAAATACTTTACTGATGCTTGGGAGTAAACTTATCGAACGCATGTTCATTGGGTTTGTACAATGTTTGCCCTTTTTTGGGATGGGATGTATGATTGCCGTCTTCCAACGCGCGGGAAAGTATGCATTATTCAACTCGTTGTTAGACAGGACCTTGTATATATTCATTGCCGTTTGGGGGCAGGTTCTTGAGTACGATGTTAGGTACTCCATCTATTCCCACTGAATTTTTGCTTCTTAATGAGTCGAAGATACTCTGGATTCCTTCCCTCGTAATTAAAAGGGTATTAGCCCCACCATTGACATTAACGTCAATTGACAAATTATTGTCACTGAATTCGGTAAAACCGGGATTCTCCGATTGCCAAAGTAAAAATTTCATTTCAGGGGTGCGGGTGATTCAGTAGAGTTCTGTCCTCCCAGTCGTGATTCCGATGAATGCCTTCATTCACCTTGTACATTTCCTTAAAGACAGAAAGGATGTTCGATCATGGAGAACTCATAATTGAGGATAGCGTTCTCTGTATCTATGCCAATGTTGATTAGCAGCTACTTGCTTACGTCGGTACGTGGAATTTGGAGACTATGAATCTCGTTTTGATTATTTCTCCTGAATATTTTGTTTATTTGTGGGAATATATTCGGGTTATTAGTTTTTATCGCTCGAATTCTGTTGTTCCAATACAAATTTGTTGCTAATCTATAGTTAGCTTTAAGTAATTGTTGGCGCCTTTTTAATCGGGGTTTCTGTGATATTATCTCCTGGTCTTGACTGTCTGTAAACTGTTTGTGTAACTGTTTTAGTTTTTATAGCAGTCTGCTCTTGTTCTTGTGGAGTGCGTTTATGGTTGTATTTCTGTACATGTTTATGTGATCTCTAACTGTTGTTTTGTCCAATGTTCTTTTAACTGTTTCTTCCATTTGCTGATTTCGTCAGCTGTCAGGTTTCTGTTTATTGTCTTTTTATTTAGACTGGGCAAGTGCGAGTAGATCTCGTTTATTTGACTTTGGAGCTGTGTCATCTGGCTCTGTAAATTGAGCAAGATTGTGAACACGTCCACTTGTGATGTTGTTTCAGTCTGTATGAGATTATTTGTGCCTACCAGTGCTGTAGCCTGCTTTGCTATTCTCCTGCCCGACGCAACTTGTGCGTACGACGCTGTAATGTTACGGACATTGTTGTTGTTCGAGTTGTCTCTGCTTTTTTTTTTGCCGGGTCACACTTCTCGACATCAATTCTCGTAATTTAGGGTATTGTGGGGTATAAGTTGGTGTGTCTGGCACGACAGGGATTCCTTAAATCCCCAACGATGTTTCGACGCAGACGAGAATGAAGAAATAAACAAAACACAAACACCTCAACTGGTACTGATTGGAATTACTTTTAATTTGATTTAAATTTTATAGTTTTTTTATTAATCACTATTATTATTTTTTTGATTGGTTACAATGGCTTAATTTTCCAAATTGTCGCGGACTTTATTGATCAAACACCAACGTCAAATATTTTCGTAACCAATTTCGGTAAATTAAAACTCAATCGTATACTCGCACTGATCCGACGTATTTGTATACACCTCGGTGGTTAATATTCGACTCTAATAAATTACTTTCTTGACCCTAGCGGCGCGACTTGGCACTGTGGAGATTGGCTAGAGACTCTTAACGGCAGCGAGACTGACCACAATGACGATTGACGCGGTGCAGCGTGACCGACCGCGGTGATGGTTGAATAGCGACTGTGTGAATTAGGGTTGAAATTCATATTTCATTCAACACACCGGACAACCAAAAGAGACCACGCCTCTGCTCTCTCAACCCCACGGCCGTCAAAGTGTGAGTAACTTTTGTTAATAGGGTAATTGACGGACAGGAAGAATGAGAGAACAGAAAACATGATATGCTGTGATCTCGGGGTAGCTTTGGTTGTGTGTGTTGGTATCAGATGCAGCTACTGACATGACCTGGTGACCCAGTGGTACGGCTATGGTGTAGTCGGAGCACATTGAACCGTGAAAAGAAATACGAATGAGAGGGAAACCTAGCTGATGTTACTCCCCTGCAAAAAGAGATCATTGATCCCAAGCGAATGGGTGATCTGAGGGAAAGTCGATAGGACGCCGCTGATGCTTGGGAAATAATTCGCGTGAGAACGAGACTCTAAGACACTGAAATAACCCCAGCTATTTTGCTATGATGCAACAGCGTCGTTCGTTTAGACTTGTTGTTGCTAACCGACATTATGAGATTTCCGATGGGAAACTCGTGGTTAGCAAGAATAGAGTTGCCGTGTGACAAGAATGTAGCTAAACTCAATTATGCATTATCTGCAAAGGATAATGAGTTTAGCAATACGTCTGTTTGAAATGTTTTACAGGGGAACACATATAAAGGAAATGGGTAGGTATGACGCGCTGAAAGCAGTCGAAATTAGGTGGAAATTTTGGTTGAGATTGTGGGTTGGTTCTCATGTAGAATAGAGAAACACCCACAGTATCCTCTATAGTCCGGCACAATGCACACTTTAGAAAAGCTTTGTCTTCTACCATTTCTTTCCCTAGAGAGCATCCCTCTGCCGTATGGTCCTGTCTGCATTTTACGCAACGATGCTGCATTTCACAGTTCAACGCTGCGTGACCAAACTTTTGGCAGCGGACACATTGCAGAATGTCTCTGCCATTTTTTAATTTTACCCATATGAGAATTTGACGGTGATAATTGGACGAAAAAGATTTTCTCTTCTTGCCTTGGTTGTGGTGAACGGTTTTACCGCTGTAAACTCGAGATCTTCATGCTTCGGGTTTTGAAGCATTTCGAGCAGAGCCTCCAGTTTCGTTTCAGCGTCGACGCCCTTTAATAAGACTGTTACGCTCTTTGTTTGTTTCGGCGTGAAGGAGTATGATTCCGCGGTGGCTCTTTTTAAAATTTCTTTAATATTGTTGTGGTCTGCCACCGCATGCTGTTACCTGCCAGTCTTTTAATTAAAAAATTGTTACTTATAGCTAACTACAAAGACTTACCAATTCCTTCCAATCAATATCGATGGCGTTTATTGGTGGCATCTCAATTTTTTGTTGATCTGCTGCTTTTGTGTTGCTTGCTGTTTTTGTGGGCGATGTTATGTTGGTAGTTACTGTTGATGTTGATTTTGTTGATGTGGACTAACTTTTGGTTTCGGCTTTTGTTGTTGTTGGATGGCTTTTTGCTGTTCGAGCGCAGCTATATTTTTCTTCCGTCGTCTCTCCTCTAGCCGTGCTCTTGCCACCGCAAGTTTCGCTTCCAATTCGCTTATCTCCTCTTCTTCATCCACAGACTCTGACGATGCAGAGTTATTTGCCCCATACAAGTCAAAGTTGGAGGGGGCGAGGAATCACTGTCCTCCTACAAGTGCTGTTCCTTCTTCTTCATCAGTTTTGCGGCTTTACTTCGCATCACAATTTTATTTTTGGGGGCCCCTTTTTTTTATTTGTTGTTGCGTTTTTATCTTCGCCCGTGTTCATGCTAAATGTTAATTTAAAAACAATTGTTTGACGAGCAATATATTATTATTTTGTTCACACTTCCGACCGAGGTGATTTATTTTAAAAATTATTATTTTCTTTTTCACCCATCACTGAAGTGATTTTTTATGCACTTTCATTTTAATTTTATTTTATGCACTGTGTCTTGAATGTCACATTTATCCACTTAGATTCGTGCGCTAAATTTTCAACTTTATTAATTGTTTTGTTTGTTTGTTTTTGGTATTCTTTGTTTTAACTGTCACAACACATCATATTACTGTTTTTCCTTTTCGTGGCTTCATTCTCTTTTACTTGATTATTTTCATATATATATTAATTTTTGTTTTGAATGTTTTAATCACTGGAATTTATTTATAAATAGTCTTTATATTCTTTATTAACACTCGCGACTCACAAAAACATACTTTTTAACTTAACTCAATCGGCGAATTGAAAACACGTCCGCACTCGGACACTGTATATCCAACTCCCACTGGAATTTGTATGTACACGTGATTGTACTCTATCTACTCCAATTTTTCGTTATTTTAGAGTTTTGTTTAGGCTCTTTAAAAGGAAGTTTGGGTATGCCACCGTGAATAAGAAACCACCTGCATGTAAACCCCCAAATGTTGAGTAATCCTAATCGACACATCCAATGCAATAAGTGTCTGTAAACACAGGCAGATCGTGGAATTCAGATACCACATCTGGAAAAAATTGATGACGGCACAAAGGAAATAATGTGCTACTCGAAACAGAGAACAATTCCATGGTAACAAAGCAATAAGATTTACCATCGTTGAACATAAATGAACGCGTGTGCAATTACAGGGTTCTAAGAACTGTATCACACGCATTCTCACAATTAGGTCTCGCAGGTCGTAAACATTTTCAATGCTAGACAAACAAAAAGTGTACTGCGAGACATACATCTGTTGTGTTGGAAAGACGAACTATTGTGTGTACAAACAATAGATGTATCCTTCGGTCTGCACGATTGAAGAAGAGATAAAAAGGCTAAGCGCAACCGTGATCCTAGTCGGGACAATCTAAAAAACCTTCCGCGCTTCAAAAATCAGAGTCGCGAGTCTTACCCGTCTATAAGGCGAACGCACAAAGAGTGATTGCTGGATGGATGAATCGAGTCGCGCGTTTAATAAATAGCGCAGTGGTGAAATACACGTGTGTTTGTGAAAAAACTTTATTATTAATACGAGTGTGTGTAAAGTGTTTAAGGTAAAATTAAGTTAAATGGTGTCTACATTTTTGTAACATTTTCATGAACTGAATAAGTGAATAATGATTTTGTTATTATTGGGGTTTTGGATTGCTTGAATAATTAATAAGCTGATCCTGTAAATCCATTGTTTGTTATTCCCCACTAATTTAACTGCTTCGAATATAGCTATTGCCTTGGTTCAAAAGGGAGTGTATCCTTTTCGGAGAGTTGGTTTATAGCTGTTAACTACTGTGAGTGAAGCGTCCTCTAAGAATGTTGGAATCATTGGTGAAAAGTAACTTACGAAAGGTAAAGAATTTGAGATAACAGGAAAAAAGAGAAAAACTTCTTTTTTAATTTAGTTTGTAGTTTTTAAAAACTTTCTTGATTATTTTTTTTTTCATTCTTTTTTTGTGCAGTTTAGACGTGCTCTTCATGTATTAATTTTTTTTTATGTATTTATCTCTTTTTGTGGGGATCGGACCCTCTTGCAAACATACAGATTACCAACTTCAAATTCAGTGTAATCTCAGAAACCATATTTAAAATTTGAACAACTCCAAACTAGTTGTAATTCTAGTGATGAGGTGTGCTCCATTTGAAACTTTTAAGCGGTCCAATGAAAAGATATTACATACCACAGATGCATGCAACGAATCTTATGGGAACTATACAGGGACAGGGAACTAACCACAGCAGATACCTTATTACACTTGAGAGTCCTTTTTACATACTATCACATACGTTGCTACGGCATTCCATCACCATGTGCTAAGTGTAGAGCAGGAGATATTTATTGTCGCACAATGTTATCTTCAGCAAATTTTAAACTTTTTCCGCGTACCCTGCACAATAAACGTATAAATCTCAAGGACAAATTCTAGAAAGGATTCCACTACACAATGTCTGAAAAATGATTGTGATTACGTTATCGAGAAACTTTGTCTGCATATATAAATGAGGATGGATGAAACGAACTCGAAAACCAATAAAACACCTTTAATTTTTGCTCAATATATGACGTAACCAAGGATCTCGTACTCTCAGTTTAAAGTAACTTCAAAGTTCCACTAAGATAGTAACTTACCCACAAAACTCAATAACATAAAACTTGTTTGTTGAGAATGAGTTTTCTCAGTAGAGCAAAAAAAAGCGATGAGTTTAACAATACGGCAATAAAACAAGGATATCGTACAAACATTAAAACATTTCCCACGAGAATACAGACGATATTTTGAACCAAGGGGACATTGATGACATGGGCTATTAATTCCTTAACATCCTTTAAATCAACGTGACCCCATAATCACCAGAATGTGTCGCATCGTTGTTCTGAGAGGTCACACCCATTTAAATCACTTAGAGGTAAGCCTAGGGCGTGGTTTCACCTGACATATTTACACATATGTTGCTTATACAGGATTAAAGGCTATTTGTGAGCGGCTTAATGTGTTTGTTCTACTTTTTCGGAAATGTTTTCCGAATTGATTCGCTACGTTGATTGAGAACTTAATAGATTGGAATTATATCCATATTAGATGAAATTGGACATTAATAATTTACGACTTAATCTTTGTATTAGAAAGCAGTGTTTCAATAAAACTGGGGTAGACATAAAAAGGATATTGTCAGCTCGATTTTGTTATGATGGTATTACGGTGACTAATTCCCGCCATAGACATCAAAATAATTGACCCAATCATTAAAAGTTCGTGGATGGAATATTTTTACAATTTGAAAACCCAAAGATTTTAAATTGAAGGGAAAGTAAAACGGAGAGGACTTAAAGGGAAGAAGGATTACAACCGGACATGATTGCGTTCAGCACTTAATGGAGTTAAATGTCATGACCAGATGGGTCTGGAAAACCACGTACAGTTTACCAAGGAAATATACACGAAGCTTCTCATGTTATAAATTTATACATATATCGTCTCATTGCGGTAAATATGCTACTTTGTCGCTCCAATTAAAATACAAAAACAATAAGTTGACAGTTGAAAACGGATGCAGTCTTTCTGAACTATAAATTCCACAACTCAGACCAACAGAGTTCCGTGGAATGAAGAGTTAAACTTATATTATTTTTCAATGTGGTCGATAACGATATTGGATACATTACGCCCTAGCCACGGAAAGTTATTTTATATCTTAAACCACGGAGATGTCAGATTGTATTAAATTAATAGTTTCTACATTAACTAAAGAATTTAAAATCATTGACGGTAGGACAGTTGTTTTTGTGATAATATGGAAATTATGGCAAGCTACGATTTGCGACGCTTGCTTCAAATTAAGGGAAATCCATTAGATAAATTTATCCTCGAGGTATTATATTCCTCACATCTTTTGGATTATTATATGCGGACATAAGAGGAGTTCTAGAACACCATTAGAAGTCAAGACTCTGTGCGAGTGGTAGACGAAGAATAAAAGAAAATGAAAGAATAGTGTAAATTGGCCTTGAATGATTTGAACGACTTAAGAATAAATTTGACAGAACGGTCCACGCTGTGGACCGTTCTGTCAAATTTATCTATTTTATCATTCTCCCTTCGACAGATAATGTTAATAAATATATGGAGAACCAGGATGCATCGACCAAATCCAGTTGCTGATAATACTTATAGATGATGGGATGGGCAGGGTACTAATTTCTTTATACAGATTAATACAAGTCTTAACCGATTACAATCAATTTAATTTTATTTCCAAGCTAATATCGAGGTTACATTAATTCTTAGCCTAGAGAATGAAGGACAGAAGTGATTGTCATTCATGAGACATTTTGCAATGTGCCCGCTGCTAAAGGTTTAGTCACGCAGCAGCGAACTGTGAAATGCAGCATCGTTGCGTAAAATGCACAGGACCATAAGGCAGAAGAATGCCCTCTGGGGAAAGAAAGGGTAAAGGACAAACCCCTTCTAGTTTGCTATGTTTTTTTTTTTTTTTTTTTTTTTTTTTTTTTTTTTTTTTTTTTTTTTTTTTTACACTAACGCGCGCCCAAAAAGGGATTTTGAAGTACCCTTAAATGTCAGAGCGCAGTGAAAGCGGATGAAGAGGAAGTGGATAAAGAAAGGAGGTGCCTATGTATATTGGTCTTGAATGTCTGGACATCACAACGGCCAGGAAACACATGCTGAGGCATAACATTCCACATTCGTGTGGTTCGGCTAAAGAATGACTCTCTATGTTTATTTGTGCGCCTGAAATCCACTTTTAACGTGAACTGATGCGCATTCACAGATTGACGGGTATCGCGGGAAAATGTCTGAAGGGGCGGAACACATTCAGCAAGTTCAGTTGAACAAGGACTGTGATAATACCTATAGAAGAGAGACAGGCATGATACGCGCTTATGATCATCTAACGACGGAATTGATCGACTCACGGCTGAGTCCCCAATAAGTTTCACTGCTCGCTTCTGCATCCTATCGAGGACGTGTAGTGCAGTCTTGGATGCGCCTGACCAAATATGGGACTTGAACTTCATTTTTGGACGAATATACGCCTTGTAAATAGTGGCCAGGTTGGATGGAGTAAAGTATCTTTTGCATCTCTTAAGAAACCCCATACATTTGGCTGCACTTTTCGCAGCCTCAAATATGTGGTCATTCCAATTAAAAGTCGAGTTAATTCAAGTGCCGAGGATTGATAGTTCCTTGGCTTCATCGATGCAAGTGCCGTCCATAGAAAGTGTATTTTCTTTGGGGCTCGCCTTTGACGACAAGAGGCAGCACTGAGTTTTTAAGGCATTGAATTCTACTCGGTTAGATAATCTCCACTTATATATTTTGTTTGGTTGGAAGGTGAGAAACAAGTCGAGTGTGTTGGCAAAATGACCATATATGTACCCATGTTGGTTCATTGACAAGTTGAGTAAAACTATTTGAATCAGCAAAGAGCTGGACATATTGACCTTCAGGTGTTGTGTGTCCTGAGTGACGAACTCACTGAGAGTCATGCACATTAAAATCACCCGCAACAACGATTTCAGTGTGCGGATATGGGGTCAAGATCATATCTATAGAATCAGACAGAGCATCAAATTCGTTAAAGCATGCGTTTCTATCCAAGTTTGGGCTTCTGTAAAGAAAGCAGTCAATTATGATGTGCTTACGAACGTGAAGTTTTAGCCAAGAGAAATTAAATTTTAGGTTGGAACAGGGCGCATATTGTGGCAGAAGCTGATAAGCAATATCATTTCGTATGTATGTGGCTATACCACGATGTGGAAAGAACAGAGACACTAAGTTAAATCCAGGTAGATTAAAATCGGAAATATCTGTATTAGTAATTCCTGGGTTTCGCTAAGTGCAAGGATAGTTGGTTTCTGGTTAGAAACATGGGCAGACACAGAAGAGAAATTGCATCTCAAGTCGCGAATGTTACACAAATCAACGCGATATTCCAGCTCCATTGAAATGGCCCTACACAGAAAACCAATACCGCCTCGGGAAAGGATGCAAGTTGGGACCAGCAATAGATAAGCGAAATCAACCACTACATGTGTTATGCCCTTGTAATAGGTACCCCACTAGATCCGTGACATGATGAACATTATGCCACTCAGACACAAAAAACTCTCCAAAGATTATAAATCAATCCAGAGTATCGATGCCTGAGGAGCGCAAACAGAGGTGCGAACAAAAGGAAAACAGACACAAGGGATGGAAAAGGTAGAGGGTTTTTCTGCACCGCACATCAGTCGCGTGTATGTTCTCGCACTTTTCACAGGGTTAGGGGGGAGGAAAGCGGCGCGCCTGAAAGGCATACTATGTTTGGGGACGTATAGTCCTTTCTTCATCACTGATCCACCATCAGTTGGGATGGGATCGATCTTTTATTTGATTTATCTCTTTCACCGATCACCATACTAAAACGCAGGCGATCTGGAATATTAGAGATATCGTTATCATTGAGAATTCGTTTATCCCTGGCACCACGGAAAGCGTGGTAAATAATAGGGACTCCATGCTTGTCTTGAATAAGTCCGTTTTTATCCATAAAAGCGAATGTTTCTGGGGCAATGAACCCATTCTGGAGAGTACTCTCTATATACATATCATTGGGATAGAATGCTCCTGAAATAAGATCATTTTCACTCCCCTTTGCCCTTGTTGTGTGACCACGAATCATCTAGATAATGAAGTTATCTATTCTGTTTAGTCCTGATTTATCATACAGGACTTTATTGGGATAGTATTTCTTATACTGCGACTCTGGGGTTCTATACATTCCGAGGCAGGAACGCAAACACTGCCTCTCGAACACCCGAAACTTTTCCATGTAAAATGGGGATATGTTGTACCATACCGGGCAGCCATACACCAATATTGGTCGGACGAATGCTGAGTATGAAATTATTTTCACCTTGGGGTCCAGCAGACTACTACGGAAGAGTCTTCGTGTCATTGCATATGCGTTTTTGGCTGCTGTATGCTTATCAAAGTAAAGATACTGATCAAGCCAGATTCCAAGGTATCTGACTACAGTTTTTACTTGTAGAGGAAGATTATTACTTCCTGCAATGGAAAATGTTTTCCAATTCCGTTTTGTATCCCTTGATGCACTGGACAGGGGCGTTCTGAAAAGGATAGTCTCTGTTTTTTGGAAATTTATTTTTAATTTCCAGTCGTCGTAAAAACGTTTGATTTTGTTGAAATCATTTTGCAGAAGTCTGTTGATGACATCAATATTTTCTCCAGATCTATACACCACAATGTCATCGGCATACGCAATTGCATGGTTGAGAGAACCTACTAGATCACTAGTGTAAATGTTAAATAAAATGCGAGAATTTACTGCTCCCTGTTGTAAGCCGTTTTTGATGTGGAACGTCTTGTTAGATATTATATCTCCACATTTCACTACAAATTGTTTACCCATTATCATATCGTAGATAATGTATAATAAATATTCGTGCATACCTAGGTTTGATAACTTAGATACAAGCCCTTCTAACCATACGGTGTCAAAGTCAACCAAACAGGCCCCTGTGCATTGTCTCTTCGCCTTGTTCCACTGTATGTCGGAAACAAGTTTTGTCGCAGCATGAACTGTGTCATGTTGCGATCGAAAACCAAATTGGTTGTTCGGGATAATACCATTTTCCTCACACCAGTTAGTCAATGCTTTATTTATAATTTTCTCGAATACCTTGCTGATGTTCGGAAGCAAACTAATCGAGCGAAGATTGGCTGGATTGCTCCTGTCCTTGCCCTTTTTGGGGATGGGTTGGACTACTGCAGATTTCCATTGGATTGGATAATATGCATTATTTAGAGCGTTATTGAACAAAATAGTGTAAACCTTCACTACTTCAAGAGGTAAATGCTTTAGAACAATTTTTGGAATACTATCTATTCCAGAAGATTTTTTGTTCTTAATCGATCTAAGAATGTCCGTCAGTTCATCCTTGTGGACAAATATACTAGTGTTTAGATTTCTAAGCGGGGAATCCGTTCTATTATTTTCACTAAAGATAGTGAAACTTCGACTTAAGAGACGCCAATTGTTAAGTCCATTGCGTAGCGAAGTATGTTTTTGGAGAGCCCTATTTTCCAAGTCAAGGTTAGAATGACCCGATTTGTTCAATCTATATACTGCTTCGAAACAACCACCAATTGAGTTCGCTTTTTTTCCGGATCCTCGACTATTATGAACTCTTCGTTAGAGTTAATGTGTTCCAGGGTAAGTCCTGCGTTCAGCAGTGTTTGACAATTCTTGGGGATCCGCGGAACTCACAGACATGGGATGTCATTATAATCTTTCCTTCGGAAAACTTTATTTATTTGAGGGAACATTTTCGGTCCACTAGCTTTGATGGCTTGAATTCTGTTGTTCCAGTCTTCATTAATTACTGATCTATAGTTGTCACGGATCAGTTTTTGAAGATTTTTAATTAGTGACTTATTTGTTTTTATTTCCTGGCTATTTGGATCGCTGAACTGTCTGTAGAGCAGTTTTAACTTAGAGAGCAGAATACTCTTTTGCCTGTACAGTTCGTCGAATGTTGCGTTTCTGTATCGGTTTGTATGGCTCTCCATGCGAGACATGATAGGGATAGAACAATTCATTGTATTAGTAACAATGTTGTTCATCGTCGAAAGATAATGATCAATTTCGCCATTATGAAGGTTTCTCTCAGTTGGTGGATCTGTGCCATTGGAGCGTAATTCTTTTTTTATTATCCGAATCCAGCGCGACCAGTGTGTTTTTGCGAAATTAAAAGAATGTATCTGTTTGTACTGCTCAAGTAGTGAATATTCATTTGGGACATGTATTACAGCACCAAGTCCGTAATGATCGGTATCGTACTCGATTGTACGAAGACAATTTCGAGTAGTTATAATAATTGTATTCACTCGTCCAGCAACAGTAAATCCAAGAATTTCCTCTTGAATATGACGGAGTACTTGTAGCGTACAATTCTAGTTTATGTTCGATAGCGTTTGTTTGCCACCAGTCGAACAACACATTGCCTCTTGTGTTTGTGATAAGGTTACACCAAGCCTGTACTTGAAATTGAGATCCCCCGCCATAAAGAAATAATTATTTTCCGAGTCTAACTTGAGACTTCGAAAAAGGGTATCAAGTTCATTGATAAACTGTATACACTGTGGCGCTTCGGGAGCATAAGCAGAGATAACATATAGATGCTTTTGACTTTTCAAAGGAATATCTATAACGCAGGCTTCTAGTACCTGGAACTTGTATACATCTCTACTGTAGACGACTTTGTGTTGTAGACCATTTTTAACTAAGACAGCGACCCCGAGTGGAATTTGGACGATCTCGTCTAATTACTTTATAATTTAGATAGCCCAATTTGTGCCTTTGGTTTAGCTTAGTATCGCTAGCCAAAAGCACATCTGGGCGTTCAGCTTCCAGCAGATTGCTCAGATTATCCCTTCTTTCCATGCGGATTAGTGAATTAACATTCACAGCAATAATTTTTAATGTAAATCAGCCGCAGTGAACGTTATGATTAAAGTGTGGGTTCATCTGGAAACAGGATCGAATAGATAATGTCAGTTCGAGCCACTTGTTCCGCCAATTTATTTTTTTTTCAATCATATCGAATTTTTTATCATGCGCAGCAAACTGGCCTTCGACTTGTATGGACAGTAATATAGCTATTATATCAGTTTGTGCCTCTGGAACAGGCGTGTTAATGATATTGCGTGATTGTTCTAAGATTAGTGGCTTTTTTACGCCACCTGCCATTTGAGCGTATGACACACTTGGTGCCACGAAATTGTTGTAAGAGCGAGTTTTCATTCGTTTCTCTTCTTCAACTTGCTTCTTTCTGGCTTGCGACTTTGATTTTAGTTGTTGGTACTTAGGGCAACCCCTAAAGCTAGCAGGATGACCTGAGTTGTTACAGAGGACACAGGATATTTTATTTCTATCCGGGAACTGTTCTTTGCTCAATGGGCATTCTCCAATGATATGATTATTTAGGCATTTGATGCATCTGAAATGCATATTGCAATTCGCTGCCACATGGCGGAAGCGTTGACAGCGCATACACTGCAATACGCGGTCGCACTTCTTTATTCTCTCCCAACTTATTGTTTATTGATTAATGTATTTAATATATCTAAATCCATCAATTTTACTATTGGGGCTTAGCGACACAATGAAGAAAGGCAACTTACGGTTGCGATTTCTAGAATTTGCTGTAGAAAATGGCTTCACACCTGTAAATTTCAAAATATCGTTTTCGGAGCTTTTTAGTTCTTCGAGCACCTCTTCGGGAGTAAAGGGACGATCAACTCCTTTGAGGATAATGGAGACAGTTCTCTCCGATTTAAGGGTGTATGTGTAGTACTCGCTTTTCGATTTCCCCAATGCCGATTTCATTTTGCGATAGCCTTCTAAATTATCGCATGTTAAACTCATCTTAAAATTTGTTTTGTTTTAAAAGTTTTGCATGTCAACTCACCTAATTTTATGAGATCCTTTGTCTCCATGTAACTGATGTAGATAGGGTATAATTTCTCCTTTTTTTTGACTGGCACCTGTTGAGACGGTTCCTGCTGTTTAGTTTAGTTTAGTGAGTGCAGAACCCTCATTTATTTTGCTTAATGCAAGCTCAAATTAAACTTTAATTAATTAATATAAAAAGAACCTTACAGACTATCTTAAATCAAGAGTAAGAGGGAGAATAGAAAAGAAAAAAGAAAAACCATGAGGTGAAAATTACTGGACGATAGGGGGGGGTAGGAGGCTAGGGACGAGCAAGTGTATGTGGGGGAGGCAAATACGGCATTTGTGAGACAGTGACAGTGAGGGGCACGTCTACGTACCGGTATGGGACCGCGGTTGTAGAGCTGGGGGGAGAGGTTGAAATTGGGGTGGGGCGGGGTTAGGACGCGTTCTTCTGAGACGTCGTTTGAGGGCAGGAGTGGAGAGGTTGAAATCGAAGGAGGTGGGGAAAGAGTTGGCATGTTGTAGCATACGCGAGATGGGCTCGTTAGGGCCGTAAGAAGTGTGATAAGCGGGCACGTAAAACAGACATCTCCTAGCTCCTCAATAGTATACTGGTTAGTATACCCGCCTGTCACGCGGGAGACCGGGGTTCGATTCGCCGTCGGGGAGCCTCTGGCGCAAGACTAATCACCTTGCCCGGAAAAAACAAATCATTATGGAAAATTTAACAAGCTAAATAAGGCCAAGACTGGTTCCAGGTTGTAGTGCCGATGATGATGATGATGATGGTCCGCACATTACGGGGATTTGTATGAAATGATAAAGTGGAGAGCAAGCTTGGGCAATTAATTGAGCCTGACAGAAGACGATGGACAAAGATGATGTCAGCATGGATTCTGCGCTCCTCAAGTGTGTTAAGATTGATTAGAAGGAGCCGGCCTATGTATGGTGGTAGAATGAGTGGGTTTTCCCAGTTCAGTCCACGGAGGGCAAAGCGCAAGAAAGGACGTTGAATGCCCTCGATCGTACGAGTGTGAGACAGTTGATACGGGGACCAGACCTGACTAGCATATTCCAGTAGTGAGCGGGCAAAAGTTGTGTAGAGTGATCGGTTGACGTAGGGGTTCAGAAATTCCTTCGACCAACGTTTTACAAAGCCAAGGGCGGCGTTGGCCTTAAGGATTATGTCGTCGATATGTGCGGTAAATCTAAGTTCCTTGTCGCATAGGACACCCAGGTCGCGAATCGATTCAACCGACGTTATCGCTTGGTCTAGCAAGAGATAGGAACGTGGCTGGGTGGGGGGGCGTTTCCGAGAGAAGGTGATTGTGTGACATTTGGCGATATTCAGTTCTAGGCAGTTATTTTGGCACCAGATCGAAAAGCTGTCAAGATCCGATTGGAGAAGTGAGAAGTCAAGGGGAGAGCGGATTGTCTTGAAAATGTTGGTATCATCCGCGTAAAGCGAGATGAGGGAGTGGTTGATGCACGAGCCTATGTCGTTTATGGTTAGGATTAATAGTAGGGGGCCGAGATGACTGCCCTGGGGGACACCTGAGGTTGGAAAAAAAAGGATCGGAGAGGGTGGATCTAAATCGCACACGGCAGGTTGGAGAGTTGAGATAGGATGAGATCCACTGAATCAACAGGGGTTCAAAACCAAGAGAAGATAATTTAAAGAGAATGAGGTTATGGGAGATTTTTTCGAAGGCCATGCTAAAGTCAGTAGTGACTACATCGACCTCATCGCCGTTTTCTAGACCAAGGAGTGTGTGGGATGTGAATTCGACAAGGTTAGTAGTAGTGGACCTGCCGGAGAGGAAGCCGTGCTGGTTAGGAGAGATGATGGGAGTGCAGCGAAAACATAACGCTTCATATAGAAGGCCTTCGAACAATTTAGGAATGTGCGAAAGCTTAGCAATGGGACGATAATTGGATATATCGTTTTTTGGCCCCTTTTTATGTATGGGGGTTATGTAGGAGGATTTCCAAATGTCTGTTGATGTGGTTCCTGCTGTTGTTGTTGATGTGATTCCTGCTGTTGAGTTCCCTTATCTTGTCGTGTTTTCTTTGTCTTCGTGGGTTGCTGTTGTCTTTGTTCTTGCTGTTGTTGTTGTGTCATTTTCGTTTTCCGCTCTTTCTGGCTCAGATTGTTTTTTAGTTTAACTACTTCCTCCATTTATTTATCCAGTTGTTGTTTTTTAAGGCTAATCTCATGGATGAGTCTGTTGAGGACCTCGATCTGATTGCTGGCGTCTGCATTTGTTTCGCTGACAGCTAGTTCTTGGAATTTGTTTCCAGCCCCTGAGCACTGGACACCACGGACGTTGTCTTCGTCGTTGCTGTTGACACTTAACGTGTCTGTATACTTGTTTTTATTGGTTTTATGGCGTTTAGCCTTTAGATTTAGGTCTGTATTTTGCCTTCTCCGAAGCACCATTTGGGCATCCATTTGATTTACGTCAATATTATGGACCACGTGTTCTCACTTTTTTTATCGCGCGAGTGACAGATAGAAAATCACGTTCAAGAGATTATTTGTTATACTGTGCACATGCACAAACAGGAACACTTCATATGTCGCTATCGGCACTAATTGTTTTTTAATTATTTTGAGTGCAGAGAAGTCCCAAGCGAACCCGTACTCATTTAAGATCTGCAACGTGGTTTAATTTAAAAATAATTTAATAATAATTTTACATACACTTCACTTTTTAGGCCGTTCCGCTGAACGGTTCATCAACTATCATCTGTCGATTGTTGACACGTCTACACCGGGTGTTGGTCAATTTGGTACTGTTGACTATGTGCCTTTTGATATACTGGTTCGTTGTCTTTTAATATGAGTCTCATGCTCACTGTTGTTGTCTCCAACGTCTTGTTGGGACTGTAATTTTCTATGCACGTCATTATTTTTTCTCTCATATTCTCGTCTTCGATGTGAGAAAGATCAGTCTTAACACGATTCTCTTCTTCGAGCACGCTGATCTGCAAAATCTCCGGTAATTCTTCAGCATCGTCATCAGGATTAATGTAAATTGTGCCGCTCCTTGCGTGGAAGTTTCTTGGTCCCAAGAAGTCAATTCCGATCAATAATTTTTGCTGAGAAATAGTATCTGAGACAACACGCATGAGAGTCGGAAAACAATGCCCATCTATCGTGACATCCGTTTGGAATTTTCCTAGCCCCTGGTGAGTAAGTGAGCCTGTTCCTGTGAACTGTACTTCGGCCCGCTGAAGCGGTGGGGATCCAATTCTCTCGTACTCGGCTCTACGCATGAGAGTCAGATCGCTCCCGGTGTAGGTGGATGTGTCGATATTCTTGCATGAATCGTGAATCGTTACCATCTTCATATAGACTTCATATAGACTGCGTCATGAATCGTTACCATCTTCATATAAGCTATGTGTTACAATGCAAGCCTTTTTCCTCTGTCGGCGTTTTGTTGCGATGTGACCGTGTTCGTTGCAAGGGAAACATTTTGGGCCTAAATCTTTCGAGGGACATGTTGCGCTTACATCACCTGTTGCCCCGCAATTGAAGCAGGTTTTACGATATGTCCTTTCTTCGTTGGCAGAAGCTTTGATCCTCTCGCCTCTTGCATTGGGTTTCGCATGTGGCGCTTCATACTTTTTATAAATCGCGTTTGCTGACGTCCACCCAAGGTTGTCTTATCGAATGCGTCGATTGGGGATTCCTTCGTAGGAAAGCACTGATTGCAAAACAATTTATCAGGGATACCCTTGATAAGATAATCGATCGCATCTTTATTATTGATCGGGACACGCAATCTTGTCTTGTGCGTATTCTCGGAATGCCTCGCCTTTCTTCCATATTCGTGGTTCAAATTTCTTGCGTACGTCAATCCTGGTTTGGTTCGGGCGATACATCTGACCCAACTCATTCATGAGCTCCTAATAGGTCATTTCCAGATGTTCGGCTTTGGAATAAAACCACTCGAAGGCTTTCTTCCTGAGTTTCATACCGACAAACATGTTTGCCATGTCTCCTTCAAGAACTTGATCTACCTTACCCACACATGGAAATTATCAGGCGTACCGTCCAGCTCACTTACTAATTCAGCAATCATCTTAATGCTCATGTTTGGTTGTGGGGGGAATAAAGCGGCTGTTTTGCTCGTGCTCGCGATTCGTCTGCGGCTAAGTGCTCGTCCTGTCGCAGCATCGCAATTTCACGCTGAGCAAGTGCAAGTTCACGTTTCATTAGTTCCATTTCGTGCATATGACGTTCCCTTTCGTGGTGTGTTAACGCTGCACTGGATTGAGATTCTTTGCTGCCATCCTAGTCTTCGGTATTTCCTGTGCAATCGCGTATCCGGGTTCTCCTCCTCATTGGTGATTCTTATCCAATTCCCCGTTACATCATGTTCAACCAGTCGGGCGATTATCTCGGCTTTCGTATTGCCAATGGTTGCTCCGACGTCTTAGTCTTTTGTCGCAATTCGCTAACTGGGAAATCACTTGCTCCAGGCATGGTTAATTTATCCTTTCGAGGTTGGAAGGTATGTTGTCGTCTTTATGTGTCATTTTCACCTCTTCATCATCGTCTTTAGTCTTTCTTTGTCATCTTTATTCCTAAATCCTGGTTGAGTCCCCAAATGTTGTATACAAATATTCAGTTCATTCAACTTTTCATGACTGACGCATCTTTTATTCTTTAGCTCACCATATCGATAGTGCCCTGCTCTGATTGACTGTGAATTATAGGACTAAACAAAATGTATCTTGTCTCCATTGTCACGATGTGACTGTGAACTATAAGTTTATCTCAAATTCACCTCCATAATTTCCATTCCACAATATGAAGAAATATTTTATAAGACAATTTAAATGTTTCTTGTCACAAAACGTAAGCCTAGAGAGTTATCTAATCCCTACTTCCCCAAGTACCTATAAATGACAATCGTTCGATCAATCCTTGGATTCGTAATTCAAGTATGGTCACCACACCACGATTTGCCTAGCTGAAGGATCAAGTCTATCCAATATAGACTGATTAGTCCTGCGTGGGTCATCTAGGATGAATTATCATCATCATGGTCATCATCATCGGCACTACAAACGGGATCCGGTCTTGGCCTTATTTAACAAGTCTCTCCATCGGTATCCGGTCCTTAGCCAGGACTTGTTGAATTGTCCATAATAATTTGTTTTTTTGGGCCGGGTTATTAGCCTTGCGCCAGGATGAATTATCACCTCTTCTATTACCCTTGAAAACTCTGACCAATACACGCAATTGTGCCGATATACTATTTGTACATAAATTAATGACGGATGCTGCAATTGTGTGGGACTTTTTCAAACTGTTTCTATTAACGATATTCCTCACAACCTTGCAACTTCGCAACCGACTAACATCAAATTAATCATGATCACAATGAAACGGTGTCTCAAATTCTGAGTAATTGCAACGATTTAACGGGAATATTAATATGCGAAAACATTGCTAGAAATATACCTTTCATTATACAGAACCACTTCTAACCCTCACTATATATGGTAGTCTAAGAATTATTGTAAGGCGGGCATAAAAGTATATTAAGCTTAAATAATAAATAAATAAACAAAGAATTCCTTAAAATCATTTCTCCTAACACACACAACACCATTTCTTACCTTGCTCTATAGGATGAGAATTATTGTAAACTAGGCGTAAAATGAACATTATTGGAGTTGGTTAATGCTTAAGCTTAAATAAAAAAATAAACGATTGCGCCTTTTTTAATAATGGCGTCGGAATCTTATAGGACCATTTCTTAATCAAACAACACCCAAAGCTCCACTGTGTTTAATCTATAATATACCCTGTCTTACGAACGGATGAAATATAATATAATATCAATCCAGAGACGGAAAGGCGAATATTGATTAGTCCCTGTCTGTTTCCCTCCCCAAAAATTCATGCAAGACAAACCGAAAGGACTTACCCAACAATTTGTTATGTTTACGAATACTCAATTATTTAACCAGAAATACGTTCTTTAGAAACTAACGATAAGACCATGCAGCCGTAACGCACAAAATTATGATCAAACAAAGTCGTAAATTATCTTAACCAACAAAACGACTAAAATATCATGACAATATCCCATTAGGCGTCGGAAGAATTTCAAGACGTCCTCCTCTGCCCGTCGACAAATCCGCTCTACTTTAATATTAAACACAATTTCACGAGCTAATTACGTGGATTTCATACTCCACAGTCAACCAACGAGCGTCTGTTACTAATTATACTAAATTTAGCGAAGGATTTTGGAGAAAATACGAAAACAGAAATTCAGGACTAAAACTGCCATTTAGCAATCCACCTAACTCCAGTTGACGTTGTGGCCGGAATCAGCTCCTCAAGTGCCGTCCCAAAGCACTGTCGTTATTGCGATGACTGCCACTAGGCTCCAAGGAGGATGATAAAAAGGATTAAAACGGAGGAAGTTAAAGTCGCCAATACAGACTAATTTTGTTTTTATTTTTGTTTAATTTTCTCACATTACACTAAAAAACGACGTTTCGATCATTGAACTCTCCTTGAACTTATGTGCTGGCCATAATTAGTCTGTATTGGCGACTTTAACTTCCTCCGTTTTAAACTTATATAATAACAGACGATTTTAACTTTACAATATACGATAAAAAGGATTCTTACGATTCTCGAAGAAATTATTTGAAGAGCTTCGTCAAATACAAGACTGCAGTCTCGATTGCGTCCTTGCGTGTGTGAGAAAATTAAGGACAGTATTATTTCTGAGATGAATTTCACACAAAGCAAAGAAAGTACTGACACTGCTCCAGCGTGCCACACAAAAAGGAGACATACCGGTATCAATGTCCCAGGGTGGAAAGTAGAGTTGTAGGCATATGACGCATCACTACGTATCCTTACAATTGTGAAATTACACAAGATCTGTTCTATTTATTAGGCCTCACTGAATATTTATTTACATTCCGGGCCTTCAAATATTTAAATATCCTTGAAATTGGGATTGGGACTGAGACTCACTTACATTTGTCGGTGGATGTATCTTAATCAGGGATCACACCCATGGCCAGTAGTCCCGTTCGTTACAAATAAGACTAAATTTAGTGTTGACCAAAATTCTTCACATATGGGAATATCCTACCACCTGTCACACGTACGTGCCATAATGAACAAAGCACGAGTAGAAGAAGCACTCGGAATGGATTCTTCCGTGACACTCCACTTCACACTGGTCTCCTACAAATAGAGGGAATTTATTGGGAAAAGGAAGACGAACAATTAACAGCAAACAGGACTTGATGGGGTGTTGCATTCGCCTTTGTTCACCCTTGCTCTGTATGGCTCAGAATGGGCCACCAAGTGCCTACACTATCTACTATCAGAGGGTATTTCCGCTGGCACCGGGTGGAATTCGAAAATTTAATGTGACGAAAATTATGTGGATGTGTAACCGTGCATTATGTGTCCTAGTGTTCCGCACGTTAGTAGAGCAAAAGTATAAGAGCGGCGCAGCCTCCTGACAACCCCATCAACCCTTTGATTTCAATTTTACACCTTACTCTTGCATAATAGATAGCAAAGGCGGTGTTCATCGAAGGACTGGGCGTCTTCCGGAATGTATTCAATGTTGCAAAAGTGCGGAAGTGAGTTGCTACAATTGGGGAAGAAGATCGTAATCGGATTGTTTCCAACCCCACTCTAAAGGGGTAAACGATGTGTGCTTATATTCGTTTAATGTTGGTTAGAATGTTTTCAAAGGAATCGAGCTTAGTCTGGATGTAATAAAACAAGGAGTTTCTCGTTGCCAGATGTTCAATTTGCGTTTGATTGTTGAAATCCTTTACCGTCTTGCGATACAAATCACAAATCAAGATATCTATAATTTGTTATTAAGTGCTTACTGGTTGCTTAGGGATTTCAGAATCAGCCAACAAAATGTTTGAAAAAGATGTTATTCGGCTTTCGAATTCATTCACCTATCTTTTTATCTGAATTTTTTTGTTCTCCTTTGTTTATTCTGTTGTCTAGACGAACATTCACAATTGCTAACTGATGTTATCTGGTTTAATGAGCAGCTTTGGTGATTAAACCTTGTCAAGGTGGGCAAAGGGTGATTAATGTGAAGGTACAACTGAAATAAACTGTCAAACAGTCATAGTAATGTTGTTGAGTATTGCTTGGCATTTCGTCATGAAAAGACTTGGCTCAACACAGGGTCTATAAATTATTTAGCTGCATTATGAAAATTAAGGTTTTACGAACTATAAGTTCCGGGCGGTTAGAACAACTAACTTAACATAAAAATTTGAAGTTCAATATTCATTTTTGAACCAACTAGTTTACATCTAGTGCGTATTAAACAAAATATACCAGTGTTAAATAAATCGGTGACTGTGTTGAATCGATTCGGTGACGTGCTCATCAGCTTAGCTCATCGTTTGCAACCACTTAGCGTACTTCACATAAGGATCTTGGTTCAAAAACATTCTATGTACAGCTCGCACAAGAATAAAAGCCGGCCCAATTCCAGAATCGAACTTCTGAACCGTTACCATTTCAGTCTTTGGGCTCTTGCAAAACTTTAAAAAGACCCATTGTTTTCGACCAAAATGTTGTTCCGAGATGCGATGGGTTAATGGTTGCGTCAACAAATAAAATTACCATATTTGGGCAGACGAGTAAGCCGAGGAGGAGATTCAAGATCTGACAAAATAACGGTTTGGTGTGGTTTATCAGCTGGTAGAATCATCCGTCCATATTACTTAAAAAACGAGGCTGTGGCGAAATGACGTCTTCCCGAGCGGTGACTGCAGAAAGTGTTGCAAGGACATTCTATTCATATTGAGTCACACTATTCGGCGTCCCCACAATATTAACTGGAAATTGAAAACCGCATTTTGAGGCAACCATTTTCAAGCGACGGACCTACCTACTCGGATGCCATAAGAGCAACAAGTCCGGCTATGGTTGTGCATGCAACGGGGTGATAGAACGATAGCGCCGGTCACTCAAGGCTCCACTTATGCGTCATGATGACAGCCAATGGCTGGACGCCTTACCCATACTCGTCTCGAGGCGCGAATCACCATCACAGCAGATTTGGCATACGGAACCTGGCAAAAATACGTGAGCGTCTCACGTAGAGGGAAGGCGAAAGGATTATCGAAGAATTACCATTTAAGACGATTGAAGAGAGAACGCGTGGAAGAGCCAAACGTCGCTGCCTCGAGCTAGTTGTGATGGAGAGTTCTGTGGGAGTAATTATGTGCTGGCCAGCAACTGATCCACGTACCGTTGGCGTAGGTCATCTCAACGAATTCGAGACCTGAAAGGGATCAGTTGAGAACCCGATTTCACAACCCTACAGGTCACTCGGAAGGAAGGACCGTTGGCGTAGGTCGTGATCACCGATTTCGAAACCTGACAGGGTCAGTCGGCGACTAATTTCGCAACCCGACAGGGTCAATCGGGCAGAAAACACAGATCGAGAGTAGCGACTTAACTTCGAGAGTTTTTGAGGAGAGAGGCCAGCGTCGCATGGGAGTACTGAAGAAGAAAACACGGGGCCAATGACCGATTGGTAGACGCAAGCACTAGGGGCAAACAAATCGAGCAGAAGAACGAGACCTTATGCCTTCGTCAATAATCGTCTACTAATTTGTCTTACCTTAAATCACGCCGGTAGCGGAGTGAAAACATATCACGATGGCGCTCGAGCGATCCTCCGGTCATCTGTGTCCATTTAAAGTTCGTCGTTTGATCACTGGACCCGTTCGTAAATCGGAACCCCTGAAGTTGTGCCCACGCTAGTGAATCGGTTTAATTTCTAAGAAGTTGATAATCCATCACTCAAGAAATATCTGACCATCATTCTATGTGCTATTCTGTTAACCTCATCTTTCGTAAAAGTGAGCCCACCGCTCAACCATGATGAACCAGGTGGAAACGACGCCTTCGCTAACTTCTCGGTAGTTACCAGAGCTATATACACTACTTTAGGGTTTCGCCTAACAATACAATTACTAAATTTCCGTCCATCTGTAATAGCTTGGTTGGTATGATCATAGAAATCCAACGAGATGAGATTTTGCAATTTGACTAACGTAATCATCTTGGCTTCAGATATTTTCTCCAATAATTCTTTCCTCTCGGGACATATTTGCAGACCAGTACATGTGGGAGTTAGCACCACGGCAGGTTATCATCATTTTATAGAAACAAGATCACCTGGAGAAAGAAAATCTGGTTATGTACTTTTGAATATTCTCATTATTGAATATTCCAAATACTATCCTGGGCATCCGTCCAGCTTAAACGACATTTCACTTTCACATCCTGATGACTCACAAGATCTGAATTTAAACCTCTTAAATATTCAAAATATCTCTTGGATATGTGGTTTAATTCACTGCACTCCAGACTGGTATCACACAACACTACAATGCTATTAATCACTTTGAATTTTGTGAACTATTTCCAAAAATAACCGCTTCGAGATCACTCATGAATGATAATCACACATGAATTAGAGAATTCAAATTCTGGGAGATATTAACCCGAACGCAAACAACCGAGACTCTGTGCCGTGAGAGATTCTTAGAATCAAAAATTATACTGAACTCAACGATCGGATCGAGGCAGAGAACTAGTCCCAACGTCGAACACAACCGCATACACACACACGCAAAGATCCCCGATGACACCCTCACACGCCATGCAAATCATGGTAGCCCGAACGCAGAGAGCGTCGCACAACTCATGCAGACGACCTACTAACAGCCAGGGGAACAACCACGACAATTGCGATGAGGGTTGCTGGATCGTAATCCCTAAACATGAGAAAACATGAAACGTACGATGTACAAAACACAAACTTTATATCAGTTGAACATAACATATGGGTTTCTTATTGGGGAATTATTATTATTATTATTATTTATTGGCCTGTAGGAACCCGGAAGTTCATGACCTCATCGACTCGGCTCCGCCGTCGTTCCCCATCCTGTGCACTCTCCTTCCACGCTTGACCAGCCGATCCGATCTCTTCAACGTCAAACCTAACATTGTCCTCCCATCTCTGTCGCGGCCGTCCTGTCGGCCTCTTTCCCGTTGGTCTACCGTCAAAAATTCTACGCACGGTCCTATCGTTGCCCATTCTCGCTACGTGTCCTAATCTTCGCGACTTGATTACTCTCACTATTGTAGGTTGGCGGTATAGCTCTACCAATTCGTGCTTGTTGAGTTTCTTTCATTGTCCTGCCTCCTCGTGATATTTACCACCAAAGATACCCCTTAAAACTCTATCCTCGAACACACGGAATTTGTTTTCTTCCCGTTTTGTGAGAGCCCATCTTTTGCATCCGTATAGAACAATCGGGATGATTATGGTTCTGTAAACACGGAGCTTTATGTTACGTGATAGCAGTTTAGATTTCAGGAGTTTACTCACTGCGTGCCAACTAGCGTTACCGGAATGCAGTCTTTTGTTAATTTCCTTCGACATTTGGTTACTGGCCGTCAGTATTGTTCCCAGATATTTAAATTCTTTAACTTTTTCGAATGTCTTGCCTCTGACGTTTATGTGTGTTACCTGAGGTCCACCTGCTCCCGCCGTAATCATATATTTTGTTTTGTCTTCATTGATTTCTAGGCCCGCCTCTTCTGCCGCTTGCATGATGATTTCACTGTTTTTACTTACAGTTTCTAGATTATCGCCCAGAACGGCGATGTCACTTGTGCGACTCCGTTCAGGGATAATCCGACCATGTTGTCATCTTGTACATTTCTGATAACATACTCGAGAACATGGTTAAAAAGACATGGCGAGAAGCCGTCCCCCTTTTTTAGTCCGTCCCGGATTTCAAATGGTTCTGAGAGATGTTTTTTTATTCTAACTCACCCTTTGTTTTCATTCATGCAAATTTGAATGAGGGCGGCATATTTTTCGGGATTCCCAGCTCAACTACAGTATGGTAGAGTCTTTGTCTTGCGACTGAGTCGTAGGCTTTTTTGAAGTCAACGCACAGTTGGTGAACCGTCTCTCCGTATTCCCACTTCTTTTCCAGCAGTTGCCTTATTGTGAGCATTTGGTCGCTTGTTAGCCGGTTCCTACGGAATCCGCATTGGTAGTCTCCCAATATTTCTTCTGCGTACAGTGTGAGTCTCGCTAGTATGACATTTGTTAGTATTTTATATATGGTTGGGAGCAATGATATTCCTCTGTAGTTTTTGCAGTCCGATCTGTCGCGTTTTTTGAAAATGGGGTCGACTATTAAGGCTTTCCATTCTTTCGAAGTGACTTTATGGGGGTTCTCTACACCACATGGAGAACCAACCCACAATGCCAACCAACCTTGACCGCTACCAGTGCGTCACCTTACCTTATCCTGTAACCCAACTCCCCATACAAAATCCACAATAGCATACATCGTAAACCCTGCAACAAAACACATTCCAAACCTTCAAAAGAATATATTCTAATCATCCCCGCATTCATTTTCCCAAAATTGCTTCAGTCAATCCTTTACTGAATTCATATTCCCTCTTTGCGACCAAGCAATCCTAATTTCCCCAAAATCCATATGCCGTAACAAAACGCATATCCAAATCCACAACGGAACATTAATCATCGCCACCGAGTACACCAAGCCGCATACATTTCCCCGAAATGATTTCGGCTAACATCCTATCTAAACGATATTCCTTGCTTGCACGCAAGTAATTTCAATATCCCGGTATACGCAACCAACGAATCCAACACAGCTTGTACGGCGATAATTCTCTGGAACTGGATTCTTATGCGAGCATAGCAACTCTTCTCGAAATTCCTCGGAAGTGACAGTAAGCTTGTTTCTGCTATGAAATGTTTTCCATTTCATTAGTCAGTCGAGTCACAGCAACCACCGAGCGCACATCGCTCCCGCACCACCCCAAGTCACACCTCAATCACCGCGGCGTGCACACCAACGGTACCAAGGTCGAACGCGGCTGCCTAAGAAGCAAATGCGTGCCTAGTCCGGCTCCCCGAGTTTTAGTAGATATACTTATTCGGTTCACGCGCATCCGAAATTGTTTGCAACCGGCAACTGAATAGGCGGGCAATGACAGTTCACACCCACCCAGCTAGTCAGTGAAACCCAATCGTAAACTCGTGTAGCGTGCTCCTCTTTCCCCCGCCAAGGTGTTCAGTTAAATGCATGCGTGACATACGTCGAGTGAAAAGATTTTCCCTCGTTAACGTGCTCCCTTAAAACATAAAAGAAACAACAAGGAACATTTGAACCACATGTAAACAACACAAAGAAGAAAAAAAAAACATTAAAGGACAAATAAAAGGCATTAACATTTAGACTACGCCAGTGTGTTTTCTTTCGTGGCTTATCCTCTTGGTGACAATCCTTGTGTAAAAAATCGTTGGTGGGTGATAATGAACCCCGCACATACACCCCCACAACTTCTTTATCCCATGTTGTTTTAATCTATTGGTGGATCTGTGGCGTTTCTAACAGATACACACACAATATACAAGCAAATAGTTAAAAACATCGAAAGGAAATTCGAATAAGCAAAGCATCAGAGCCATATACCAAAGCGATAACATAACAATTCCACATCAGTTGAGTGTACTTCAGTTTAGAAATCGAATTCCTACAGGCGCCAGTGGCCTGATGTGTTGAGCATTGGTTCCATTTTTAGTGATTCAACTGTCATACCGGCAGTTCGAATCACACGTCCTTCACTATCTTCGTTAACGCTATAGATCTTTCGGGGTGGTTGCCTCTCCTCCATGCTTCATAAGCTCTGTCGGTATGCAGTCGACTCCGGGACCTGTTTTTCAGTCGATTTATTGCGTCTACGACTTCGTTGAAAGACGGCTCTGGGATGTGTGGCTCGGCTGTATGTACGTCTGGTGCGTTTATTTTTGGTTGATGGGTGCGCACATTGAACAGGTTTTCAAAGTACTGCTTCCAATTTGTCACGATATCGTTTGCTTCTGTGACCAGACAGCCGTTCGCATCTCGAATTATTTGGCTCTCCTTCGGTAGCGATTTCTAATTGAGTTTATGCCGGCATACATAGCTCTGATAGTATATTATCATTTTCTAGGATTTATATTATATATTTATATATTATATTTTCTAGGATTTTTTCGATCCGAGTCTGCTCCCATACGGGTATTTTGCATTTGAAAAGTCGCTTTCCGTATCTTTCTGCGTTGACTTCATCATATCTTTCTAAGGGGATCACTCTGAGACGTTTACGTTCTTCGATCTTCGCCTTACACCCGTCGTCAAACCAAGTTTGGTACTTAATTGTTTTCTTAAATCCTAATACCTTTTGGGCTATTTGTTTGATTGGGTGTCTGATCAATGCCCATTTAGTGTCAATATTATTGGTTTACTTTTCCTCCCATTCTCTAGGATGCTAAATCTATTCGTTACTTCGTCTTGATATTCAGGCCTTTTCCGTAGGTCTTTTAGTTTATCAGTGTCGAAATTTTCGCTGGTCTCCCGTGACTGTCCATGTGGGTTTGATGCGAGCCGACTCCTACTTTTCCTTATCACTAGAAGATGATCGGAGTCGCAATCTCCTCTTTTAGCACCGGCAATCGGTCATTAATAACTTTCACATATTTTATATGGGACGTAATCATCTTGCTTATGATGAAGCCGGTTCCAAAGTTATGTGTGTCGGTACCTCCACACGCCAGTGGAATCCCGTAGGGTTCGATTACTCGATGTGGGAGTCGGACTTCCTGAAACTCGACGATGTCCATTTTATATTGTTTCGCGTTTTCTTTAACCCTCTGTATCGCCCCTGGTTTATGTAACGTTCGAACATTCCACGTGCCGACTCGTATCTCCAGCTTTTTACTTTTTTAAAATGTAAAATGATTGTGTAACCATTCACATTATGCAGGCGGCATGCTTGAGAATAGCCGCGGTTTAAATGACACATCTTGGATATTTATCCGCTCTGTTCTGGAAATTCCACCTTTCGGCACAGCTACACACACACACCGACTAAAGCGCAAGTTATCAGACGCCGAAGACATGATCTGCGTTTACTACTGCATTCAAGACCTATCGGTCTTGTATGATTTCTTTCCCACAACCCCCCCATCCAATTAGTTAGAGAACATTTGAACTAATTCTGTCCACAGTATCCTTAGGTGCCCCCCCCCCCCCCCCCCGCCCCCCGCCATCTCACGCCAGCCCTTCTCTTTCAGATATCTCGAGACTAAGCCCAACATCCTCACGGGTGTGGGTGATTCTGGTTATCGCAAAACGACCAGAAGCCAGAGACAAGATGAACGTCACATTTGCCCCACCCACATTCTTCAAAGGGTTCTCGGTCGGTCTAAGCAACTGCTCAACATCTTGAAGTGGAGCAGCAAATTTGGCACTAAATTAAACTTATCTGCTTTGAGCAGCTAATTCTATCTGGAATAAAGTATGCCTTTCCCATATGGACGTGTATATCCTCGGCCCAAATGGAAAAACTTCGAGTTTTAGAAAGAAAACTTCTCAAAAGATGCATCAACCACTCTACACATTACCCCAATTCTCGCCTGTATAAAAGTGCCTCCATTGCCTGTATCGACGAGTACTTGCTGCCAAATCGTTGTAATAAAGGTTGAATGCTGGTTGGCTATTGTTGGTTGTTTTAAGGAGCGACTCGTTCCCTTTAGTCCTTTCTTTCACTTCACGCGTTTAATTTTTTTGGTTTATATGCACCAGACACCAACCCGTAACCACTAACACGTCTTTAGTCTCAAGTTCCAGACACCAAAACAAAATTGTCAAATGGTTTACTATATATTTGTCTTTTAATTTTATTTCATTTACAAACTTTACAAAAACATTTCTTTATTTGGCGCAGACAAAAACTTCTTACTTTACTTGTATTTAGTCAAATAATGTTATTCATTATTAATATTTTACAACCCCCGACTCTTGACCACACGATTCAATTTCAAAATTCCAACTGAGCTCGATTCGTCAATTCGTGTTCTTATGTAACAGGATACAATAACCCCCCCCCCCCCCCCCCCCCCACACCCCACCACCACTTTATCGTCCATCGATTCGTTGAATTTGAGTTGGGTATCGCTAACTCAACCACATTCAAGAAATCGTTATGTGTACGGTAAATGTAGCGGTAAATTGTTTGGTTAGGGTGAGATGTTAGGAATGTGTGTAATATGTTCGGGTCTCGTTGAGAGAATTTTGTAATTCCTATAGGGTACGAATGACGACACGTATGAGCTAATGGATGGAAAAGGTTGGGAAGTTTTTTATGTTAAATACAATGGACATTTTTTATAATGAATTATCATTTTTGGGATAGGATTATGTGTTGTAAGGGATGATGAGAATGAGATTTAAAAATGTGCTATTGAAATGTAGGAGAATGTTGTTTTAGGATATGGTCTGTATTTTATGGGATAAGGACACGAATTTTCGATATTGTAACAGGGTTTTCGAAAGGAAACTTTTCAAAAGATGCATCAACCGCTCTACACAATACCCAAATTCTCAACTGTATAAATGTGCCTCCATTACCCATATCGACGAAAAGTGGCTAGAATTAGCATACAAGTATTTCGAAACCATCCAGTACAGCGAGAATCTACTTGTACCGGAGTCTGGCATTCTTGATCCTCCTGCCATTCAATCTCTTTGAATCCGACCGCCACAATATCTTCTTCAGTACAAAACCGAAGAAAACACCCTTCCCAACAACATTCCTCTCTATAATATAGGATTCCTGGTCCCATACCATAGGGTCTACTACTGACACACCACACATATACACGCACAGTACAAGACGACACAAACACCAAAGCAGCCGCCAAATTATTATACCTCTCCCAGGAAAAGCGAACCTATAACACCGAGTCAGCGCCCTAAGATCCTTTTTTTTTTCTCGACCGGGTCCATCAACCAAGCTCCGAAAGGTACTCAAGGATTTCTCCCAACCATTTCACGAGGCCTATAGCTTAATAGTATGGTATTTCACTAAGCGGCTGGGATTAAGGACCCTGCCTGCCACTCAGTAATTGTGCCGAACTGCACAATAACAAGAGTCGTGAGTTGAACCTAGGTTTGTGCAGTCAAACGCAAGGCACAACTTCCTTACCAATTCAGCCATCTGCGTTTACTACCACACTCAAGACCTACCGATCTTGTCAAAAATAAAGTGAACGACATTTAACGTATCGGCGTCGTTCCCAATTCACATTGTACATCTCTAGTGTGAATAGGTTTTGCTATCGATGTTACATTTGTTCTCAGGTGCTTGTAAATTGCTAACACAGCAAAAATTTCATAGAAAATCGACACCAAATAATTTTGTCACAAACTTCTGTTTATTGTCGTGGAAAACGCCGAATACGAAATTCGACGGTAAATCACCCATCCATCGCAGGGGCAATAAGGTAAACAGGTGAAGCTTACATTCTACATATTGTTAAGTTAGTTCTAAGTTAGCATTCAAGCACTAAGGTACAAAGATGTATTTTTTTAATTAAAGACGTTTAACTTACATAATAAAAAGTACATACATAGGATGGCATTATTATCGATTATAGAAGTTTGATATATTATAACGTAAAGTCATTAATGATTATTATGATATCGCTTGTACATTTTTTGCTGAGATAAAATGCCACCAGGCATCAATAGAACCACATCACACGATTCGGATGACATTCCAAATGCTACATTGCCATGAACCATTTAGTACACCGTTCAATGCAATTTTATTTGTACTACACCTGGAAAAGAAAAATCACGAAAGGCAACCAATTTCAAACCATATTTATTTAAAATTTCCTTTCGTAATCCCTAGGGTGTACGGCTAACAAACGAATCCAACTCAAACATAAAAAAAAATTCCCCCAATCCCATCTTAATATCCCTACAAAATATTTATGCAATGATTACTCTTATAACTCTAAATGTGATCCCTTAAATAAGATATGTTCTTTATACCAAATTTGATATCAGGGATCAACAAATTATTCATCTTCACCTTTAATTTCAATCTAAACGTTATACACACTGCAAGCTCGATAAATCGAAGCCAACAAAAACAAAAGTAAAAACACAACTTCCAAGTGATGGTATGCCATTTACAAAGTGTTTCCGGAATCCTTCAATTTGTTCCTTTATTAATAAAGCAAACCCAACTCCTGCTTGAAAGTATAAACAGTATCTTCGTTTGCCAAAAACAAATTTGACAAGAAAACTTTTTTCCACAAACTTCCCGCACTCGTATGTGTATAATTTTATTTACTTTAACTTATATGTTACCATATGCTAAAAAAAAATTGAAGAAAATTTCCTCTCAATGAAATACAGATGCAAAATTAATGGAAAGCATTTGTGCTTGTACCAAATCTTAAACAAATGCTGTACAAACCTTGAACAAATTCGTAGTCGTAACTTGATGTCCTGCTTCGGGAGGAAAAATCCTCGTTCATCAAAAAGCAGCGGTTCAATTCCTTTCCACTTCCAGGCACCAAAATTATTGCTCATAACTTTTCTTTGGCATAAAGTTTTCCCGCAAACTTATTGTACTTTACAAATGTTGTTGATTCTACTCGGTGTGCCTGCCTGTTCGCCAAAGAGCCCACCGAAATGAAAGAAAATAAAATTGAGAAGAAAAAATGTTTCAAGGAATAAAAGTTGAAATTGAAAATTTTCCTTTTGACTTCATGTGCTATTTTTGTAACCTCCTTTCAGAATTTGTTCACCGGCAAAGGACAACTTCTCAGTCTGGTGAGGACCGCAACGTCACCGCAAACCGCCAATCACGACTATCGAACCGAATTTATTCTTTGTGAAACAAGCTTCTGTGACAAAGTACAATCACCAGTAGTGCTTAACAAGGAATCGATAATCCTGCAGGCATCAATTCACACTCAGAGGACTAAGAAAATAGAAACCGCATACTCCATATTGTGCATTGTGTTTGATTCCAATGGCGTCGGATGGATAATGGTCAAAGCAGACATCGCCAGTTCTAGTGGTGACCGCTGTCACTATTCCGCAATTAATTATTTTACTCACAGGACTAAGTTCTCGTAAAATTAATTGAACTTGTGCTATTCAAACACGAAAACCGTAGAAATACACTATCGTAAACGCACACAAGTCAAGTAGCACTTTCTGCAAGACGGTTACAAATAATGTCACGCGCAGACCCCTAGAACGTCCAAGCAAATCCGAAATTAGTCTCCGCTTCCGTTGAATGATGAATAATATGAGTGAGAAACCCCCACCGCCACAACCACCACCGCCCCCTTTATTAATGCAGCACACACTACAACTGCCACCGCCTGTCCATACTGTTGGCGATCAATATCAATATGATCCTGCGTACGTGACATTAGCCAAGTCGCCGAACAGTAACGGCATCACACTGGCCACAGCTGCCCCAACGGAAACAGCCACAACGACAATGACCATGACGATGACAACGTCACCCAAAAGTGATGATGTTTCCAATCTACTAAAGTACCAAAGCGGAATCGGTCTGAGTGGCGTAGCCACCAACCTGCCAGATGGCAATATCCTCATCCTGAACAAGAGTATAAATAATACAAATCAATCCCTAGTCCTGGGCGGAGGAGCTCCTGCTCCTGGAATGGGGCACGGGAGCATTGTTAGTGGGACAATCGGAGCTACCAGCATAAGCACGAATAAGACGCCCAGTGGCATCGGAAACAGCGCAAACGTAGCGGTTGGCGCAAACACCCGAAATACAAAAAGGAAATGTTGCTACTGCTTCCGACGGCCGTCGTCCAAGAAGCCAATGTCCTTCTGGACCGGAGTAATAACGAACTTGGGCATCTGTACATTACTCTTAGCATACACGCTCCTAGGTAAGTAAAACTCAGCTTATTACACCACATAACTTGGCATAAGTTTTTCTTTATTCGATTCCAAATCCCCGTGCAAAGAAATTTAAAATTCAGTTAAACAACGATCTCAAGTATGACAAAGCTCACAGAAAGTTTCCTATACCAAAGGATATCCCTGTAAGGGTGTTGAGAAGTATCTGTCGTTGCCTTCTGCAGTTGTTTGGATTGGATCTCCGGGCCTTCAGTCCCACCGTGTTGAAGTAGCTCCAGTGGTTGGTAAACACAGCATTAAACAAGAAGCACGCTGTCTCCTGCGGCACCGATAGGACGTCATTATAATTGAAAGGCAATGTTATTGACATGATTCCTGGTAACCAGGAGGAGGCAGTCAATGCAAGGGATATATTATACTACTCGTTGCAATAGCAACACTGTGACACCATGGGTAAATAGTTTTGTATCCCAGCTGTTTATGTGGAGAAGGTGTGATGACAACCTAAGACCATTCATCCTGTAACATGCAAGTCAGGGAAACTAAGGGACCATCGAATGTATATATCAGAGGGAACTTACATATCGGAATTTGTGACATACAGACGGAAATGAATTTACTCGGATTCCCAATCGATTTGTAGAGATATCTTTCAACTGACATTTATAGGTCACCACTAGGGTGCTGGAGGTTCATCATTAGGTCAGCAGGCATTAGTACTGTCCATTTGGATTATTGTAGGACATAAATAGACAACAAATATAGAGTAGGGTAACAATTTACAGACGTATGATTTTAAGGATAAAGATATTTTTAGGACAATTTTATTTGATTACTGGTTGCATTAAATTGAGTATTGATATTATCGACCCACAGGCAAGGATACATAGACTCAAGAACACAGGCATTAAAATACCTATTTCGAACTGACAAATCTTTTTCGAAAAGAGGAAGTTGTGTGTAAATCCATTGAAGAGATAATTTGGAAATCCGCTGTCAGAGCGTAGTCGCCGTTCCACACAAAAGGTCGGTTTCAGTTTAATATAGAGAATCATTCTTCAGTCGAAGTATATGCGCATCTACATCTGCATCGACACACTCTTCTCCAATCTTCTCCCTCTTCCCCCTCCCACTCTAGACATTGGACTGAAGTAATTTAAAGTAACACCAGTAATTTAAGGCCTCCAGTGATGTTGCAATGAAAACGACAACCTATACGGTTAAAGAAAATGTGATTATGTGAGCTGTGTGTCCAGATATGGCTGTGTAGATATACAACATGTGGGGGATCAGTAGCAATACGTTGAGACATCCGAGTCCCTGCTTTTGCCTGATTCGTGTAAAATCGACTTGTCTATCACGAAAAGATAATTTGTGGGGCCTTCTGATTAACTCTAATTAAGCTTGGTTCAGTTTATCGGACACTGTCTACACCTGGCTGGCATGATTTGGTGGCATCTGGTAGAACCCAAGTGGCGCCTGAGCAATGGCAATGATAATTTTTGTTCACCAGAAGAAGGATGTCCTAGGATCGCATGGGGAAGTATGGCCCACCTATTTGATGTTGTATCACTGACGACACGGTAATGGAGGTGGTTGCTGCGTTTACTGTTTATAAAAGGGGTGTTGAATGTTATTCATCACGTCGAGGTCACCTATTTCACTACAAATCTCTCTTGATGTACTTTCAATTTTCTTGCACTTATTCCAACACCTTAACCTCCGATTACACTGAACAACCACTTTATACAACATTACGCTACAAACCACACGAATAATCTTTATAGGTTGACCATACCCAACTGACCAATGCAAACGAAACAAATACAAAAACCGACGTCATCGAATTTTTGAGAAAGTTGACGTGGTCCAGTTATTGTCGTCCCTGACTTTCTCAGTTCGCTCATTATTATTCATAAACTGCCGAAATTTATGCATTTCTCCTGCACAGTGAGACAACTCTGAAATTTTATGATGGTGTAAAAATATTGTACAAGAATTTGAATTTTAAGAGCGACGCAATTTAGAGCCACAAATCCACTACCCATCACCCGCGAGTTTACCGTCTTTGAAACACCTTAAGTTGTATTTAAAAACTATTTGTTTGCTTGCTGAAACCATTGCAGTTCAACCTTTATTATTATTATTATTTATTGGCTTGTAGGAACCCGGATGTTCATGACATCACCGACTCGACTCCGCCATCGTTCCCTGTCCTGCGCACTCTCTTTCCACGCTTGACCATCTGATGCAATCTCCTTAAGGTCAAACTTAACATTGTCCTCCCATCTCCGTCGCGGCCAGCCTACCGGTCTTGTAGGGGTTTCTCTATCCTATAGGAAAAACAACCCACAATTCCAACCACAATACCTACCCATTTCCTTGATAAGTTATTTACCTGTAAAACATGTCAAAGGGACGCATAGCTAAACTCATTATTCTATGCAGATAATGCATAATTGAGTTTAGCTACAATCTCCGCCATACGGCAACACTATTGCGCCAACCATGGGATTTCCACCGGAAATTCCATTCGTATTGGTTAGCAACAAGCGGTTGCATCATTGTCCATAGGCTTGGGTATTTATCGAACATTCCACAGAGTTTCCCCGATGGTATTATATCCCCAGCCGACGCGGCGTCCTATTGACTTTTCCCAGATCACCCATTCGGTTGGGATCAATGATCTCTATTTGCTGGTGAATAACCTTAGCTAGGTTTTCCTCTCTCTCGTATTTCTGTCTTGCTATAGTGCGATGACCTAAGCGATTATCACTAGGTCGGTAGACCAGCCGTATACACGGCACTGACGCACACACACTAAGCCAGATCAACCATGGGTTATTGTGCTTTCCCTTTTGATTTCTCCATTCTGGTTACACCCGTCGACGTCGAACGAATACACAAGTACGTTTCGACCTAGGTGAGTGTGGTGAGTTGGGGAACACACAATAGAGCACGATTACCATTGGCGGATCATGGTGTAAAAAGCAGAAATCACGATTTCCACCCTAATTCACACCAGTCACTATCGAATAATCAAATTGGACGGTCGCGCCGCTGCTCGTTTTAAGTATAATAAAAGCAATTGTGTATTGAAATTATAGCGTGATAATAGAATTAAAATACAAAAAAAATAAAATTAACTTTTAGTAAAGACAGTGAGTTTCATTTGTTTACTCTTTGCTCGTGGGTTAAAGTGAATCCTGTGCCATACGCTGGCAACCATACTTTTCAACCCCCACAGTCTCCTTCCCGTTGGTCTACCGTCAAGAATTCTACGCATCGGGCTACATGCCCGACCCATCTTAATCTTCGCGACTTGATTACTCTCACTATTTTAGGTTTGTGGTATAGCTCTTCCAATTCGTGGTTGTGGAGTTTCCTCCATTGTCCTGCCTCATCGTGATATTTGCCTCCAAAGATACCACTTAAAACTTTAGTCTGAATACGCGGAATTTGTTTTCTTTCCGTTTTTTGAGAGCCCATGTTTCGCATCCATATAGAACAATCGGCATGATTATGGTTCTATAGACACGGAGCTTTATGTTACGTGAGCGCAGTTTGGATTTCAGCAGTTTACTGACTGTGTGCCAACTAGCGTTGCCGGAGTGTAGTCTTTTGTTACTTTCGTTCGACATTTCGTTACTGGCCGTCAGTATTGTTCCCAGATATTTAAATTCGTTAACTTTTTCGAATGTCGTGCCTCTGACGTTTATGTGCGTTCCCTGAGGTCCACCTGCTCCCGCCGTAATCATATATTTTGTTTTGTCCTCATTTATTTCTAGACCCACGTCTTCTGCCGCTTGCATGATGATTTCACTGTTTTTACTTACAGTTTCTAGATTATCGCCCAAAACGATGATGTCATCCGCATATGCGAGCACTTCTGCGACTCCGTTCAGGGATAATCCGGCCATGTTGTCATCTTGTACCTTTCTGATGATATACTCGAGCACACGGTTAAAAAGACACGGTGATAGACCATCTCCCTGTTTTAGTCCGTCCCGGATTTCAAATAGTTCTGAGAGGTGGTTTTCTATTCTAACTCACCCTTTGTTTTCATTCATGCAAATTTGAATGAGGGCGGCATATTTTTTCAGGATGCCCAGCTCAATTACAATATAGTAGAGTCTTTGCCTTACGCATGAATCGTAGGCTTTTTTGAAGTCAACGAACAGTTGGTGAACCGTCTCTCCGTATTCCCACTACATTTCCAGCAATTGCCTTATTGTGAGCATTTGGTTGCTTGTTGACCGGTTCCTACAGAATCCGCATTGGTAGTCTCCCAGTATTTCTTCTGCGTACGGTGTGATTCTCGCCAGAATGACATTTGTTAATATTTTGTATGTGGTTGGGAGCAATGATATTCCTCTGTAGTTTTCGCAGTCCGATCTGTTGCTTGTTTTGAAAATGGGAACGACTATTGAGGTTTTCCATTCTTCCGGAGTGACTTCCTTATCCCATATTGTTTGATTGAGCTGGTGGATCTTTCGAGCGCTTGCCTCTCCTCCATGCTTCACAAGCTCTGCCAGTATGCAGTCGACTCCGGGAGCTTTGTTGTTTTTCAATCGGTGACCAGACAGCCGTTTGCGTCTCGAATTATTTTGGTTCTCCCTCGGTAGCCATTTCTAATTGAATTTATGTCAGCATACATACCTCTGATGCTCTTCGCTCTAGAATTTTCTAGGATTTTTTCGATCCGAGTCTTCTCCCATTTGTGTTTTTTGCGTTTGAAGAGTCTCGTTGTCTCTCTCCGATTCGTCGCGTATCTTTCTGCGTTGACTTCATAATATCTTTCTAAGTGGATCACTCTGAGGCGTTTACGTTCTTCGATCTTCGCCCTGCACTCATCGTCAAACCAAGGTTTGGACTTAATTGTTTTCTTAAATCCTTATACCTTTTGGGCTGTTTGTTTGATTGTGTCTGTGATCGATGTCCATTTAGTGTCCACACTATTAGCTTCCTCTTCCTCACTGCTCCCATTCTCGAGAATGCTAAATCTATTCGTTAGTTCGTCTTGATATTCAGCCCTTTTGCGCAGGTCTTTTAGTTTATCAATGTCGAACTTTTTGCTCGTCTCCCGTGACTGCCCATGTGGGATTGCTTCGAGGCGACTCCTAATTTTGCCCATGACTAAAAGATGATCGGAGTCGCAATCTACTCCTCTATATGGTCCTACGTCAAGGATATTCGAGTGGTGTCTTTTGTCTTTGAGGAAGATCCCCCGCTTGGTAGAAACTTCGGCGTGGTGCGGGGGCTTAAACTACGATGAATCACTCAGGCTATGCTGACGGAAGCATACGCCTCCAGTAGGGTTACCCATGTCAGACAGGTTAGCGAGCAGTAACTCACAAAGATCTACCACCCCTAATCCAGGGTCTTACGCCTCACCGTGCCCATTGGATGGTTTGCAGCCAGGGGTATACCGGCTGTATTATTACGGCGCCTCTCTGACACCGGGTCGAATCAGAGCAGTAAGCAGACCTTACCTGATCAAAGAGGGGCTCTGATATGGCAGACTATTTGAAACCCCAGAGTGTTACCACGAAATAATTGATCAATACACAAAAAACAATATCACGAAAACCCCGGTAGGCGTAGGTGTGATGACTTGACACTACCATAACGGAACAAATCATCAAGAAAACACCGACTCGGCAAAAAGAAGAAAAAAAGGAAAGTTCTTCAACCTTGCTATAATATATTAAAAGAGCATCTTTAAATTGTCGTCCAAGAACTTCCCACAGAACCTTAACTCTTTGTGACAATTTTCAAGACGTGGTGTTCATAACTCGGACTATAACTCGACTACAGCTGAACGAAAACTTACCTTTTTTTATTTATTGACCTATTATGGGGAGACGGTTTTTTGACCCATCAGAACGTGAACCGCCCCCACGACATGCCGGCAAACCCTTCTTCTAACTTGAAACGCTTTCCCCTGAGTAGTAAAAAATTCTCTAAATGTAGAGCTCAAGTTTTTTACTAATATCTACACTTTATTTTCTTTTCAACTATCAATAATGGTCTTTTCAGTTACATCAAAAAAAAGTGCTCCTAGAAAGACCGACTCACCCGAGACAAAAATAAGTAATTCTTTCAATGCGTCTGTGGGGGTTCTCCATACCACGTGGAGAACCAACCGACAATTTCATACCTTATTTCGACCGCTTTCAGCGCGTCATTTCTACCCGTATTCCCCTTATAAGCTATTCAACCTGTAAATCATGTTAAACGGACGGCTAGCTAAACTCATTATCCTATGCAGATAATGCATAAGTGAGTTGAGCTATATTTTCGCCATACGGCAACCCCATTTCGCTACCCCATCGGATTTCCACCGGAAATCGCATCATGTCGGTTAGCAACGGCATAGGCTGATCAAACGACGCGGTTGCATAGTCATGCAACCGCTGGGCAAATTATCAAAGCATTTAATTTAGTTCCCATGATCAGATTTCCCTAGCCAAGTCGGTGTCCTATTCACTTTCTCCAGACACTCCATTCGCTGGGGATCAATGATCTCTTTTCACATGTGAATCATCATCATCATCGGCACTACAACCAGGAACCGGTCTTGGCCTTATTTAGCAAGTCCTGAGGCTTGTTAAATTTTCCATAATGATTTTGTTTTTTCCGGGCAAGGTCTTGCGCCAGAGGCTCCCCGACGGCGAATCGAACCCCGGTCTCCCGCGTGACAGGCGGGTATACTAACCACTATACTAACGAGAAACCCTCTAAATTATATGCTAGACATAAAATGCTTAAATTCTACCTTAATTATCTTATATTATGACTTAATGGTTCTGGACAGACGATCTAAGCTAAACGTTACATATATGACTATTGTGCAGAGAGCATTTCGGCGACAGAACTTTGTCTGTGGCTTTTGTTAGTTATGATTATTTGTATGACATAGAAAAGCTTTCGCATGTGAATAGCACCAGCTAAATTTTCCTCTCCTTCACAGTTCTGACTAGCTACAGCCCAGGCTGGTGCACACACTCGAGTGCGAAGTAAAAGGGAAGTGTTGTCAGACGAACGTAGTGTCCCGTTAGTCAATCGAGAAAGAGAAACGCGTTGCCCTTTTATAATAGACAGTTTTCAATTATATATTTACCACGGAATGATAAATGAAAACATAACCCAAGTATTAGAGATAAACATAGGTTAAAACAACTAAAAGAAATACTAAAACAATTAAACTATACACCAGCGCATTATCATTTATTGCCTTCACCTGAAGTTAAACACGGAACGACCCCAGTGAATTTTATTTTACCCTCTTTTGACGATTTGTGGATAATTTTGTGAACGAGTGTTTGGCGGAACAACTTGATGGGGATTCAACTGAAACAGTGCCCGTGTCTTGGCACACCAACTTGAACCCCGCATGTCTCTGTCTACTGGCTGTCTTGTGATACCTAGAATCGCCCACCTTCATGAGAATGTTAGGGTTGGTCTCAGGATATCTGAAAAGGGGAAGAGTTATTTACAGATAGTTTCTACTGCGTTAGTGTATGCAGTTTCTAACTACGAACATTGTGGGATAATAACAAGGAATTTGTTCACAGGCTGAACACACTTATCTAGCGGCTACGACATCCGTATGTAGGTTGGTACTATGGTCTCCGTTCTTCCACTCGTCAAATTTAAATAGATATGTGCCCTCTTTCGTTTTCCCGTTCACATCTCTCTTCGTTACTACACGTCGCTAATAGTCTCGCCACCGCAGCACAACCTTCTTCATCACGGAGTGACGATGTTGTGAGTGATACGCATACTCCTGTTGTGTTTCGTTTTAATTTTTATCTACTCAAGACATATAGCTTTAAGGTTCTGATTTTAACGTTGCGGTTGGAGAACGTATCAGTTCCTCTTCCTCTTGATTTTTCCAAGACGATGCTGTATAACAACTACTATAGACTTACTCATGCCCTATTTTATTATCTATGTGCTCCTTTTCGTTTCGTGATCTTCCTTTCGAGGTTTCGTAGACTCTTTCACTTCGGCTGTAGCTTCCGGTTGAAACTCACCTTCAGAGTTCTGCTCCGCATCATTTGTTAGATCACTATCAACCCCACCTTCGTCCATAAGCAATTGAAATTCTAGCTTCTTAACGCCCCTATTTTTTCTGTCTGTTCTTCAGGGCCATGTTCCTTCCCTTTTTGTTACCATTTTCGTGCTCTTCTCCGGGCTGCTCCGTTTTCTTTTTCTTCTGAGATTACAGAGTCATCAGCTCCGGGGACTTTATTTGATTTGAGCTGTCTTATGCCTTTTACTGTTTCCTCAATGCTTGGTGGCGGCAACATTTGGTCTTGATCTTGCATTGGTAGAGGCTCCAATTTTTCTGAGCTGACCATTTAGCAATTCGTTGAATTGCACTTCCCATCTCCCCGGGATGCCTTCAGTATCGGTGATCAGATTACCCTCTTTAACCTTGTAGTTAGTGCAGGTTGTGTACTGCGTCACACTGCGGATTATTTGGTAGAATTTCCGTACATGGTGACATCGCTCTCTACTTTTCTCTATTTCACAGAGCCGATTTTTTTTCTAGGCACTTTTCTTTTGTCTGTGAAGTGTTTTTTCACATGTTCTGAGGTCTTTGTATATCTCCTCGCGTACCCGCGGCCTATGAGTGCGCTGCATTGCCCGGTATGCAGCATTCTTACGTTCAGTATCTAGTATGCACTCATCATCTAACCAGTCGCTCCGATCTCCACGACTACTGCCTAAGATTGAGTTGTTAGTACTAATGGCAGTATGCTTAAGACGTGTCCATTTCTCTTCTACGCCCGACATTCTGGCCACAGGACTTACTCTCGCTCATCGGCACTACAACCGGGATCCTTCCATAGCCTTTCACCTATTGCATTAAAGCCGGTAATGACAGGCTTCTGCTTTCGACTGACTAGAAAACCTAATCCAACAATATGGTGTTTTGCATGACAGCTATAATAAATAACATACTCGTATTTTTGAATAACACCACTCCCCGCCCATGTTATTTCTTGTAATGCTGTTATGTCACCCTTATATTCGGTCAGGGCTGAGCAGCTCGAGCTCTGTGCAGTGAGCGGACGTTCCATGAGAAAATTCTCAAATGGCCATTTCCGTTTTGGTGGTCGTCCTCGTGTATCCGACCGATGTTTGTAATAATTTATTTTTCCAGGCAATGTAATTAGCCTTGCGCCAACTTTTCTCTTGACTTTGCTCTGTGTGCCCACACACACGCACTTTATAATGTATTATGTAAAATAAAACCAAGATGGAACTTGTGAAACTTGTAACCATGACAATGTTACTTTAAAAGTACTAAAACTTATCGTGAGCACTATCCACCAAAACGTAAGCTTCACAGCTTTATAAATATATTGGATTTCACTGCCACATCATCGTCAGCAAAACCAAATTAGCTTAAACAGGTGGAAATCAAATTTTATTTTATTAGCCTTGCTTCCTTCAAGTGTACGACCATGAAAACGTTGACCCATACGGCCGAACAATTCAAATAAACTCCCAAGCAAAGAACATCTGCGACTCCAGTGAGTTGTTAGATGAATTCGAATGTCCTTTTTAAATTACCAAAACTAAATATTCCGTTAAACTCTCGGCTGTAATTCATACCACGGTCCTTTTTTGATTGGAAAAAAGTACAATCCTCGAAATTCTCAGCTAGTACCCAACAAAATTACGAAGACCCTCCAATATCCCACGGGAGCCATTCATCCAACGTGTATTCGAATTCGCTATTTATCATATTGATAAATGTTAGGTATGAGTTATAATTCCGGTTAAGATGGGATTCAATTGTTCATCGGAAACACTCGTAATCTTTCGGTCTCATTCCGGGAAGCCTGTCTGCATCCAGCTCACAGCCTACAAAGATTTGTTACGGTTGGGAATCAGATTGTTCGAAATAAATTCATCCGATTGTGTTTATGGAGTTAAGATTAGGAGCTAGTGTTTAGAACTCGACGAAATGTATTGTACTTCACTCAAAGGCTAAACAGCAGTATTCTGAAATGAGATGGAAATGATGGATGAATTGTGAAAGAAATTAATGGAACGGATCAATCTTATTTTCTAAACCCATCGAATAATCCCTGTAGTCTGCGCCCAAGATAAATGAGATTCATTTCAAGGCGTAATCTACGTAAAGGACAAATGATGTTCATCTTTTCCGATTAATTGTAAACGGTATAGTTGTTATCCATTTTAGTGTATTCTGGAAATCTGCGATCAGGGCCACTGAATAGTCTTTAGTTGCACAGAAATTTTCTTCGCCAATTAAATGAATCATAAGCCATTGCCAACTTTTCGCTGTTCACCAAAGTTGTTTGGGAAAAATAAAACTCTTTCGTACAAAAACTTCGTTAATTACTTTTGACAACCTTCCCCAAGGGAAGAGATTATTTCATCGAATCTGAAAAAAAATGATATGATGTTTCGGATTTACGTACGCCAAGTAGTTAGATATTATCTCCAGCGGTTTTTGAATACATCCGACCTTCGTAATATTTGAAGCATACCTAATATCCAGAGGGTGTGGGGTTTGTAAATACCAGTCCTTCTTCATTAAGAAGTTTTAGAGACACTGTCACTTCAACGGAAACTAATGAGAAAGCGGTTGCGTGTGGGATGAGGCAGATTCCCATTGAACCACTTCGAGTGGATTGAAGTCAGCGGTGTTATTGATAATAATTAACCAATGTCGATTTTATTGCCCTCTGACATACTTATTGATTTATGTCCACACAACTCATGGTCGCGTTAGTATCCAAGCCTTAATGCTATTTAGATAATTAACTGAGCTAACAGCCACTAATCTGGATGCAATTAATTATTGCGGCTGTGTGGTGCCTTTTTCCAATGGAACCAGAGTTATTTAATATTTTCATTTCTCTGCAGCGTCAGCGTATTATTATTAGAAATTAAAACGTTAAATGAATCAATTATTTCAATCGAGGACATTGAATCGTTTATCCATACCGTTGCTGGAATTTCTTCAAAATGATTTATGGGTAATAGTTAGTAACATATGTGACTATAATGATGGCTTTATAACCCACTTCCAGACATAAACTACCTATGGCTTTCGAAGAACTTTGCACACATTTTTCCGATTTTAGATTTAGCGGACGTTAACTTATCACGACTTATTGGCCGCGTGTACTTTAAACACGGTCGGTTACCTTGATTGTGGATAGTTTCAGGTCCTTGTGCCCTCCCCGGGAACGGATGTGTTGCGTCTTAAAGGGTTGCCAGCGATTTGTGTACCTATCCTGCTACGACGCTATCGGTATCCGCCCAGGGACCAGCAATTTTCCAGCTTAAGGCTGCTAATTAGTGTCCCCAGTTACCCGTGTAGTGTACCCATTACAACAGGGACACATTTCCCCATATTGGACATTTCCCGGATAATTGGATCATAATTCAATTTCCACAATCTTAAAACAAAATACCGGACGGCACACGCCTAAGCAAAGACAAAAAGTGTGACATAACAATACTCATTTCGCGCGCGTTCCGATGGATGTGTGTCATGTATGGTATACGCTATCGCAGTGCATGATACTCACCTATTAACGTGTCATCTGAGAACTGACTCGTTGCGGATTTGCTTTGCAATGTGCATTAGATTTTAAAGTTAGGATCGTAGCTTTTAGGTCATGACTGGGAACCCGAAATATGATAGCATGTGACCTACTTAGTATTGTTACACCTCGCTTTGCACCCCCTCTCAAACATTATAATATTTGATTAATTTGATTCCATCATACTTGCATCCAATACTCATATGATCAATCCTCAAAATATTCTGCATACAATGCAATACTCAATACAATGCATACAATTAAAATTCGCATTCATTCAGAAGCAAAGCCTTCTCCACGAGCAATTAATTCATATCGCATACGTTGCGGTAATTACCCATTCATGCCCACCTTCCAAGGCCAAAACAATTATCATGTATTAAACACTTGACCCACTCCCCAAGGCCACTGCATTCTGCTTCGTATTTCAAAAATCAAGCAAGCACCTATCCGCGGACCTACACGTTTTCATTTTACAAATACATGTTTTACAAGTGTGATACATGGTCACAAGCGGTGTTGTCAAAGGCCACCGACTACGAAATAATCGAGCCTCGGTAAAGTGCTGAGTTCGGCGAAGTAGCGAACACAGCAGTGAGGCGCAATTAATCGTATGATACGATTGGCACACACGGGCAATGTCCTATAATTGCTTCTCCGCATGAAAGCAATTAAGTAATTGCTCAATTCTTTGTCGCTGCATTTTTAGCAGAGCAATTAAATGATTATTGAGTATTGCGAATGGCTTATGACAGGCGAATAACCTCCGAATAGGTTACACGTTCTAGGTGAGGAAAATGCATCATCTGCATTAACTCACCAATAATTTGCAGTGTAATAAACAAGAAGACTGCGGCCCTTGCATTTAGACAGCGGGTCTTCTTGTTTTTAAAGAAACAAAATAAAAAAATTGTAAAAACGAATCAAATAAAGTGATAACTTAAAAAGTAAAAAGTCCAGTTTCAACTCCGAATCTCAACGAAGTCAGCCAGTTAACCAGAAGACCCACTGTATTACATTGTAAGTAACTCCAAAATTTCATAATAACGAAATACTAAATGTTAATACCTGGGGTTACGCTCAGGTGTTACATTTTGGCGTCCAACGTGGGGGCTAATAAAATATAAATAATTTAACCAAACAAATCTTCCGATAACCAAAATATTAAGTGTTAATACCGGAGTCTCACAACTCCGGTGTTACAGTATCGATATGCATAAATAGTATTTAAGGACAGAATTTTTGAAGAATAAATCAGATTCAAGCAGACTATAAACTGTGTTGTATATCACTTTTGGCAGATATTTATGGTATTCGTGCCCTACCCATTGATTACGCTCTCATTAACTTTTGGCAGATACCTATGGCATTCGTTCCTTCCCTAATAATCGAGCAGTGATATCTATTCTAACAGATTCTACCCCAGTTAGCACCAATGGACCTGTTGCACCCCAGCTTTGGAAATTGCATTTACTTTACATCAATCCGCCGATACCTTTACGTGGTGATTCTGCGTTAACCTCTCCGGAGAAGAGGTCTCTCTCTCTCTTTCTCTACCTTTCTCTTAGAACTCTCCACTCTCTATCCCCTGCGATCTGCACAATTAGTTAACCCAAGAGATTCATGCGCACTTTAATTTTTCTCCCGCATGGCGATCCTACCGTAATAAACCAACTGCTTTCTTACTTTACACTCGAAAACCAAAAACATGCTCACGAACTCCTCGCCTGAGGGGGAGTGTTATGCTTGTTGCGCTGAAGGATGATAATAAAATTCATCCAAATTTGCACATTTCATGCTCTGGAGAAATTTATACCAAATGTTGGTCGGCTTTAAATATCTAGCAGCATACTCTGTGCTGTGATCGGAAAAAGTGTCGAAGTATCTCCAAATACCACTTAAATTGACATGGCGATATCCTGCTTTCTCCTTGTGATACTAAATACATGTACTACATATGAAATAAGTATCGCATTTCTTCCCAAGGGCAATAGCTTCATAGAATGAAAGTCCTTCTGGCGACAATTACGGTAACAAAAGACTTAAAGCACTTATTGTGTCGTAAACTGTGGAGTGGAGGCCAATATTCATTCGCGTCTGAAGGTATTTAGTTTTCAGCATATTCCTTTCGAAAGACAGCAATGAAACGACACTCACATTTACGTCCTTAAATACCCCACCTCTTATCGTACACGTGGTATGTCCTTATTTCCCAGTCATAATCCTACAACAAAAGCCTCGCTTTCCTATTTAGAGACACCTCACCAAGCACCTCTTTAGATAATCTGTAACACAATGCATCTGGTTTTAAAGAGGCGCTCGTATCAAGGACAACAGAATGAAACCACTTAATAAACCCTTCCGAAAACCAGTTGCATTTTGTTGAGTTCCCCAGCGTCAGTGCTCAGTCTTTAGACTTACCGTCAACACTCAAGCCCTTTATGCTCTCTGTCAACTCATGCTGGATGCTAGGTATTGTTTCTTTTTCAGGATCCGGAAACCAAAAGCCACAAAATACAAGCACTCCGTCTTCTCTTATCGTTTTCCATTTCGTCATCCTTTTTGACTCTCATCCCTTCGTGGTCTACTTTTAGCAAAAGGAATAATAGTGTCGCACCCCATTGTGGGCTGAGGAGGTCTACGTCAAGATTTAATGAAAGCAATTTCTTTACAGTATTTCAGCGCCTCACACACCGTCCCATGTTTTCTTCCTGGTGAACCTCGACAGTATACATGTACATGGCGTTTCTCTTTGCAGGTTCATTCATATTCCTGACCATCGAGAACGAAGACTATTCACTACTTCATCACCAGCAAAGGACACTGGCATCCACAAAGCGACAAGGTGCTAGCAAAAGCCAGCCACCACAGAGGCGTGTAGATAATTCAAGTGTGACTGCAGGCAGTGGTAGCACTGATAGTGGCAGCAGTTTGCTTTTGAATGGCATTAGTGATCCACAATCAGCTATAGAGGCGGATACATATGATGTGCGGCAGCGGACCATTGAGAATATCTGGGACATTACCGTCTCTTTGAATATCCTGTACAAGGAAAACTGGACGAAGTATGATAACTATCGGAGATATCCAATAAATAACCAAATTGTGCTCTTTGAAAGTGTTTTACAAACGTTTCTTTTGTTAATTGCAGATTAGCAGCCCTGGAGATAGCAAAATTTCAAGACCAATTAATAAAGAGACTGAGCGAGGACGTGGCCTTAACGACTCTGGATGGCAGCAGTCCAGCAACAGAGGCGGTTTTACTGCTATCACATGCGGCTGACGCTCAAAAGTACGAGTGGAATTTTGCGAAAGCCTTCCTGTATTCACTGACAGTATTGACTACAATCGGTATGTTCTTTATTCCTTACTCTGTGCGTGCTATGTTCGAAGTGAGTGTGTCAGGAAAGGATTCAACCAGTTTAACCTCAATACCAATGTAGTCAGCCGTTTCTACATCCGTCATTTATTCATTGACATACAATTTGCTTTAAAAAATTGTTTCTGACACAAAACTATATTGATGTTGACTGTTGACGTTATTGAGTCTACAATCCGATAACTTATTCGGTTACAAGTAAAAGACATATTGTACTTTGTCTTGCAAATAGGCGCTAATTGTCAACGTCGTGATGCGTTTACTCCTGCTTCTCCAAGGCCACATTTTTATATGTCGGTTACAGGTCGGTCAGGTGTATCCTCAGTATACAAAAAGGGCAACCACCTCCCTTCGGTGAAATAGGTTTATGCGATAATTAAATGACAAAAAGGCATTACACACGGATCACGGTGTTTGGCCACAATCACATATCGCATATCTAGATGCTGGAAACCATCAAGATTATCCCAACGAACGTTATTTACACACATGGGTTATGGATTGAAGGTCCTTTTTGGGGCCATTTTGAACACCTTTTTTCTACTTCTTTTTGAGGCCACAGAAACATCAGTTGGCAGTTCTGAAGAATGTATAAACTCTATCAGAGAGAATGTATATACTCTCTACATCTCTATCATGACGTTTAGTCCCTTCATGTTTCCCTTTTAATTTAAATGCGCATTTATTCACAATTATGTTTTATTTTAACTTAAATTTTATAATTGAGGTTCTTATATGAGGCTATCCTATTTTACAATTGAGGTTCTTATATAAGGCTAAGGTAAAAGAAGTCCATTATTTTTACGTTGATGACTATCTGACATGGTTCGAATTGCCCCATTTGGGCCAAATTTGCACGGTTTCGTTATACAATTTGTTGCCAATTTAAAAGTAACTTTATAATTACTCTCTTATTGAATTATATGCTGTCAAAAAACTACGAGGAATATCGCCTCCTTTAAAAAGTCCACTTAAAGTGATTGCCAAAATTCTTTTTGTCGCTAAGTGGGCACAATTCTCCTTTATCCACACGTGAAGTTTAACGCAATCTGTCATTTAGTTTGATTATAACGCTGGATTTGGTCAGTTCATCTCAATTGTGTTTTGCGACGTTTCCTGAATTTTCTTCAAAAACTCAAACACGTTATGATCGCTAAAGAGATGCTAGAACGAGTCAATTCCGACCCCACATTCATAAAACTCATTATAACTGGTGGTGAGAGATGGGTTTACGAATTTTACATGACAACCAGTGAACAAGTTTTGGAATAAAACAATCCAACTAAACTGAAACCGAAAAAACTACCTCAAAGTCGATTAAAAGTCAAAGTATTATAATATTGAATACGTCTGACCACACTCCAGTATTACTAAAACTGAATGCAGCTGTTCCCAGAAAGAACAGAAAACTAAATCTTACAAACAAATATACAGATTGGGAAAAATTCCGAAAAGAGCTCAACTCAATCTCTATTGTAAAATATTGATCTATCAATCTATCATCAAGCCGATCTGGATATATGGAATCCAATTATGGGGCTGTACAAAGCAATCCAACAGAGATATAATTCAACGAAGCCAGAATAAATTCCTTCGCATTATTACGAAGGCCTACCGTTTTGTGACAAATCAGGAAATTCATGAGATGAAATGGATTAATGAAGTTATCCAAGAATATGCTGTCAAACACGAAAGACGCCTACATAATCTATGCAATTAGCATAGCAATTTCATATCACTAAATATTATTACTACTACTTTTCATTGGGGTATAGGAACCCGTGTAGTGTGATAACATAGCCACAAAATGACCATAAAATATAATATCAAGTAAATCAATTTGACCTTGTCACAGTTAACAAGTGTCATGTAACCAGCATTCGTTGCCGACAATAATTTAAGGTCGATTCTTTTCATTGAGCAAAAGAAACGAATCGCTATGGTTACGATTTGCAAAAGTCAAATAACAATCGTATGCGAGCTTACTGCAGGTGAATGATTCACATATTAATTGGGTCAAACCATGTCATTATTATTGCACTATACACCAAGCTGGATTGAGTGAATTATGAATGAATTGTAATACGAGGGTTGCCTCTTATGTTTCGGGATTTAGCAACCCTAGTGTTGCAATCCGGCAATTGACAGCTCTGTCGTAAAGTTGGACATTTTTGAGGTTATACGCACTCAGAACGTTTTGACATACGAGCGCTATTTGTGTTGTTTACAGTAACTTAAAAGATTCATCTCGGCCCAAAAATGGAATTAAATCGTCAACATTTTGGATGATTTGCAACAGTGCATGGATGAACTTAATTCAATTTTTGGCGATGAAGGTCCATCAAGGACCAATGTTTATCGATGGTATGGTAAATTCAATCGTGGTCGTAGTTCACTCCAAGATGAATTTCGTGAAGGTCGTCCAAAATCAGTTGTTGTTCCGAAAACCATTGATGCTGTGCGCGAACTGATATTGGAAGATCGTCATGTGACCTATCGTGAGATTGAGACAACCTTAGGCGTTAGTGGGACCAGCATACATTCAATATTGCATAAACATTTGACCGTCAAAAAAATTTGTTCGCGTTGGATCCCACACAATTTGTCAATCGCCCAAAAAAAGGCTCGTGTCAATTGGTCGCAAGAAATACTCAAAAAATACGGTCGCGGTGCTTCGAAACACGTCTATGACATCTTGACAGGTGAAGAATCGTGGATTTACGCGTATGAGCCCGAAAGTAAACAGCAGTCGACTTTCTGGGTGTTTCAAGATGAGCCAAATCCAACAAAAGTTTTTCGCGCACGAATCACTTCCAAGCAAATGGTCGCCTGTTTTTTTCGGAAAAACTGGACATGTCGCAACCGTACCACTAGAACAACGCAGAACAGTCAATTCTGAGTGGTACAAAACCATTTGTTTGCCAGTTGTCTTCCAAGAAATCAGGAAAACCAACCGCCGAAGACGGATCACTCTTCACCACGACAATGCGAGCTCTCACACATCGGCTGCGACAACTGCATTTTTGAGCACCCAAAACATCGATTTGATGGGTCATCCGCCGTATAGTCCTGACTTGGCACCGAATGACTTTGTAGCGATTCTAACAGATACACACAATTCACAAGCAAGCAAAAATAGTGAAGAACACCGAACTTTAAAAATCGAATAAGAAAAATACATCAGAACCGTATACCAAGTGATAAATAAAAATAATTCACACCAGTGGAATATACTCGAGTTTGGAAATCAAATTCAATACACGGTCAGTAGTCTGATGCTTCACTGCTTCGCTTTTCAATCGTTTCATCGTGTGTTCAATTCACCTTCTTCACTATCCTTGCTTAACGCTATAATTGGTGACTACGACGTGATCTTGTACACACAGCATACACTTCCCATAGTAAAGCAGAACTTCACACACGGTCACGACTTCCGCATAGAGCACAGCCTCCGACGTTTTCTCGTTTCTCTCTCGTTCGCCCGTCGTCCGCATACGAATCTGATCGTAACGAAGTTACTGCGGCGGGAGTGTGTAGCGATTCTAACAGATACACACAATTCACAAGCAAGCAAAAATAGTGAAGAACACCGAACTTTAAAAATCGAATAAGAAAAATACATCAGAACCGTATACCAAGTGATAAATAAAAATAATTCACACCAGTGGAATATACTCGAGTTTGGAAATCAAATTCAATACACGGTCAGTAGTCTGATGCTTCACTGCTTCGCTTTTCAATCGTTTCATCGTGTGTTCAATTCACCTTCTTCACTATCCTTGCTTAACGCTATAACTTCTTTTTATTCCCGTACGTAAAAAACAAACTGAGAGGTCAACGTTTTTCGACACCTGAAGAAGCGGTTGCTGCATTCAGAATGCATGCGTTGGAGATACCTCAATCAGAGTGGCAAAAGTGCTTCGACAATTGGTTCAAACGCATGAAAAAGTGTATAGATCTTCATGGGGAATATTTTGAAAAACAATAAAGTGATTTTCGATGATCAATATTTGTTTTTGTTCTCTAATCCCGAAATATAAAAGGCAACCCTCGTAGCTGATGAAGCGTTATTTGTATGAGTAGGTTAAGAAATTTATGGATAATTGAGTGATTGATTGGGAGTATAAATACCCCTTTCAATAATAAAATCAATCAAATACGTAATCTAGAGTTGGATTCAACAACTGCGGCGCTCTACGCCATACTCTTTAAGCGAGCTGCGCTACATACAGCAAACAGTAGGGAAGTTAGGTAATAGTCAATCTTAGGATAAATTGTGTTACTAAATGAAGTACGAAAGAATTAGCAACCCCCCTCATCTTTGAATTACCCCAGATGGACGAGCAACCAACATACCCATACCTTATCCACATGGGCAATATACCTTCTTCCCAGAAACCTTAGACGATTCCCTAGCAGAACAAAATAAATCATGTCTAAAATGATAAACAAAAAAAAAAAAAAAAAAAAAAAAGGAAGAAACAAATCAGTAATGATTATATAGTATTATATATCCTGCCTGATGAAATTAACCCTTATGTCAATGACCAACTTTACCGACAGTAATCATTTCGTCGCAATTTCACGATTGCTCGGTCTAGTAGACGAATTTCGGTCCCATGTCTTAGATCATCTTCATTCAAACGTTTCTGAATGATAATTACGAAATTTCAATGAAAAAAAAAAATTTTTTTTTTTCATTTTAAAAAATCGAAATGGGTACCCGGGTACCCGGTCATTGACATAAGGGTTAAATTAATAAACATGTAAATAACTATACACGTCGCTTAACAATTATGTAAATTAAATTTTACAAACATTTTATACGAAATTGCAATGGGATATATTGTTTAAATAAAACATTGTCTTTGCTTGTATTTTTCTCTATATTCGTTGTTTTGGCACGGTGCGTTTACCGTGTAATTTATAAATTTGTAAAAAACGAAAAACGAAAGCCGATTCAAATAATAACGACGCATAAAATATTTGTTAACTAACAGATTCACTTTAGTACATGTAAATTGTACATACAACACGAATTGATCAATTAATATTATTAGCCAAACGACACGAAATTAAATTGGGCAAATTGCAACAAACAAAAACACAATATGGCTGCAAAGCTAATTCGAATAGAAGCTACGAAAGAAGCGACTGCTACGCTTTGGTACGACGAAAAAAGTGAACGAGTTGTGAAAGGATCTTCACCATTGAAATCCTTAATGGCTGCCATCTTAACGAAAGTCCTTTGATGAACGGAAGTAGGCGGGACTATGCCTTGCAGAACGATAACTGAACGAAACTGGACGAATGATGTGACGTACTTTTGACAGTTAAGGTGTCAATACAATTTTGACGGTATTGTCTTTCGAATTTTGTTGGCAGTCAATGTTGGCTACGCTAATTTGTGAAGCGAAATGCGACATTCGTTATAAATATATTATTGTAATCATAATTTCTTTTTAGTTAATAGTTAAGGAAATACTTATTCTTAAATGTATGTATATCAATAAAAACCTCATAAAGTTTAAGAAAAACATTAACAAATATTATAATAGAAAATAGAACGTAAAGAGAAAGAAGAATTTCTCACAGTAAGAAATGTAATAAATATAAACATATTCTCTACGCATATACATGGCAAATACATATAAAAAGTAAATGAAATATTATACAATGATCCCAACATTTGTAAACAAAATAAGGAACAAAAGACCAACAAAAATTATAAAAACATTTTGTAAACTCGCATGTACACAAACATTAAGATTTTCTTACACTATAGTACATCCACATAAATTATTTCAGACCCTATTTATTTGGTAGAAAATTCACGTTTTGCTCTGACCACAGACCATTAGTAAGCTCGTTCACACATAATCCGTCTTCAAAATTGACCAGCATACGTGTAGACCTAATGGATTGCGATTTCGACATTGTATTCAAAGAAGAAAAACTGATTCCAAATGCAGATGCACTTTCAAGAATAAAAGTAGACTCTCAAAAATTGAAAGAAATGATGCCAAAACATAGTGTAGATGTTGTTACCAGAGCAATGAAGAAAAAACATGAAATAAAGAGTATGAATAAACACTGTGCGGAAGCCTTAGACTCAAATGTGGGGACTGATCACCTTCACATATGGGACTGTACATCACCATCTGACATAAGGTGAATGAAGAGAGTTGAGTTTAGAAAAAGTAGAAATATAAACAAGGAGGCCTCAAGAAATAAAGTTATATCAGCAGCAAACACTGTCAATACAGCGATAATTATCTATCAGAATTAAAATTGATTTTGAAGAAACTGATATTCGCTATGAGCAATACAGGTGGTACTAAACTAGCGCTAGCAAAGGTGTTGCGGTTTCGCACTGGACACAACCAGCGAATTCGCAACTGAATGTTACCCGTGGCAACCGAATGACAAATGTCAGCAACGAGCTGAAATAATCAATTGTTTTGGTTGTCAAGCAACCAATAACAAATCTTTCTTCTTTGTTCAACTTTTGTAGCGACCAGTTCGCTTTTAATACTCTGAAATAAATTGTTTAAAATAGTTTACCTCCGGAAAGGGGAAAATATTCTATGAATGCCTTATAATAATTTCATCAAGAATTTATAAATACTTCTGGGGACTGCAGCAGGATTTCTTGGACTGCGACATTTATTCGAAAAAAGGTATTCATTCTGTTTCAGTTTTCAATAACGCATTGGGTTTCAGGCATCATTGCTGCGGCCGCCATTAATCTGGCACATCCAGTCCCTCGTGTTTGTGAACACTTCGGGATATTCCCCATCGACAATCATCACGTCAGGAGACCGCATTGCTCCTGACGCCAGCCCACAACACAACAAGAACCCGGTGTTAGTGGAAGGTGTGTTCAACGCTTGTTGAACACACAAAAGGAATAGTTAAATATTCGAAAATGTGAACGTGCACGAATTCAAAGAAATATTTAATAAGCTGCAGAAGAAAAGAAACATTAATGAATGTTTAGATATTTTAATATATGAACCACCGAAACAGGTGACGAATTAAGAAGAAGAGCACAGATTAATTGAAGAATGTCATAACTCTAAAATAGGAGGACATTGCGGCATCAGAAAATGCATTGGTAAATTGAAACAAAAATATGCCTGGAAAAACATGAACAAAATGGTAAAAGCATTTGTAAATAACTGCGAAATTTGTAACAAGGTCAAAATAACAAAATACACCAAAGAAAATTTGTGTTGACAAATACACCAAGCACCTCATTTGAAACAATATCAATAGATACGATAGGACCACTGAGACCTTCAAACGGGTTTTGGTATATATTAACAGTACAATGCGAACTAACGAAATTCGTAGAAGCATTTGCGATGGAAAGCAAAGATGCCCACACCGTTGCCAAGACTATAGTAGAAAAGTTTATATTGAAATGTGGATGCTTTAAAAATATTAAAACAGATAAAGGAACAGAATTTACAAACGAATTGCTTAAAAACATTTGCAAACTATTAAATATAAGACAGATAGTATCAACGCCTTATCATCATGACACATTAGGATCTCTAGAAAGAAACCATAGAGTTTTAAATGATTACTTAATGACAGTAGGAGACAAAGAAAATTGGAATGAATGGTTGCCTTATTATACATATTGTTACAATACATTACCACATAGTAATACCTTGTATTCTCCATTTGAATAAGTTTTTGGAAAATTAAGTGCATTGCCATGCAAAGTTTTGACGAATAAAGAAAAAGTCTATGACTTGGATAACTACTTAAATGAACTAAAATGTAAACTATCACCACACCCGAAACTACATAACCTCACTATCTACTGGGCTACTCCACAGTTCCCTGTTCAGCTCAGTTTCCCTACACGCTTCACCACCTGATCCAATTTCCTCAAAGTCACTCCTTACATTGTCCTTCCACCTCAGTCGTGGCCTTCTCTCAGATCTTTCTGCCGTTTGTCTTCCATCAAGAATTCTTTGCGTCGTTGACATCTACATCTGTAAATAGCAATCGAGAATAATAGTTCATCTTTCACACGTGGCTATTAGTCTAATGAGTTAGTGCTTCGCTTCTCACCAATTTTCGTAGGTTCGATTCCACAACTATATATACTCACGTCCCAAAATATTGTACAAATCCCACACCTTATCTTTACTCCACGTTTCATGCGGAAGTGAAAAGGATAAAATCGAATGGCATTTTGTCCATTTTGACATTCCTAAAGCAACATCACCCGAGAAACATTTGAAAATAATAGGCCTATCTGACAATAATGAAAGGAACCTGATTCGAAACTATGATGTTTAGAATCACAGAAGATACAACCAAAGGCTCAACATATCAGTCCATTGCCACATGCCGAAAGTTAATAGCTATTATCAACTACGCTGTACTGAAGTGGATCTACTTTTTTCATTTTTTCTATTTTTTTATTTCTTCCTCTTATTCTAATTTACTTACTCGCTAGACAAAAATGATTAAACTCTAGCTTATGGTATCTCATTTCCTAACTTACTGGTGCCTTGCGGACTCTCTAAGTTACATGCATACGCTTAAAGCGTGAAGGTTTGTCTTTCGACGTTCCGATTGTTTTTTTACGTGAATTTTAAAGAACTTGTGGCGTTTCTAGCAGATACACACACGACTAGTGAAGAACAACACCACCAAAAACACATCCATTAAAGCCGTATACCATAGCAATAATATAACATTGCACATCAGTCGAATGTACTTGAGTTTAGAAATCGAATTCGTACACTCGGCAGTAGTCTAATGTGTTGAGCTTTGGTTCTATATTTCAGTGATTCTAAGCGTGATAGCGTCGGTTCGAATCACTCGCTCTTCACTATTGTCGCAAACGCTATAAGCTTAATTGGTTACAAAGAAAATGAAGAACAGAAACAACTTTGTTTTTGTTATTGTTTTTACCTTATATCTAATATCAAGAAATAGACACCAAATTTACTGTGAAATTCGAACGAAACATTCCTGGCTATCTATATATCCATAAAACGAAAGTCATGATCGACGTCCAAATCGTACTGATGACAACATCCATGCCGTTCGAGTGTTTATTGAAAGTGATGGATTGAACACATCCATAGATGATACCCACTTTCGATGAGATTTCTCCGACAGTTAAGCGGCGATCACTTTCAATAAGCTCTCGAACGATTTGTCCTTGGCCGTCGTTCATGACGTTCGTTTTCGATAAGTTCTTGCCCACCACATTCTCTGGCCCACGTATACACACGATTCTGAGACAGTGTATCATCTCCAGACTGTGCGTTTCCGAGGTTTAACACCTTCATTTGTCAAAAATTTTACAGACGTATGCACCTCTTGCTCGCTCATTGCTGTACTGACTACAAAGTCCAGCCGAGCTGGTACCCCTACTCTTCACAAACCAAACATCAGTCACGCACAAGATTATTTAGCTCGCAACTTGTTGCTAAGCAAAAAACTGAAATCACCGTTTATATATTCTCCCTCGTAAAACAAACTAGTGTGGCGACTCGAACAGATCTTCATAAGCGCAACCGCAGTCAAATCCATAGCACCAAAAATAACCGAAAAATTTATCGTCAGCGTCATATACCAGATCATTAACGTAAGTATCATAATTATTGAGTTAATACATCACACACACCCGACCATAGTCTGATAAGTTGGTGCTTCGGTTGCTGCGGAGGGCCAACTCTTACCCGACCTTCTTTGATTTCAACTTCACCTCTCCCGCTTTCATACATCGCCTCCTTACTGCCCCCGCCCCCCACCCAATTCCTTCAATTCTACCTCACCTTTTCCGCACACACATCTTATTTCAACACAAGCCCCACAAATGCCCCGTCCACTCATCCTATCCGTCATTTCAACCTTAACCCGGTCTCCTTACTAGCTCTTCCTATACCCACACATACAGTGACTCACACAGACAACACTTACATACACCCCTGTCATACCTACTATCCCTCCTCTCGCCGTTTTTTATTTTCTTTATACCCTAGATTTTAAGTTAGTTCGTGAATTTTTTTATATCACTTGTACTAAGCTGAATAAATTAGGGGTTCTGTCCTCACCTAACTAACGTTTTCAAAAAGTCGGATCCAATCGCATTATGCACAATTGCGTAATACACTATATTGCAATAGTACTTGTAGAAATTAAAGAAAGAAGAATCAAGTTTTTTAATTCTAAAAACAATCTAGGGTTCTATAACGTCCAATTTTATAGACAAGATGCAACATTATATCAGTCACTACATTTCTTACCACCGGTCGATTTTATACCCACGACAATTAAAACAATAACTAAAACAGCCATTGACCCCTTTAAGGTATCTCTAAATGTAACCAAAAATGTAACCAAAAATGTCACCCAAAGATCCAACACCTAACTTCAACTTAAGACCCAGTTTAGGTAAATCCTCCCAATAGCATTTGTCTTGTGTTATTAGAACAGTCAGGCACCCAACAACGATGTAAACGCAATTATCTGATCATGAAAGTTCTTAATTTAGGCTCCCCACAGACCTAGAACCCTATTTAGCTAGAGAACATATAAAAAGGGGCTCCTATTAAACTAATGAAATGTATGACCAGTAATCCTACTTGTTTATCTGTAATCAAATTAAACCGATGTCCATCCTGAAAGAAGACTAAGTAATGAAGTTACCTGAAAAAAGCGTCCGTATAGGCGGAAAAGCCTCATCCGGGTAACTCCCCCAAAGACCCAAAAAACCCAACGGCTGTACTCTCGCTGTCAAATTTTCTTGGATGTTGGGCCGGCATCCAATTTTCGTAAATCCATTTGGAGCGATTGAATTCTAATCAAATTTTACTTAGAAACTCTAAGTCTGCAGACATCCTGTAATCCCTCCGTCCCGCACACTTTATTACCCCGTACAAATAGCATCAGACTGATATAATTAGTTCGAATAAATTCAATCCAAGCTCTGACACATAGACCCACAGCGGCAGGATATTGTCAGAGACAACGTGAATTTCCCTGCCGACGACAGTTCAAATAAATTTCTAGAAAGAAGTTCCCCACATCCCTTGGATAGCGGATAGGAAATTTGGGTAGGCAATGGAAGGTACGGCAAAGTAGCAATGTTCCGATATGCATGTGTAAGAAGTGTTCAATTGTTATCGCGTGCCAATGGTGTATGTGCTTGGTTGAGTGTGGATGAGTGTATATGCTTTGAAATGTAGATTCTGGCTTAGGAATTCCATTAAGTGGCATTGTATTTTGTTTCGTTGCAGGATACGGTAACATAGCACCAAAAACCACTCTCGGCCGACTGGTAACATTAGCATATGCAATTCTTGGGATTCCCCTAACATTGGTGTATCTCTCGAGTACGGGCGGTGTCCTGGCCAAAGTAGCTAGAGAGGTGTTCTCACGGGCACTGTGCTGTTGTTTGTGCTCCAACTGTGGCTACTGTTGCTATGATGAGAAGCGAATGGCCGAGAAGGAGCGCCGAATGAAACGGAAGCGGCAGCAAGAGGAAATGCGTGCCCAGCAGAGTGCCATGAACGAACCATTCTACGTGCGACCCGGTTCGTTACACAACAATTTCCATTCGCCGGAGAAACAACAGCACCACAACAACATGCTGCCCGATGTGGATTCTCTGAGTGCCTCAGAATCCCGGGGTTCCATGCACGGCTTGAGCATATTGGCCCCTATCCTGTTGTGCCTATGCATGATGATCATCTATATAATGTTTGGTGCGGTTGTGCTATATCGACTGGAGAATTGGCCCATTCTCGATGGAGTGTACTTTTGTTTTATGAGCTTATCGACAATTGGATTCGGTGATTTGATGCCGGGCCTGCGGAAGGAATCAACGGCGACGACCTGGTTCTGCTCTGTGTACATAATGTCTGGTATGGCGCTGACAGCGATGTGTTTTAATGTATTACACGAGGAAATTGTGCACCGAATTAAAGTGGTCGTCGAGTTCAAAAAGGGTTCAGGACTGGAAAACGATGATACAACGAACGGATATTACATGCCTCCCTGACATTACTCGAAGAACACAAATCTCTACCATAGAAATCCCACCGAGGAGACATTGGTGTCAGGTTTGTATGACAAGGCAAAAAATACGCGGTTGTGTACAATATTCTTATTTTTGACGTTTTAGGGACACCGACTTCACTTGTGTTCAGTCAAGATCCAGAAATGGGACAAATGCATGGTCTGAAGGAGTACGTGAGTCACGAGCTGGTGCCAATTATGACAGTAGATCCAAATAGCACAACGAGTACGGCACCTCATATTCTAAAGAGTAATGTCGTGTCATTGAATAATATCTGCTCCCCAACCACAGTGGCATCTGTTGCAAGTACACTGCAACAAAATGTTTCACTCATAGACAGTTTGCCACCACCTTCGCAGACTTCAACTGAACCAATGGCACCTCAACAGCAGCCACAGCAACAACAGATCCAGCTGCCTCTAACTAGAGTCTATACGCTGACCGAAGAACCGGAATTAGAGGATGAGCAGACGGATGACAATGACGAGCAGGATCAAGATGATGCGATTTAGATATAAGTAGTTTTGTGCAAGTCTAAGACAAACAACTGTGGTCCAGAATATTATTTGTCTCCCATCCAAGGGTGATACACCAATCAATAATAAACCAAGAGGTAAAACGTAATGTGTGAGGTATTCTCATGAAAATTAGCTTCAACTACGCTTAGCATGTTGAGTTGCCTTAGTACAGAATCTAGAAGGGTACTTGAAAAGTATTTAGCTATTGCTAAGATTAACATTCTTCGGTACGTCGTTACACTTCCGGAATTCATTATGAACTCAATTGAAAGTATTAGTCAACGAAATTTTGTAAGGGCGTAAATACGTTTAAGGGCTCAGCTACGTCATCTGTTATACTATGTATATTTCTTACCCCTTACGTGATTATCAAAAAGATTTGTTAACACTGTGGACTACCGTTAATAGACACGACAAGAGCACCATCTATCAAGCTATATCCGCCAAGTGTGTCGGATTTTGAACATTGGGTAGAGGTTGGAAACCAACCAAAGCAAAGACAATTATCTTATTGTGCTCTCTAAGAAGTATCCTGCCCAGAAGCCCGGTGACGACAACCTTTTTCTAAATGTCGGTGACACCCATCTTTCTCTCTTTTATTTCACAAACCAAACCGAAAGTTTGAAGTACTCCTGCCTAACAATTCCTACCAGAATAGCATCACATTCATACTTAAATTTGTCTGTAGCCTGAAATTTAAATGTTATTCAGTCATATGTGATATGTTAAAGACGCCTTTGTAACCACGTCCATAAACAGTAATATAAATGCACAAAGAAGGACCATAAGAGCGTAAACATCCCAAGCAACGCTCGCATTTAATGAAAATCTCACACACAATGACGTGGTTAAGAGGGCATACTCCCTGAGCTCCACGTCACCGAACAATAAGAAATTCTGTTATATAAGGTCAACACCACAGAATTCATATCAAACAAAGCATTTGATTCCAGAAATTCTGTTTTATATGACCCGTCGCTATGTCACGAAATAATAGAAAACTTGCAAACTCTCGTGCACACTCTCAGACTCCCCACTTCATCATTTGTTTAATTTATTTGATAAATTGCTCCACAAATATTTCGCTTATCCAGTTCCCAAAATAAAAGCCAACTATGAAATTTTTATCATACATCTTTCCGATATATCATCAACGTCCCAGGACGCCGCGCTTCAACCCAAACGGAAATAAATTACACACCCCTAACTTTAAGAAAGCACAATAAACAACACGAACTACAACAAATACAAACAAGAAAAACAACAAAAAGGACAACTGTCCACCAGAGTTGATATCATTCTTTCTGCACGTCTACACCAACAACGGTAAAGGGACCTTTTAACAACGAATAGCCACGGATATGTCAATCGATTCAAAAAATAAATTACCCCATATATTTCAATTCATCCCCAGAGCGCAATTTTATCTTTTTACTCGTCCTTTCGGCTCCGTTCATCGTCTATCCAACCCGTGCTAACAATTTGCCCATTCGGTTTGGTATCGTGGCAACAAAAAAAATCCCTCTTTCTGGAACAACGACTGGAGAACCAATGCGAATCGCAACATCTATAGCGATGAATACAACTTCTAATTTATTCGGGAATTTCGAAGTCGCAGCTGTTCGATGGCCGGCATTTTCCCACCCCCTAGCCACCCATAACACTTATATACCAACAAGTCAACAATGTTTATCCTTGATTTGAGATATTCATGGCCGCCCACCAAAAACAAACACCTACGCATCGTTACCATGATATCAAGGTACTTTAGAAAAGAAGGATGCTTTAAAGAGATCCAGGGATTAAAAATATCTCTTTGACCAAGATACATTTCCGATAACATTGGATACCGGTGTAACCTTTCCGAATAAATCACCCGACTAAGTCTTTTTTAGCCGAATAGGCCGACGACTTAATGGGCTTTTGGTTGAGATTGATATTCGCTTAGGTATTATAAAGCCAATTAGTGGCGATGTCCTGACTGAATTGTTTGCATAATTTTCTCGTATCTGATGAACATAAAATCGCCGGATGAATTGTGCGCTTCCTTCCTTCTAACCACTTGAGTGGAATCCTGAGTTGTCGTTATCAACCTTATTTAAGGTTTAGTCGTCGTTGTGAGCTTTTGTAAAATAAATTTCAGAATTGACCCTTCACAGTGGGTGTGTTATTATTTTACAAGGAAGTCCCTCTTAGCAGTTGGTGACATCGAAGCAAGTTTGTTATATCTATGAGCCTCCTAAAATGGCCTTTCAAGCGGATCTTCGCTATAAATTAACCGTTTATTATACGCGAGTCTTCCTAAAGAACGCCATAGCTGATATTCGATTTTAAGTTTGAATTGCTCAGTATTCCCCTAACGCAACTTTAAGCGGCTTTCCATTTACAAATTTGCCGTCACCCACCTCCGTCAAGCGTGGAAGGAGACTGCACAGGACAGGGAACGATGGCGGAGTCGAGTCGGTGAGGTCATGAACTTCCGGGTTCCCACAGGCCAATAAATAATAATAATAATAATAACCCTTCGGTATTGACGGACGGTGCCCGTCACTAATTCCGACGAGTCGCCCGCAAATCTTTCCTCGTGGATTGCATTTTACTTTATTTCTTTATTCAGCGGTAGCTGGCTCGGAAATGCCGCTCCTTAGTCTATTGAGAAATATGCGATATAAATTCTAAACGTATTTAAAAATATTAGTTGGGGAAAAAAGAAATCCATTGTTTGTTATTTCAAACCTTAAAGTATGTGGAATTGTCCGATCTAGGTATGAAGTATTTTGTTTACTTTGTTACTGGTTGTTATCTTAGAGATGATTTCGTAACGGCGCTCTCATGAAAGCCCCGATCCCTGTCGAAAAACTCGAATATGCGGTTTTTTACAATCTTACAATACCAACTTTCTATCAATAAAAAAGTTTTGCAATATAAAAAAGACTGTAATCGATTGAACTAGGACATAACTATAAAATGTATGCATAAAAACTTTCCAACCAAGTTCATGGAGTTTCTGTTGAGTCGTTATAAACACGTGAAGCCTGGCGATGTCTTAATGGAGCTCAACACTCTTCATTGCCAATTTTGGCTTCTAGTCAATTGCTACCTTCAAACGACGCAGGAGTGGTCTGAACATATATTAAATTATAAAATCAATTTTTGAAGTCTGCAGTGGTACTTCAGTCCTTTCATTCATTACATTTTTTTTATTTTTTTATTAGACTTCTCTCGGGAGAGGCGAACCTATAGCGCCGAGTGGGCGCCCCGAGATGCCATCAAATAGCTGTTGCAGTTCTTTTTGAACAGTTGCAGGTTGTAACGCTCCGGGAACACTCGCGTGGGAAGGCAGTTCCACAGCTTCCCCGCTCTGTAACGGAACGAGTTCTGATACAGGGATGTTCGCGCCGTCGGGAGATGAACCACAAACGGGTGCGATCCGTCGGATTGTCTTGTGGAGCGCATATAAACCGAATTGCGTGGAACAATGCCAAGAATCTATGAAGAACAGCACCCGTGATGATATCTGTAAAACAGACAGAGGTCGGCTACGCGCCTTCAATGTGATAGCGACTGTAGACCCGACGTCAGCGCCGAGTCCCCGATCAGGAGGATCGCTCATCTCTGTACGCTCTCAAGTAGGTCGAGGGTATGTTTAGGAGCCGAGCTCCAAACATGAGAGCAATATTCGAGCGCGGGTCTAATTTGGGATTTATATAGGAGAAGAAGTTGGGCCGGAGTAAAATATTTCTTGGGTCTAAAAAGATAGCTCAGTTTTCCTGAGGCTGATCTGGCGATACCCGATACGTGTTTATGCCATGATACATTCCCACAGACCGTGACGCCGAGCAATTTCAAACTTTCCCCAGCCTTGAGGGCCCGGCCATTCATCATCAGCTGTGGAACCGATGATCCAGTTTTCTTTGTGAATGTAGTATACTGGGTCTTCGTTGCATTGAAGTCGACAAGATTGGCCTTTCCCCACTGCAGGACTTTATCCAGATCCTGATTCAGAGAGTCAATCTGTCTACATCTCAGCTGGTGCGACGTTGATGCACCAATCGGCCGATCACTCGAAAAGGAGGAAAAAAGCGTACTATCATCCGCAAAACTGAACACTTTGTTCTCCGTTGTTCTCCGTTGTGTTGATGTGTGCTCTTTTTTGTTTTCTTAAGGTACGCCATTCTTTAGTACACTGCTTGGCTAACAATCTCCTTCGCAGTACAAAACTCTCCATCATATGACGGGGAAGCCGTCGACTCGGATTGCATTTCGTGTTGCGATCTATTCTGGTTGGATCTTATGCCATCCGGACACTATCCTTCTGCGATATCTCGGAAAGCGATAATCCTTTGCATCAGGGTCGGCAAATATTCCCACTCGGCCCAATCATATGTTCAATGAAATGTTTCAAAAAATCGAAGTTCTGCACGAACCAGCAACAAGAAGTTGGACACACAAGCGACAAAAAAAGGAAGAGCGCAATTCTCAAACCGCAACAACATGATCTTGAATTTAAGTCTTTGACGACCCATCAGTCGGAATATTATAGGCACCAACGTAAATGAGCCGTTTATAGGAGCTGATTTGTTAAAAAAGTATAAAGTGTTGGCAGGCATGGCAAACAACAGATTACTGGACCAAGGAATGTTAATCCCTAGGTCAGTATATGCAAACAGTAGAAAAACATGCTGGTCGGCATCTGGAGACGCTCTACAGACCATCATTGCAGGAAATGTTTCGGTGTGAGTCTTTTACCATTAGTCACCCCTAAGACCTTTCTCTTCATTAGTCTATGCTGTGTGACTTTTTCTGCTTTCCTATTTTTGTTCTCCTCCCCGATTTCGTGTCTTCCTTCTGGGACTTCTGGTTGAAAGTCATGTTCAGAGTCATGCTCGGCGATATTTAGTAGTATCCACCTCGTCATCATCCATAGTCAAATCGAATCCTAAGTTTTTTCATCATCATCATTATTATCGGCACTACAACCGAGACACAACTTACCCGCTCTGTAGCGGGACGAGTTCTGATGCAGGCATGTTCACGCCGTCGGGAAATGAATCGCAAACGCGTTTGATCCGTCGGATTGTCTTGTGGAGCGCATGTAAACCGAATTACGTGGAACAATACCATTAATCTCCGAAGAACAGTTCCCGTGATAATATCTGTAAAACAGACAGTGGTCAGTGATGTGATAGCGACTGTAGTCCCGACGTCAGCGCCGTGTCCCCTATCAGGCGGATCGCCCATCTCCGTATGCTCTCAAGAAGGTCGAAGGTATGTTTAGGAGCAGATCTCCTAACATGAGAGCAATATTCGAGTGCGGGTCTAATTCGGGATTTATACAGGAGGAGTTGGTCTGGAGTAAAATATTTCTTAGCTCTAAAAATATAACTTAGTTGTCCTCAGGCGGGCTTGGCGATGTTCGACACGTGTTTATGCCACGATACATTCCCTCAGACCGTGACACCGAGCAATTTCAAGCTTTCCCCAGGATTCGGAGCCTGGCTATTCATCATCAGCTGTGGAATCGAGGATCCACTTTTCCTTGTGAATGTTGTATACTGTGTCTTCGTTATATTGAAGTCGACGATATTGGCCTTTCCCCACTGCAGAACTTTATTCAGATCGCGATTGAGAGAGTCGACCTGGCCACATGATAGAACCTTTGACTGTCATTCGGCTACGGGGAAGGTAGAGCTGACAATGTTATGAAAAACACTTTCAAATAGAATATTCTGCATCAAAGTACAAGGCCAGTTCCTTTTTTTATACATATTCGTTTTGCGAGGTGGTGATGTGGATAAGGTCGATTATAATGACGATTCCGGAGACGCTGTAACCATGAGCTGTACGCAACGTACCTTGAAGCTAATGTTGTAAGAAAAATCAAGCTCGGTAGACTCCGGTGGGCGGAACACCTAGCTCGAATGAGCGAAGAGGAGCCTGCCCGGAAAGTCCTTTGTGACAGGATGTATGGAAGGAGACAGCGCGGCAGACCTTGTCTTCGATGGAGGGATGGCGTAGACCAGGGCGCCCAGAGCCTGAGAGTGCCAAACTGGATGACATCGGGTCGAAATCGGGATCGGTGGAGAGATTTGTTAAATAAGGCCAAGACCGTTCCCGGTTGTAGCGCCGATGATGATGATGGTGATAATGATGTGGATAAGGTGGTTGAAACATACCATATACGTAATTGTACATAGAATGAATTACCGAATCTGAGTCATTAAAACAGTTAGTTTATAACTTAATAATTATGGAGTCTGAAATCAATAAATGTTCAAGGGTTATGGACCTAAACTGCCGTTGGTCTGTTATGATAAGTGATTATAATTGTCTATTGTTACAAGTTCTAAATTTAAGGAGACGACATTATAAATTGTATTTGGTAATGTTATTCAAGCTGTGTATTTTGCGACATTGGTAGTCGCTTCTGTTATTAATAGACACAGTGCCGGATTAAGCCAATCGGGGGCCCTAGGCCATTCAAATTTTGGGACCCTCTTTTTTTTAATAATCGTAAAATTAATCGTTATTGATGCATTTGTATAATTTAAACAACTAATTCATATCATTTAAAGGTTTTCGAATACAATAAAATAAAGGAAATCATTTTTTTCAGTTGAATTATATATTTTTTGATTAAAAATAATTAACAGTATATTAAATTATAAAATAATCTTTGGACATCTCTTTGGAAGATGAAAGCGACGCTCGTTTTCAACAAACTTTTTTTCTACATTTTTGATCAACAAAATCATTGATGATTGTTTCAAAATCAATTTGACGAAGAATGTCCGATTCAATGGACATCAGACTTAGCATGTCTAATCGTTCTTGACGCATAACATTTCTTTGCTCGTTTTTGACGAGTTTCAATTTTGATATGTTTTCGATATGTTCATTACACACAATACCACAATTTCACATTAATTAACATCTAGATTCGTCACTAATTGAAAAAACGTTTTTTTTTTCTCTAAGAACAACGAACAAATGTAATTTGACAAACGACAAAGCAACAGATAGTTTTGTTTTGCTTAAAACACTGAAATGAATCGTTTTTGTTTATATAAACAAGCTCGAGTTTGCAAGCGCTGTTTCGGTTATTTAGCGCGCGATTTGAAATTCAAATCGTAGCTTAAAATAACAATCAAAAGAATAAATCAATTAAGATTTTTAAATAGTTTTGTTTGAAAATACATTTGTATAATCAATTACATAAGATAAATGAATTGTCTTTAAAATAGTTTTGTTTACAAAATTCCAAAAAATATAAAAAACTTTAATTAAAATTAAAAATAGATTAAAAACAATCATGACAAATTTTCTTGGGGGCCCCTGGCCTAGTCCGGCCTAATGGGTAATCCAGCACTGAATAGGCACCTTGTTTCGTATATGAATCCCTTGACTACCTAAGAACAATCATGTAGCATAAAGAGGTGTGCCTGTGTAAAATAAAGGGTTGATATAGAAAGTTGAGTTTTGTTTAATTTACAGGTGGTTGCGCCAGTGGTCCAATTTAGTCGGGTTTATAATTTGGTGTTGGAAAATTTAACAAGCCTCAGGGCTTGCTAAATAAGGCCAAGACCAGTTCCCGGTTGTAGTGCCGATGATGATGATGATAATTTGGTGTTAGTGGTAGAGCTTGGCTGCGCCACTGTAACAGAAAGACGTTTCTGTCACAGAAAATGTGGGTGTATATATATATATATATATATATATATATATATATATATATATATATATATATATATATTATAGAATTTTCGGTTGGCTTTATTTACGGGTGGCAGCGCCACTATTTGGATAAATAAAATCCGTTGTCACAAAAACTCTGCCTTGTTGATTCCTACAGGTGGCACAGATGCTGAATGTTAAATATATATTGATAAACGTGATAGTATATACTTATAAATGTTTATAAAAATGCTATCTGTATCATATAGTTTTTAATTTCGCTGGGGGAAATTCAAATTAAATGCAGTTGCCGATGGTAAGGCGCAAACCGGATACGGAGCGCGTGGCTGTTCCAATCATAACAGGTGTCGTGGTGAACAATTTTAGCATATGGTGTAGTTAATTATTTATTATGTCTAACTTAATGGCCGAACATTAGGTGTTCCAGGTGCAAGGGCATTTAGACCGGGAGAAATATGTAAAAAGGGGGCTGCGCCAATTGTTCCCGTTGGATTCGGAACAAAAATATCGATATGCGGAGGTTTTAGCTTTAGCGGTACCTGGAGATTGATATGCGGTACTTGCAAAGTACAATTCCAAAGATAACGCAATTGGATTATTGCACCTTATGTATTTCACTGATTAATATTATCGAAATTTTCACATACCTGATGCAACTGGGTCATAAATTGTTCTAGGGTTCCCTCACCCATACCTGGGAGGTGTCGCTTAGTGTTGCCGGTTCACATTCAGCGCCGACCGCAAATCTCTGGTGTCCAATGATGTCCGTAAAAACAAACACCTCGTTGACTTCTCTGTATATATATAAACATTTATTTTAAATCGCCAGATTATAAGTTGATAGGACACAGGCACGATCAATCAACGAATCGGGCCGCAGGAACTCCTCTCCTACTTTCTCACAGTGTCCTTTAATGTTTTCACGCTACACGAAATTATATAAAATTACTACCCAATGACTCTTTACTCCAGACAACGACACGGACTTAAACAATTGTTAACTACACGTTTTTTGATTTATGAACGCACAACAGCAAAACGCGGTAGCCTTTTCTTCTTAATTTTACGGTTTTTACCGCGCTTTGACGACGGGACATAACAAGACTTTTACACACGGTGGTTCCTCGAACACTTCTTTCTGTGGCGGTTCTTCATAGATTACTCCTTGTCGCTCTTCTTTCGATGTTTTCCTTTTTACCCCATTCGAACACCATCTCGCCGCGACGATGGCTAATCTTCGAAACTAACCGAAGACACCATCGCCAAAAAGGGCCTGGGTTTACACACCCGTTGCTCTCAACCCGAACCACAACTCAGCCACATTCAATCCATTCGATTGTTATATATTTTTAATATTGTATTCATTTATTACACGTGAACTATTTAAATTTTATTTTTTTGTGTAGCGAGTTTGTGTTTCGTCGAAACAAGGGCGACGGACGGATTACGTACGCAACAATCGTTTGCTACCCAAAATAACATTGACTGCACGCTTCTGCTTGGACAAACAAAATGAATCCCTAAAGAGTGCTGGATATTCATGAAAACTTCCGAATGTGGAAGTAGCGAATAATGAGATATTTCACATTACGAACATTTGAAATCAAAGTGAAAGTGAAGTATATTTAAAACCCGAATTTCGTAATTATCATTAAACGTATTTGTAAAGACATGATTAAAATGTTACCGCAATGTAAACAAGTAAAAAACAAACACAAACAATTAAACTTAGCCGAAGGCATTTATTTTAATTGTACAATTAACTGAACGAATAGACTTTTATACCATGCTAATTATTGTATATTTATTCTTCATTAAAAACTTTAATCAACCTTAAGTTTGTATAACACGTATATCTCATACGCATTTAACATATCCTTGAATTTTCGTATTTTGATTTTTCATTTTGGAATATCTAAGTCTCGTCGAACTCATTAAAAAAATTAATAGTAGAACTCGTACAAGAAAAGTAAGATTAAAATTATATTTAAGATCAAATTAAATTTATATAACTTGAAATTTTACTTCTAGAAATTTAACAGGGCGCGGTTAAACAGATTGGCGTTCAATGTTCAAGAGACATTACGAATAAAGGGTTTTGCAGAAAAGTGCTAAAAGTTTTATAAACGAAAACGTACTTACGATGTGAGGCTAGTTCTTAGATAAAAATATTATATAAAAATCTTCTTTTTTTTAATACGTGAATTCTGCTGTGAGGATATGAGCTTGACGCCTTTTGGTGTATTTGTTTCTCATAATATAAAGATCGATGTAGGAAATCTCTTCATAACTGAATTTAAATTTTTAATTTAAAAGTGACAAATCCAATGTTCATCAATAACGCTTCGTTTTTTATTACCTAAAAAATTACAATATAAATTTTCAATGTGTTATGATTAGTGTCTCATCTATAAATATATATATATCCATATATACCTCATTCATCATCAGTGCCAAAACCTAATCAAAATAAGTTAGCCACGTCAATAAGTTGCCTCACCAAAAGGCGTAGCCAATGAAAGTCATATTGTAAAATAGTGAGATCGTATAATTTTAATTAAAATGAAGAAAAACAAACCGACAAACTATGTACAAGCGTTATAATTCATAAAGATTAAAATCCTATCTCGAGAAAGGGACAAGCTCCTAAGTATTTATCCGAAGTTTTGTATACAAAGAAGTAGTGTAGATATAAGTAACTATAATTTATTATCATATTAGTTAAACGATACAATGAAAAATAGAGGAAACCCAATTGTAATGTAACGTAAATCTATTTATAATAGATGAAGAATAAACTAATTTAATTATAAAATGTGTATGTATTTCTTTCGCGTCGAAAACAGCAAAAAAAAAAAACTCGAAGGATCAATATCGATTTCAATTGAAAACGAGAAGTACAAAGATGTATCCTATGATACAACCCCTCGAAAAGGTAAACCAAACAAAAAACGGAATTGGTTCATATGGTCAACAAAGGAAAGAAACTCGGAGTTCGCTTTTAATTACTTTTATTTTACTATTTGAATTGCTGCACAGAATCACCCAAGATTTGTTATACAATAAAAATAATCCCATAAGTTTGAAAACACCTTTCTCGACGCTGCGAAATAACTACAGTTGTATTTATTATTTATTTTTATTATTTACTGGCCTGTAGGAACCCGGAAGTTCATGCCTTCACCGACTCGGCTCCGCCATTGTTCCCTGTCCTGTGCGCTCTCCTTCCACGTTCGACCATCCGATCTCCTCGAGGTCCAATCTAACATTGTCCTCCCATCTCCGTCGCGGCCGTCCTGTCGGTCTCTTCCCCGTTAGTTTACCGTCAAGAATTCTATGCACGGCCCTATCATCGCCCATTTGAGCTACGTGTCCGGCCCACCTTAATCTTCGCGACTCTCACTATTGTAGGTTTGCGGTATAACTCTTCCAATTCGTGGTTGTGGAGTGTCCTCCATTGTCCTGACACCTCGTCATATTTACCGTCAAATATACCCCTTAAAACTTTGTTCTCGAATACGCGGAATTTGTTCTCTTCCCGTTTTGTGAGAGCCCATGTTTCGCATCCGTATAGAGCAATCGGCATGATTATGGTTCTATAGACACGGAGCTTTATATTACGTGATAGCAGTTTAGATTTTAACAGTTTACTGGCTGCATGACAACTAGCGTTGCCGGAATGTAGTCTTTTGTTAATTTCCTTTGACGTTTCATTTCTGGTCGTCAGTATTGTTCGCAGATATTTAAATTCTTTGACATTTTCAAATATCTTGCTTGTGACGTTTGTATGTGTTCTCTGAGGTCCACCTGCTCTCGTCGTAATCATGTATTTCGTTTTGTCTTCGTTTATTTCTAGGCACACCTCTTCTGCTGCTTGCATGATGATTTCACAGTTTTTACTTATAGTTTCAAGATTATCGCTCAGAACGGCGATGTTATCCGCATACGCGAGCAGTTGTGTGACCCCGTTCAGGGATGATCCGGCCGTGTTGTCGTCTTGTACCTTTCTGATAACATACTCGAGGATAAGGTTAAAAAGGCACGGTGAGAGGCCATCCCCTTGTTTTAGTCCGTCGCGGATTTCAAATGGTTCTGAGAGGTGGTTTTCTATTCTAACTCGCCCTTTGTTTTCGTTCATGCAAATTTGAATGAGGGCGGCATATTTTTTCAGGATCCCCAGCTCAACCACAATATGGTAGAGTCTTTGCCTTGCGACTGAGTCGTAGGCTTTTTTGAAGTCAACGAACAGTTGGTGAACCGTCTCTCCGTATTCCCACTTCTTTTCCAGCAGTTGTCTTATTGTGAGCATCTGGTCGCTTCTTGACCGGTTCCGACGGAATCCGCATTGGTAGTCCCAATATTTCTTCTGCGTACGGTGTGATTCTCGCCAGTATGACGTTTGTTAATATTTTGTATGTGATTGGGAGCAATGATATTCCTCTGTAGTTTTCACAGTCCGATCTGTCGCCTTTTTTGAAAATGGGAACGACTATTGAGGTTTTCCATTCTTCCGGAGTGACTTCCTCATCCCATATTGTTTGAATGAGCTGGTGGATCTTTCGAGCGGTTGCCTCTCCTCCATGCTTCACAAGCTCTGTCGGTATGCAGTCGACTCCGGGAGCTTTGTTGTTTTTCAATCGATTTATTGCGTCTACAACTTCGTTGAGAGAGGGCCCTGGGATCTGAGGCTCGGCTGTATGTACGTCTGGTGCGTTTATTTGTGGTTGATGGGTGCGCACATTGAGCAGGTTTTCAAAGTACTGCTTCCATCTTGTCACGACATTGTTTGCTTCTGTGACCAGACAGCCGTTTGCGTCTCGAATTATTTTGACTCTCCCTCGGTAGCCATTTCAAATTGAATTTATGCCGGCATACATACCTCTGATGTTTTTCGCTCTAGAATTTCCTACGGTTTTTCCGATCCGAGTCTTCTCCCATTTGCGTTTTTTGCGTTTGAAGAGTCTCATTGTCTCTCTTCGAATCGTCGCGTATCTTTCTGCGTTGACTTCATCATATCTTTGTAAGTGGATCACTCTGAGGCTTTTACGTTCTTCGATCTTCGCCCTGCACTCATCGTCAAACCAAGGTTTGGACTTAATTGTTTTCTTAAATCCTAATACCTTTTGAGCTGTTAGTTTGATTGTGTCTCTGATCGATGTCCATTTAGTGTCCACACTATTAGCTTCCTCTTCCTCACTGCTTCCATTAACTAGAATGCTAAATCTTTTGTTAGTTCGTTTTCATATTCCGTACTTTTGCGCAGGTCTTTCAGTTTATCAATGTCGAACTTTTTGCTCGTCTCCCGTGACTGCCCATGTGGGATTGCTGCCAGGCGACTGCTGATTTTGCCCATCACTAGAAGATTATCGGAGTCGCAATCTGCTCCTCTATATGATCTTACGTCAAGGATATTCGAGTGGTGTCTTTTGTCTATGAGGAAGTGGTCTATTTGGTTACGCGTTACGCCGTCGGGTGATATTCATGCGGCTTTATGGATTTGCTTGTGCTTGAACATCGTGCTTTTCACTACCAGATCTTTGGACGCAGCGAACGTGATAATTCGAATTCTATTATCATTTGAAACGTCGTGTAGGCTCTCTTTACCTATAGTTGGTTGGAAGATATCTTCCTTTCCAATTGTTGCATTGAGGTCCCCGAGGAGGATTTTAACATCGAATGATAGGATCCCATCGAGTACTTTCTCTAGGGCCTCGTAGAATGTGTCCTTCGTTTCTTCGTCCGTAGATTCTGTTGGGGCGTGTACGTTTATAAATACGTAATTGTACCGTAGGCCCTGCATTTTTACCACCGACCTCCGGTCATTAATAAATTGCACATCTTTTACATGGGGCGTAATCTTCTTGCTTATGATGAAGCCAGTCCCCAGGTTATGGGTATCGGTACCTCCACACGCTAGTGTAAACCCGTTGGTTTCGATTACTTGATGTGGGAGTCGGACTTCCTGAAGCGCGACGATGTCCATTTTATATTGTTTCGCGTTTTGTATGACCGTCTGTATCACGCCTGGTTTATATAACGTTCGAACATTCCACGTGCCAACGCGTATATCCCGCCATTTTCCGTTTTTCCCTACGTCTTCTTTTTGCCGAGTCGGTGTTTTCTTGATGATTTTTTCCCTTATAGTAGTGTCGGCTCATCACACCTACGCCTACCGGGTTTTTCGTGGGATTGTTTTTTGTATATTGGTTATTCATTTTTGATCCCACGGGTCTTGGGGTTTCAAATAGTCCGCCAAATCAGAGCCCTGTTTTGATATGGTAAGGTCTGCTTACTGCTCTGATTCGACCTGGTGTCAGAGAGGGGCCGTTATAAGCCGATATACTCCTGGCTGCAAACCATCCAATGGGCACGGGGACGCGTAACACCCTGGATTAGGGGTGGTAGATCTTTGTGTGTTACTCCTCGCTAGCCTGTCTGACATGGGTGGCCCTACTGGGAGCATATGCTTCCGTCAGCAAAGCCTGAGTCATTCATTGTAATTTAAGCCCCCGCACCACGTCAAGGTTTCTACCAAGCCGGGGACAGTTGTATTTATTACTTTTTATTATTTGTTACTTATTTTATTATTACTAATTTGTTACTGCTCCGAGAAAACTGCCTTGTTTTTCCTTTTGAACCAAAACATCAGTTTCAAGATGGCCTTGATTATCGGCCACTGAACTGCATCCCTTTAAAACACACCCCCCTCCCATATCTCTCTCATTGATCTAAATTCAAGACGACCTTTCTATTGGCTGTTGCTTGTGAAAGCTCTGTGAACGTTTTGGATCATAATGTCTCCATTTGCTTCACACGTTGCTTCGGTCTCTGCCTTGGTTGGCATTGCAAGTATTGTTACGTGGGGTTTCCGCCACCGCCATCATTTGATAATTTGTAATTTTAATATAATTTGTTTTAATGTAGTATGATGGTAAGGTGGTGGAAGAAGTGCATGATCCACAAGTGAGTGTTCGAACACGCCCCGATTCGAGTGTGGATCGGGGGCGGGTTCGAATTCAGTTGGAAGTGGATGTCGATGAGTGGGAGAGAGAAACAGCAAAAGGAATTTTCAATTCCGTTTGTTTTGAAAATATGGTTTTTCTGGGTGCCGTTGACAGTTGATTCCGGACAGTTGAGCAGCAAGAAAGAAAAAAGAAAAAGAGCCCGTTCCTTTTTGTATAATAAAAGAAAAGATTGTTAAATACAGTTGAGCAGCGAAACGCAAAAAGAAAAAAGAGCCCGTTCCTTTTTGTATAGTAAAAGAAAAAGATTGTTAAATACAGTTGAGCAGCAAGAAAGAAAAAAGAGAAAGAGCCCGTTCCTTTTTGTATAGTAAAAGAAAAGATTGTTAAATACAGTTGAGCAAGAAAAAAAAAGAAGTAACGCCCGTGCCTATTATTTGGATTGTGTCGAAGCAAGTTTGGAGTTTAAACGTGGAGAAAAAGCAGGATAAAGACATTTTGTCAAAATTCAAGTGTTTAAATTCGGATTGGCCAAATATATATCCAGCATGCACATGTTTTGATCCGAAAGGACACACTCAAGTTTAGAAGCAGGAGGTGAACATCCATTCGTTTGTGGTGCGCCCTGGTCGTGTAAAGAGGGAGAACCAGAGGAAGAACCTGGAGCGGGACCAACGAGGTAACAATCTTTAAATAACTAAATATATGTGACAAATTAGGTCACAACTTGTGAGTGTGTCGACCGCAAAACTCGCACAATGTTCCGCTCCTCCGTTCAGTAATGTTCCGCTCGGGAGTCCCACTGGACACCGAACTAGCGGAACTGGAGCTATTCTTTCTGCCCACTTTGGGCCCAATGCGTCGGGGTCGCCATTCCCGGTTCCCCGTGCTGCCTAATGCGGCGTCATGCCTCGCATCCGTTTTCGAGAACTTCGAGTCCATGGAGTCAGGTCGCTTACCGCCACCGCTCGACACGGAGGATCGTCGCCTACCATCCTCACTCACCTCCCGGGAGCCTACCGCGCGACTACTACCGGCTCCTCGATTACGCCGACACTGTCTCCTATGCTTACCGCGCCTATTTTTCGCGCTTCCCCCAGTCCCCACATGGGTGTCCTGCTCTCGGCCCGCAACAGGTGCTGTTCCGGTTGTGGGGAGAACCCTGGGAACCCTGTTGTTGTCCCCACCTTTGTCTGCTATGACCTTGTCGGCCACAAAACTCGCAACAGCACCGGACGCTGAATACTCTGGGGCCTGATGTCGCCGGCCCGCCACCCGTAGACGGGGGCTGCGGCTCCGGCAGGGCTCTCCTTTGAAACGCTGATGAGACGGTCCTTGCCGCGCGAATCCGCCCTGCTGACCTCTACCCCTGTATGGAGCCTGGGGTTCGCGCGTCCGCGTCGGACGATCCGGGCAGTCCACTATGTCGTGGCCATACCGCCAACACTCGCGACAGAAGGGGGTGTTTCGTGTTTGTAGACACTCGTCGTATACGTGACCCCTCAGATGGCAAAAATTGCATATGGTCTGGGATTCCAGGGGGTGCGCCGATCGACCAACCGGATCCCTGAACGGATTGTCCCGACCCAATCGATCCTGAGGCACACACGTACCCTGAGCCAAGCTCTGCGACTCTCCACTCCGGCTCAAGGAAGGCACGGTATTTGACCACGCTCCCTCGCCAAAGGAGGCCGGAGCATAGGCACCAGCATCCCTTCGGTAACTGAGAGGTCCGAACGACCGCTCCCGAACGAAACTATCCTCTTCCCGTCGACGACCATATGACTCTTCGGCCGGCAACACGAATGACACCGCCCAGGGATTAAGACTTGACAAAACCGGCGCCGGCGCCGCGGGACAATCCCTAAAAGTGGAGGATGGGTTTTCTAAAAAGGTTGACCAGCTTCCCGGTCCTACATCTAACGTTTCCGACGCTCGATCGGCGATTCCGGGCCGCGCATCCACAAACAAGTCGTCCTGCCTCAACATTTCCCTTCGAGCTCGCTCAAATCCGGTTAGGTGGTCCACCAGGCTTCGAAATGGAACATTACCCAACGTGAGGAGGAAGTGCTTTAGTCCTTCCTCCCTCAGACCCCTCACCAACACCGGCTTGGCCATGCCCTCAAGCTGGCTTGCGAAGACGGGCCTACCCTGGCGACCATAAAAGCGCTCAGCGGCCTCCTCGCACCGTACCACGGCCCGCTTCACTCGGGAAACGAAACACGTGGCATCCTCGGGAGGAAGTTGTCGCATTTTGGAGAGTTGCGCACACAACTCCTCATATGACACTTTGGGCTCGAAGGCCTCCTTGAGTCGCCGTTCCGCCTCGAGGAAGGTCGTGGGTGGCCTCTCCTCGAACATTCGATAGGCCTCGTCGCTCAGCCTAGAGGGCAGCCACCGGAGGAAGGTATGTTCCTCTTCCACCGCCAGCCCATCCAAGGTCCTTCTACAGCCCTTGAGAAACGAGGAGAGTCTCTCGGCTGTATCTGGGCCTTCCTGTCCCGAAAACATGGGGACCACCTTCGACACAAGGTCGAAAACCCTATCTGTGCCCAACATGGTCCGTACAGGACATGGCTGCGGGCCCAGCTTAAAATACGAAGGCATCGGTGTGTTTCCCATGCTTTCAACAGCTTGTTTGCTGACGGTGGGAGGGGGCCTCGTTGGTGATCGCTCGTCCACAAATTCGTCCCGCGAATCGTGGAATGCCTCCGAATCCACCTCGTCAACCGGCGGCTCGGGAAATGCCTCGGGCCGTGCCCGGGCAGGGGTGCCCTCTCGGACATCTCTTTGCCGCTGCCTTGTTTGCATCTATAGGCCGTATATTAAACTTCAAATTCAAAATCTCACGACGCCAAGACCAAACCTCAACAAGCCCTATCGCCAACAGCAAATCGGGAAAAACAACAGACCAACTCCGAGATCCAACAAAAAAGAACAACTCCGAACTCGACAGAAACACAGCAACAAACACAACACACGGGATCCAAACAGAGAACCACCCCGAACGCGACAGAACCAATCCGTACACGATCCGGCTGTATATCGGACACAAACCCAAAATGTCTGTTCCGATCAACGTTCTATTTCGAAATTTTCCGACTGCTAAAGGCCGCACACGAATCAAGGGGGCGCGAAAAACAACAAGGAATACGATCCCCAAAACAAACAAACAAGCACTCCCAAAGGGGGACAAACAACAATGACACCGCTCGAGAAGGGGGAGAGAGATGTAGCAATAACACCAAAATTTACACAACACGAATACACGCGCAGCTGAAGGGGAAAGAAAAGCAGGATCCCTGCTCCAAACAAAAATTTAGAGATCGATTAAGCCAAAAATTAGTTAATAAATAAATAAATCAAGAGCAATAATTAACAATCAATAAATAACATCGAAGTATCAGCTTCAGGCTAAAACCAAAACAATTCTACAGTAATTAACATACAAGTTTTCCATTTAACAATAAAAATAAATAAATAAATAAATAACAAGTATTGTTCAATTCACAACAAAAATAAAAGAGAAGAAAAAAAAAACAAAAATGTCCACGCTCTGCTTTCCGTCCTTCCGCCATGCAGGCCTCTCCGCTGACGATCGTCGCAATTATCCGCCAATGCCACTCGATAGGCAACGAGTATTAGTTAATTGATGTAGCACAATAGGTTTTTTAGCTTTGCCAAAAGAATAACTCCAATCGCCAAACCTGCCTTGGGAAGGTTTGTCCGCAGCGCCAGTTGTGACGTAATTTGTCACATATATTTAGTTATTTAAACATTGTTACCTCGTTGGTCCCGCTCCAGGTTCTTCCTCTGGTTCTCCCTCTTTACACGACCAGGGCGCACCACAAACGAATGGATGTTCACCTCCTGCTTCTAAACTTGAGTGTGTCCTTTCGGATCAAAACATGTGCATGCTGGATATATATTTGGCCAATCCGAATTTAAACACTTGAATTTTGACAAAATGTCTTTATCCTGCTTTTTCTCCACGTTTAAACTCCAAACTTGCTTCGACACAATCCAAATAATAGGCACGGGCGTTACTTCTTTTTTTTTTTCTTGCTCAACTGTATTTAACAATCTTTTTTTTTACTATACAAAAAGGAACGGGCTCTTTCTCTTTTTTCTTTCTTGCTGCTCAACAGTATTTAACAATCTTTTTCTTTTACTATACAAAAAGGAACGGGCTCTTTTTTCTTTTTGCGTTTCGCTGCTCAACTGTATTTAACAATCTTTTCTTTTATTATACAAAAAGGAACGAGCTCTTTTTCTTTTTTCTTTCTTGCTGCTCAACTGTCCGGAATCAACTGTCAACGGCACCCAGAAAAACCATATTTTCAAAACAAACGGAATTGAAAATTCCTTTTGCTGTTTCTCTCTCCCACTCATCGACATCCACTTCCAACTGAATTCGAACCCGCCCACGATCCACACTCGAATCGGGGCGTGTTCGAACACTCACTTGTGGATCATGCACTTCTTCCACCACCTTACCATCATACTACATTAAAACAAATTATATTAAAATTACAAATTATCAAATGATGACGGTGGTGGAAACCGCACGTAACATTATAATGCCGATGGCAGTTGGTTAATCGAAAGCGTGTCCTAAGGTCTTCGCCTAAGGGGATGCATGCTCGTGGTTTTACGTGATCACGTAATTGAACTTGAAATGCAATTTACGTGTTACATTTTTAAATGATAATTCTGCGTGATCATGTTGCGTATTTAAATTATTATTATTATTTATTGGCCTGTAGAAACCCGGAAGTTCATGACCTCATCGACTCGATTCCGCCATTGTTCTCTCTCCTGTGCGCTTTCCTTCCACGTTCGACCATCCGATCCGATCTCTTGAGGTCAAACCTAACATTGTCCTCCCTTGCATTTAAATGGTTATCTTTGGACATTTTAAGCTTAACGGTAACAAGTTTGGTAAGTGAAAATGAAGTGAAATCTCGATAACAATGTAGTTAAATATAATTTCATTTTTAACGATGTCAGTTGAAATACTTAATTATTGGCTGACTTGCACACATATTTTTCTAACTTACCTACTTACTTACTTACATATTTGCTCACTTACTTGCTTATTATTTACTTAGTTTAACGGGACTACCACCCCATTTATTGGCTCAATTCAAGCAATATAAGTACTTATAAGCTAAAGTATATATAACTTTACAAACTAACGAACGTAAAAACTAACTTAACTAAGCTTAACCTAAGGTAAACAGGTCATATTATGAAGGCAAGCATAGCGGCGGGAGCTGGGGGCAAGTAAGATAGAAGAGTGTAGAAAGCGCCGCTTATGATTAGTGGTGAGAGGGGTTTAGGAGGCGGTGCTTGAGAGTATGGGTAGTGAAGTCAAAGTTGAACAAGGTGGAGTTGGAGTTGAGATTTCTCAGCATCCACAAAAGTGGTTCATTGAAACTATAAGAGGTGCGGTGGGCGGGGGGGGGGGGGGGGGGGGTGTAGAGAATGCGGGGATTACGCGTATTTCGGGGGTTTGCGTTCAGAGGCATAAAGTTAAGGAGGTAGGCACAGCTAACCGAATCGGGGAGGACTCGATGAATGAACATTATGTCAGCCAGGATCCTGTGCTCCTCAAAGGTTCTGAGGTTGATTATATTTATGCGGTTAATGTACGAGGGCAGGATTAAGGGTTTACGCATTCTAGCCCTCGGAGAGCGAACCGAAAGAGGCGGCGTTGAATACCTTCGATTCTATGGATGTTGGTCTTGTGATAATGGGACCCAACCTGGCTACCTAACACGAGTTTTTTTTTATTTTATTTACTATTACTATTTATTGGCCTATAGGAACCGGAAAGTTCGTGACCTCGCCGGCTCGGCTGCGCAATCGTTCCCTTTCCTCTGCAGTCTCCTTCTACGCTTGTGTGGGGGTTCTCTACACCACATGGAGAACCAACCCACAATTCCAACCAACCTTGACCGCTAACAGTGCGTCACCTTAATCCAACTCCCCATTCAAAACCTGAAATACACACATTCGCAACCGTGCAAAATCTGCAAGCGCATCCATCCCGAACTTGTAAGAATCCATCCCCCAATCTGCAACGAAGGGCATTTCCCAAAACTTACAACAGAATACAAATCAATAGAATACATTCTAAATCATCTCCCTCAATTACATCACCCCACATATAATTTTTCCCAAAACAACTTCGGTCAATTCTTTACTTAAGTCAGATTGTTTCCTTGCGACCAAGCAATCTTAATTTCCCCGGAAATCTATATGCTGTAATAAAACGCATATTCAAACCTACGGCGGGATATCAATCATCACCATCAACTATACCGAGCCGCATACATTTTTCCTAAAAACCAGCTCGGTTAACTTCCTATTTAAATTATATCCCCGCTTGCAACCAAGCAATCCCAATTTCCCCCGAAAACCATTTCGGCTTCTATTCTACCTAAAACATGTAAAACCACATCAATTCCCTACAATCAAACCGCATGCATTTTCCCCAAAAACCACTTCGGTTCTTTTCCTCCTTAAACTATACTTCTCGCTTGCAACCAAGCGGCAACTAATTTTCCACGAAGCGATCGCAACGATCAAGACCCTTGACCATACTTGGCTATGCCGCCGAAACCAATTTCCCGGCACACACAACCAACGAACCCAACTCAGCTTATACGGCGATGATTCTCCGGAACTAAATTTCCTACACAGACATAGCAACCCTGTTCAAGTTCCTAGTAAGTGGCAGTGAGTTTATTACGGCTATGACTCAACCGCCACGACACAATGAAATATTCTTTCCAATTAGTCAGTCGAGATCCAACCGCCACCAGGGCCACACCGCCGCCTGCAATTTTGTTTAGTTTTAAATGTTTCCATTCGATCCACTCAGTCGGTGTTGACGTAGTGTATTTCGGGAGTCGGTTGTCAGGACGTGACGTGCGTTTTGGCCACCTTAAGTTTGGCAATCCTGGCGTATCAAACAGCCTTGTGTAATATAGTGTGGCGCAACTCCGGTCACTGTTGGGAGCATGCGGATTTACCCAACCACCAGATGCCGAAAGTCGTGAAGTGTCTCGAGACGTTATTTTCGAAAGTCCCGATTCGTTGTTAATTGGATTCAATTTGCAAAATTTCGCTTAGGAAATCAAACCAAAATTAAGTGCTCTTGGAACCGTGGTTAAGTGAAATATGATTCTAAAATAATCTTAAACAAAAGGGGAAATTAATCAATAAACTAATATTTAAGAGAAAATCAAAAGAAATCCGTATATGATATGTTCTTAATGATATGTATAGACAATCTTTATTCATTTAAGACGGGACAATCTATGTCTACGAAATAAAGGTCTGGATCCACACGTTGCTGTGGTCCGATGTTGTGTCGCGAACTGGGCGGAGATGGTTGATCCTCAGTCCGAATCCCAATCGGTTGCGCCGCGAAATGGGCGGCGATCTTCTCTTCTGGATCCAGCTCGAAGGACCAACATGTTGGTGGCAAGCGAATGGCCACCAACTAATGTATTACGCTGTAAATGGAAGTGCTGTTATTTAATTCAACCAAATAAATACACAGATAACCCGTTCCCAGAGGGTTGTTGCCAAGTTGTATAAAAAACGACGACCAGTCTGCAGCAGTTGCTGTTGAGGTCTGCTATAGATGCTCCGCCACGCGGCTGGTCATCTAGAGGTCGCATACTCTAGACAATTGTGCACCTGGATGCTCGATTCAGCACCATCGCTGTGCTTTCGACGATCGGACTTTGTTTGTGGCAGTACTTATGATTATTTGTATGACAAAAAAAAATGTGGAAAACTTTGTGTCGATTTTTTTTTTATTTAACCTACATATATATATATATATATATATATATATATATATATATATATATATATATATATATATATATATATATATATATATATATGTATATATTATTTTATTTATTTAAAAGAACGCAACTTAACTTAACTTAAGTCTTATACCACCCTAATTCTAGAAAAGCTAAGTCTACGTAAGCTGGCTGGTGATACTGTTATTCTATACCGACATTGGTATCCAGGTCTTTATATGCCATATAATGACCAGAACTGTTGACGCTATCTAATACTATCGTCCTGTCCTCTGTGGGAGATAGCCCTACTGAAGCGCAAGAGCTCTTCTTCGGTGCGCATTACTTCTCACAATCGCCCGTCTACGGATGATCTACTTACATGATAGATTATCGGAATTCCGGATCTATCCTGTATAAGCCCTTTCATGTCCAAGTCAAGGAACGCCTCTGGTGGAACAAAACCGTTGCGACGCACGTTCTCATAATACAGGGTATTTGGATAATAAAATAAAATTAGGTCATTGGAGGAGTTTATTGCTCTCGTAATATGTCCTCTGATTAATTTTATCATAAAATTATCCACCCTATTTATGCTGGCTTCATTATATGGTCTCATGTGAGTAGTACTTTTTATAGTCCGATTCCGGTGTTCGATATAATCTGAGACAACCCCTGATACACTTTCTTTCGAACACCCGAATCTTTTCCATCAAATTTGGACCTATGTTAAACCATACTGGACACCCATATATGAGCATTGGCCTGATTAGCGCCATGTAGCATATGACTTTTACCCTGCTGTCAAGTTGGCTACTGTGAAATAGCCTCCTTATCATAGCAAACGTTTTCCTAGCTTTGAGCAAAGCGGCCTCTACATGTCTGTTGAAATACAGATATCGATCTAGCCAGATGCCCAGGTATTTAACTACACTCTTGGTTTCGAGTTTTCCTCCATGCGGTCCTGTAGCGTTCTACGAACGCACAATTCCACCCAGGTAAGGTTCCTACCCTTCGAGGAACATACTGACCTTATTCATTACACGTGCCCACAGACACGTGTCCCAAAGCTCTTGATCATACCTGTAACAAAGGTCATAGAAAGCTGCAACAATGTTGAACCCGATATAAAAAAAACAAGGAACTTAATGTTCAGAAACTTTCAATATCGAGTCAACGCACCCATTCATCGTATGCAAAACCAATCCCAGAATACAGGTCATAAATCTCCCATCCTAAACATCTGCACGAAGTTTCCAAGGAATTACATTTTCGGTAAATAGACCGAGCGACGGATGCATACGCTCCTAGCTAAATGCAATTAGTGCCTAAACCAGGCAGACTTGCGCAAACAATCAATTCGTTGCGCCGCTGATTAGCAGCTTAAACTCTAAACACTATCCCAGATAGATGTACGATGGGAAAGTCAAACAAAGCCTTACATCCCATAATCCGGTACACATCCGAAATGCAGGCGAGCCTTTGCCGCATGCCAGATGTGCGGCATCCGATCCGTAAACAAAGGAAGAAACGAGATACCGACCACCAGCATCGAATGTGTGGTGATAATGATGATGACTAGGTAAGATTTCTCCTTCCAGATCCTGTGGGAAATTCTCCTTGTGAGATGAAAAGCAATATGGTATGCTGCTAACAGATACTGTGGAAAATTCTGTTAGCAGATGAAATGGGAAATTTTCTCCTGTGCAGATACAGATGGACAATCTGTATCGGGGTATTGTTCAGACAGTCTACTCAGAGCATCCGTCCAGAGACGAGACGTTAGGGAGCCCCATCGAGGAGGTATCGGCGATGCGAGAAACGAAAATTCGAGTAACGTGAGTCGTGAGTTGCAATAGAACGGAAATATAATCGTGTTGTTTAAGAGAATCGTTGTGTGAACAAAACAATACAAATTGTAATATAAAAATCCGTAATCTTTATAAGTAGTAAAATAAAACTCAAAATTAAAGCAAAACATTTCGCAGTGTTTCATTTGTGTGATCGTCTCCGTGTTCCGGTTGTTTTAATTCCTTTTACTGCGAACGTTGTTCGGCGGAACACCGCAGTCATCAATGCCCGACCTAAGGACAATCTACAAACATCCGCCAAAGTCCCACGATAACGCACTTTCGCCAGTTTTTCCTTGTGTCGTTCCTGGCTTTATATAACGAACCTCCTGTCCTTTAACATATCGTAAAGTACATATAGTAAACGCTTATGTATGCCATGTCTGACCAATTTGCAGTCCAACCCTTCGATCCAGACGGTATCAAAGGCCTTTTCCAAATCATTCAGACGGGCACCTACATTTACATTTGTATGTCGAAGACCATTTATCCATTGTATGTCGGAGACCAGGTTAGCTGCGGCATGTGTGGTTTCATGACCCGCCTTAAAGCCAAACCGGTTATTTGGAATAATGTTGTTGTCGTCTACCCATTTTAGCAGAGCTTTGTTAATAGTCTTTTCAAATACTTTACTGATGGCTGGAAGTAAACTTATCGAATGCATGTTCATTGGGTTTGTATAGACTTTGCCCTTTTTTGCGATGGGATGATAGCCGTTTTCCAACGCGCGGGATAATATGTATTATTCAACGCGTTGTTAAACAGGACTGTGTATATATCTATTGCCATTGGGGACAGGTTTTTGAGTACGATGTTGGGTACTCCATCTATTCCCACTGACTATTTGCTTCTCAATGAGTCGAAGATACCCTGGATTCCTTTCCTCGTAATTAAAAGGCTATTAGCCAATGGTGGGCATTAATGTCAATTGACAGATTATCATCACTGAATTCGGTAAAACCGGGATTCTCCGATTGCCAAAGTGAAATTTCATTTCAGAGGTGCAGGTGATTCCAACTCTCACCTCTACGAAGGCACCTCCACTACCCCTATCGATGAGTACTTGCTACAATTAGCATACAAATACCTTGAAAGCATTCAGAACAGCAAAAACCTACTTGTATGGGAGTCTTGCGTTCTTCATCCCTCTATCTTTCGATATCTTCGGGTCCGACTGCCACAATTTCTTCTTCAGTACAAAACTGAAGGAAGCACTTTTTTTGTTTTATATCCACATTTATTTCACAAATTAACTACATATTTTACTTAAGACTAAATGTTAACTTCTATTCTACAATTATCATTCTTACTTAACTTATTAGCTCTTCGCAAGCACTCTAAATTATACATTATTATTTTTCTTATGTCTTTCGGCGTACAATGAAGGAAGCACTCTTCCTAACAACATTCCCCTCTATAATACTTAGAGGACTCCTGGACCCATCCCATAGGGTCTACTGCTGATACAGTACAAACACGCACGCACGACCATAAAAATACACACATGCACCGACCAAAGCCCAGGCTATCAGGCGCCAAAGACGTGATCTACGTTTACTACCGCACTTAATACCCATCGGTCTTGCACGATTTCTTTCCCACCATCCACGTAGTTAGAGAACACTTGAACTAACCCTGTCCACACTATCCTTAGATACCTCCTTCCTCCTTTCTTTTTAGATATCTCGAGACCGAGCCCAACATCCTCACGGATGTGGGTGATTCTGGTTATCGCAAGATGACCAGAAGCCAGAGCCAAGACGAAGACAAACTTGTCCTCGTCTCCCTAAAGTCGGCCTCTTGCCAACACATTTTTTTTTTTTTTTTGAGGCACAAGAGTCGTTGAATTTCACGGAAAATGCTGATTGATGTACCAGGCGATCATAACTAGCGGCAATCAGTAATTATCATGTTAAATTAATAGTCTGACGATATAAGATATTTGACATCATAAAGCTAAAACATCATAGCACAGACAATTACCTGGGGTCCAACATTTATAATAGTTGGCACTGAAATGTGACTTTCCATGGTGATCGACATCTAACCAATCTTATTAAACTTTACCACTTTATCATTTAGGCCACACCTTCATTCCGATTACACCATTTGTACAGTTGAGATCATAGCGAGCGCCAACAACATAGACGTATACTTCGATATTGATTTTGTTTTTTAACAGCTCTCCTTTTACTTTATTGCGTTTTCTATTATTCATTGTTATTCGATATCATGTAGCTTCTAACAAAACGGTCTCCAAACGGAACTATCAATAGAAAGAATTGCAAAGAGACGACATATAAACTGTTTGAGAAATAATAATAACGAAGTGTATACCTATGCTATTGGCGTTTACTGTCATCGCAATTGTGCTATGGTTGACTCCGAATGAAGGCAGTACCCATAATACAAAGGTTGATAGGGTTAGTATTCTGTTTTAATCATTACTCATCATAGAAAATCACATGACAACGCCCCCTGTTTTAATTATCGTCTCATCGATTTATATTAACCTTAACCCACAACCATTTATATCAGATTCCATTAATTTAGCTTCAAGTCCACATAACATTACCCTTGTTGATTTCTGATAAGTATGATCCCCTGGTGCATCGATCAGCATTCTTCGTGACATTCGACGACTCTTTCTTTTGCTTCGCGAGTGACTCTGATTTGAATTTTAGCTTGATGGCGGAAAGAAAAAGTGGCATAAACACGACAATTAAGAAAGGATTGTTTATTTGATTTTTGCAATAATAATTTATCTATTTGATTATTTCCATTAGTTGACTATATTGTGAAATGGAAAGGAGATTGAATTGAATTATAGTTTGACGGTGGAAGAGAAAAGACGGTTGTGAGTTTGATGGAATAAGATTTATTAATTTGATTTATTGGCTATTGCAATATGTTAATTGATGCGGAGTTGGTGAGGCGGCGTCCAATTTCCAACATAGTCAAGGAATTAGCAAACACGACTTGTGACTTTGATGAAATAAGATTTATTAATTTGATTTATTGGCTATTGCAATATATTAGTTGATGGGGAGCTGGTGAGGCGGCGTCCACAGAGGATGTGGTGGCAGACGTAAATAGTGACGCCCACGAATCGGAGTCCAGAAGGGATGACCAATGATCGTGAAGGTAACGACGTCCACGATGGCGAACCGGCGTGGGAGAGAATGAGCAACGGATGTTAGTAGAAATGTCCACGATCGTAAAAGCGCCCAGAGAGATTGAGCAAAGGATGTAGAAACAGTAACGGGTGTAACCAACCACCACGTCTAGTTAGTTAGTGATTGTATGAGGTGGCTTCATGGGCTTGCTTGTTGCTTTCTATTACCATTGCTCTAGTGGTGTTATTCAAAGAAACGAGTATGACATTTATTACAGCTATCATGCAAAACACCATGTGCTCGGAGTAGGCTTTCTAGTCAACCAAAAAATGAAGCCTGCCATCATCGCCTTTAATGCAATAAACAAAAGGCTATGCGCTCTTTGCGTGAATTAAGTAGTCCGATAGTGTTTTTTTTTAAATAAAAAAATAACTTTATTATTTCTCAAAACTTAGGACTACTTATTTTAATATTATTGGTGTCCTCAAGAAGAATGTCATCGCTTCGTGCAGATTGTTCACATTTTATCTGTCTGCTGGGTCACAGATGGGCGTCTCGTGTTGATCATGAGAATGGTGCTGTGTGTGTAGATACTTGTTCTAGGTCATTGTTGATCTATGATCCTTTTTTTGTGTCTATGTAGTGTCTGGGTCATAGTTAAGTGTTCGGCGTTTATTTATGAGGATGGTGCCGTCTGCGAAGATAAGTGTTGAGCCATGATGATTGTGTGATGTTTGAATCGTGGCGTCGTGTGTATTGTGGTGGTATCATGGTATTATGATGATGTGGCTATCCTTAACTCCCCCCCTTCGTTAGATTAAAGCGTCCACGCTTTTGAGTTTTTTCGCAGCCTTCGTGTACTGTGTACCCATGTTGTTTTTAATTTCAACAGTTTTTATTACATATATGCTTAGGCCGAGTGTTATATTTATCAGGAGTGTTACAAAAAGGTTATTACGGGGTGTTCTTCTATAGGTATTAGTATCGTTCAAAATTCTTGTATGTTTGTAAATTTAGTTTTCTTGTTAGAGGTCATGTATTCTAATATTGTTACATCGTTATTATGGATTTGTACAATTATCTTTTTTATTAATCCTCTTCTGTTCGTGTATGTCTTATGTTGTCTTTATGGATTTTCTTGCCTCGTCTTGAAATTATGTTGACAGGATGAGTAACGGATGTTAGTAGAAATGTCCACGATCGTAAAAGCGCCCAGAGAACTTAAGGAACGGATGTAGGATGTTTTTTGTAGCGTCCCTTTTCTGTCACCGACGCGTTGTCAGCTGGTGGGTGATAGTTGGCAAATGACAGTCAGATGTGAACATACTAGAATTCTCTAGTGCATTAAATGGTGAATACGCAACGCAATAACCAATGCACAATTGTTTCGTTATATTGTAAAATAAAATGGACTTTGATTTGAATTTTAGCTTGACGGTGAAAAAGAAAAATGATTGTTTGTTTTTTGTCTATTACAATGAGAACTATACAGTTCTTGTATACATAATTTAAAATGGAATTGAGGTGGTTTGAACTTTATCTTGATAGATGAAAAAGGAAAGAGGTATTACATGGTAGTTTGGTAAGCTTTTTATAATGTGTTAATTTCAATAAAAAATATGTGTACAGTTGTTATATTATTTAAAAATTATAGCAAACTGTAACATATGACCGTTTTTTAAAGGGATATCAAAAAGTGTGATGTTAATATTTGATGGTAAAGATTTGTGAATCATATAACTCCGTGATATCAAAACATCTTCTTCACAATGATGATCACAGTTTAGCCAAGATAAAGAGACCGCAACGACGTAAACGTGTAATTGTAATATGTTCTTGGGTCGTAAGACATTTTGCATTGAATTTATTTTCCAAAATTGGTAAAAACTGAAACACAAAGCCAATCCAGTTCATTCCAAAGATGAGACGGATATAATATTCGATTTTCTGAACAGGCGGAGAGTTGCATTGAAGCTGAAGAAGCATATCCATCAATTGTTCGTTTTTGGGAATCTTGTGGCACTAGGTCCTTTGAAATCAATTTTCTATCTCGGTCACGCATTTTGAATTGTATTTTGTCTTTTGTCAGACACACATAGGCTTTTATATTAAATCTAGAAGGATTTGTTTTTAAAAAGTTCATGTTTGAATTTACTATTTCTTTATTTATGCAGCTTAATAAAAGAATTAGTCTATAATATATCTAGTACTAAATAAGGAATTCCGTATGATAACAAGCTCAATAATAACCAAAGATAGAAGCATACGATGGAAATGCATCGACGAATAAGTTCAACATTAGCATACACAATATCTTTTTGAAGTGTGGATAGTGCGGCGACGGCGATTAGATTTTGGTGTCGGGGTGCTCCAACCGGGACAACCCATCCGGAGGTGTTGCGGGGGCCTGTACATCACCTTTATAAAAGTTGCTGTTTCGTGATACCTAAAAAATAGTGGGTTTTTGAAAAGGGCCATTACAATTTTGTTTTTTTTTTTTTTTGCGGACGCACCCTTAAACTTTTCAGGATCTGTCAATGTCAAAACGTCCGTTAGGGTTTACACTTTTATCTTGGTGGAGTTCACGAACGAGCAACGTTTGGAAATTATTGAAAATTTCTACCGAAATTCTTAGCCGGTAGTCGCCACTTTAAGAAGGCTTACTCCTTATTCCGGTCGTAATAATCGTCCTACTAGGCAGGCTGTGAGGGCTATAGTAGATAAGCTTGAGTTAAATATTCACGTTGGACATAACTTAATAGTTTTGATAGATGTCATCCAAATTGTGATTTCTTCCGTTTAATTTTGCAATATGGATTACTTAAGTTTTTTGACGAAAATTATGATTCTCCCCATATGCCACGTTTTCTATTTTGCAAGTGCATTGTGATTGGCATAGCTCACCGTTCGAAGGCTCAATTTCCAACATAGTCAAGGAATAAGCAAACACTCAGCCTGTCACGGGTGTGGTAAGGAAAGTGCATTATTAGAGTGCTGGCTCGAAGGAAGATCTTTCTGTTCTGTGTAAATTGGATTGCAGATCCAGGCTCGTCATTCTCAGGCTCCGGTTGTGCCCTGTTTCATATTATGGGGTATTTTGAAAACTCTTGGGTTGTATTACTTCATATTATCAAGTATTTTGCACCTTGTCTTGCGTCTATGTTATAAATAATGAGGTAAATAGCGGGGAGGGTACACCCCATAATATTTTCTTGAGTTGTTGGCCTCTCTGGTTACGCTGTTCTGATTGATGGGTACATTGAATCTTTAGCCCCAAGTTGTAAATGATGATATGAATAATGAGGAAGAAAAATTCGCCAGGTAAGTAAAGCGCTGGACATATTAAACTGATTGCAGGCTAACACACATCCAACAACGGGGTATCAGAGATTTCAATTTTACTAGTTGTTTGTGAGAACTGATTGCAAGATAACGCAGATCCATCAATGCGGTATCAAGAGAGTTCAATCTTATTTAACAATCCAAAGACTGATTTTATTCGATTAGCTGAACAATACCCGAAGAATAATTTAAAGGAATCCAGCAATTTCAACAATAGTATTATATACTTTTTTTTGAGGCCATAGGTGTATGTTTTCACCCTCAACATTTACCTGGCGAATTTTTCTTTCTCATTACTCAAGCTTATCATTTACAACTGGGGGCTAAGGATTCAACACTCCCACCAATCACAACAGCCGTAAGCAGAAACGCCAACAACTCAAGAAAGTATTAAGGTGAGTACCCTCCCCATTATATATACGATATAAACATTTTGTGCGTAGCAAGGCTTGTGGTTTGTGAGCAACAATAATGAAATTGGCGATTTTTGCACTTGTTGAAAGTCATTGAAGTAAGAATCCCCATTCAATTTTGTGTACGTAATGAAATTTCTCCTGCAGAAACATTAAAAATATTTCAAAAAGCCTCCAGTGACCAGATGTCGGAAACGCACCCAGGGCACCGCCTCTTTTCATTGAATATTTTCTTGGGCCGACCTCGGTGTCATATATTAAGATCCGATCTTTGAAGTGTGACGATGTTTTAGGAAAGTAGCGCAGTAGTCCCAGATGAGATAACACATTCTTGATTTCCAGCCTAGTAATTGTATAGTTCTAATTTGTGATACGCCATTTATATCCTATCAGATTTACGCCGGCAATTCTTTACACTTGGATGATGGCGTCTACAATGGTACTTTTGCATCTGAAGTCATACTGCACTTACGGCAGTCGTTCTCACCCTTCCGTGAACTGCTCAACTTCAAGAGAAGGACAGTCTTCAACACTTTTCCAGCTGCTCTCTGAAAATAGATGGGATGGTATAATAATACTCCTTTGGGTAGTAAATCCTTTGAAAAGTGTATAAAGTATTTATAGAAAATGTGAGTTACTGGTTTCTGGTGCTAGGCTATTTGTTAACTTAATTGATGTTATTTTAAATTATATGTTGTTAAATAAATAATAATAATAATAATATAAAAATGTTTTAAAAAAAGCTGTGTTTGTGGACAACCACTAAGATAGTTAAATTAAAACAATTCAGGAGAATAAAATAAAGGAAATTAATATTAGAATTAAATTAAATAAGAAGAAATAAGAAGGAAAAAAAGAGGGGAGAAAAATGAAGACAAAAGACAAAGAATTAAAATATATTTATCGAATCGCTGTGGTCATGAAATTTCGGGTGCATATACGAAATTTCATGACCCCACCAATTAGGCTACGCCATTGTTCCCTGTCCTGCGCACTCTTCTTTCACACTTCGCTTTCTGGTCCGACCTCCCCAAGGTCACGCTTTACATTGTCCTTCCTGCTGATCTTTTCCCCGTTGGTCTCCCGTTTAGAATTCTGCGCACGGTTCTATCGTTGCCTATTCTCGTCCGTCTTAATCTTCACGACTTGACGAGTTTTTTTTGGGGTATAGCCCTTCCAATTCGCGAATGTGGAGGTTTTTCTGGTATCCTACCTCTTCATCATATCTAGGGCTGAAGATACTCGTTCTTTAACCCCTTCATGTCTCGCATCGTTATATCAGGTGTATGCATACGTTTTTTTTCGGTTTCTTTGGTCCAAAAAATAGGTAAATTTTTACGGAAATTATTTTTTTTTTCTATTCAAAATATTAGTCATTGGCTTCTGCACATTTCGACCATCATTAAGGTAATTTATTAATAGCATGCCAGAACGACTGCTTGTCTTTCGCGGAAACTATTCGTCCAGCCATTTTCCAACTTCCTCGAAATCGCTGAAGTGCTGCTCCGCGAGCGCATGACCCATTGATGCAAAGAGGTGATAGTCAGATGGCGCCAGGTCTGGGGAGTACGGCGGGTGCTTTTCAATGTGTCTTTCACTAGTTTTGATACGATACTAACCAATACGAAGATGAATACGCTAGGAAGGCGCTACGCGGGCTAACATCACAAAAAAGAACGCGTCTACTTTTCTCTATTTCACAGACGAGGCACTTTTCTTTTGTCTGTGGAGTCTTTTTCGAATCTTCTGAGCTCTTTGTATTTCTCCTCGCCTAGCCGCGTCCTATGTGACCGGTGCATTGCCAGGTATGCAGCATTCTAATGAGTTCAACAAGTCGTCGCAGCAGTCGGATAACGAGAAAACCCATTAACAAAACGCAACAAAACCTCGGCCGGCTACGTGCAGGTGTTATAAGGCGTTTCGTCGTGCTTCCTCAATAACGAGGAAAGAGCGAGTAGGCGGCGGGGAGTTAAAATAAATGAAAGTATATTACCACTTTTGAAACATTTTTAATTTATTTGTTGATATTACTTTAGTGGCACAAGGCTAATAACCTTTCCCGTAAAAATAAATTATGAAAAATTTAACAGGCCACGAGACTTGCTAAATAAGGTCAGGGCCGGATCCCAAATACCCAAATTATTGGGGGAGAATCGCAGACGATTATCTCTTTGTCCCCACCTGGCATGACCGCAAACGCATGACCCATATTGAGTCCAATTGCCTGGTATGAGTCATTCGTTTCGTCACTTCGAATTATCAGTGCCAATTCGTCTTTATCCACGTGCTTTCTTTCGTACGCGTCAACATTTTTATGAGAATTCCCACTTGGCGTACGGTAATTGTCACTACTCGTTGCATTTTTGCAGGCGTTGCATGTTTGCAAGCTCCAGCAATTACCAGAGTATCCCTCATGCCAAGTGTTTGCTTTTGGATATGAATGACGATATACGACACGATGCAAAAAATGTACTCGTAATTTGATAGCGTCTTGCTTGAGTGGGAAATGACTGCGCATCACTGGTATGCAATTAAAAAGGAGACGATTGAGACTGCATTTTGTGCGATATGAATATTATGAATTGAATTTATATTACGTTAAATGGCCTGTGGGTGCTACGAAGAAGAACTATTCCATTAATACTTCACGATGGATAAATATGGAAATAAGACCATTCGAAGAAGAGGACATGAAGACATCACCACAAAATTCAACGAGATGGAATCTGTGGAGGTCATATTTTTAATATATTCTTCTTACCTCCTGCTCGGGCTGCTTCCGGCGGTCAGAGGCCTGTTGGATTTAGTCGACCACTGCTGGCGGCGTGTCGAACCCAGTTGGCTGAGCAGGGGTTGTGGTGAAGGCAACGTCGGGAGTGTATACCTTTCTCGCTGCTTTGGTGGAAGACTTCCTGAGGAGCCGATCCTTCAGTATGTGGTCCTCCAAAAGAGTTCCCGGGTTGGGCGGGTCGCTGGTTCTTGTGGCCGGTTTAGTCCTGCTGTGGGTGTCCGGGCCTAACGGGTCCCACAACGAACTGTCCTTTAACTTTCTCCAAAGGAGGCAGGCTCGCAAAACTTTTAGTTTACTGAGAAGCTTTTAGTTAATTTAGAAACTATTTAATGGAAGACCTTTTTTTGTTCCTTTAAATATTTATGTTATTCATAAGTTCTGGATTATCTTGGCCGACAAAATCCAGAGCAACATTCTCACTATGAATCAGGATATATTCTCCATAGTGAATCAGAACTCCGCCATCGGTATGCGCCGTATTAACACACATTTTTATGTCCCACTTCCGAAGATCCTCGAAATTCTAGAACCCAGTACTCCTTGCCACAGCTTAAGTTTCAAATAAAACGTATAATGAGACATATTCCAGTCCCGGGCTCCGGATTCGAACTGATCTAAAACCAAAATGCGCCGCCCTTTCATACTCTGTGGCGACAGAGATTTGTTAAAGATTCTACATAAAAATTCCAAGAAGCACAAGCAAGATTTTGTGTGATTCAATTGGAATGGGGTTCTAGGAAGTGGGTGGGAATTTGGTTGAACAAATTCCCGGAGGAAAATTATGAAATGCATTTGGATCAATGTGCGACAAATTAACTTTCGGTTTAATTTGTCGTGCATATGATTCACTAGGGGATTATGATTGGGATTATGGATAAATGGTAGGGTAATTGGGAATTGAATCAATGTACGACAAATTAACTCTAGGTTTAATTTGTCGCTCGTATGATTCACTGTGGAAAGAAGGTTGGGGTATTGGATGGGAGTAGTGATTTAGTATCACTACAAATCGATAGCCATAGAAGGGACAGAAGAAAGGCTCACCAAGGGGAAGAAGAGACAAAAACATTCCAAGCAGTCGTTGTACTGATACGAAAACAAAGAACTGCCATGGAAGGGCTAAGAAATATCTGTACACACAGCGGAAAAATTTTGCCGGGTTAAAAAGGAATACTTGGAGCAAGCCATGTATGGCAAAATACCGGTCTTAAAGGGAACGATATTTCGAAGTATCACGACCTAGAGAAAAAGGCACAAGGATGCCTAATTAAACTACGGGAGATGATGTCGAGACATGTCTAAAAAACGCCAAAGATGATAGAGCATAAATGTAGTCTGTGACAGAGATTACATGAACTGGGCATAGTTGAGCAATCTGTGCACCGAACTAGTGCGTAATATGTTAGAAAAATATTATATTAATTTTAAGGCTAATTCGACATCTGCCATCCATTGGACCCAATTACAAACTAGGCTGTGACATATTGACGAGCAGATGGGCTAACAAACGTATTGCAGCAAAAACAACACACACCAGGCGACTTGAACAATCAACCAAATCCAGCAATAATCCCAGATAAATCAAGGCCCTACATGATGTCACCTAAGAATGCTTCCGCGCATTAAATACCCCTGACATCGACTCACGCGGAAAGTAGACATATCGACCCACACACTATGGGAGCAATCTATATTTAGGACAAATAATGTCACTCGAAAATCAAATGCTGAAGGAAATATACATCAGAATAAGCAATGCTTGGAAAAGATGTTGGTCCCTTAAAGAAATTCTGGAGAATCCACATATACCCATGACGGACAAGACTACAGTATTCAACTCGTGTGTACTGCCATGTTTAACCTATGGATCAGAAACCCGGGCCCTTATCAGCAAACATAATGGAGCATTCAGAGTCTGTTAAAATATAATGGAGAGAAGCATTCTAAACATCAAGCTACGGGACAAAATCAAACAAACAAACATTAAAAGTAAGACGAAAGTTACATGTGTCACGTATACAGTGAAAAAACTTAAATGTAAATGGGTAGACCACATGATACTACTACTGTTATTATTTATTGGCTTGTAGGAACCCGGAAGTTCACGACCTCGCCGACTCGACGCCGCCATCGTTCCCTGACCTGTGTACTCTCCATATCATAGGAAACAGAAATAATAAATGCTCAAAAGATGTCTCCATGTGGTACCCGCGAGATGGGAAAAGAAGAAAAGGGCGTCAAAGATGGAGATGGGATCACGAAATTAAAAAAATTGCTGGAACATGACAAAGAAAAGTCAACCAGAAAATTATGGCAAACCATAGGCGAGGCCTTGGCGCAAGGGTAATAACCTTGCCCGGAAAAACAAATTATTATGGACAATTTAACAAGTCTCGGATAAGGACCGAATACCGGTGGAGAGACTTGCTATATAAGGCCAAGACCGGATCCCGGTTGTAGTGCCGATGATGATGATGATAGACGAGGCCTATGCAAAGAGGGCAAGCTGATACTGCTGTTACCGATGTCGAAGATTAGGAAAAATAAAAAAAAAATTATTATTGAATATAAACTGTACACTTTTTAGTATCAGCAATAAAGGCTATTTGCATTTGCGTTTGTATTATGTAGATGATTTCCTACTCACTAGCGACAAAAAGGCATCAATTGAAGGCACAGCGAGAACTCTGAAAGTGTATTTCCAATTGTCAAATTTGGGTGAATTATGATCTGTCTCGGAGTACAAATGGTAAGGGATGACGATGGCATTTTTTTGATTCATCAAGGAATTTATATCGCCCATATACGAATTTGTTTAGATTTGGAAGCCTTGAAATGGTATGCTCTAACCCAGATAAAATAAGAATAAGAACAAACACTAATAGATATCAACAACTGACTGGAGCGTTGCTGTACGTATAAACAAATATAAGGCTTGATATTACAGCAATTATCTGCATACTGAGCCAACATACGTGTGCCCCCGAAACTACATGAAATGAGGCCCAAGCCCTTATGCTCAAGCTCGGCAATGTAAAAGACAAAGAAAGAAACCTCTGTGGTCACTTGGACTTCGATTGGGATTATAATAAAGATAGTCGAATACCAAACACATTAATAAGTGGAATGGAAGCACTATTAGTTGATGCGGTAAAAAGAAAAAATGCATTTTGCTCTCGACTTTTGAAGGCGAATACTTAGCTGTATGCTTGTGCTTAACAACTTTGATAAATATCAAGAAAAAGGTTTATTTAAAGGCAAATCATAGTAGCTTGAAGTTCATTGGGAAGCCGAAATTTGTCAATAGATCCAACCATTTCGGCACAAAATACCAGTTTATAAAAGACCTTCGAGGGCTAACAAAAGTGAAGGGTTCCAATACTGCCCATCCTATTCGAATGCATTGGCATAAAAACACCCATGCGCCAGCGTTTTAAAGATAACATTATCAACTTCATTTCCGAACTAATATTATCTAGATGAGCTATATACTACCCGTTATAACATAACACACTCGATTTAAGTTAAAGAATATAATATAAAAAGAGAAAAGAAAGAAAGCATTAGTGGTATTAGATTTGAGTTACCTTGTAATTTACTTTCAATGTAGTATAATGAAAATGTAGTGTTTCTTCTTTTCAGATTTGTTGTGTTTCTTCTTCTCTTCTCTATTTATTAATCTGCGCTTCCGTTATTAACTGCGTTTTACCTTTTTGATGTTCTCCGCCATTTTTTTTTTTTTTTTTAATGTTAATTCTTTTTTAATTTTTTCTTCTTTAATTTAATTTAATTTAATTTGTCTTTTTATTCAAACTTTTGTTTAGTTGTTTGACTAGTTTTAAATATTTTTTTATTTCGAATTTAATTTAATTTACTTTATTTTTTTGAAAATGTGCTGCTTTTTTCGCTTGCGAATCGGATGCTCCTCTTAGTTGCTAACACGCAATGAAGCGAAATGAATTTATGTTTTTGCTTTGTAAAACAGCTCCAAAAAATAAATAAAAACTAGGAGACAAAATTTTGTGTTTTACTTTTTTCATTTTTTCCGCCATTTTGTTTTTTGTCGTTAAAATGTTAATTCCCTTTGTTTAATTCTTTCTTCTTTAATTTAATTTAATTTAATGTATGTCTTTTTATTCACACTTTTGTTTAGTTGTTTAACTAGTTTTATATAAATGTTTTTTATTTCGAATTTAATTTAATTTACTTTATTTTTCTGAAAATGTGCTGCTTTTTTCGCTTGCGAATCGGATGCTCCTCTTAGTCGCTAATACGCAGTCGAGCGAAATGAATTTGTTCTTGTTTTGTAAAACAGCTCTAAAAAATAAATAAAAACTAGGAAACAAAATTTCCTTATTATATAGAAAGATAAATATTTTTTTTTACACATAATAGTTCGTTTTCGATTGATTTTTAATTATACCTCGTCAAATTTCCAATTATTATTTCTTCAGTTATATTAATAACGTGTCCTTATTGAATTACAATTTACGACATACACGTTAGAGCAATGGATCTCGACTGCCGACTGTGTAGTCAATTTTCATTTATTAATTTATTTTTATTTTTCGCCGCCTACTCTGTATTTTATTTTTCTCGTAAACTGAGTGTTCATTTTTCGAATGTGTTTTGAGAAATGGCTAGGTTACATTTACGCCTGGTAACTCTGACTGTGACTCGTTACTGAAAGTGAATTCCATACTATATCTGAACACTCTTTGGTAAGGTAAAGCACGTTTAATCCATCACGCCGAGAAGACATTAATCCGAGAAACCTTTGACACTTCGGTATTTTCGTACCATCTTTTGTTTCATCATGCGGAAACCTCACATAGCACGTCGTCTAGTTAGTTAGTGATTTTATGAGGTGGCTTCATGGGCTTGCTTGTTGCTTTCTATTACCATTGCTCTAGTGGTGTTATTCAAAGAAACGAGTATGACATTTATTACAGCTATCATGCAAAACACCATGTGCTCGGAGTAGGCTTTCTAGTCAACCAAAAAATGAAGCCTGCCATCATCGCCTTTAATGCAATAAACAAAAGGCTATGCGCTCTTTGCGTGAATTAAGTAGTCCGATAGTGTTTTTTTTAAAATAAAAAAATAACTTTATTATTTCTCAAAACTTAGGACTACTTATTTTAATATTATTGGTGTCCTCAAGAAGAATGTCATCGCTTCGTGCAGATTGTTCACATTTTATCTGTCTGCTGGGTCACAGATGGGCGTCTCGTGTTGATCATGAGAATGGTGCTGTGTGTGTAGATACTTGTTCTAGGTCATTGTTGATCTATGATCCTTTTTTTGTGTCTATGTAGTGTCTGGGTCATAGTTAAGTGTTCGGCGTTTATTTATGAGGATGGTGCCGTCTGCGAAGATAAGTGTTGAGCCATGATGATTGTGTGATGTTTGAATCGTGGCGTCGTGTGTATTGTGGTGGTATCATGGTATTATGATGATGTGGCTATCCTTAACTCCCCCCCTTCGTTAGATTAAAGCGTCCACGCTTTTGAGTTTTTTCGCAGCCTTCGTGTACTGTGTACCCATGTTGTTTTTAATTTCAACAGTTTTTATTACATATATGCTTAGGCCGAGTGTTATATTTATCAGGAGTGTTACAAAAAGGTTATTACGGGGTGTTCTTCTATAGGTATTAGTATCGTTCAAAATTCTTGTATGTTTGTAAATTTAGTTTTCTTGTTAGAGGTCATGTATTCTAATATTGTTACATCGTTATTATGGATTTGTACAATTATCTTTTTTATTAATCCTCTTCTGTTCGTGTATGTCTTATGTTGTCTTTATGGATTTTCTTGCCTCGTCTTGAAATTATGTTGACAGGATGAGTAACGGATGTTAGTAGAAATGTCCACGATCGTAAAAGCGCCCAGAGAACTTAAGGAACGGATGTAGGATGTTTTTTGTAGCGTCCCTTTTCTGTCACCGACGCGTTGTCAGCTGGTGGGTGATAGTTGGCAAATGACAGTCAGATGTGAACATACTAGAATTCTCTAGTGCATTAAATGGTGAATACGCAACGCAATAACCAATACACAATTGTTTCGTTATATTGTAAAATAAAATGGACTTTGATTTGAATTTTAGCTTGACGGTGAAAAAGAAAAATGATTGTTTGTTTTTTGTCTATTACAATGAGAACTATACAGTTCTTGTATACATAATTTAAAATGGAATTGAGGTGGTTTGAACTTTATCTTGATAGATGAAAAAGGAAAGAGGTATTACATGGTAGTTTGGTAAGCTTTTTATAATGTGTTAATTTCAATAAAAAATATGTGTACAGTTGTTATATTATTTAAAAATTATAGCAAACTGTAACATATGACCGTTTTTTAAAAGGATATCAAAAAGTGCGATGTTAATATTTGATGGTAAAGATTTGTGAATCATATAACTCCGTGATATCAAAACATCTTCTTCACAATGATGATCACAGTTTAGCCAAGATAAAGAGACCGCAACGACGTAAACGTGTAATTGTAATATGTTCTTGGGTCGTAAGACATTTTGCATTGAATTTATTTTCCAAAATTGGTAAAAACTGAAACACAAAGCCAATCCAGTTCATTCCAAAGATGAGACGGATATAATATTCGATTTTCTGAACAGGCGGAGAGTTGCATTGAAGCTGAAGAAGCATATCCATCAATTGTTCGTTTTTGGGAATCTTGTGGCACTAGGTCCTTTGAAATCAATTTTCTATCTCGGTCACGCATTTTGAATTGTATTTTGTCTTTTGTCAGACACACATAGGCTTTTATATTAAATCTAGAAGGATTTGTTTTTAAAAAGTTCATGTTTGAAATTAATATTTCTTTATTTATGCAGCTTAATAAAAGAATTAGTCTATAATATATCTAGTACTAAATAAGGAATTCCGTATGATAACAAGCTCAATAATAACCAAAGATAGAAGCATACGATGGAAATGCATTGACGAATAAGTTCAACATTAGCATACACAATATCTTTTTGAAGTGTGGATAGTGCGGCGACGGTGATTAGACTTTGGTGTCGGGGTGCTCCAACCGGGACAACCCATCCGGAGGTGTTGCGGGGGCCTGTACATCACCTTTATAAAAGTTGCTGTTTCGTGATACCTAAAAAATAGTGGGTTTTTGAAAAGGGCCATTACAATTTTGTTTTTTTTTTTTTTTTTTGCGGACGCACCCTTAAACTTTTCAGGATCTGTCAATGTCAAAACGTCCGTTTGGGTTTACACTTTTATCTTGGTGAAGTTCACGAACGAGCAACGTTTGGAAATTATTGAAAATTTCTACCGAAATTCTTAGCCGGTAGTCGCCACTTTAAGAAGGCTTACTCCTTATTCCGGTCGTAATAATCGTCCTACTAGGCAGGCTGTGAGGGCTATAGTAGATAAGCTTGAGTTAAATATTCACGTTGGACATAACTTAATAGTTTTGATAGATGTCATCCAAATTGTGATTTCTTCCGTTTAATTTTGCAATATGGATTACTTAAGTTTCTTGACGAAAATTATGATTCTCCCGTATGCCAGGTTTTCTATTTTGCAAGTGCATTGTGATCGGCATAGCTCACCATTTGAAGGCTCAATTTCCAACATAGTCAAGGAATAAGCAAACACTGAGCCTGTCACGAGTGTGGTAAGGAAAGTGCATTATTAGAGTGCTGGCTCGAAGGAAGATCTTTCTGTTCTGTGTAAATTGGATTGCAGATCCAGGCTCGTCATTCTCAGGCTCCGGTTGTGCCCTGTTTCATATTATGGGGTATTTTGAAGACTCTTGGGTTGTATTACTTCATATAATCAAGTATTTTGCACCTTGTCTTGCGTCTATGTTATAAATAATGAGGTAAATAGCGGGGAGGGTACACCCCATAATATTTTCTTGAGTTGTTGGCCTCTCTGGTTACGCTGTTCTGATTGATGGGTACATTGAATCTTTAGCCCCAAGTTGTAATTGATGATATGAATAATGAGGAAGAAAAATTCGCCAGGTAAGTAAAGCGCTGGACATATTAAACTGATTGCAGGCTAACACACATCCAACAACGGGGTATCAGAGATTTCAATTTTACTAGTTGTTTGTGAGAACTGATTGCAAGATAACGCAGATCCATCAATGCGGTATCAAGAGAGTTTAATCTTATTTAACAATCCAAAGACTGATTTTATTCGATTAGCTGAACAATACCCGAAGAATAATTTAAAGGAATCCAGCAATTTCAACAATAGTATTATATACTTTTTTTTGAAGCCATAGGTGTATGTTTTCACCCTCAACATTTACCTGGCGAATTTTTCTTTCTCATTACTCAAGCTTATCATTTACAACTGGGGGCTAAGGATTCAACACTCCCACCAATCACAACAGCCGTAAGCAGAAACGCCAACAACTCAAGAAAGTATTAAGGTGAGTACCCTCCCCATTATATATACGATATAAACATTTTGTGCGTAGCAAGGCTTGTGGTTTGTGAGCAACAATAATGAAATTGGCGATTTTTGCACTTGTTGAAAGTCATTGAAGTAAGAATCCCCATTCAATTTTGTGTACGTAATGAAATTTCTCCTGCAGAAACATTAAAAATATTTCAAAAAGCCTCCAGTGACCAGATGTCGGAAACGCACCCAGGGCACCGCCTCTTTTCATTGAATATTTTCTTGGGCCGACCTCGGTGTCATATATTAAGATCCGATCTTTGAAGTGTGACGATGTTTTAGGAAAATAGCGCAGTAGTCCCAGATGAGATAACACATTCTTGATTTCCAGCCTAGTAATTGTATAGTTCTAATTTGTGATACGCCATTTATATCCTATCAGATTTACGCCGGCAATTCTTTACACTTGGATGATGGCGTCTACAATGGTACTTTTGCATTTGAAGTCATACTGCACTTACGGCAGTCGTTCTCACCCTTCCGTGAACTGCTCAACTTCAAGAGAAGGACAGTCTTCAACACTTTTCCAGCGGCTCTGAAAATAGATGGAATGGTATAATTCTCCTTTGGGTTGAAAAGTGTATATAGTATTTATAGAAAATCTGAATTACTGGTTTCTGGTGCTACGCTGTTTGTTAACCTAATTGATGTTATTTTAAATTATATGTTGTTAAATAAATAATAATAATAATAATATATAAATGTTTTAAAAAACGCTGTGCTTGTGGACAACCACTAAGATAGTGAAATTAAAACAATTCAGGAGAATAAAATTAAGGAAATTAATATTAGAATTAAATGAAATAAGAAGAAATAAGAAGGAAAAAAAGAGGGGAGAAAAATGAAGACAAAAGACAAAGAATTAAAATATATTTATCGAATCGCTGTGGTCATGAAATTTCGGGTGCATATACGAAATTTCATGACCCCACCAATTAGGCTACGCCATTGTTCCCTGTCCTGCGCACTCTTCTTTCACACTTCGCTTTCTGGTCCGACCTCCCCAAGGTCACGCTTTACATTGTCCTTCCTGCTGATCTTTTCCCCGTTGGTCTCCCGTTTAGAATTCTGCGCACGGTTCTATCGTTGCCTATTCTCGTCCGTCTTAATCTTCACGACTTGACGAGTTTTTTTTGGGGTATAGCCCTTCCAATTCGCGAATGTGGAGGTTTTTCTGGTATCCTACCTCTTCATCATATCTAGGGCTGAAGATACTCGTTCTTTAACCCCTTCATGTCTCGCATCGTTATATCAGGTGTATGCATACGTTTTTTTTCGGTTTCTTTGGTCCAAAAAATAGGTAAATTTTTACGGAAATTATTTTTTTTTTCTATTCAAAATATTAGTCATTGGCTTCTGCACATTTCGACCATCATTAAGGTAATTTATTAATAGCATGCCAGAACGACTGCTTGTCTTTCGCGGAAACTATTCGTCCAGCCATTTTCCAACTTCCTCGAAATCGCTGAAGTGCTGCTCCGCGAGCGCATGACCCATTGATGCAAAGAGGTGATAGTCAGATGGCGCCAGGTCTGGGGAGTACGGCGGGTGCTTTTCAATGTGTCTTTCACTAGTTTTGATACGATACTAACCAATACGAAGATGAATACGCTAGGAAGGCGCTACGCGGGCTAACATCACAAAAAAGAACGCGTCTACTTTTCTCTATTTCACAGACGAGGCACTTTTCTTTTGTCTGTGGAGTCTTTTTCGAATCTTCTGAGCTCTTTGTATTTCTCCTCGCCTAGCCGCGTCCTATGTGACCGGTGCATTGCCAGGTATGCAGCATTCTAATGAGTTCAACAAGTCGTCGCAGCAGTCGGATAACGAGAAAACCCATTAACAAAACGCAACAAAACCTCGGCCGGCTACGTGCAGGTGTTATAAGGCGTTTCGTCGTGCTTCCTCAATAACGAGGAAAGAGCGAGTAGGCGGCGGGGAGTTAAAATAAATGAAAGTATATTACCACTTTTGAAACATTTTTAATTTATTTGTTGATATTACTTTAGTGGCACAAGGCTAATAACCTTGCCCGTAAAAATAAATTATTATGGACAATTTAACAGGCCACGAGACTTGCTAAATAAGGCCAGGACCGGATCCCAAATACCCAAATTATTGGGGGAGAATCGCAGACGATTATCTCTTTGTCCCCACCTGGCATGACCGCAAACGCATGACCCATATTGAGTCCAATTGCCTGGTATGAGTCATTCGTTTCGTCACTTCGAATTATCAGTGGCAATTCGTCTTTATCCACGTGCTTTCTTTCGTACGCGTCAACATTTTTATGGGAATTCCCACTTGGCGTACGGTAATTGTCACTACTCGTTGCATTTTTGCAGGCGTTGCATGTTTGCAAGCTCCAGCAATTACCAGAGTATCCCTCATGCCAAGTGTTTGCTTTTGGATATGAATGACGATATGCGACACGATGCAAAAAATGTACTCGTAATTTGATAGCGTCTTGCTTGAGTGGGAAATGACTGCGCATCACGGGTATGCAATTAAAAAGGAGACGATTGAGACTGCATTTTGTGCGATATGAATATTATGAATTGAATTTATATTACGTTAAATGGCCTGTGGGTGCTACGAAGAAGAACTATTCCATTAATACTTCACGATGGATAAATATGGAAATAAGACCATTCGAAGAAGAGGACATGAAGACATCACCACAAAATTCAACGAGATGGAATCTGTGGAGGTCATATTTTTAATATATTCTTCTTACCTCCTGCTCGGGCTGCTTCCGGCGATCAGAGGCCTGTTGGATTTAGTCGACCACTGCTGGCGGCGTGTCGAACCCAGTTGGCTGAGCAGGGGTTGTGGTGAAGGCAACGTCGGGAGTGTATACCTTTCTCGCTGCTTTGGTGGAAGACTTCCTGAGGAGCCGATCCTTCAGTATGTGGTCCTCCAAAAGAGTTCCCGAGTTGGGCGGGTCGCTGGTTCTTGTGGCCGGTTTGGTCCTGCTGTGGGTGTGCGGGCCTGACGGGTCCCACAACGAACTGTCCTTTAACTTTCTCCAAAGGAGGCAGGCTCGCAAAACTTTTAGTTTACTGAGAAGCTTTTAGTTAATTTAGAAACTATTTAATGGAAGACCTTTTTTTGTTCCTTTAAATATTTATGTTATTCATAAGTTCTGGATTATCTTGGCCGACAAAATCCAGAGCAACATTCTCACTATGAATCAGGATATATTCTCCATAGTGAATCAGAACTCCGCCATCGGTATGCGCCGTATTAACGGACATTTTTATGTCCCACTTCCGAAGATCCTCGAAATTCTAGAACCCAGTACTCCTTGCCACAGCTTAAGTTTCAAATAAAACGTATAATGAGACATATTCCAGTCCCGGGCTCCGGATTCGAACTGATCTAAAACCAAAATGCGCCGCCCTTTCATACTCTGTGGCGACAGAGATTTGTTAAAGATTCTACATAAAAATTCCAAGAAGCACAAGCAAGATTTTGTGTGATTCAATTGGAATGGGGTTCTAGGAAGTGGGTGGGAATTTGGTTGAACAAATTCCCGGAGGAAAATTATGAAATGCATTTGGATCAATGTGCGACAAATTAACTTTCGGTTTAATTTGTCGTGCATATGATTCACTAGGGGATTATGATTGGGATTATGGATAAATGGTAGGGTAATTGGGAATTGAATCAATGTACGACAAATTAACTCTAGGTTTAATTTGTCGCTCGTATGATTCACTGTGGAAAGAAGGTTGGGGTATTGGATGGGAGTAGTGATTTAGTATCACTACAAATCGATAGCCATAGAAGGGACAGAAGAAAGGCTCACCAAGGGGAAGAAGAGACAAAAACATTCCAAGCAGTCGTTGTACTGATACGAAAACAAAGAACTGCCATGGAAGGGCTAAGAAATATCTGTACACACAGCGGAAAAATTTTGCCGGGTTAAAAAGGAATACTTGGAGCAAGCCATGTATGGCAAAATACCGGTCTTAAAGGGAACGATATTTCGAAGTATCACGACCTAGAGAAAAAGTCACAAGGATGCCTAATTAAACTACAGGAGATGATGTCGAGACATGTCTAAGAAACGCCAAAGATGATAGTGCATAAATGTTGTCTGTGACAGAGATTACATGAACTGGGCATAGTTGAGCAATCTGTGCACCGACCTAGTGCGTAATATGTTAGAAAAATATTATTTTAATTTTAAGGCTAATTCGACATCTGCCATCCATTGGACCCAATTACAAACTAGGCTGTGACATATTGACGAGCAGATGGGCTAACAAACGTATTGCAGCAAAAACAACACACACCAGGCGACTTGAACAATCAACCAAATCCAGCAATAATCCCAGATAAATCAAGGCCCTACATGATGTCACCTAAGAATGCTTCCGCGCATTAAATACCCTTGACATCGACTCACGCGGAAGGTAGACATATCGACCCACACACTATGGGAGCAATCTATATTTAGGACAAATAATGTCACTCGAAAATCAAATGCTGAAGGAAATATACATCAGAATAAGCAATGCTTGGAAAAGATGTTGGTCCCTTAAAGAAATTCTAGAGAATCCACATATACCCATGACGGACAAGACTACAGTATTCAACTCGTGTGTACTGCCATGTTTAACCTATGGATCAGAAACCCGGGCCCTTATCAGCAAACATAATGGAGCATTCAGAGTCTGTTAAAATATAATGGAGAGAAGCATTCTAAACATCAAGCTACGGGACAAAATCAAACAAACAAACATTAAAAGTAAGACGAAAGTTACATGTGTCACGTATACAGTGAAAAAACTTAAATGTAAATGGGTAGACCACATGATACTACTACTGTTATTATTTATTGGCTTGTAGGAACCCGGAAGTTCACGACCTCGCCGACTCGACGCCGCCATCGTTCCCTGACCTGTGTACTCTCCATATCATAGGAAACAGAAATAATAAATGCTCAAAAGATGTCTCCATGTGGTACCCGCGAGATGGGAAAAGAAGAAAAGGGCGTCAAAGATGGAGATGGGATCACGAAATTAAAAAAATTGCTGGAACATGACAAAGAAAAGTCAACCAGAAAATTATGGCAAACCATAGGCGAGGCCTTGGCGCAAGGGTAATAACCTTGCCCGGAAAAACAAATTATTATGGACAATTTAACAAGTCTCGGATAAGGACCGAATACCGGTGGAGAGACTTGCTATATAAGGCCAAGACCGGATCCCGGTTGTAGTGCCGATGATGATGATGATAGACGAGGCCTATGCAAAGAGGGCAAGCTGATACTGCTGTTACCGATGTCGAAGATTAGGAAAAATAAAAAAAAAATTATTATTGAATATAAACTGTACACTTTTTAGTATCAGCAATAAAGGCTATTTGCATTTGCGTTTGTATTATGTAGATGATTTCCTACTCACTAGCGACAAAAAGGCATCAATTGAAGGCACAGCGAGAACTCTGAAAGTGTATTTCCAATTGTCAAATTTGGGTGAATTATGATCTGTCTCGGAGTACAAATGGTAAGGGATGACGATGGCATTTTTTTGATTCATCAAGGAATTTATATCGCCCATATACGAATTTGTTTAGATTTGGAAGCCTTGAAATGGTATGCTCTAACCCAGATAAAATAAGAATAAGAACAAACACTAATAGATATCAACAACTGACTGGAGCGTTGCTGTACGTATAAACAAATATAAGGCTTGATATTACAGCAATTATCTGCATACTGAGCCAACATACGTGTGCCCCCGAAACTACATGAAATGAGGCCCAAGCCCTTATGCTCAAGCTCGGCAATGTAAAAGACAAAGAAAGAAACCTCTGTGGTCACTTGGACTTCGATTGGGATTATAATAAAGATAGTCGAATACCAAACACATTAATAAGTGGAATGGAAGCACTATTAGTTGATGCGGTAAAAAGAAAAAATGCATTTTGCTCTCGACTTTTGAAGGCGAATACTTAGCTGTATGCTTGTGCTTAACAACTTTGATAAATATCAAGAAAAAGGTTTATTTAAAGGCAAATCATAGTAGCTTGAAGTTCATTGGGAAGCCGAAATTTGTCAATAGATCCAACCATTTCGGCACAAAATACCAGTTTATAAAAGACCTTCGAGGGCTAACAAAAGTGAAGGGTTCCAATACTGCCCATCCTATTCGAATGCATTGGCATAAAAACACCCATGCGCCAGCGTTTTAAAGATGACATTATCAACTTCATTTCCGAACTAATATTATCTAGATGAGCTATATACTACCCGTTATAACATAACACACTCGATTTAAGTTAAAGAATATAATATAAAAAGAGAAAAGAAAGAAACCATTAGTGGTATTAGATTTGAGTTACCTTGTAATTTACTTTCAATGTAGTATAATGAAAATGTAGTGTTTCTTCTTTTCAGATTTGTTGTGTTTCTTCTTCTCTTCTCTATTTATTAATCTGCGCTTCCGTTATTAACTGCGTTTTACCTTTTTGATGTTCTCCGCCATTTTTTTTTTTTTAAATGTTAATTCTTTTTTAATTTTTTCTTCTTTAATTTAATTTAATTTAATTTGTCTTTTTATTCAAACTTTTGTTTAGTTGTTTGACTAGTTTTAAATATTTTTTTATTTCGAATTTAATTTAATTTACTTTATTTTTTTGAAAATGTGCTGCTTTTTTCGCTTGCGAATCGGATGCTCCTCTTAGTTGCTAACACGCAATGAAGCGAAATGAATTTATGTTTTTGCTTTGTAAAACAGCTCCAAAAAATAAATAAAAACTAGGAGACAAAATTTTGTGTTTTACTTTTTTCATTTTTTCCGCCATTTTGTTTTTTGTCGTTAAAATGTTAATTCCCTTTGTTTAATTCTTTCTTCTTTAATTTAATTTAATTTAATGTATGTCTTTTTATTCACACTTTTGTTTAGTTGTTTAACTAGTTTTATATAAATGTTTTTTATTTCGAATTTAATTTAATTTACTTTATTTTTCTGAAAATGTGCTGCTTTTTTCGCTTGCGAATCGGATGCTCCTCTTAGTCGCTAATACGCAGTCGAGCGAAATGAATTTGTTCTTGTTTTGTAAAACAGCTCTAAAAAATAAATAAAAACTAGGAAACAAAATTTCCTTATTATATAGAAAGATAAATATTTTTTTTTACACATAATAGTTCGTTTTCGATTGATTTTTAATTATACCTCGTCAAATTTCCAATTATTATTTCTTCAGTTATATTAATAACGTGTCCTTATTGAATTACAATTTACGACATACACGTTAGAGCAATGGATCTCGACTGCCGACTGTGTAGTCAATTTTCATTTATTAATTTATTCTTATTTTTCGCCGCCTACTCTGTATTTTATTTTTCTCGTAAACTGAGTGTTCATTTTTCGAATGTGTTTTGAGTTGGAAAATGGCTCGACGAATAGTTTCCGCGAAAGACAAGCAGTCGTTCCGGCGTGCTATTAATAAATTACCTGAATGATGGTCGAAATGTGCAGAAGCCAATGACTAATATTTTGAATAGAAAAAAAAAATAATTTCCGTAAAAATTTACGTATTTTTTGGACCAAAGAAACCGAAAAAAAACGTATGCATACACCTGATATACCGATGCGAGACATGAAGGGGTTAAAGAACGAGTATCTTCAGCCCTAGATATGATGAAGAGGTAGGATACCAGAAAAACCTCCACTTTCGCGAATTGGAAGGGCTATACCCCAAAGAAAAACTCGTCAAGTCGTGAAGATTAAGACGGACGAGAATACGCAACGACAGAACCGTGCGCAGAATTCTAAACGGGAGACCAACGGGAAAAGATCAGCAGGAAGGACAATGTAAAGCGTGACCTTGGGGAGGTCGGACCAGAAAGCGAACTGTGAAAGAAGAGTGCGCAGGACAGGGAACAATGGCGTAGCCTAATTGGTGGGGTCATGAAATTTCGTATATGCACCCGAAATTTCATGACCACAGCGATTCGATAAATATATTTTAATTCTTTGTCTTTTGTCTTCATTTTTCTCCCCTCTTTTTTTCCTTCTTATTTCTTCTTATTTCATTTAATTCTAATATTAATTTCCTTAATTTTATTCTCCTGAATTGTTTTAATTTCACTATCTTAGTGGTTGTCCACAAGCACAGCGTTTTTTAAAACATTTATATATTATTATTATTATTATTTATTTAACAACATATAATTTAAAATAACATCAATTAGGTTAACAAACAGCGTAGCACCAGAAACCAGTAATTCAGATTTTCTATAAATACTATATACACTTTTCAACCCAAAGGAGAATTATACCATTCCATCTATTTTCAGAGCCGCTGGAAAAGTGTTGAAGACTGTCCTTCTCTTGAAGTTGAGCAGTTCACGGAAGGGTGAGAACGACTGCCGTAAGTGCAGTATGACTTCAAATGCAAAAGTACCATTGTAGACGCCATCATCCAAGTGTAAAGAATTGCCGGCGTAAATCTGATAGGATATAAATGGCGTATCACAAATTAGAACTATACAATTACTAGGCTGGAAATCAAGAATGTGTTATCTCATCTGGGACTACTGCGCTATTTTCCTAAAACATCGTCACACTTCAAAGATCGGATCTTAATATATGACACCGAGGTCGGCCCAAGAAAATATTCAATGAAAAGAGGCGGTGCCCTGGGTGCGTTTCCGACATCTGGTCACTGGAGGCTTTTTGAAATATTTTTAATGTTTCTGCAGGAGAAATTTCATTACGTACACAAAATTGAATGGGGATTCTTACTTCAATGACTTTCAACAAGTGCAAAAATCGCCAATTTCATTATTGTTGCTCACAAACCACAAGCCTTGCTACGCACAAAATGTTTATATCGTATATATAATGGGGAGGGTACTCACCTTAATACTTTCTTGAGTTGTTGGCGTTTCTGCTTACGGCTGTTGTGATTGGTGGGAGTGTTGAATCCTTAGCCCCCAGTTGTAAATGATAAGCTTGAGTAATGAGAAAGAAAAATTCGCCAGGTAAATGTTGAGGGTGAAAACATACACCTATGGCTTCAAAAAAAAGTATATAATACTATTGTTGAAATTGCTGGATTCCTTTAAATTATTCTTCGGGTATTGTTCAGCTAATCGAATAAAATCAGTCTTTGGATTGTTAAATAAGATTAAACTCTCTTGATACCGCATTGATGGATCTGCGTTATCTTGCAATCAGTTCTCACAAACAACTAGTAAAATTGAAATCTCTGATACCCCGTTGTTGGATGTGTGTTAGCCTGCAATCAGTTTAATATGTCCAGCGCTTTACTTACCTGGCGAATTTTTCTTCCTCATTATTCATATCATCAATTACAACTTGGGGCTAAAGATTCAATGTACCCATCAATCAGAACAGCGTAACCAGAGAGGCCAACAACTCAAGAAAATATTATGGGGTGTACCCTCCCCGCTATTTACCTCATTATTTATAACATAGACGCAAGACAAGGTGCAAAATACTTGATTATATGAAGTAATACAACCCAAGAGTCTTCAAAATACCCCATAATATGAAACAGGGCACAACCGGAGCCTGAGAATGACGAGCCTGGATCTGCAATCCAATTTACACAGAACAGAAAGATCTTCCTTCGAGCCAGCACTCTAATAATGCACTTTCCTTACCACACTCGTGACAGGCTCAGTGTTTGCTTATTCCTTGACTATGTTGGAAATTGAGCCTTCAAATGGTGAGCTATGCCGATCACAATGCACTTGCAAAATAGAAAACCTGGCATACGGGAGAATCATAATTTTCGTCAAGAAACTTAAGTAATCCATATTGCAAAATTAAACGGAAGAAATCACAATTTGGATGACATCTATCAAAACTATTAAGTTATGTCCAACGTGAATATTTAACTCAAGCTTATCTACTATAGCCCTCACAGCCTGCCTAGTAGGACGATTATTACGACCGGAATAAGGAGTAAGCCTTCTTAAAGTGGCGACTACCGGCTAAGAATTTCGGTAGAAATTTTCAATAATTTCCAAACGCTGCTCGTTCGTGAACTTCACCAAGATAAAAGTGTAAACCCAAACGGACGTTTTGACATTGACAGATCCTGAAAAGTTTAAGGGTGCGTCCGCAAAAAAAAAAAAAAAAAACAAAATTGTAATGGCCCTTTTCAAAAACCCACTATTTTTTAGGTATCACGAAACAGCAACTTTTATAAAGGTGATGTACAGGCCCCCGCAACACCTCCGGATGGGTTGTCCCGGTTGGAGCACCCCGACACCAAAATCTAATCGCCGTCGCCGCACTATCCACACTTCAAAAAGATATTGTGTATGCTAATGTTGAACTTATTCGTCAATGCATTTCCATCGTATGCTTCTATCTTTGGTTATTATTGAGCTTGTTATCATACGGAATTCCTTATTTAGTACTAGATATATTATAGACTAATTCTTTTATTAAGCTGCATAAATAAAGAAATAGTAAATTCAAACATGAACTTTTTAAAAACAAATCCTTCTAGATTTAATATAAAAGCCTATGTGTGTCTGACAAAAGACAAAATACAATTCAAAATGCGTGACCGAGATAGAAAATTGATTTCAAAGGACCTAGTGCCACAAGATTCCCAAAAACGAACAATTGATGGATATGCTTCTTCAGCTTCAATGCAACTCTCCGCCTGTTCAGAAAATCGAATATTATATCCGTCTCATCTTTGGAATGAACTGGATTGGCTTTGTGTTTCAGTTTTTACCAATTTTGGAAAATAAATTCAATGCAAAATGTCTTACGACCCAAGAACATATTACAATTACACGTTTACGTCGTTGCGGTCTCTTTATCTTGGCTAAACTGTGATCATCATTGTGAAGAAGATGTTTTGATATCACGGAGTTATATGATTCACAAATCTTTACCATCAAATATTAACATCGCACTTTTTGATATCCTTTTAAAAAACGGTCATATGTTACAGTTTGCTATAATTTTTAAATAATATAACAACTGTACACATATTTTTTATTGAAATTAACACATTATAAAAAGCTTACCAAACTACCATGTAATACCTCTTTCCTTTTTCATCTATCAAGATAAAGTTCAAACCACCTCAATTCCATTTTAAATTATGTATACAAGAACTGTATAGTTCTCATTGTAATAGACAAAAAACAAACAATCATTTTTCTTTTTCACCGTCAAGCTAAAATTCAAATCAAAGTCCATTTTATTTTACAATATAACGAAACAATTGTGTATTGGTTATTGCGTTGCGTATTCACCATTTAATGCACTAGAGAATTCTAGTATGTTCACATCTGACTGTCATTTGCCAACTATCACCCACCAGCTGACAACGCGTCGGTGACAGAAAAGGGACGCTACAAAAAACATCCTACATCCGTTCCTTAAGTTCTCTGGGCGCTTTTACGATCGTGGACATTTCTACTAACATCCGTTACTCATCCTGTCAACATAATTTCAAGACGAGGCAAGAAAATCCATAAAGACAACATAAGACATACACGAACAGAAGAGGATTAATAAAAAAGATAATTGTACAAATCCATAATAACGATGTAACAATATTAGAATACATGACCTCTAACAAGAAAACTAAATTTACAAACATACAAGAATTTTGAACGATACTAATACCTATAGAAGAACACCCCGTAATAACCTTTTTGTAACACTCCTGATAAATATAACACTCGGCCTAAGCATATATGTAATAAAAACTGTTGAAATTAAAAACAACATGGGTACACAGTACACGAAGGCTGCGAAAAAACTCAAAAGCGTGGACGCTTTAATCTAACGAAGGGGGGGAGTTAAGGATAGCCACATCATCATAATACCATGATACCACCACAATACACACGACGCCACGATTCAAACATCACACAATCATCATGGCTCAACACTTATCTTCGCAGACGGCACCATCCTCATAAATAAACGCCGAACACTTAACTATGACCCAGACACTACATAGACACAAAAAAAGGATCATAGATCAACAATGACCTAGAACAAGTATCTACACACACAGCACCATTCTCATGATCAACACGAGACGCCCATCTGTGACCCAGCAGACAGATAAAATGTGAACAATCTGCACGAAGCGATGACATTCTTCTTGAGGACACCAATAATATTAAAATAAGTAGTCCTAAGTTTTGAGAAATAATAAAGTTATTTTTTTATTTTAAAAAAAACACTATCGGACTACTTAATTCACGCAAAGAGCGCATAGCCTTTTGTTTATTGCATTAAAGGCGATGATGGCAGGCTTCATTTTTTGGTTGACTAGAAAGCCTACTCCGAGCACATGGTGTTTTGCATGATAGCTGTAATAAATGTCATACTCGTTTCTTTGAATAACACCACTAGAGCAATGGTAATAGAAAGCAACAAGCAAGCCCATGAAGCCACCTCATAAAATCACTAACTAACTAGACGACGTGCTATGTGAGGTTTCCGCATGATGAAACAAAAGATGGTACGAAAATACCGAAGTGTCAAAGGTTTCTCGGATTAATGTCTTCTCGGCGTGATGGATTAAACGTGCTTTACCTTACCAAAGAGTGTTCAGATATAGTATGGAATTCACTTTCAGTAACGAGTCACAGTCAGAGTTACCAGGCGTAAATGTAACCTAGCCATTTCTCAAAACACATTCGAAAAATGAACACTCAGTTTACGAGAAAAATAAAATACAGAGTAGGCGGCGAAAAATAAAAATAAATTAATAAATGAAAATTGACTACACAGTCGGCAGTCGAGATCCATTGCTCTAACGTGTATGTCGTAAATTGTAATTCAATAAGGACACGTTATTAATATAACTGAAGAAATAATAATTGGAAATTTGACGAGGTATAATTAAAAATCAATCGAAAACGAACTATTATGTGTAAAAAAAAATATTTATCTTTCTATATAATAAGGAAATTTTGTTTCCTAGTTTTTATTTATTTTTTAGAGCTGTTTTACAAAACAAGAACAAATTCATTTCGCTCGACTGCGTATTAGCGACTAAGAGGAGCATCCGATTCGCAAGCGAAAAAAGCAGCACATTTTCAGAAAAATAAAGTAAATTAAATTAAATTCGAAATAAAAAACATTTATATAAAACTAGTTAAACAACTAAACAAAAGTGTGAATAAAAAGACATACATTAAATTAAATTAAATTAAAGAAGAAAGAATTAAACAAAGGGAATTAACATTTTAACGACAAAAAACAAAATGGCGGAAAAAATGAAAAAAGTAAAACACAAAATTTTGTCTCCTAGTTTTTATTTATTTTTTGGAGCTGTTTTACAAAGCAAAAACATAAATTCATTTCGCTTCATTGCGTGTTAGCAACTAAGAGGAGCATCCGATTCGCAAGCGAAAAAAGCAGCACATTTTCAAAAAAATAAAGTAAATTAAATTAAATTCGAAATAAAAAAATATTTAAAACTAGTCAAACAACTAAACAAAAGTTTGAATAAAAAGACAAATTAAATTAAATTAAATTAAAGAAGAAAAAATTAAAAAAGAATTAACATTTAAAAAAAAAAAAAAAATGGCGGAGAACATCAAAAAGGTAAAACGCAGTTAATAACGGAAGCGCAGATTAATAAATAGAGAAGAGAAGAAGAAACACAACAAATCTGAAAAGAAGAAACACTACATTTTCATTATACTACATTGAAAGTAAATTACAAGGTAACTCAAATCTAATACCACTAATGCTTTCTTTCTTTTCTCTTTTTATATTATATTCTTTAACTTAAATCGAGTGTGTTATGTTATAACGGGTAGTATATAGCTCATCTAGATAATATTAGTTCGGAAATGAAGTTGATAATGTCATCTTTAAAACCCTGGCGCATGGGTGTTTTTATGCCAATGCATTCGAATAGGATGGGCAGTATTGGAACCCTTCACTTTTGTTAGCCCTCGAAGGTCTTTTATAAACTGGTATTTTGTGCCGAAATGGTTGGATCTATTGACAAATTTCGGCTTCCCAATGAACTTCAAGCTACTATGATTTGCCTTTAAATAAACCTTTTTCTTGATATTTATCAAAGTTGTTAAGCACAAGCATACAGCTAAGTATTCGCCTTCAAAAGTCGAGAGCAAAATGCATTTTTTCTTTTTACCGCATCAACTAATAGTGCTTCCATTCCACTTATTAATGTGTTTGGTATTCGACTATCTTTATTATAATCCCAATCGAAGTCCAAGTGACCACAGAGGTTTCTTTCTTTGTCTTTTACATTGCCGAGCTTGAGCATAAGGGCTTGGGCCTCATTTCATGTAGTTTCGGGGGCACACGTATGTTGGCTCAGTATGCAGATAATTGCTGTAATATCAAGCCTTATATTTGTTTATACGTACAGCAACGCTCCAGTCAGTTGTTGATATCTATTAGTGTTTGTTCTTATTCTTATTTTATCTGGGTTAGAGCATACCATTTCAAGGCTTCCAAATCTAAACAAATTCGTATATGGGCGATATAAATTCCTTGATGAATCAAAAAAATGCCATCGTCATCCCTTACCATTTGTACTCCGAGACAGATCATAATTCACCCAAATTTGACAATTGGAAATACACTTTCAGAGTTCTCGCTGTGCCTTCAATTGATGCCTTTTTGTCGCTAGTGAGTAGGAAATCATCTACATAATACAAACGCAAATGCAAATAGCCTTTATTGCTGATACTAAAAAGTGTACAGTTTATATTCAATAATAATTTTTTTTTTATTTTTCCTAATCTTCGACATCGGTAACAGCAGTATCAGCTTGCCCTCTTTGCATAGGCCTCGTCTATCATCATCATCATCGGCACTACAACCGGGATCCGGTCTTGGCCTTATATAGCAAGTCTCTCCACCGGTATTCGGTCCTTATCCGAGACTTGTTAAATTGTCCATAATAATTTGTTTTTCCGGGCAAGGTTATTACCCTTGCGCCAAGGCCTCGCCTATGGTTTGCCATAATTTTCTGGTTGACTTTTCTTTGTCATGTTCCAGCAATTTTTTTAATTTCGTGATCCCATCTCCATCTTTGACGCCCTTTTCTTCTTTTCCCATCTCGCGGGTACCACATGGAGACATCTTTTGAGCATTTATTATTTCTGTTTCCTATGATATGGAGAGTACACAGGTCAGGGAACGATGGCGGCGTCGAGTCGGCGAGGTCGTGAACTTCCGGGTTCCTACAAGCCAATAAATAATAACAGTAGTAGTATCATGTGGTCTACCCATTTACATTTAAGTTTTTTCACTGTATACGTGACACATGTAACTTTCGTCTTACTTTTAATGTTTGTTTGTTTGATTTTGTCCCGTAGCTTGATGTTTAGAATGCTTCTCTCCATTATATTTCAACAGACTCTGAATGCTCCATTATGTTTGCTGATAAGGGCCCGGGTTTCTGATCCATAGGTTAAACATGGCAGTACACACGAGTTGAATACTGTAGTCTTGTCCGTCATGGGTATATGTGGATTCTCTAGAATTTCTTTAAGGGACCAACATCTTTTCCAAGCATTGCTTATTCTGATGTATATTTCCTTCAGCATTTGATTTTCGAGTGACATTATTTGTCCTAAATATAGATTGCTCCCATAGTGTGTGGGTCGATATGTCTACCTTCCGCGTGAGTCGATGTCAAGGGTATTTAATGCGCGGAAGCATTCTTAGGTGACATCATGTAGGGCCTTGATTTATCTGGGATTATTGCTGGATTTGGTTGATTGTTCAAGTCGCCTGGTGTGTGTTGTTTTTGCTGCAATACGTTTGTTAGCCCATCTGCTCGTCAATATGTCACAGCCTAGTTTGTAATTGGGTCCAATGGATGGCAGATGTCGAATTAGCCTTAAAATTAAAATAATATTTTTCTAACATATTACGCACTAGGTCGGTGCACAGATTGCTCAACTATGCCCAGTTCATGTAATCTCTGTCACAGACTACATTTATGCACTATCATCTTTGGCGTTTCTTAGACATGTCTCGACATCATCTCCTGTAGTTTAATTAGGCATCCTTGTGACTTTTTCTCTAGGTCGTGATACTTCGAAATATCGTTCCCTTTAAGACCGGTATTTTGCCATACATGGCTTGCTCCAAGTATTCCTTTTTAACCCGGCAAAATTTTTCCGCTGTGTGTACAGATATTTCTTAGCCCTTCCATGGCAGTTCTTTGTTTTCGTATCAGTACAACGACTGCTTGGAATGTTTTTGTCTCTTCTTCCCCTTGGTGAGCCTTTCTTCTGTCCCTTCTATGGCTATCGATTTGTAGTGATACTAAATCACTACTCCCATCCAATACCCCAACCTTCTTTCCACAGTGAATCATACGAGCGACAAATTAAACCTAGAGTTAATTTGTCGTACATTGATTCAATTCCCAATTACCCTACCATTTATCCATAATCCCAATCATAATCCCCTAGTGAATCATATGCACGACAAATTAAACCGAAAGTTAATTTGTCGCACATTGATCCAAATGCATTTCATAATTTTCCTCCGGGAATTTGTTCAACCAAATTCCCACCCACTTCCTAGAACCCCATTCCAATTGAATCACACAAAATCTTGCTTGTGCTTCTTGGAATTTTTATGTAGAATCTTTAACAAATCTCTGTCGCCACAGAGTATGAAAGGGCGGCGCATTTTGGTTTTAGATCAGTTCGAATCCGGAGCCCGGGACTGGAATATGTCTCATTATACGTTTTATTTGAAACTTAAGCTGTGGCAAGGAGTACTGGGTTCTAGAATTTCGAGGATCTTCGGAAGTGGGACATAAAAATGTCTGTTAATACGGCGCATACCGATGGCGGAGTTCTGATTCACTATGGAGAATATATCCTGATTCATAGTGAGAATGTTGCTCTGGATTTTGTCGGCCAAGATAATCCAGAACTTATGAATAACATAAATATTTAAAGGAACAAAAAAAGGTCTTCCATTAAATAGTTTCTAAATTAACTAAAAGCTTCTCAGTAAACTAAAAGTTTTGCGAGCCTGCCTCCTTTGGAGAAAGTTAAAGGACAGTTCGTTGTGGGACCCGTCAGGCCCGCACACCCACAGCAGGACCAAACCGGCCACAAGAACCAGCGACCCGCCCAACTCGGGAACTCTTTTGGAGGACCACATACTGAAGGATCGGCTCCTCAGGAAGTCTTCCACCAAAGCAGCGAGAAAGGTATACACTCCCGACGTTGCCTTCACCACAATCCCTGCTCAGCCAACTGGGTTCGACACGCCGCCAGCAGTGGTCGACTAAATCCAACAGGCCTCTGATCGCCGGAAGCAGCCCGAGCAGGAGGTAAGAAGAATATATTAAAAATATGACCTCCACAGATTCCATCTCGTTGAATTTTGTGGTGATGTCTTCATGTCCTCTTCTTCGAATGGTCTTATTTCCATATTTATCCATCGTGAAGTATTAATGGAATAGTTCTTCTTCGTAGCACCCACAGGCCATTTAACGTAATATAAATTCAATTCATAATATTCATATCGCACAAAATGCAGTCTCAATCGTCTCCTTTTTAATTGCATACCCGTGATGCGCAGTCATTTCCCACTCAAGCAAGACGCTATCAAATTACGAGTACATTTTTTGCATCGTGTCGCATATCGTCATTCATATCCAAAAGCAAACACTTGGCATGAGGGATACTCTGGTAATTGCTGGAGCTTGCAAACATGCAACGCCTGCAAAAATGCAACGAGTAGTGACAATTACCGTACGCCAAGTGGGAATTCCCATAAAAATGTTGACGCGTACGAAAGAAAGCACGTGGATAAAGACGAATTGCCACTGATAATTCGAAGTGACGAAACGAATGACTCATACCAGGCAATTGGACTCAATATGGGTCATGCGTTTGCGGAGAGATAATCGTCTGCGATTCTCCCCCAATAATTTGGGTATTTGGGATCCGGTCCTGGCCTTATTTAGCAAGTCTCGTGGCCTGTTAAATTGTCCATAATAATTTATTTTTACGGGCAAGGTTATTAGCCTTGTGCCACTAAAGTAATATCAACAAATAAATTAAAAATGTTTCAAAAGTGGTAATATACTTTCATTTATTTTAACTCCCCGCCGCCTACTCGCTTTTTCCTCGTTATTGAGGAAGCACGACGAAACGCCTTATAACACCTGCACGTAGCCGGCCGAGGTTTTGTTGCGTTTTGTTAATGGGTTTTCTCGTTATCCGACTGCTGCGACGACTTGTTGAACTCATTAGAATGCTGCATACCTGGCAATGCACCGGTCACATAGGACGCGGCTAGGCGAGGAGAAATACAAAGAGCTCAGAAGATTCGAAAAAGACTCCACAGACAAAAGAAAAGTGCCTCGTCTGTGAAATAGAGAAAAGTAGACGCGTTCTTTTTTGTGATGTTAGCTCGCGTAGCGCCTTCCTAGCGTCTTCATCTTCTTCTTCTTCATGAAATTTCGTATATGCACCCGAAATTTCATGACCTCAGCGATTCGATAAATATATTTTAATTCTTTTTCTTTTGTCTTCATTTTTTCCCCTCTTTTTTTCCTTCTTATTTCTTCTTATTTAATTTAATTCTAATATTAATTTCCTTTATTTTATTCTCCTGAATTGTTTTAATTTAACTATCTTAGTGGTTGTCCACAAACACAGCTTTTTTTAAAACATTTTTATATTATTATTATTATTATTTATTTAACAACATATAATTTAAAATAACATTGTGGATATTTTTATTGGGGCGTCAGCACGAACGCAGATTCAATAAAAACACCACCGCGGTTACACTGTCAACTGTTCCGGATTGTAACGATGCACACTGTTCTTCACACCTAAGTTCACCAAAACTGTGCACAACAGGAGTAAAATGAAACACGGGAGCCTTTTTTTATTGTTTAAAAATTTTCTGTATTTAGTTACACTACACAACGTTTTCTTTGTTAAAATCTTAAGGAAGTTTTCTGTATTTAATTACACTACACACAGTTTTCTTTGTTAAAATCTTAAGGAAATTTTCTGTATTTAATTACACTGATCACACTCAGACATGATTTGTATCGCCCACCGGTACGTTTACTACGTATGAAATAGGTTTAGAACGCAAGTCAGGAGTAGATTATATTAAAAACCGGACCATCAGGTCGACACGACTTTAACCGATGACTCTCTCTCGTGCGCACTCTCAGGCTGTTGACATCTGACTGCCTAATCCCATTGGAAATCATTAAAGTGAAAGAATCCTGAAAGAAACTGGAAAGGAGGCGGAGTTACACGATTAACTTGATGTAGTTAATCGTGATTGGACCTGACGGAATGGGCATACATTACGCATGTGTGCGTATGCCATGCATACGATCGTTCAGCGACCGTGGATGGCGGGCAACATCGCTAGTGCATTTTCTAGGAATGCAAACACTAGCATGTGGGGTGTGAAAAACTGAAACCGATAATTTGGTCATCCTAATGGAAGGCCATAAATCATCATTTCGGATGTCGATGATTAAACATTGCAACGAACATAGGGTGCAGCCGTTGCCAGATGTTGAAAGTAAACATTTTCTGGCTGCATCCTGGTCGTTGCGCGATTACGGTCTCTGAACATGGGGACCGATAATTGGAAGCCAGCGATTGCTGGTAAACAGGGACATGTTTGATTTGCGTCAACAGAAACCTTGTCGGCGGTAGTAAATCAATAGGGGCAATAGCCGTATGCATGTTATGCCGGGGGTAAACAAATACAACGAGTCACAAGGAACTCTTGTTGATTGTTGTTTCCATAGCTTAAGGCTATGGAAACGAGATGCCCTAGCAGAATGTATGCCTAAAGATAAGATTTCAGATGCCATGGCAATGTGATGATTTTGCCATGGACTTATGTTCTTTTCAGGAAATGATGTACGCCTCGGGGGTAAATTTTCGACGCCACGGCAAGGTGATAAGCTTTGCCGTGGGCTTAATGTTTTTTAGGGAATATGGTCTGGCCGAGGGTGAGTTTTCGATGCCACGGCAAGGTGATAAGCTTTGCCGTGGGCTTAATGTTTTTTAGGGAATATGGTCTGGCCGAGGGTGAGTTTTCGATGCCACGGCAAGGTGATAAGCTTTGCCGTGGATTTAATGTTTTCAGTGGTGATGCTGGAGAAAAAGGGGTTTGGAAGGAAATCCCCTACAGAATAGGTAAGCTGCCTAACATAAATTCAAAACGGTTATCCGATTGGGTAACCGTATTAATTCCGGCGATTTGGCTGAGGGTAAATGCCGTAGCAAGGTTACGCAACCTTGCTGAAGTTCGACCGAGAGGTAAGTCGTTCGCCTGGAATAGTGGGGATCGAGCGATGCGTGGCTCTTCGGGCCCTGAAAAGCCCCACATCACTCCCTCCCCAGTGACGTAGTCACGAAATAGGTAAGGCAGGTTAGGGGGTGGTTAGTTGGTTATAGGCGCGCGCCTGAGCGCGAGTACGGGGAGGTTGTGCTGGTGGCGTAGGAGCGGTGTCAGTAGAAGGAAGTAATTCTGGAGCGGAAGCTTCCAGAAAACAGGGCTTAAGCCTTTCGACGCTGACCGTGGATCGCTTGCCTCTAATGTCGATCTCGAAGACGCGGTCACTGATGCGGCGGAAGACTTTGAATGGGCCATCATAAGGTGGGTCGAGGGGTTTTTTGACCTTATCCACCCTGACAAAGACGTGCGTGCAGCTGTGCAGTTCAGGGTGGACGAAAAGTTTTTTGGAGCCGTGCCTGGTTACAGGGGTTGCCCTAACCTTACGTAGCAGGTCACGGAGATGTCCCAATTCACGAAGTTGGTCACGCGGTGTTTCGCCATTCAGGAAAAGTTCTCCTGGAAGAAGGAGGTTGGTACCATAGGTAAGCTCTGCTGCCGAAGCACCCAGGTCCTCCTTAATGCTTGTCCTCAGGCCGAGGAGGACAGTTGGAAGGGCGTCAAACCATTGAGTGTCATTATGACACATGAGTGAGGCTTTAAGAGATCTATGCCAGCGCTCTATCATCCCATTTGATTGCGGATGGTAGGCGGTGGTACGACTTCTTTGGCAGCCGAGAAGATCTGTTAGCTGCCTAAAAATTGTCGCCTCAAACTGTGGACCTCGGTCCGAAGTTATGGTGGTTGGTACACCGAAACGTGTGACCCAAGTTGAGTAAAAGGCCTTGGCGACTGATTCGGCAGTAACTGCCCGGAGAGGTGTCGCCTCTGGCCATCGCGTGCAGCGATCCATCATAGTGAGGATATAAGAAAATCCTCTTGATGGAGTAAGCGGTCCCACTATGTCTATGTGGACATGGGCGAAGCGTGCCGTGGGAAGCTTGAATTGCGCTGGCTCCAGTACATTATGTCGCGCTACCTTGCAGCGCTGGCACTGGAGACAAGCACGGGCCCAACCGGTGAGGTCTTTGTTCATCCGGGGCCAAATAAATTTGCGACGGACAGCAGCGGCTGTTGCTCGGCCGCTGGGGTGTGCAGGGTTGTGGTAAACCTGGAACACGCCCTTACGAAGTTTCTCGGGAATGTAAGGTCTAGCGGTTCCAGTGGAGACATCACACCAGATTTCGCCCAAAGGGTCGCGAAGGGAAATTTTCTTGAGCTCTAGTGCCGTATCGGCAGTTAGGAGGGACTTGAGCTGTTCATCCTCCTCTTGAGCTAGGGCAAGATCAGCGTTATTCAAGGCGGTACGCAAATGAATCGTATCGATTCGAGAAAGGGCGTCCGCCGTGACATTCTGTTTACCGGAGATATGCCTTATCTCCGTGGAATATTGCCCAATGAGGTCTAATTGACGCTCTTGTCGGGGGGAGGCATTTCCCGACTTCTTCCGGAACGCATAGACCAATGGCTTATGGTCTGTTAAGATGGAGAGTGAGCGACCTTCCATCATATGACGGAAGTACTTAACAGCGCTGTAGATCGCGAGCAATTCACGGTCGTAGGCGCTGTAACGTCGCTCAGTGGGACTCAGCTTCCTTGAAAAGAAGCCAAGTGGTTCCGGTCGGCCTTCAATGTCCTGTTCAAGGACGGCTCCGATTGCGGTATCCGATGCGTCGCATTGGATAGAAAGTGCCGCTCCCTCGAGAGGGTATCGGAGTAAGGTGGCATTTGCCAATTGTTCTTTGGACAGTTGGAATGCTCGATCTGAGACTTCTGTCCAATTAATGGGGCGCTTATCATTGCGCTTAGCTCCTTTCAAAAATTCATTTAAGGGAGCTTGAATCTGGGCAGCATTCTTCAGGGTAGGACGGTAGAAGTTAAGCATGCCCAAAAATCGACGCAGCTCACTCACGTTAGTAGGCCGGGGGTACTTCATGAGAGCCTCCACACGGTCTGGAAGTGGGCGAATGCCCTGGTTGTCAACGACATAACCCAGATAGGTGATTTGCTCCTTGGCGTATTGACACTTATCTGGGTTGATGACAAGACCGAATTCGTGGAGGCGCTCTAGGACCTGACGTAAGTGGCGCTTATGTTCGGCGTGGTCTTTGGAGGCGATGAGAATATCATCAAGATAAGCATGGCAGCAATTAAGACCACGTAAAGCCGTGTCGATATACCGCTGGAATGTCTGTGCGGCATTCCTGAGGCCGAAAGTCATCACTTTGAACTCGAAGAGTCCGAAAGGTGTAATGACTGCGGTCTTGGGGATGTCTTCAGGTGCCACCGGAATTTGGTGGTATGCCCTGGTGAGATCCAGGGTAGTGAAGACATTGCACCCTCGTAACTTGTACGAAAAATCGTAGAGGTGTGCAATTGGGTATCTGTCCGGGACAGTTGCTGCGTTCAACAGCCTATAATCGCCACATGGGCGCCACTCACCAGAACGTTTCTTCACTAAGTGGAGTGGGCTTGCCCAGGGACTGTCCGACGGTTGGCAGATACCCAGTTCGATCATATGCTCGAACTCCGCGCGCGCCGCACGTAATTTTTCCGGAGCCAGTCGACGTGGACGCTGGCTCACAGGGGGACCACGTGTTTCTATATGATGAAACACCGTGGCTTTATGTCGGCGTTGGTTAGGTAGAGGAATTGTTGTACTCACAAATTCCTGTACCATAACCTGGAATGGGTCTATGCACTTTGTGGCTCCTGAAGTTTCCGCTGGTGATGCCGTCATGGGCAAGGGGGGTGCGGTTGGAGCCACTAGTCTGTTATGGGTCGAATCGACCAACAGATTATGTGCACCTAATAGGTCGGAACCTATCAGGGGTTCATTCACGTCCGCAATGACGAAACGCCAAGTGATCGGACGACAAAGACCCAATTGGAGTGTCAGCTTTTTACGTCCGTACGTAAGTATCGGCGTATTATTTGCTGCTGACAATTTGAGTGCGGCTGGCACGCGGTTACGCGGAGCAAACGATCGCGGGAGGACTGAAATATCGGCGCCGGTGTCGACAGTAAAAGCGATATTCAGTTTCGAATCCCGGATGGTTAAGCGACTTATCGTAGGGGTGCCGGCCGATTGCGCGAGGGTGTCGGTCGGCAAAATTAGTTTAAAGAGCGCCTTTGGTTGGTGGAAGGTTGTGTCCAACCACAAGGCGCTTTGCAGTTAAATGCGCGATCACCATATCGTTGGTGATTGGCGCACCAAGGTAGAGTAACGGCATTATCTGGTATATTCTGCCTATTGGCATTGCCGTTACGGGGAGGTCGAGCCGGAGCTCGCTGGGAGTTGGCCCGGTGAGGGCCATTTTGAGAGGAATTGGCCCTCTGTGGGGCGTTTTGAGGCATATAGGTCCTCTGAGGGGCAGTTTGGTAGGAATTCTGCCGATTGAGAGGACGGCTCGGCATGGCTCGATTCTGGGCGCTTCGAGGATTGTTCCTCACCTCCGCACGCAATTGAGTTATCTCGCGGAGGAGTGAGGTTTGGAGCGCCCGGAGGTCAGCAGGAGTTAGTTGTGTGGGCGAATTTCTTTGGTTAGGGTTGGGGCCTGCCACTGGATTCCCCTGAGGGAAATTGGTTGAGGCGGGCCCTCTAAAAGGTAATTGGGTTTGAGGAGGTAGACGAGGGTGCCGTGCAGGCTGGGCGGCGTGTTGAGAAACCGCCGCTACCTGGTACGCTGGAGGCTCAGAATACTGATCTGAGCTTTCCATAATTGCGTCCGCAATTTTGGATAAATAGCCCAAACTCTGATTGGGTTGGGCTATAAGTGCCGAACGGGCATGCTGGGGAAGACACCTCAAAAAGTGAGGCTTTATTAGGTCGTCCCCAATCCTGGTCCCCGCTATAGAGCGTAAATGGGTCAGGAAAAGAGATGGTCTCATCCCAGAAAGGTTGGATACAGCGGCTAAACGTTGTTGCCGCACACTTCCTGGCTCGTCCAATGCGTCGAGCAGAGCTTCACGCATGTTGCTATATGGGTTGCGGCCGGCCGACCTTATTATGTGTGCAACATGCGGTCGTTGAGTGCGGTCAAGCACTTTCAACAGCTCAACTGCACGAAGTTGTTCGTCGTGCAAGGCTGAGGCCTGGAAGATGCGGTCTGCCACTGCAAACCACAGGTCTGGGTCCTCCTCATCGAAGGGGGGAAGTCCTATATTAGGGTGACGAGTCCCATTCCCGAGGCTGGAAGCATCGTGGAATTCTTGGGACTCTGAAGGTCTTTGGGTTTGTTGTGAGGTGCCGGCGCGAGATGTGGGCATGATAATGCCAGAATCCACCAATTGGCCGGCACTAGGGGTGTTAGAAGAGGTTGGGGGAGCGTTGGAAGGTTGGGGTCGGTTAACGACACTGGGGGCAACCAGTGGTGCCAGAGGGGTAGATTGCGCCGGCAAGTCTTGGTCAGCATTGACTTGCTCAGCAGGGAAATCGACGCTGGAGGCGTCGTGAAACTCAAGGGGCTCGGGTTGTTCCTGGGCCTTTCTGGCCGTGGTGTTCCGCGTGTTGACCATTATGGGTTGTATGACGCGAAACTGGGATCAAAAGCGTAAGAGGACGCGAAGAAAGGTGAAAGGAGGCCAAGTAAAAGAGTCAAAAGAGGACGCGAGGAGCTGATCGAGTGGAGTCGAGAGTGGTCGTGCGGAGGCGAATGGAGTTAAACGGTGGTCGAGAGGTCGCGAATAACGGATAGGACTGTAATATCATACAGCTTAATCCTAAAATAATTAAACTTTATTTTAAATCTTTGAAGCCGAAAAAAACTTAATTACGCGGACCTGTGTGTGACTGCAAGTGAGTGGGTGAACGTTTATTTAGGACAAACACTGATTCCAATGTTACTATGTACCCTGAAGGGGTTTACAAATATATCAAGGCAATACGATTATTGGGTAGTTATTCCCCTGACAAAGAGAACCGGCAGAACAAAATTACGTGACTATGCGAGAATAACTGTGATTGTTTAAACGTTTTTTTGTGTGTCTTTTCTTCAATTAAAATGACTGCAAAACTTAATAATATATATTGTATTCCGTATTTTATTTAGTTTTACTACAATCTCTATGATACAGTTGGTTTGGTTCCAACTCTAGGTAAATAATAAAATAGTTGTATTTAGAATCAGGTTGGTGAAAATTTGTATTTGGTTTTTTTTTAAATATAAATACGTGTAAATTGCGATTTAGTTTAAAGTTTTCGTCACTATACTTCTGTATGTTACTTTAAATAGTTTAACTTATTTATTTCTGCTTTGCATTGCCTTCTTAATATATGTCTTATTTTTATCCTTTTGATTGTTTTTCAATTAAGGGAAATGAAAAATTTTATTGTTACAATTCTTAGTTTGTAATGTTTAACTGACTACCATGTTTACTTTTATCAAAATAATGCCGTACATAGCACGGTCAATTATATAGCCTTTTTGCCCGTTATCATATATTGCAAATCGATTTAGTTGAATGGGTTAAACTCGGGTTTTATTAGTGTGCAAACAAAAGTACATTAGGTGTCTACGTTAAGTTAGATATTGCGACTTCGCCCTTGTGGGGGTTTTGCCTTTTAAAAATGAATGTAAATTCAGACTCAAAATTCGATCTAAATTATGTTATATATTTTACACGTCTATTAATTTTCCGTTTTCTATAATTTCAGTAGAATTTGTGAAGTTTTGATATCTATTCTATTATTAGGATTTGTCAAACATTTTCAACTTACATAAATAGGTTTTTGTTTTTAATTAAAAGACGAAGGGGAGAAAAAAAATCAAGCCCAAAATAGAGACATTATTGGATTATGCTTGTGGAAAGAAAAAAAAATTTACTCTAACCGGTAGGGAATATACCACTTAAAATAAAAGGAAGAAAAAAAATAAATAAAAAAAAACAGACACAAGTTGCTTACACGAGCTTTGATATGGAACACTATAATGAAAATATTACATACTAGCTCAAATTTAAAAGAAACAATCTATATTTTTCGGTTAGAGGGTGGAAGAGAAATTATTAAAATTGGCTTTTTCGAATTTGCTGCGGATTATTTTTAATCTGACTCCAAAAAAAGGAAAAATACTTGCTGTGTCGTCGTTTTTTTTTCTGTTTACTGGAACCGTTGTTGTCCTAAGGTGGGCTGCGTTAGGTGCGTCGCTGTGCTAGTTGGGGCGATTCTTGCCCTTTAATCGCTCTTTCAAGAGTTTCTCTGGTACTGGTGATCGACACTGCACTGGCCACCGTTCTATTAATTCCTCCTTAATTGTTTGGCTGGATAAATGTTCAGACGATTACCAATTCTGCTCGCGGTCACTGTTCTTTAAAAGCACTATCAGTGCAAATGTTCACTAGTTGCGCGTTCTCAAATTATAAGCGCGATTGTTGTAAACTCGCGAGTCACCGATGTTGTGGTTAATTGTTCGCGGATCGCGGGTGCAAACTTGAGCGAACGCGCGTGTTCGCTTAGTCGCGGTCACCAATGTGGATATTTTTATTGGGGCGTCAGCACGAACGCAGATTCAATAAAAACACCACCGCGGTTACACTGTCAACTGTTCCGGATTGTAACGATGCACACTGTTCTTCACACCTAAGTTCACCAAAACTGTGCACAACAGGAGTAAAATGAAACACGGGAGCCTTTTTTTATTGTTTAAAAATTTTCTGTATTTAGTTACACTACACAACGTTTTCTTTGTTAAAATCTTAAGGAAGTTTTCTGTATTTAATTACACTACACACAGTTTTCTTTGTTAAAATCTTAAGGAAATTTTCTGTATTTAATTACACTGATCACACTCAGACATGATTTGTATCGCCCACCGGTACGTTTACTACGTATGAAATAGGTTTAGAACGCAAGTCAGGAGTAGATTATATTAAAAACCGGACCATCAGGTCGACACGACTTTAACCGATGACTCTCTCTCGTGCGCACTCTCAGGCTGTTGACATCTGACTGCCTAATCCCATTGGAAATCATTAAAGTGAAAGAATCCTGAAAGAAACTGGAAAGGAGGCGGAGTTACACGATTAACTTGATGTAGTTAATCGTGATTGGACCTGACGGAATGGGCATACATTACGCATGTGTGCGTATGCCATGCATACGATCGTTCAGCGACCGTGGATGGCGGGCAACATCGCTAGTGCATTTTCTAGGAATGCAAACACTAGCATGTGGGGTGTGAAAAACTGAAACCGATAATTTGGTCATCCTAATGGAAGGCCATAAATCATCATTTCGGATGTCGATGATTAAACATTGCAACGAACATAGGGTGCAGCCGTTGCCAGATGTTGAAAGTAAACATTTTCTGGCTGCATCCTGGTCGTTGCGCGATTACGGTCTCTGAACATGGGGACCGATAATTGGAAGCCAGCGATTGCTGGTAAACAGGGACATGTTTGATTTGCGTCAACAGAAACCTTGTCGGCGGTAGTAAATCAATAGGGGCAATAGCCGTATGCATGTTATGCCGGGGGTAAACAAATACAACGAGTCACAAGGAACTCTTGTTGATTGTTGTTTCCATAGCTTAAGGCTATGGAAACGAGATGCCCTAGCAGAATGTATGCCTAAAGATAAGATTTCAGATGCCATGGCAATGTGATGATTTTGCCATGGACTTATGTTCTTTTCAGGAAATGATGTACGCCTCGGGGGTAAATTTTCGATGCCACGGCAAGGTGATAAGCTTTGCCGTGGGCTTAATGTTTTTTAGGGAATATGGTCTGGCCGAGGGTGAGTTTTCGATGCCACGGCAAGGTGATAAGCTTTGCCGTGGGCTTAATGTTTTTTAGGGAATATGGTCTGGCCGAGGGTGAGTTTTCGATGCCACGGCAAGGTGATAAGCTTTGCCGTGGATTTAATGTTTTCAGTGGTGATGCTGGAGAAAAAGGGGTTTGGAAGGAAATCCCCTACAGAATAGGTAAGCTGCCTAACATAAATTCAAAACGGTTATCCGATTGGGTAACCGTATTAATTCCGGCGATTTGGCTGAGGGTAAATGCCGTAGCAAGGTTACGCAACCTTGCTGAAGTTCGACCGAGAGGTAAGTCGTTCGCCTGGAATAGTGGGGATCGAGCGATGCGTGGCTCTTCGGGCCCTGAAAAGCCCCACAACATCAATTAGGTTAACAAACAGCGTAGCACCAGAAACCAGTAACTCACATTTTCTATAAATACTATATACACTTTTCAACCCAAAGGAAATTATACCATTCCATCTATTTTCAGAGCCGCTGGAAAAGTGTTGAAGACTGTCCTTCTCTTGAAGTTGAGCAGTTCACGGAAGGGTGAGAACGACTGCCGTAAGTGCAGTATGACTTCAGATGCAAAAGTACCATTGTAGACGCCATCATCCAAGTGTAAAGAATTGCCGGCGTAAATCTGATAGGATATAAATGGCGTATCACAAATTAGAACTATACAATTACTAGGCTGGAAATCAAGAATGTGTTATCTCATCTGGGACTACTGCGCTATTTTCCTAAAACATCGTCACACTTCAAAGATCGGATCTTAATATATGACACCGAGGTCGGCCCAAGAAAATATTCAATGAAAAGAGGCGGTGCCCTGGGTGCGTTTCCGACATCTGGTCACTGGAGGCTTTTTGAAATATTTTTAATGTTTCTGCAGGAGAAATTTCATTACGTACACAAAATTGAATGGGGATTCTTACTTCAATGACTTTCAACAAGTGCAAAAATCGCCAATTTCATTATTGTTGCTCACAAACCACAAGCCTTGCTACGCACAAAATGTTTATATCGTATATATAATGGGGAGGGTACTCACCTTAATACTTTCTTGAGTTGTTGGCGTTTCTGCTTACGGCTGTTGTGATTGGTGGGAGTGTTGAATCCTTAGCCCCCAGTTGTAAATGATAAGCTTGAGTAATGAGAAAGAAAAATTCGCCAGGTAAATGTTGAGGGTGAAAACATACACCTATGGCTTCAAAAAAAAGTATATAATACTATTGTTGAAATTGCTGGATTCCTTTAAATTATTCTTCGGGTATTGTTCAACTAATCGAATAAAATCAGTCTTTGGATTGTTAAATAAGATTAAACTCTCTTGATACCGCATTGATGGATCTGCGTTATCTTGCAATCAGTTCTCACAAACAACTAGTAAAATTGAAATCTCTGATACCCCGTTGTTGGATGTGTGTTAGCCTGCAATCAGTTTAATATGTCCAGCGCTTTACTTACCTGGCGAATTTTTCTTCCTCATTATTCATATCATCAATTACAACTTGGGGCTAAAGATTCAATGTACCCATCAATCAGAACAGCGTAACCAGAGAGGCCAACAACTCAAGAAAATATTATGGGGTGTACCCTCCCCGCTATTTACCTCATTATTTATAACATGACGCAAGACAAGGTGCAAAATACTTGATTATATGAAGTAATACAACCCAAGAGTCTTCAAAATACCCCATAATATGAAACAGGGCACAACCGGAGCCTGAGAATGACGAGCCTGGATCTGCAATCCAATTTACACAGAACAGAAAGATCTTCCTTCGAGCCAGCACTCTAATAATGCACTTTCCTTACCACACTCGTGACAGGCTCAGTGTTTGCTTATTCCTTGACTATGTTGGAAATTGAGCCTTCAAATGGTGAGCTATGCCGATCACAATGCACTTGCAAAATAGAAAACCTGGCATACGGGAGAATCATAATTTTCGTCAAGAAACTTAAGTAATCCATATTGCAAAATTAAACGGAAGAAATCACAATTTGGATGACATCTATCAAAACTATTAAGTTATGTCCAACGTGAATATTTAACTCAAGCTTATCTACTATAGCCCTCACAGCCTGCCTAGTAGGACGATTATTACGACCGGAATAAGGAGTAAGCCTTCTTAAAGTGGCGACTACCGGCTAAGAATTTCGGTAGAAATTTTCAATAATTTCCAAACGCTGCTCGTTCGTGAACTTCACCAAGATAAAAGTGTAAACCCAAACGGGCGTTTTGACATTGACAGATCCTGAAAAGTTTAAGGGTGCGTCCGCAAAAAAAAAAAAAAAACAAAATTGTAATGGCCCTTTTCAAAAACCCACTATTTTTTAGGTATCACGAAACAGCAACTTTTATAAAGGTGATGTACAGGCCCCCGCAACACCTCCGGATGGGTTGTCCCGGTTGGAGCACCCCGACACCAAAATCTAATCGCCGTCGCCGCACTATCCACACTTCAAAAAGATATTGTGTATGCTAATGTTGAACTTATTCGTCGATGCATTTCCATCGTATGCTTCTATCTTTGGTTATTATTGAGCTTGTTATCATACGGAATTCCTTATTTAGTACTAGATATATTATAGACTAATTCTTTTATTAAGCTGCATAAATAAAGAAATAGTAAATTCAAACATGAACTTTTTAAAAACAAATCCTTCTAGATTTAATATAAAAGCCTATGTGTGTCTGACAAAAGACAAAATACAATTCAAAATGCGTGACCGAGATAGAAAATTGATTTCAAAGGACCTAGTGCCACAAGATTCCCAAAAACGAACAATTGATGGATATGCTTCTTCAGCTTCAATGCAACTCTCCGCCTGTTCAGAAAATCGAATATTATATCCGTCTCATCTTTGGAATGAACTGGATTGGCTTTGTGTTTCAGTTTTTACCAATTTTGGAAAATAAATTCAATGCAAAATGTCTTACGACCCAAGAACATATTACAATTACACGTTTACGTCGTTGCGGTCTCTTTATCTTGGCTAAACTGTGATCATCATTGTGAAGAAGATGTTTTGATATCACGGAGTTATATGATTCACAAATCTTTACCATCAAATATTAACATCACACTTTTTGATATCCTTTTAAAAAACGGTCATATGTTACAGTTTGCTATAATTTTTAAATAATATAACAACTGTACACATATTTTTTATTGAAATTAACACATTATAAAAAGCTTACCAAACTACCATGTAATACCTCTTTCCTTTTTCATCTATCAAGATAAAGTTCAAACCACCTCAATTCCATTTTAAATTATGTATACAAGAACTGTATAGTTCTCATTGTAATAGACAAAAAACAAACAATCATTTTTCTTTTTCACCGTCAAGCTAAAATTCAAATCAAAGTCCATTTTATTTTACAATATAACGAAACAATTGTGCATTGGTTATTGCGTTGCGTATTCACCATTTAATGCACTAGAGAATTCTAGTATGTTCACATCTGACTGTCATTTGCCAACTATCACCCACCAGCTGACAACGCGTCGGTGACAGAAAAAGGACGCTATAAAAAACATCCTACATCCGTTCCTTAAGTTCTCTGGGCGCTTTTACGATCGTGGACATTTCTACTAACATCCGTTACTCATCCTGTCAACATAATTTCAAGACGAGGCAAGAAAATCCATAAAGACAACATAAGACATACACGAACAGAAGAGGATTAATAAAAAAGATAATTGTACAAATCTATAATAACGATGTAACAATATTAGAATACATGACCTCTAACAAGAAAACTAAATTTACAAACATACAAGAATTTTGAACGATACTAATACCTATAGAAGAACACCCCGTAATAACCTTTTTGTAACACTCCTGATAAATATAACACTCGGCCTAAGCATATATGTAATAAAAACTGTTGAAATTAAAAACAACATGGGTACACAGTACACGAAGGCTGCGAAAAAACTCAAAAGCGTGGACGCTTTAATCTAACGAAGGGGGGGAGTTAAGGATAGCCACATCATCATAATACCATGATACCACCACAATACACACGACGCCACGATTCAAACATCACACAATCATCATGGCTCAACACTTATCTTCGCAGACGGCACCATCCTCATAAATAAACGCCGAACACTTAACTATGACCCAGACACTACATATACACAAAAAAAGGATCATAGATCAACAATGACCTAGAACAAGTATCTACACACACAGCACCATTCTCATGATCAACACGAGACGCCCATCTGTGACCCAGCAGACAGATAAAATGTGAACAATCTGCACGAAGCGATGACATTCTTCTTGAGGACACCAATAATATTAAAATAAGTAGTCCTAAGTTTTGAGAAATAATAAAGTTATTTTTTTATTTTAAAAAAAACACTATCGGACTACTTAATTCACGCAAAGAGCGCATAGCCTTTTGTTTATTGCATTAAAGGCGATGATGGCAGGCTTCATTTTTTGGTTGACTAGAAAGCCTACTCCGAGCACATGGTGTTTTGCATGATAGCTGTAATAAATGTCATACTCGTTTCTTTGAATAACACCACTAGAGCAATGGTAATAGAAAGCAACAAGCAAGCCCATGAAGCCACCTCATAAAATCACTAACTAACTAGACGACGTGCTATGTGAGGTTTCCGCATGATGAAACAAAAGATGGTACGAAAATACCGAAGTGTCAAAGGTTTCTCGGATTAATGTCTTCTCGGCGTGATGGATTAAACGTGCTTTACCTTACCAAAGAGTGTTCAGATATAGTATGGAATTCACTTTCAGTAACGAGTCACAGTCAGAGTTACCAGGCGTAAATGTAACCTAGCCATTTCTCAAAACACATTCGAAAAATGAACACTCAGTTTACGAGAAAAATAAAATACAGAGTAGGCGGCGAAAAATAAAAATAAATTAATAAATGAAAATTGACTACACAGTCGGCAGTCGAGATCCATTGCTCTAACGTGTATGTCGTAAATTGTAATTCAATAAGGACACGTTATTAATATAACTGAAGAAATAATAATTGGAAATTTGACGAGGTATAATTAAAAATCAATCGAAAACGAACTATTATGTGTAAAAAAAAATATTTATCTTTCTATATAATAAGGAAATTTTGTTTCCTAGTTTTTATTTATTTTTTAGAGCTGTTTTACAAAACAAGAACAAATTCATTTCGCTCGACTGCGTATTAGCGACTAAGAGGAGCATCCGATTCGCAAGCGAAAAAAGCAGCACATTTTCAGAAAAATAAAGTAAATTAAATTAAATTCGAAATAAAAAACATTTATATAAAACTAGTTAAACAACTAAACAAAAGTGTGAATAAAAAGACATACATTAAATTAAATTAAATTAAAGAAGAAAGAATTAAACAAAGGGAATTAACATTTTAACGACAAAAAACAAAATGGCGGAAAAAATGAAAAAAGTAAAACACAAAATTTTGTCTCCTAGTTTTTATTTATTTTTTGGAGCTGTTTTACAAAGCAAAAACATAAATTCATTTCGCTTCATTGCGTGTTAGCAACTAAGAGGAGCATCCGATTCGCAAGCGAAAAAAGCAGCACATTTTCAAAAAAATAAAGTAAATTAAATTAAATTCGAAATAAAAAAATATTTAAAACTAGTCAAACAACTAAACAAAAGTTTGAATAAAAAGACAAATTAAATTAAATTAAATTAAAGAAGAAAAAATTAAAAAAGAATTAACATTTAAAAAAAAAAAAAAATGGCGGAGAACATCAAAAAGGTAAAACGCAGTTAATAACGGAAGCGCAGATTAATAAATAGAGAAGAGAAGAAGAAACACAACAAATCTGAAAAGAAGAAACACTACATTTTCATTATACTACATTGAAAGTAAATTACAAGGTAACTCAAATCTAATACCACTAATGCTTTCTTTCTTTTCTCTTTTTATATTATATTCTTTAACTTAAATCGAGTGTGTTATGTTATAACGGGTAGTATATAGCTCATCTAGATAATATTAGTTCGGAAATGAAGTTGATAATGTCATCTTTAAAACCCTGGCGCATGGGTGTTTTTATGCCAATGCATTCGAATAGGATGGGCAGTATTGGAACCCTTCACTTTTGTTAGCCCTCGAAGGTCTTTTATAAACTGGTATTTTGTGCCGAAATGGTTGGATCTATTGACAAATTTCGGCTTCCCAATGAACTTCAAGCTACTATGATTTGCCTTTAAATAAACCTTTTTCTTGATATTTATCAAAGTTGTTAAGCACAAGCATACAGCTAAGTATTCGCCTTCAAAAGTCGAGAGCAAAATGCATTTTTTCTTTTTACCGCATCAACTAATAGTGCTTCCATTCCACTTATTAATGTGTTTGGTATTCGACTATCTTTATTATAATCCCAATCGAAGTCCAAGTGACCACAGAGGTTTCTTTCTTTGTCTTTTACATTGCCGAGCTTGAGCATAAGGGCTTGGGCCTCATTTCATGTAGTTTCGGGGGCACACGTATGTTGGCTCAGTATGCAGATAATTGCTGTAATATCAAGCCTTATATTTGTTTATACGTACAGCAACGCTCCAGTCAGTTGTTGATATCTATTAGTGTTTGTTCTTATTCTTATTTTATCTGGGTTAGAGCATACCATTTCAAGGCTTCCAAATCTAAACAAATTCGTATATGGGCGATATAAATTCCTTGATGAATCAAAAAAATGCCGTCGTCATCCCTTACCATTTGTACTCCGAGACAGATCATAATTCACCCAAATTTGACAATTGGAAATACACTTTCAGAGTTCTCGCTGTGCCTTCAATTGATGCCTTTTTGTCGCTAGTGAGTAGGAAATCATCTACATAATACAAACGCAAATGCAAATAGCCTTTATTGCTGATACTAAAAAGTGTACAGTTTATATTCAATAATAATTTTTTTTTTATTTTTCCTAATCTTCGACATCGGTAACAGCAGTATCAGCTTGCCCTCTTTGCATAGGCCTCGTCTATCATCATCATCATCGGCACTACAACCGGGATCCGGTCTTGGCCTTATATAGCAAGTCTCTCCACCGGTATTCGGTCCTTATCCGAGACTTGTTAAATTGTCCATAATAATTTGTTTTTCCGGGCAAGGTTATTACCCTTGCGCCAAGGCCTCGCCTATGGTTTGCCATAATTTTCTGGTTGACTTTTCTTTGTCATGTTCCAGCTATTTTTTTAATTTCGTGATCCCATCTCCATCTTTGACGCCCTTTTCTTCTTTTCCCATCTCGCGGGTACCACATGGAGACATCTTTTGAGCATTTATTATTTCTGTTTCCTATGATATGGAGAGTACACAGGTCAGGGAACGATGGCGGCGTCGAGTCGGCGAGGTCGTGAACTTCCGGGTTCCTACAAGCCAATAAATAATAACAGTAGTAGTATCATGTGGTCTACCCATTTACATTTAAGTTTTTTCACTGTATACGTGACACATGTAACTTTCGTCTTACTTTTAATGTTTGTTTGTTTGATTTTGTCCCGTAGCTTGATGTTTAGAATGCTTCTCTCCATTATATTTTAACAGACTCTGAATGCTCCATTATGTTTGCTGATAAGGGCCCGGGTTTCTGATCCATAGGTTAAACATGGCAGTACACACGAGTTGAATACTGTAGTCTTGTCCGTCATGGGTATATGTGGATTCTCTAGAATTTCTTTAAGGGACCAACATCTTTTCCAAGCATTGCTTATTCTGATGTATATTTCCTTCAGCATTTGATTTTCGAGTGACATTATTTGTCCTAAATATAGATTGCTCCCATAGTGTGTGGGTCGATATGTCTACCTTCCGCGTGAGTCGATGTCAAGGGTATTTAATGCGCGGAAGCATTCTTAGGTGACATCATGTAGGGCCTTGATTTATCTGGGATTATTGCTGGATTTGGTTGATTGTTCAAGTCGCCTGGTGTGTGTTGTTTTTGCTGCAATACGTTTGTTAGCCCATCTGCTCGTCAATATGTCACAGCCTAGTTTGTAATTGGGTCCAATGGATGGCAGATGTCGAATTAGCCTTAAAATTAAAATAATATTTTTCTAACATATTACGCACTAGGTCGGTGCACAGATTGCTCAACTATGCCCAGTTCATGTAATCTCTGTCACAGACTACATTTATGCACTATCATCTTTGGCGTTTCTTAGACATGTCTCGACATCATCTCCTGTAGTTTAATTAGGCATCCTTGTGACTTTTTCTCTAGGTCGTGATACTTCGAAATATCGTTCCCTTTAAGACCGGTATTTTGCCATACATGGCTTGCTCCAAGTATTCCTTTTTAACCCGGCAAAATTTTTCCGCTGTGTGTACAGATATTTCTTAGCCCTTCCATGACAGTTCTTTGTTTTCGTATCAGTACAACGACTGCTTGGAATGTTTTTGTCTCTTCTTCCCCTTGGTGAGCCTTTCTTCTGTCCCTTCTATGGCTATCGATTTGTAGTGATACTAAATCACTACTCCCATCCAATACCCCAACCTTCTTTCCACAGTGAATCATACGAGCGACAAATTAAACCTAGAGTTAATTTGTCGTACATTGATTCAATTCCCAATTACCCTACCATTTATCCATAATCCCAATCATAATCCCCTAGTGAATCATATGCACGACAAATTAAACCGAAAGTTAATTTGTCGCACATTGATCCAAATGCATTTCATAATTTTCCTCCGGGAATTTGTTCAACCAAATTCCCACCCACTTCCTAGAACCCCATTCCAATTGAATCACACAAAATCTTGCTTGTGCTTCTTGGAATTTTTATGTAGAATCTTTAACAAATCTCTGTCGCCACAGAGTATGAAAGGGCGGCGCATTTTGGTTTTAGATCAGTTCGAATCCGGAGCCCGGGACTGGAATATGTCTCATTATACGTTTTATTTGAAACTTAAGCTGTGGCAAGGAGTACTGGGTTCTAGAATTTCGAGGATCTTCGGAAGTGGGACATAAAAATGTCTGTTAATACGGCGCATACCGATGGCGGAGTTCTGATTCACTATGGAGAATATATCCTGATTCATAGTGAGAATGTTGCTCTGGATTTTGTCGGCCAAGATAATCCAGAACTTATGAATAACATAAATATTTAAAGGAACAAAAAAAGGTCTTCCATTAAATAGTTTCTAAATTAACTAAAAGCTTCTCAGTAAACTAAAAGTTTTGCGAACCTGCCTCCTTTGGAGAAAGTTAAAGGACAGTTCGTTGTGGGACCCGTCAGGCCCGCACACCCACAGCAGGACCAAACCGGCCACAAGAACCAGCGACCCGCCCAACTCGGGAACTCTTTTGGAGGACCACATACTGAAGGGTCGGCTCCTCAGGAAGTCTTCCACCAAAGCAGCGAGAAAGGTATACACTCCCGACGTTGCCTTCACCACAACCCCTGCTCAGCCAACTGGGTTCGACACGCCGCCAGCAGTGGTCGACTAAATCCAACAGGCCTCTGATCGCCGGAAGCAGCCCGAGCAGGAGGTAAGAAGAATATATTAAAAATATGACCTCCACAGATTCCATCTCGTTGAATTTTGTGGTGATGTCTTCATGTCCTCTTCTTCGAATGGTCTTATTTCCATATTTATCCATCGTGAAGTATTAATGGAATAGTTCTTCTTCGTAGCACCCACAGGCCATTTAACGTAATATAAATTCAATTCATAATATTCATATCGCACAAAATGCAGTCTCAATCGTCTCCTTTTTAATTGCATACCCGTGATGCGCAGTCATTTCCCACTCAAGCAAGACGCTATCAAATTACGAGTACATTTTTTGCATCGTGTCGCATATCGTCATTCATATCCAAAAGCAAACACTTGGCATGAGGGATACTCTGGTAATTGCTGGAGCTTGCAAACATGCAACGCCTGCAAAAATGCAACGAGTAGTGACAATTACCGTACGCCAAGTGGGAATTCCCATAAAAATGTTGACGCGTACGAAAGAAAGCACGTGGATAAAGACGAATTGCCACTGATAATTCGAAGTGACGAAACGAATGACTCATACCAGGCAATTGGACTCAATATGGGTCATGCGTTTGCGGTCATGCCAGGTGGGGACAAAGAGATAATCGTCTGCGATTCTCCCCCAATAATTTGGGTATTTGGGATCCGGTCCTGGCCTTATTTAGCAAGTCTCGTGGCCTGTTAAATTGTCCATAATAATTTATTTTTACGGGCAAGGTTATTAGCCTTGTGCCACTAAAGTAATATCAACAAATAAATTAAAAATGTTTCAAAAGTGGTAATATACTTTCATTTATTTTAACTCCCCGCCGCCTACTCGCTCTTTCCTCGTTATTGAGGAAGCACGACGAAACGCCTTATAACACCTGCACGTAGCCGGCCGAGGTTTTGTTGCGTTTTGTTAATGGGTTTTCTCGTTATCCGACTGCTGCGACGACTTGTTGAACTCATTAGAATGCTGCATACCTGGCAATGCACCGGTCACATAGGACGCGGCTAGGCGAGGAGAAATACAAAGAGCTCAGAAGATTCGAAAAAGACTCCACAGACAAAAGAAAAGTGCCTCGTCTGTGAAATAGAGAAAAGTAGACGCGTTCTTTTTTGTGATGTTAGCCCGCGTAGCGCCTTCCTAGCGTCTTCATCTTCTTCTTCTTCATGAAATTTCGTATATGCACCCGAAATTTCATGACCTCAGCGATTCGATAAATATATTTTAATTCTTTTTCTTTTGTCTTCATTTTTTCCCCTCTTTTTTTCCTTCTTATTTCTTCTTATTTAATTTAATTCTAATATTAATTTCCTTTATTTTATTCTCCTGAATTGTTTTAATTTAACTATCTTAGTGGTTGTCCACAAACACAGCTTTTTTTAAAACATTTTTATATTATTATTATTATTATTTATTTAACAACATATAATTTAAAATAACATCAATTAGGTTAACAAACAGCGTAGCACCAGAAACCAGTAACTCACATTTTCTATAAATACTATATACACTTTTCAACCCAAAGGAAATTATACCATTCCATCTATTTTCAGAGCCGCTGGAAAAGTGTTGAAGACTGTCCTTCTCTTGAAGTTGAGCAGTTCACGGAAGGGTGAGAACGACTGCCGTAAGTGCAGTATGACTTCAGATGCAAAAGTACCATTGTAGACGCCATCATCCAAGTGTAAAGAATTGCCGGCGTAAATCTGATAGGATATAAATGGCGTATCACAAATTAGAACTATACAATTACTAGGCTGGAAATCAAGAATGTGTTATCTCATCTGGGACTACTGCGCTATTTTCCTAAAACATCGTCACACTTCAAAGATCGGATCTTAATATATGACACCGAGGTCGGCCCAAGAAAATATTCAATGAAAAGAGGCGGTGCCCTGGGTGCGTTTCCGACATCTGGTCACTGGAGGCTTTTTGAAATATTTTTAATGTTTCTGCAGGAGAAATTTCATTACGTACACAAAATTGAATGGGGATTCTTACTTCAATGACTTTCAACAAGTGCAAAAATCGCCAATTTCATTATTGTTGCTCACAAACCACAAGCCTTGCTACGCACAAAATGTTTATATCGTATATATAATGGGGAGGGTACTCACCTTAATACTTTCTTGAGTTGTTGGCGTTTCTGCTTACGGCTGTTGTGATTGGTGGGAGTGTTGAATCCTTAGCCCCCAGTTGTAAATGATAAGCTTGAGTAATGAGAAAGAAAAATTCGCCAGGTAAATGTTGAGGGTGAAAACATACACCTATGGCTTCAAAAAAAAGTATATAATGCTATTGTTGAAATTGCTGGATTCCTTTAAATTATTCTTCGGGTATTGTTCAGCTAATCGAATAAAATCAGTCTTTGGATTGTTAAATAAGATTAAACTCTCTTGATACCGCATTGATGGATCTGCGTTATCTTGCAATCAGTTCTCACAAACAACTAGTAAAATTGAAATCTCTGATACCCCGTTGTTGGATGTGTGTTAGCCTGCAATCAGTTTAATATGTCCAGCGCTTTACTTACCTGGCGAATTTTTCTTCCTCATTATTCATATCATCAATTACAACTTGGGGCTAAAGATTCAATGTACCCATCAATCAGAACAGCGTAACCAGAGAGGCCAACAACTCAAGAAAATATTATGGGGTGTACCCTCCCCGCTATTTACCTCATTATTTATAACATAGACGCAAGACAAGGTGCAAAATACTTGATTATATGAAGTAATACAACCCAAGAGTCTTCAAAATACCCCATAATATGAAACAGGGCACAACCGGAGCCTGAGAATGACGAGCCTGGATCTGCAATCCAATTTACACAGAACAGAAAGATCTTCCTTCGAGCCAGCACTCTAATAATGCACTTTCCTTACCACACTCGTGACAGGCTCAGTGTTTGCTTATTCCTTGACTATGTTGGAAATTGAGCCTTCAAATGGTGAGCTATGCCGATCACAATGCACTTGCAAAATAGAAAACCTGGCATACGGGAGAATCATAATTTTCGTCAAGAAACTTAAGTAATCCATATTGCAAAATTAAACGGAAGAAATCACAATTTGGATGACATCTATCAAAACTATTAAGTTATGTCCAACGTGAATATTTAACTCAAGCTTATCTACTATAGCCCTCACAGCCTGCCTAGTAGGACGATTATTACGACCGGAATAAGGAGTAAGCCTTCTTAAAGTGGCGACTACCGGCTAAGAATTTCGGTAGAAATTTTCAATAATTTCCAAACGCTGCTCGTTCGTGAACTTCACCAAGATAAAAGTGTAAACCCAAACGGACGTTTTGACATTGACAGATCCTGAAAAGTTTAAGGGTGCGTCCGCAAAAAAAAAAAAAAAAACAAAATTGTAATGGCCCTTTTCAAAAACCCACTATTTTTTAGGTATCACGAAACAGCAACTTTTATAAAGGTGATGTACAGGCCCCCGCAACACCTCCGGATGGGTTGTCCCGGTTGGAGCACCCCGACACCAAAATCTAATCGCCGTCGCCGCACTATCCACACTTCAAAAAGATATTGTGTATGCTAATGTTGAACTTATTCGTCAATGCATTTCCATCGTATGCTTCTATCTTTGGTTATTATTGAGCTTGTTATCATACGGAATTCCTTATTTAGTACTAGATATATTATAGACTAATTCTTTTATTAAGCTGCATAAATAAAGAAATAGTAAATTCAAACATGAACTTTTTAAAAACAAATCCTTCTAGATTTAATATAAAAGCCTATGTGTGTCTGACAAAAGACAAAATACAATTCAAAATGCGTGACCGAGATAGAAAATTGATTTCAAAGGACCTAGTGCCACAAGATTCCCAAAAACGAACAATTGATGGATATGCTTCTTCAGCTTCAATGCAACTCTCCGCCTGTTCAGAAAATCGAATATTATATCCGTCTCATCTTTGGAATGAACTGGATTGGCTTTGTGTTTCAGTTTTTACCAATTTTGGAAAATAAATTCAATGCAAAATGTCTTACGACCCAAGAACATATTACAATTACACGTTTACGTCGTTGCGGTCTCTTTATCTTGGCTAAACTGTGATCATCATTGTGAAGAAGATGTTTTGATATCACGGAGTTATATGATTCACAAATCTTTACCATCAAATATTAACATCGCACTTTTTGATATCCTTTTAAAAAACGGTCATATGTTACAGTTTGCTATAATTTTTAAATAATATAACAACTGTACACATATTTTTTATTGAAATTAACACATTATAAAAAGCTTACCAAACTACCATGTAATACCTCTTTCCTTTTTCATCTATCAAGATAAAGTTCAAACCACCTCAATTCCATTTTAAATTATGTATACAAGAACTGTATAGTTCTCATTGTAATAGACAAAAAACAAACAATCATTTTTCTTTTTCACCGTCAAGCTAAAATTCAAATCAAAGTCCATTTTATTTTACAATATAACGAAACAATTGTGTATTGGTTATTGCGTTGCGTATTCACCATTTAATGCACTAGAGAATTCTAGTATGTTCACATCTGACTGTCATTTGCCAACTATCACCCACCAGCTGACAACGCGTCGGTGACAGAAAAGGGACGCTACAAAAAACATCCTACATCCGTTCCTTAAGTTCTCTGGGCGCTTTTACGATCGTGGACATTTCTACTAACATCCGTTACTCATCCTGTCAACATAATTTCAAGACGAGGCAAGAAAATCCATAAAGACAACATAAGACATACACGAACAGAAGAGGATTAATAAAAAAGATAATTGTACAAATCCATAATAACGATGTAACAATATTAGAATACATGACCTCTAACAAGAAAACTAAATTTACAAACATACAAGAATTTTGAACGATACTAATACCTATAGAAGAACACCCCGTAATAACCTTTTTGTAACACTCCTGATAAATATAACACTCGGCCTAAGCATATATGTAATAAAAACTGTTGAAATTAAAAACAACATGGGTACACAGTACACGAAGGCTGCGAAAAAACTCAAAAGCGTGGACGCTTTAATCTAACGAAGGGGGGGAGTTAAGGATAGCCACATCATCATAATACCATGATACCACCACAATACACACGACGCCACGATTCAAACATCACACAATCATCATGGCTCAACACTTATCTTCGCAGACGGCACCATCCTCATAAATAAACGCCGAACACTTAACTATGACCCAGACACTACATATACACAAAAAAAGGATCATAGATCAACAATGACCTAGAACAAGTATCTACACACACAGCACCATTCTCATGATCAACACGAGACGCCCATCTGTGACCCAGCAGACAGATAAAATGTGAACAATCTGCACGAAGCGATGACATTCTTCTTGAGGACACCAATAATATTAAAATAAGTAGTCCTAAGTTTTGAGAAATAATAAAGTTATTTTTTTTTTTTAAAAAAAACACTATCGGACTACTTAATTCACGCAAAGAGCGCATAGCCTTTTGTTTATTGCATTAAAGGCGATGATGGCAGGCTTCATTTTTTGGTTGACTAGAAAGCCTACTCCGAGCACATGGTGTTTTGCATGATAGCTGTAATAAATGTCATACTCGTTTCTTTGAATAACACCACTAGAGCAATGGTAATAGAAAGCAACAAGCAAGCCCATGAAGCCACCTCATAAAATCACTAACTAACTAGACGACGTGCTATGTGAGGTTTCCGCATGATGAAACAAAAGATGGTACGAAAATACCGAAGTGTCAAAGGTTTCTCGGATTAATGTCTTCTCGGCGTGATGGATTAAACGTGCTTTACCTTACCAAAGAGTGTTCAGATATAGTATGGAATTCACTTTCAGTAACGAGTCACAGTCAGAGTTACCAGGCGTAAATGTAACCTAGCCATTTCTCAAAACACATTCGAAAAATGAACACTCAGTTTACGAGAAAAATAAAATACAGAGTAGGCGGCGAAAAATAAAAATAAATTAATAAATGAAAATTGACTACACAGTCGGCAGTCGAGATCCATTGCTCTAACGTGTATGTCGTAAATTGTAATTCAATAAGGACACGTTATTAATATAACTGAAGAAATAATAATTGGAAATTTGACGAGGTATAATTAAAAATCAATCGAAAACGAACTATTATGTGTAAAAAAAAATATTTATCTTTCTATATAATAAGGAAATTTTGTTTCCTAGTTTTTATTTATTTTTTAGAGCTGTTTTACAAAACAAGAACAAATTCATTTCGCTCGACTGCGTATTAGCGACTAAGAGGAGCATCCGATTCGCAAGCGAAAAAAGCAGCACATTTTCAGAAAAATAAAGTAAATTAAATTAAATTCGAAATAAAAAACATTTATATAAAACTAGTTAAACAACTAAACAAAAGTGTGAATAAAAAGACATACATTAAATTAAATTAAATTAAAGAAGAAAGAATTAAACAAAGGGAATTAACATTTTAACGACAAAAAACAAAATGGCGGAAAAAATGAAAAAAGTAAAACACAAAATTTTGTCTCCTAGTTTTTATTTATTTTTTGGAGCTGTTTTACAAAGCAAAAACATAAATTCATTTCGCTTCATTGCGTGTTAGCAACTAAGAGGAGCATCCGATTCGCAAGCGAAAAAAGCAGCACATTTTCAAAAAAATAAAGTAAATTAAATTAAATTCGAAATAAAAAAATATTTAAAACTAGTCAAACAACTAAACAAAAGTTTGAATAAAAAGACAAATTAAATTAAATTAAATTAAAGAAGAAAAAATTAAAAAAGAATTAACATTTAAAAAAAAAAAAAATGGCGGAGAACATCAAAAAACGCAGTTAATAACGGAAGCGCAGATTAATAAATAGAGAAGAGAAGAAGAAACACAACAAATCTGAAAAGAAGAAACACTACATTTTCATTATACTACATTGAAAGTAAATTACAAGGTAACTCAAATCTAATACCACTAATGCTTTCTTTCTTTTCTCTTTTTATATTATATTCTTTAACTTAAATCGAGTGTGTTATGTTATAACGGGTAGTATATAGCTCATCTAGATAATATTAGTTCGGAAATGAAGTTGATAATGTCATCTTTAAAACGATGGCGCATGGGTGTTTTTATGCCAATGCATTCGAATAGGATGGGCAGTATTGGAACCCTTCACTTTTGTTAGCTCTCGAAGGTCTTTTATAAACTGGTATTTTGTGCCGAAATGGTTGGATCTATTGACAAATTTCGGCTTCCCAATGAACTTCAAGCAACTTTGATTTGCCTTTAAATAAACCTTTTTCTTGATATTTATCAAAGTTGTTAAGCATAAGCATACAGCTAAGTATTCCCCTTCAAAAGTCGAGAGCAAAATGCATTTTTTCTCTTTACCGCATCAACTAATAGTGCTTCCATTCCACGTATAAATGTGTTTGGTATTCGACTATTTTCTTTATTATAATCCCAATCGAAGTCTAAGTGACCACAGAGGTCTCTTTATTTGTCTTGTACATTGCCGAGCTTGAGCATAAGGGCTTGAGCCTCATTTCATGTAGTTTCGGGGGAACACGTATGTTGGCTCAGTATGCAGATAATTGCTGTAATGTTTTACATAATACATAATACAAATACAAATGCAAATAGCCTTTATTGCTGATACTAAAAAGTGTACAGCTTATATTCAATAATAATCTTTTTTTATTATTTATTTTTCCTAATCTTCGACATCGGTAACGTCAGTATCAACTTGCCCTCTTTGCATAGGCCTCGCCTATCACATGGTGACATCTTTTGAGCATTTATTATTTCTGTTTCTTATCATATGGAGAGTACATAGGACAGGGGACGATGGCGGCGTCGAGTCGGCGAGGTCGTGCACTTCCGAGTTCCTACAAGCCAATAAAGAATAACAGTAGTAGTATCATGTGGTCTACCCATTTCCATTTAAGTTTTTTCACTGTATACGTGACATCTGTAACTTTCGCCTTACTTCTTATGTTTGTTAGTTTGATTTTGTCCCGTAGCTTGATGTTTAGAATGCCTCTCTCCATCATATTTTAACAGACTCTGAATACTCCACTATGTTTGCTGATAAGGGCCCGGGTTTGTGATCCATAGGTTAAACATGGCAATACACACGAGTTGAATACTGTAATCTTGTCCGTCATGGGTATATGTGGATTCTCTAGAATTTCTTTAAGGGACTAACATCTTTTCCAAGCAAAGCTTATTCTGGTGTATATTTCCTTCTGCATTTGATTTTCGGGTGAGTTTATTTGTCCTAAATATATATATTGATTCTATTTGGCATTTAACGAAATATGTGTTTTTACTTGGTTGGTCATTAATTTTTTTTGTCTACGTTCATAGTCAATTCCATAATTTTGCTTTCCCTTTATAATTGCGTTATTATTTGCAGACCCTCGGGGGTTTGGTTAAGCAAAATCAGGTCGGTTGCGAATCTTGAATTGAATTGAGCTTTTCTCCGTTTATATTACAACCGATGGAATCCTTTCAGTGTACCTGTGAAACCTTATCACATGTCTACCTGTTGCTAAACGCATTTCCAGTTCTCATGCTCAGAATTGCAATTTTGCATATCCCACGATTCCACCTATGCCCTACATGCAAACCAAATCCCCATCACCTTGAAATGCAAGCATTTCCCATCCTAATACCTAAAATTGCAATTCAGCAATTCCCAGACCCCATCACCTTCAAGGTAATTTTATCCCGGCACAAGCATGCTATTCGCTATGGGCAAATTAAATTCGCGTCACAGTGAATCGACATTTTCCCATAGCCTTGGGATGGAACTACAGCCAGAGTGGGCTTGAGGTTACCACCTGGGGACGATTTACGGCAGAAAAAATGCAACGTTGCGGTTCCCATCGTCGTTGGCTTGGCCTTCGACTGAGACTAGCGTCAAGGTGGCTGTCTGGAGGACAGCCATGATCATGGGAAGGTATGTAAGTTTTGGTTTAATTTTTTGAATATAAAAAGGGGAGCTCCGTTAGAAGAAAAATCAATTGGAATCCATGATCAGAGTAAGACACCACGAACAAAACCCAGACATCTTTGAGGCACCGTCTGCTTTCCAGATTACACCAACCCATATAGACCTTAAGGTCACCCACGGGAAGGCCGGGGGCGGCACCCGTGCAGGCTGTTTGCACGGGACACCAAGCATGATCACTCATACCTGATGCAGACAGCCGAGTGCGGTACACCATCTTGTAGTAAATAAAAATACACCAAAGGAAAAAGCAAATAGTCGGCTTTTTATATTGTTATACAAAATAAAGATGCACCAAAATCAAAAACAAAGGTAAAGATGGATGAGTTTGGAGGGTCCACGATCAGCGGAAGCCAACTTTCCGCGCACGGAACCAGAAGACACCATACTCACGGGCTTAACCAAGCCGGAAGCCCCCGCAGCAGTAGGTAAGTGTTGTGTAAAAATAAATATACAACATTCCTCTGTAGTTCTCGCTGTCAGACATGTCGTTTGAAAATAGATATGACTATTGAGGTTTTCCATCCTTTCTGAGTGGCTTCTTTATCTCATATTGTTTTGATCAATTGACGGACTTTTCGAGCGGTTGCTTCTCCTGCAAGCTTGATAAGTTACGCCGGGATGCTATCAGCTCCGGGAGCCTTGTTGTTTTTCAGTAGATCTATTACGTCTACTACTTCGTTGAAGGAGGGCTTCTGGGATATGTGGCTCTGTTGTATGTGCGCCTTAGTAGATTTATTTCCAGTTAGTGGACACGCATATTTAACATGTTTTGACAGGACATATTGCTGCTTCCACTTTGTCAGGCTATTATTTCTGTAATTAACCATTCATTTATATCTCGAATTATTTCGGTTCTACCTTGGGGCCCATTTTTAGTCGAATTTATGTCGGTGTACATTCTTCTGATATTTTTTATTTTCTACAATTTTTTCGATTCGATTCTATTCCAATGAGTAATAATAAGTTTGACATTTTTACGTTAATACCTTTACAGAGAGTAAGTTTGTTCTCCAATTAGACATATGCACAACGTATTTTACTTTTACTGTTAGTATTTTATTGAATCTTCCTTAACCATAAACTTTAAGAAGGCGGACCCGATTTCGCTTATCCTTAGCGAAATAGTCATTCGCAAGTTATACTTTGTTCCTTACCTCTGGGTTGAAATCAGTAAAAGATGCTCGTCTCTTTGTTATGTTTTGTAGCTCCAAAAGTTTGTCGAGGATGATTATGTAATCAATCTTGAATCGCCTCAAGTAGTGGACGACACAACCATTACCACTATTTTGTATTAAACTGCCTTAGCCCCGGAATCTACCATCCAAATGTGTCCTTTTGTTCCCTATAACTTGCCACACTAGAAGCATTCAGTTGCTTTGAAGCTTGTACAATTTTTGGTAGTGGACAAATAAACAAAAGTCGTTTAATGCAAGCGGTTCTGAATGGCATCAAATCTGCCTCCCATAGAATTAATGCTGTTGGTCCTCAGGGCTACCTACTCTCATTCACTCTATTTCTTATTTTTATGAACGACCTCTTGTTCAATATCTACAACACAATTCACTTGTTTGCTGATATTGCTTGTTGAACAAAGATGGAAGAGCATTTTCTGAACTATCAATTCTTGGCAGAGGAATTCATTTCACTCTTAATTGTAGTGAAATATTTAAAGCTATGACAAGTTTTTTTTTAGGAGATACCTGAAATACTTAAATACCTATTCTACCCTGCCTACAATTTGTGCGACGTATATTAGTTAAGACCGGGAATGGAATTTCCATATATGGTCATCATCATCATCATCATTGTCGGCACTACAACCGGGATCCGGTCTTGGTGTTATTTAGCAAGTTTCGAGGCTTGTTAAGTTTTCCATAATAATTTATTTTTACGGGCAAGGTTATTACCCTTGCGCCGAATATATTTGGGCATGCCCATCGTCAAAAACGAGAATTCAATTCCCATATTTGAACACACGCAGCTAAAATCATGCTGCATGTGCTCGATAACATCCAAAAAGAGCAGTGACGCTCATTGCCAGCCCAGACACAAGTCTTTTAATTCCGTTGTTAGAATGTCATACTGTATACTGCTAATTACTTTTCTAAAGGTATTTTTTCACTATCGTTGCTCAACTGAACTCGGTGTTACATTTCATCTCTCCAAACATTTTCTCAGGTCAATTAGAGTGCATATCAGATCACATTAACAGGTAACTTCAGACGTAGGGATGGACACAGGCAATGATTTCTTAACCGAACCCCACGAATACGAAAAACTATGTGGTTCCTCGCGATTGTAATACCAGCACTCTATGCTTTTTTTCCTAATCTTCGCTCTTTTTTCGCTGGCACATTGCTTTAACATATAATGGTATCTCAAAATCCCTTTGGGTATGCGCTTCATGTGAAAAAGACAAAATACATTGACGTATAATTTGTTGTGGAATCCATTAATAGAACTAATCGTAAGGAAATATTTTACACTGGCATTACGTTGTACTTCCGCAGGTTGTCTGTAACGGTTTATTGTAAAATCAAATTGTACAATTCTTGGCATTTTTCTTACCTTCAATATCACGTGCGCAACTTTCAAGATACTCCTCAGTATTGTAGTCTTTTAAATTTCTCCTTGGCACTTGAAGTACATAATCGGGTCCATAATCCAAGAAGAATTCATTTTCATCGGGAATGTCTTCATCCAGTGTTTGGCCACATATTGCAGCTGTGACCATTGTCCAGTAGCGGCTTGTGTTTGGAAAGTTATACCCACCACCTCCTAACAGCAGTGATGGTAAATTCGCACTAAGTAGGAATTGAATACATTCTATGAGATCCTTGGGATAAAGGTTAGTCGTTGCTAGCGGATCTCCGGCGATTACATCGGCACCACACTGAATTACACACACTTGTGGCTGGTAGAGTCTCAAAATTTCGGCTGTTATCCTGAAAATTATGACATAGTGTAAGGATTCATATTTAAAATGTCGCCATTCACCTTTTGAAGTACTTGACGTAGCGCTCTCCAGTGATGCCACATTTAAAGGGGAAATTTGCGGCATATCCTTTGCCACTAACGAATCCAACATCCTCACAGTCACCTGTGCCAGGAAAGAAACCCGCCTCGAACTGGTGGAAGGATAGTGTAAATACTCTCTTTGTTATTTCGAAAGCTCCTTCTACGCCGTCGCCTAGTTGAAAAGTAAGGAATTTTGTTAAAAAGGTGCCTATGGTACCGGGCGCATTTAGCTAGAGTTGTAAGTTGACGGTAAATTCTCCATTGAGAACCATTATAATTACAAGTCCTGTAATTTAGTGTACTCCCGAAGAGAGGGTAAATGAGATTAACAAAAAAATATGAAGAAAGTAATTTATCCAAAATCCAAAAGCATTGTTAACCATTCGTTTTTTTAGAATAAGTGAGGTTTATCATTGACTGCCAGACTCTGGGTGCCAAGATTTTACTTTGAAGATAACATGGATTTTCACAAAATTTATAACCGAATTATTATTTTGATTTTGTAAAATGATTTTTTACTGAGGAATTTTTGAAAGAAAACATTATTATATAAAATTTGTATTCACCCTTTCTTACGAGGGTTGCCTCTTATGTTTCGGGATTTGGCAACCCTAGTGTTGCAATCCGGCAATTGACAGCTCTGTCGTAAAGTTGGACATTTTTGAGGTTATACGCACTCAGAACGTTTTGACATACGAGCGCTATTTGTGTTGTTTACAGTAACTTAAAAGATTCATCTCGGCCCAAAAATGGAATTAAATCGTCAACATTTTCGTGCGATTATTTTTTACAACTTTCGGCGTGGATTAACTCAGCAACAGTGCATGGATGAACTTAATTCAATTTTTGGCGATGAAGATGATGAATTTCGTGAAGGTCGTCCAAAATCAGTTGTTGTTCCGAAAACCATTGATGCTGTGCGCGAACTGATATTGGAAGATCGTCATGTGACCTATCGTGAGATTGAGACAACCTTAGGCGTTAGTGGGACCGGCATACATTCAATATTGCATAAACATTTGACTGTCAAAAAACTTTGTTCGCGTTGGATCCCACACAATTTGTCAATCGCCCAAAAAAAGGCTCGTCAATTGGTCGAAAGAAATGCTCAAAAAATACGGTCGCGTTGCTTCGAAACACGTCTATGACATCGTGACAGGTGATGAATCGTGGATTTACGCGTATGAGCCCGAAAGTAAACAGCAGTCGACTGTCTGGGTGTTTCAAGATGAGCCAAATCCAACAAAAGTTGTTCGCGCACGAAGCACTTCCAAGCAAATGGTCGCCTGTTTTTTCGGAAAAACTGGACATGTCGCAACCGTACCACTAGAACAACGCAGAACAGTCAATTCTGAGTGGTACACAACCATTTGTTTGCCAGTTGTCTTCCAAGAAATCAGGAAAACCAACCGCCGAAGATGGATCACTCTTCACCACGACAATGCGAGCTCTCACACATCGGCTGCGACAACTGCATTTTTGAGCACCCAAAACATCGATTTGATGGGTCATCCGCCGTATAGTCCTGACTTGGCACCGAATGACTTCTTTTTATTCCCGTACGTAAAAAACAAACTGAGAGGTCAACGTTTTTCGACACCTGAAGAAGCGGTTGCTGCATTCAGAATGCACGTGTTGGAGATACCTCAATCAGAGTGGCAAAAGTGCTTCGACAATTGGTTCAAACGCATGCAAAAGTGTATAGATCTTCATGAGGAATATTTTGAAAAACAATAAAGTGATTTTCGATGATCAATATTTGTTTTTGTTCTCTAATCCCGAAATATAAAAGGCAACCCTCGTATAATTCCTAACTCAAACGGCAATCAAGCTATTATGTGACCAATTGTAAGCAATGTGAGCTCGTAACACAAACTATGAGATATCTCGTAACTGGAAGTTTTGGAACATACGATGAATGGGTTAAACTAAACTTAATAACCTTCGAATGCTATTGAAGAAGTTGTAAGTAGTTTACTTTAAATTGCTATATAATCTTCATCGACTTTGAGAGACATTGTCTTACCATGATGGGCATCTAGGTCCACATAAAGGATTCGGTCGAACGTGTTTCTCAGAGTTAAAATACCCAAAACAATATCATTAACGTAGCAAAAGCCACTGGCCTTATCTCGTTGAGCGTGATGCCATCCGCCTGTCCAGTTCAATATTATATCTCCTGATCCCGCGCACAACTCTTCACATGCGGTAATAGTCGCTCCAGCGAGATGTGTCATATAATCAAATATTCCGTTCCACGTAGGGCAGTCGAAACCTCAAAGAAATCCAAAGTTGGAACGTGTCAATCAGAGAACTTATTCGCTTACCGAGTCCGAACTCCGAATCCTCGAAAAGTGAATCATTCTCACTGGAGTCGGAGACGTCTTTGATGCGGTTTAGGTAATCGATGGAATGGAAATTCATCAAGTGATATAGTTTACATACTTTCGGTTCTAGGATGTCCATGAACTGCAGCAGTCCGTAGGAGTTGAGGAGTTCATGCACCATTTCCGCCTGGGTTATTAGGAAATCTCCAAATAAGATTGAAATACATGATTAGATGATTACTTACTCGGTTTTGGACAGCGGGGTTTTTAACACTCTGTGCTATCAGTTCCTTACTATAAACATATTTAATCACCTTTTTCGATTGCATTTGGAAAAGCCGTTGTGCAGTTGCATATAAGTAGCAGATAAATTAAATTTAAATGTCAACAAAGATAAGAGTAACACCCGTTTCCCGAACTGCACAGCTAGCTGAGCGCAGCTGTCAAATACATATCTCATATGTCAAGCAAGTCACGTCTGGTAAATCCTAGATTTGCACCAATACTTCGAAACAGCTGACTTAGAATACTATTACGTACCGTGGTCGCTTCATTGGTTTGTATATTAAATAAGTAGAACGTCCTTTTTACGGATTTTAATTAAATCAATATTCTGTTTCATTTAGAAATCAGTGACGAATTCAACTTAGCTTACCTCTATTGAATATCTTAGTTGAGAAGTTTTATGATGAAGATTCCTTCTTGATATTGTTTAATATATCGTCGGTAAAGTGAATTCGAACTCAGTTACAATGTTTCATCATCATCATCGGCACTACAACCGGGAACCGGTCTTGGCCTTATTTAGCAAGTCCTGAGGCTTGTTAAATTTTTCCATAATGATTTATTTTGTCTGGGCAAGGTCATTAGTCTTGCGCCAGTGTTACAATGTTTAACCGTCCATTATTTACAGGGGACGTTGTTTCTAATAAGAAATTCCGCAATCAATACAATAATTTGTGTTAAAGTCAATACAATAATTTGTGTTAAAGTCGAATAATGTGCATTTATGTCTATGTCCTCTCTACTTCTTCTACTCGGTTGTATTCGTTTCCTTTATTTCCTTTTTCTAAATAGTATATGTTACTGTTTCATGTTCGTTAAAAATATTTTTTCATCAATGAAATGTATCTGTAGTATAATTTTAAACAGGTAAACACTATAAATCAAGATAATGACAATACTTTGTATGAAACAATTTCAATTCAGCAATATCCACTTTGGGGTACATTTTTATTTTGTTCAAAAAAAAAAAAAAAAATAGGTGCCGGGAGGTCGACTTTGGCGAGACAAGGACAGATGTGCCCTTCATCTTGTCTCTGGCTTCTGGTCATCTAGCGATAACAAGAATCACCCACATCCATGGGGATGTTGGGCCGGGTCTCGAGATATCTGAAAAAGAAAAAGGGGGGGAGGTATCTAAGGATAGTGTGGACAGGGTTAGTTAAGGTGTTCTCTTCTAACTACTTGGATGGAGGGATGATGGGAAAGAAATCGTACAAAACCGGAGGTCTTGAGTGCGGTAGTAAACGCAGATCACGTCTTTGGGGTCTGATGATCTGCGCAATCAGCATTTATTTTGTTCTTTTTCTTATATTTATCTTATTTCATCATCAGCGGCACTACAACCGGGATCCGGTCTTGGCCTTATTTAGCAAGTGTCTCCATCAGTATCCGATCAATATCCGAGACTTGTTAAATTGTCCATAATAATTTGTTTTTCCGGGCCTGGTTATTAGCCTTGCGCTAACCTTTCTCAGGATGTCGTTGCATGCATTGGTTTACTACTTGGCGGGTGCCAAAGTCGCTATCCAGGGGTGTCACGTGGAGACTGGATCTCAACTTGGATTGAACAGGGACAAGGATCGTCCTGGCCTTCGCCGGGTTGAAAGCAGAGACTTTGCCCTGTATGTGTGCTCCCACTCACGCCTATTTATTTTATTTGCTAGACAAAAAATGCTTAAATACTAGCTCATTTAAATTAAATTAAATTTAGCAATAATTTATTAAACATTCAGAATATTAAAGAAATATTTCTACGAAGATTCAAATAATCTGAAGAAATTTGTCATCGTTGGGCCAAGTTCTAACGCCCAGTACCCCACTGATGTTCCACTCTACCATGCTATGGGTTCCATGAAATGCTTTTTGGCTTTTATCTAAAACTAAATGTTAAATACTATATTATACTTATCATTCTTACGTTAACTTTTTGGGTCTCTTCGCAAGCACTCTAAATTATACAATATCAATTTGTTTTCTTGTGCCTTTCGGCGTACAAGATCCGCGAAATGCAGGGGGAGAAGTCGTCAAGCTAGTTTAGTAGTAGCTTCACTGAAGAAGATATCCAAACAGTTGGAATTGACGATAGGCCCATTCCGACCTTGCGGTTCAATACTATTACATCATGATATAAATTCCGCCCTATAGTCTGAAGAAGTAACTCGAACTTTGGTCTGGTCTAAGTTTGAGAACACGGCATGATATTACCTCTTAAGAAAATTATTTCCAGAGATGAAATCACCAGTTTCCCCACCGAAAGTACCTCAAGGGGAATAACATACGAGTAACCCTTACAATACCTAATAGGAAACAACTCCTCTCCACAGAATCTGGTCCGCCCATGAAATTGTGCCAACAATTAACAAGCAATAACATTCATATTAGAAGAGGTTTCGGTTTCAATTATACGAAACGTAGCCCAATTCACAAAAATTTACAAACAGTGAAGCTTGATATTTTTAGCTCTAAGCGAGGCTAAGATTGATTCGTCCACTGCCTCGCTATATATCTCTGCTCCAGGTACGCCTCACATACGAATTTCTGCTTTAAAAGTTGCTTTTACGTCTTCACCCGAGTTGTCCTAGCTTGTTAAAAGAAAGAAGCATTCGCAGCCAACGTCTGGAACATAGTTTCTGTAGGAATCGCTTTACCAAGATCCGTCAAATTTATATGTTGTCTTTACCCCTCCATAACCAATATCGACGTGTGACACCCCTCGAACACCTGAAGCAACATATTTATATTTTGTTGGGTGTACAAATAAATGTTCAGGTTTTTTTTTTGTAACTTTGAAGCTTTACTCAGAGAAATTGGTTACAATGTATTTTATTCAAAGTATTGTCCATCGGTAGTTATGATATTTTCCCATCTTTCAGTCAGCAAACGGATTCCGCGTTGTAAAAATTCTTCGTGTTTTGAGGCGATCTAAGAATCGACCCAGTGTTGAGTTCTTCGCAAAAAGTGAAGTGGTGCTCGCACAGGATATGGGTCTTTGGCGGTTCACAAAACGGGTCGTAGTTTTTTTTCCTTTTGTTCGCGTGTATCACTTTATTTTAGATCACGTCGGGGTCACCAATTTGGCGTTAAGAAAGGATAGTGAAGACGGTGATTTGAACATACCATGAAACGGGTGAGAAGCGAACCATTGTAACATCAGGCTACTGGCCGCGTATACGAATTCGATTTCTGAACTCCACTCATCACCATCGGCACTACAACCGGAATCCAGTTTTGGCCTTATTTAGCAAGTCTCTCCACTGGTATTCGGTGTTTATCCGAGACTTGTTCAATAGTCCGTAATTATTTGTTTTTCCGGGCAAGGTTATTAGCCTTGCGCCGGAACTACACTCAACTGATGTGGAATCGTTATGTTATCGCTATGGTATACGGCTCTGATGCTTTGCTTATTCGAATTTCCTTTCGGTGTTCTTCACTATTTACTTGCATATTGAGTGCGCGTGTGTATCTGTTAGAAACGCCACAAGTCATCGATCGGAAAAGTTGTAGTCGTAAGGAGTAATGTCTGGAGAATACAATGGGTGGGATAGAACATCCCACTCAAGCGCTTCCATGGTTTCCTTGATGACTTTTGCATCGCGTGAACGAGCGTTGTGCTGAAGAATCATTTTGTCATGTCTTTTGGTATATCGGGGCCTCTTGAGCCACAATGTTCGGCTCAACTGCATCAATTATTGGTGGTAACTTTCGAAATATCTGGAATAAAATGACATCAATGACCGCTATTATGGCTTTCGTAGCAATAGGTCGACAGGAGATCTGATGGCGTACTTTACCGAAAAGTGGAGCCATTTCATCCCCTACCTCGGTAAAGGCAAGGTAGTCGCATTTGATATTTCAAAAGCCTTCGACAGAGTTTGGCATCCAGCCCTTTGTGAAAATTGCATTCATATGGAGTGGACAATTCCCTGATCCAATGGATAAGAGACTATGGCGGTTCCACGAACCGCACAAATCACCATAGGCTGAGATATCTTCGTTTCACCAAGGAACATACTCACCTATAACCAAACTTCACGTGCCCGCAGACAAGTGTCACCAAAGTCCACCTTTTCACCTGACCAAGGGTGACATACATACTGGTGTCAACGACCCCACAGATACTTCACTCCATCCAACCTGGCCACTATTTACAAGACGTATATTCGCCCAAAAATGAATTTCAACTCCCATATTTGGTCAGGCGCATCCAAAACTGCACTACACGTGCTCGACAGGATGCGAAAGCGAGCAGTGAAACTTATTGAAGACTCAGCCGTAAGTCGATCAATTCTGTCGTTAGTACACAGGCGCAACGTATCATGCCTATCTCTTTTCCATAGGTATTACCACGGTCGGTGCTCAATTGAACTTCCCAAATGAGGAGTTAGTGAACAGTTACTTTGCAGAGAAAAACGCCTAGTACTATTTGGACGGGTTAGAGAGATGGGAGTATCGCTGGGAGAAGTGCGTAGAGTTACAAGGAGACTATGGAGAAAAATAAAAATAAATTTTAATAAAAAAAGTCTTGTATCTTTGTTAGGTCGGAAATTTTTCAGTTCACCCATGTATACACAAATCAAATCAGCAAAAAGATTTCAACAGATCACACGAAGCTGGGTGGCTATTTGACACGTTTGCTACCAGTCGTAGTCAAATGTAGCAAGTAGAAGAATACTAAATAACTAATTTTGTGAAGATCGTGGATCTACTTCTGTCATCTGCGGCAAGGGTCGATTCCGTACAAACGACTCTGCCATTGAGTGTACCTATGACCGGTATCTGTTATGCAATCGCACACCTTTCTCACCAACCTATTTAGTCTTGCTAAAGAGATATCAGTTTGCGAGTGCAATGGATAAATAAATAAAATTATCATTTGTTATTTTTATCTACCCCCAGACAACTGGTTGAGACACCCCGCAGATTTCGGCGTTTCTCGATCATTTTGTTCCGTGTGTACTGCAAATATTGCTGTTAGGTAATCATTGCCCATTTCTAAGACGATTCTAATAACCATAAATCCTTTTTTGCCTTCATTTTCTGGGAATTTGCAATTTGTGCCTAATTTACCCGCGCCTACATAGAATGTGATTATCAGTTCTGTTCTGGCTTTTCGTTTAGATAGACACAGTTTTCCTGGTTGAAGAAATGAAAAGTGGATTGGTCTTTTCGATGTCCACCAAATTGTCACCATAACCTGTTTTGGGTGAAGATCGGGCTTGGGGGTGTGTTTTAGTTTTTCACCGGCATCCAACCACTGCCCAGGTCTTTTGCGGTTATCATATAGAATCCACTTTTCGCCAAAAGTGACCAATCAGTGCAAAAATGGTTCAGTTTGGCTTCTTAATCTAAGCGATGCGCAGATTTCCAGGCGCCGTCGTTTTTGGGACTTGTCAGTTCAATGGGGTACCCACTTATCGAGTTTCTTTACCTTTCCTATGAGAGAAAGGTGTCGACTTATTGTCATGGGATACTCCCATGTTTTGTGAAATCTCCCACATCGATTTCGTTGGGTTCGCATCCACCGTTGCTCTTAAAACACCGTCGTCAACTAACGTTTCCGGCTCCCCACGTGGATCATTTTCCAGGCTGAAATCTCCCGAACGGAACTCTCCAAACCAACGCCGTGTAGTGCGTTCGTTTACCACCACATCCTCAAATGCGTCATTAATGTTTTTCATTGCCAATGACGCATTACGTTCAATTTTAAATTCATAAAGGAAGAGGGTTCGAATTTGAACGCCGACGTATGGTAAACAATTCCTAGAAAAAAAAATATCTGTACTTGTAACGAACACTAAAATTCTCACACGTCAAGCATACGTACCACTTTACTTTATAAAAAAGAAAATTTTACCTTCTGGCACAGATGTTCAGTGGAGAACTTCTATATCCGACTGACCGAAAATCGGACATTTCATGTGGTACAGCCCAATATTTCTCGTTCAGTGTGTGGTCAGGTAAACGCGAATGTTGCTGGCCGCGACTTGATTTGCGGTCAGGATTTTCGACGATGATGTTCACCATAATTAGCTGTTCAAACATGAGAATCTTCTCCGTCGACTTGACTTGTAGGTTTTAGAGATGGGATGCTTTTCTCATCGCGATTTCGGTTGTTGACGGGTCAATCGACTCTGACTCCAACTGCGTGATTTGGTTGTGTCACTGTTGGATTAATCCGCGGGTGTTAACCGCCGCGGGAGTTAACCAAAGGGGTCTAGGTTACGAGATTGGGGTCCTTGCGTGAAGATGGGCTACTTCTTGAACGACTTCTATTATATACGACCTACGCCAACGGTTAAATGAATGTGAGGCGTACGGCAGCGATCTGGAACGTGTGCGTGATTTACGCCAACGGTCTACGCTCAGGTCACCTAACCAGTGACAACTACTTCAACTCGGTCCAACATGCACAACAACCTAGTTTCCGCAGTCTCTTAAATAGTCAACAGAGGTTGCCTCATGCATGCTATTCATAAATTTACCTGAATGATGGGCAAAATGTGCAGAAGCCGATGACTAATATTTTGAATAAAAAACGTCTATTTCCCTAGAAAATTACGTATTTTTTTCCCCAAAGAAACCGAAAAAAAAACGTATAGTGTGGCTGATATACCGACGCGAGACATGAATGGGTTAAAAAACGAGTATCTTCAGCCGTAGATATGATGAAGAGGCAAGATAATAGAGGAAACTCCACTTTCGCGAATTGAAATTGAAAAAAAAATCGTCATGTCTCGAAGATTAAGACGGATGAGAATATGCAACGACAGAACCATACGTAGAATTCTAGACGGGAGACCAACGGGGAAAAGATCAGTAGGAAGGACAATGTAAAGCGTGACCTTGAGGAGGTCGGATCAGAGGGCGAAGTGTGAAAGTGGTGTGCGCAGGACAGGGAACGATGGCGTATCCTAATTGGTGGGGTCATGCACTTTCGTATATGCTCCCGAAAGTTCATGACCTCAGCGATTCGATAAATATATTTTAATTCTTTGTCTTTTGTCTTCATTTTTCTCCCCTCTTTTTTTCCTTCTTATTTCTTCTTATTTAATTTAATTCTAATATTAATTTCCTTTATTTTATTCTCCTGAATTGTTTTAATTTAACTATCTTAGTGGTTGTCCACAAGCACAGCGTTTTTTTTTAACATTTTTATATTAATATTATTATTATTTATTTAATAACAAATAATTTAAAATAACATCAATTAAGTTAACAAATAGCCTAGCACCAGAAACCAGTAACTCACATTTTCTATAAATACTTTATACACTTTTCAAAGGATTTACTACCCAAAGGAGTATTATTATACCATCCCATCTATTTTCAGAGAGCAGCTGGAAAAGTGTTGAAGACTGTCCTTCTCTTGAAGTTGAGCAGTTCACGGAAGGGTGAGAACGACTGCCGTAAGTGCAGTATGACTTCAGATGCAAAAGTACCATTGTAGACGCCATCATCCAAGTGTAAAGAATTGCCGGCGTAAATCTGATAGGATATAAATGGCGTATCACAAATTAGAACTATACAATTACTAGGCTGGAAATCAAGAATGTGTTATCTCATCTGGGACTACTGCGCTATTTTCCTAAAACATCGTCACACTTCAAAGATCGGATCTTAATATATGACACCGAGGTCGGCCCAAGAAAATATTCAATGAAAAGAGGCGGTGCCCTGGGTGCGTTTCCGACATCTGGTCACTGGAGGCTTTTTGAAATATTTTTAATGTTTCTGCAGGAGAAATTTCATTACGTACACAAAATTGAATGGGGATTCTTACTTCAATGACTTTCAACAAGTGCAAAAATCGCCAATTTCATTATTGTTGCTCACAAACCACAAGCCTTGCTACGCACAAAATGTTTATATCGTATATATAATGGGGAGGGTACTCACCTTAATACTTTCTTGAGTTGTTGGCGTTTCTGCTTACGGCTGTTGTGATTGGTGGGAGTGTTGAATCCTTAGCCCCCAGTTGTAAATATAAGCTTGAGTAATGAGAAAGAAAAATTCGCCAGGTAAATGTTGAGGGTGAAAACATACACCTATGGCTTCAAAAAAAAGTATATAATACTATTGTTGAAATTGCTGAATTCCTTTAAATTATTCTTCGGGTATTGTTCAGCTAATCGAATAAAATCAGTCTTTGGATTGTTAAATAAGATTGAACTCTCTTGATACCGCATTGATGGATCTGCGTTATCTTGCAATCAGTTCTCACAAACAACTAGTAAAATTGAAATCTCTGATACCCCATTGTTGGATGTGTGTTAGCCTGCAATCAGTTTAATATGTCCAGCGCTTTACTTACCTGGCGAATTTTTCTTCCTCATTATTCATATCATCATTTACAACTTGGGGCTAAGGATTCAATGTACCCATCAATCAGAACAGCGTAACCAGAGAGGCCAACAACTCAAGAAAATATTATGGGGTGTACCCTCCCCGCTATTTACCTCATTATTTATAACATAGACGCAAGACAAGGTGCAAAATACTTGATAATATGAAGTAATACAACCTAAGAGACTTCAAAATACCCCATAATATGAAACAAGGCACAACCGGAGCCTGAGAATGACGAGCCTGGATCTGCAATCCAATTTACACAGAACAGAAAGATCTTCCTTCGAGCCAGCACTCGAATAATGCACTTTCCTTACCACACCCGTGACAGGCTCAGTGTTTGCTTATTCCTTGACTATGTTGGAAATTGAGCCTTCGAATGGTGAGCTATGCCAATCACAATGCACTTGCAAAATAGAAAACCTGGCATATGGGGAGAATCATAATTTTCGTCAAAAAACTTAAGTAATCCATATTGCAAAATTAAACGGATCAAATCATAAGTTGGATGACATCTATGTTTGACAGCTGTCAAAATTATTAAGTTAATACTAACGTGAATATTTAACTCAAGCTTATCTACTATAGCCCTCACAGCCTGCCTAGTAGGACGATTAATACGACCGGAATAAGGAGTAAGCCTTCTTAAAGTGGCGACTACCGGCTAAGAATTTCGGAAGAAATTTTCAATAATTTCCAAACGTTGCTCGTTCGTGAACTTCACCAAGATAAAAGTGTAAAGCCTAACGGGCGTTTTGACATTGATAGATCCTGAAAAGTTTATGGGTGCGTCCGCAAAAAAAAAAAAAACAAAATTGTAATGGCCCTTTTCAAAAACCCACTATTTTTTAGGCATCACGAAACAGCAACTTTTATAAAGGTGATGTACAGGCCCCCGCAACACCTCCGGGTGGGTTGTCCCGGTTGGAGCACCCCGACACCAAAATCTAATCGCCGTGACAGCACCATCCACACTTCAAAAAGAGTTTGTGTATGCTAATGTTGAACTTATTCGTCGATGCATTTCCATCGTATGCTTCTATCTTTGGTTATTATTGAGCTTGTTATCATACGGAATTCCTTATTTAGTACTAGATATATTATAGACTAATTCTTTTATTAAGCTGCATAAATAAAGAAATAGTAAATTCAAACATGAACTTTTTAAAAACAAATCCTTCTAGATTTAATATAAAAGCCTATGTGTGTCTGACAAAAGACAAAATACAATTCAAAATGCGTGACCGAGATAGAAAATTGATTTCAAAGGACGTAGTGCCACAAGATTCCCAAAAACGAACAATTGATGGATATGCTTCTTCAGCTTCAATGCAACTCTCCGCCTGTTCGGAAAATCGAATATTATATCCGTCTCATATTTGGAATGAACTGGATTGGCTTTGTTTTTCAGTTTTTACCAATTTTAGAAAATAAGAACCTATTACAATTACAAGAACATCTTACAATTACACGTTTACATCGTTGCGGTCTCTTTATCTTGGCTAAACTGTGATCATCGTTTTGAAGAAGATGTTTTGATAACACGGAGTTGTATGATTCACAAATCTTTACCATCATATATTAACATCGCACTTTTTGATATCCCTTTCAAATACGGTCATATGTTACAGTTTGCCATAATTTTTAAATAATATAACAGCTGTACACATATTTTTTATTGAAATTAGCACATTATAAAAAACTTACCAAACGACCATTAATGTAATACCTCTTTCCTTTTTCATCTATCAAGATAAAGTTCAAACCATCTCAATTCCATTTTAAATTATGTATACAACAACTGTATATTTCTCATTGTAATAGACAAAAAACAAACAATCATCGCTCGCCTCTGATGTATGTCGTTGATAATTTATTTTTCCACTGTTAAGTTAAAATTCATATCAGAGTTTCCATTCAACTTTATTTAATATATATCTTGCACATTTAGAAATCGAATTCATACACGCGGCCAGTAGCCTGATGTGTTAAGCGTTGGTTCAATTTTTTGTGATTCTAACTGTCATAGCGTCAGTTCAAATCACACGTTCTTCATTATCGTAGCAAACGCAATAATTGGTGACCCTGACGTGATATCTGTGTACACATAGCACAAACTTTTCCATAGTAAACAGAACTTCACGGCAGGATCACGACTTCCGCATAGAGCACCGGCACTCTCGCCTGATCCGACGTTCCCTCGCCTGCTCGTTCCAGGCTCCGTCGTTCGCACACGAAGCTGATCGTAACAAAGTTACTGAGGAGGGAGTAGGGTGCCGTTTCTAACAGATACACACACAATACACAAGCAAATAGTGAAGAACACCGAACGAAAATCGAATAAGAAAATGCATCAGAGCCGTATACCATAGCAATAACATAACAATTCCACGTCAGTTGAGTGTACTCGAGCTTAGAAATTGAATTCGTACACGCGGCCAGTAGCCTGATGTGTTAAGAATTGGTTCAATTCTTTGTGATTCTAACTGGCATAGTGTCGAATCACACGTTCTTCATTATCGTAGCAAACGCTATAAATCTCTGTGCTCCAACGCGTGGAATATCTGTAACATATTTATCTCGTTGTCTCTCTATACGAAAGATATCTGTAGATCCTGATCGTACTTCGGGACCACGAAGGTCTCCTCAATTCTATAAGACATGGTACAAACCGATCTTCTTTTTGTGCGGCCGTACATTCCTAACTCATGAAATCTTCTATGCCCTTTAGAAGGCTACTGAATATTAGCCAGCATCCACCTCCATTTATAGTCATCATTATTGACGCCTGAATAAAATTGGAAGATATTGAAGTAGTTCATTTCAAATGGCCAACAGACGGCGGTGCCTTGACAAAAAAAAAAAGAAAATCAACTCTTATATAGCGCTGATTTGATAAACGTCTTCCCTTTTACATTAATGAAAAGTGGAACTCTAATTACCTCTATTCAATTTTAAATAATGTAATAACTGTTTATTGGAATTGTAACTAACAATAAAAAAGCAATCCCTCTGGTATGCTATTGATGTGACAACCGTCTTTTGTTTTTCACCATCAAGCTAAAATTGAAATCAGAGTCACCCGCGAAGCAAAAACAAGAGTCGTTGAATTGACCCTTCGAGGAACATACTTACGTTATTCATTACACGTGCCCACAGACACGTGTCCCAAAGCTCTTGATCATACCTGTAACAAGGGTCATAGGAAGCTGCAACAATGTTGAACCCGATATTAAAAAAAACAAGGAACTCAACGTTCAAAAACTTTCAATATCGAGTCAACGCATCCATTCATCGTATGCAAAACCAATCCCAGAATATAGGTCATAAATCTCCCATCCTAAACATCTGCACGATGTTTCCAAGGAATTACACACACTTGCGCAAACAATCAATTCGTTGTGCCGCTGATTAGCAGCTTAAATGTTACATATCCATAACAGAAACATGACATGAATATAAAATAAGCATAACAAAACGAATTGTCTTGTATAATGTCGTTTGAATGCAATTATATTTTAAATACCTAAATTACCTATTAACAGGTAGACATTCTTGTAACTACCTGAGGTACAATCTATTAAGATTGCAATGTTAGATTTTAAGTAAAAACACAATTATAAATTAGTCTTAAGATAGATTCAAAAGAGGGAAGATCCTCTATAATAAAGATAAATAAACGGAAAGATCGCGTTCGTTTTCTTTTATATAAAGTTTGTTGCTAACGAAAGATCGTTGGCTCAAAACTATAACTGGCGCAGTCGGTAAAGATCGTTGCCACGGCGGCAAAAATAATATTCTAAAAATTGCGTATCGTCGGTAAACGCAGAAATTTAAAGTTTTAAAAACACATAAACAAATATAAAGTGTTTAACTAACTACACAAGAACAAATAAACAAAAGAAATAAACAATTTAAAATGTACTTTGATCATTTTAGTTGAAATAATTTACACCGATCCAAAAGAAACACAAAAATAATAAAAAGTGACTAAAATAATAAAACGTGACTATAATAATAAAAAGAAACAAAAATTGAAATAAATAAGAAGACAACTTAAAAACAAACAAACCACGAGGAAAGCACGAGCAGCAGAATAATAAAAACAAAAAGGAAGAACTAAACATAAAGGAGCAACATACAAAGGATCACACAACCGGTTCGATTAAGATTAAGAATTATTTTATAAATATAAACATATTTTTTTACATATAATATAAACTTTTGTTTTACAGTCTACATGTTGTAAACTCATTTATTATATTGTGACGCATATGACAATCAGTACTGGAATCTTCGAGAAAGTCAGAAACAAAGTACTATATTATTTTAGGAAGTACTGGAAAACTGGAATAGAAAAGTCGAGATTATGGAACGGACGGAACCGAAACAGCATGAGGGAACGGTATAAATACGTCGCACACAGACCATGGAGAGGAGTGGCCTCAGTAGAACGCTATGTAGCATCATCTACCAGTTCGTTCGAAACAGAACATTCCAAGTTAGAATGAATGGGAAGCTTTCCCGAACTTTTCACGCCGCTGCAGGCGTACCACAGGGCTCCATTCTAGGCCCCATCTTATTCAATATTTACACCTCCGATATTCCCCGCCCTGTGGACGGGAGAGTAAACCAAATATGCTATACGGATGACGTCCTGGTGTACACGTCAACCAAAGGCCCTAACCTCGCAACAAATCGACGCAACCGTCACTTGGACGAACTGTATCAGTATTACAGTCGATGGAAAATCCGACTTAATCCATCCAAAGCAGTAGCCATAATTCTGAGTAGTAAACACTCCCAACCAGCTTCTCGATATTCACAGAATATTCGAATAAAAATGGGAGATACTACGATTAGACCACAGGACAAGATGAAATATCTCGGGGTCACTTATACCCCAAAAATGAATTTCATCAAACATGTGACCCACATTCTCCAAAGGGGCCTCGGTCGGTCTAAGCAACTGCACAACATCTTGAAGTGGAGGAACAAAGTTGACACCAAAGTTAAGCTTCTCTGCTATAAGCAGCTAATCCGATCTGGAATATCGTACGCCTTTTCCATATGGTCCTGCATATCTTCGGCTCAAATGGAAATACTTCGGGTTTTCGAAAGGAAACTCCTCAGAAGATGCACCAATCATTCTAGAAGGTCTGACGGTCGTCATTGCCCCAACTCTCACCTATACGAAGGCGCCTCCATTACCCCTATCGACGAGTACTTGCTTCAATTAGCATATAAGTACCTCGAAAACATTCAGAACAGCGAGAACCTACTTGTACGGGACTCTTGCGCTCTTGACCCTTCTCTCTCTCGATCCCTTCGGATCAAATCCCCACAATTTCTTCTTCAGTACAAAACTGAAGAAAGCACCCTTCCCAACAACATTCCCCTCTATAATAGAGGATTCCTGGACCCATCCCATAGGGTCTACTATTAACAAACCAAACACACGAACGCACAGTACAAGACGGCACAAACACAAACATACGCACCGACCAAAGAGCAGATTATCAGACGCCAAAGACGTGATCTGCGTTTACTACCGCACCCAAGACCCACCGGTCTTGTATGATTTCTTTCCCACCATCCCTCTATAAAAGTAGTTAGAGAAAACTTGAACTAACACTGTCCACACTATCCTTGGATACCCCTTTTTTCTTCTCTTTTCAGATGCCGCGAGACCGAGCCCAACATCCTCACGGATGTGGGTGATTCTGGTTATCGCAAGATGACCAGAAGTCAGAGACAAGATGAAGGACACATATGTCCTGTCTCGGTAAATTCGGCCTTCTCGCCACAATATATATTTTTTTTTTTTTCATGGAGAGGAGTCATAAGTAAGGCAGTGAAGCAAGCGATACGTGCGGAAGTAATAAGTAAGAAGTAGAAAGTGTTTACAAAGAAATCATTATGTGTACGCTAAAAAGCAACGGGTGTATTACGGACTAATAAAGTGTTGTATCGATTTAACGGCTCTAATTTATTTTAACATAATTAATCCAGCGAACCTTAAGCTCGCTACAATATTCAGATTTTAACTTTTTTTTTTTCTTCAACAAATTTTGTCTTCTTCTTTTTAAACACATGTACTAATATAAATAAGATATAGGAAATTAAAATTTTTTTTTTCAGTAATAAGTAATAATTCTAAGTCATACCTTTTAATGTCAGTTTCAGTCTCAACCTATTTGAGGTTTCCATTTGCTCGATTTGTTCCCCTTATAATAAAATCCAAATTCTTTCTACAATTTTTTTTTTATGTCTTTGGAAGAACAATTAGAAATCTTACAGAACCAGAATAAACAGTTGACGGAGATCGTGAACAACTTCTTTTCAGAAGAAAATTTACCTTGCCCAAAAATGTTGTCTTTAATTATTGACCCCATTAAGTACCTCTCGAAGTTACCAGAATTTCACGGTGACTTTCAAGACTTACAAAACTTCGTCGACTTAGCCGATCAAATACGCCCCCTTATGGAAAAATACGATTCCCTAGCACAAGGCATCTTCTCAGACATACTAAAGTCCAAGTTGAAAGGAAGAGCTCGAGAGATCATAGAAATAAATTGTCATGTCACCAGTTGGGTGGACATAAAACAAATTTTATTCAATAACTTTGGTGATCGGCATACACCAGAGGAATTATTCGATGAACTGCGTTCTATACAATTCAAAACTAACGCAGTAGAATTTTATAGCAATATCAAATCGATTTTGAGGAGACTTAACGTCAAACACAAACAGATGATGAATGGTAATGAAGAAGCCATCGAAGTTTGTCTAAATCAGAACAAAAATTCTGCTTTAATTGTTTTCCGAAATAAACTCCCAGAACCCATGCGTTCTCTTATACACTGCAGGAACCCGAACAGCTTAGAAGAAGCTATCAATATCCTTCACGAATCGGGATACGCATATTTCAATGCATCGGCTAATGAACCGCGTTTTAACAGACATCAAGACCACACCACCCAGAACACACAATATAGTAGCAATCCTAATAGAAGAAATGATAACTATGACAAAATCCACGAAAATCTTAATAGAAATAGTACTAATCATAACAGAAACCGGAACAATATTAATAGGAATAACGGTTATTTGGATAGAAACAACGATTACAATTTAAATAGAGACAATAACACTCAAAATTGGAACAACAATGCATCTTACAGAGAAAAAATTAACCCTTTTCATAGAAATACGACTAATTTTAATAGGAATAAGGAAAATTTTGATAGGAACAGTGATGACAATGACAATAAAACTAACATCACTCCTAATTGGAACACTAACCACTCCTAACAGGGACAATAATAACTCTTTCACTAGAATTTACGACACTTTTAATAGGAACAATAATACATACTACAGACAATTTAATAATAATAGTCCTGAAACTTCCCGACCCCATCAACACTCGAATAATCCTTATTCTAAATTCTCAGTACCGGAGCCAATGGATATAAATACGGTAACTAATGTCAGCGATTCTGCTGGGGGTACAAATTTTCATCTAGTAGCCTCAGAGGACAATTACCCCACATAAAAATCCAAACCAAAGTACGCCCTCTGAGATTCATAATAGACACTGGGGCTACGAATTCTATTGTCAACCCCGGAGTTTGCAACCCTAAATGGGCAATCCCTAAACCTCCAGTAAACATAAAAACCCTTCAAAATATTCTAACCATCTCAAAAATCGTACAAATCCCTTTATACCCAGAACTTGGTAATACTAAAGACATGGTCGAATTTTTAGAATGCCAATTCCATGACTCCTATGACGGAATAATTGGAAACGATATCCTTAAAAAATACAAAGCAATCGTAGACTACGAAAAAGACACTTTGACAATTAACAAAAGAACGATACCATTAATTTACCAAAAACCTGACGAAACACATCTAACTAGGACACAAGGAAACCAATTCACTCCCCAAAATACTCGCAAAACTCAACTAAACAAAATACCTCGCGAAATCTGCGAAAATACAATAAGAAACTATAACGTCTAGGATGACAATAAGTTGAATTTACAAAACGAAGATAATGGTGCTAACACCCCTAAAAGATCCATAATAGATCAGGTAAGGATCGATCACCTAAACTCCGAAGAAAACGCTGGGTTATTGAAATTGATAAAAAAATACGAACGATTTTCTACCAAGAGGATAAGAATCTTACTTTTACTAATGCAATTAGGCATAGAATTCGGACGGTAAATGATACCCCTATTCATAGCAAGAGCTATAGATACCCATACCTCCATAAACATGAAGTCGAGAAACAAATTCGCGAGATGTTGGTCATAGTTGCTCTCCTTACTCAGCCCCAATATGGATCGTTCCTAAGAGGGAAGACGCAGGTGGCAAGACCAAATGGAGATTGGTCATCGACTATAGAAAGTTGAACGAGGTAACTATTGACGACAAGTATCCTATACCTAACATCGAGGAAATATTAGATAAATTGGGAAGAGCACAATATTTTACTACTCTCAACCTCGCTAAAGGTTTTCACCAAATTGAAATTCACGAGAACAATGTCCACAAAACTGCCCTCAACGTGGAAAATGGACATTATGAATTTCTCCGCATGCCTTTCGGCTTAAAAACAGCACCGGCTACATTCCAAAGATTGATGAATGACGTATTGAATGATTACATTAACAAAATATGTTTAGTGTATATGGACGATATAATAATTTTCTCTACATCTTTAGAGGAACATATTACTTCTTTTACAAAAATACTCGAACGGTTAAAGACCGTCAAGTTAAAGGTACAACTAGACAAATCCGAATTTCTTAAGAAAGAAACGGAATTTCTCGGTCACGTTGTAACACCTGAAGGCATTAAAGCCAACCCTAAGAAAGTTGAATGTATTAAAATTTACCCCATTCCTAGGACACCTAAGCAAATTAAACAGTTTTTAGGACTCACTGGATACTATAGAAAATTGATTAAAGATTATTCGAAAATAGCAAAACCAATGACTCGATTTCTAAAAAAGGATGCAAAGATTAATATTTCTGATCAGGATTATAGAGAAGCTTTCAGAACTCTCAAAACATTATTAATAAACCATCCCATATTAGCATACCCTGATTTCAGTAAAACATTTACACTTACTACAGATGCTAGCCAATTCGCCTTGGGAGCCGTATTATCCCAAGAAGGCCATCCTTTATCTTTTGCTAGCCGTACTCTGAACGAGCATGAAATAAACTATAGTACCATTGAGAAAGAATTACTCGCAATAGTTTGGGCAACCAAATACTATCGCCCCTATTTATTCGGCAGGAAATTCATAATTGAAACGGATCACAAACCACTCACTTGGTTATTTACTTTGAAAGAACCCAATTCAAAACTGATACGATGGAAGTTGAAACTATCCGAATTTGATTTTGATATTGAGTACAAGAAAGGTACCAATAACAGCAACGCAGACGCTCTTTCTCGTATACCTAAAGCAGAAATAAATTTAGCTGAAAATAATCGTATCCTCATGAGTAAATCTAGTATAAACGTTTTCAAGAACCAAGTCGTAATCATAAAATCACTCTCTCCAAGAATAGAACATTTAAACATATTTAATAGAAATCGAACAACGATATACGTAAAAAATCTAAACGAAGAATACGCAATCACATTACTGAAGAACCATCTCAAACCGCATGCTTTAAACGCAATCCTTATTGAAGACGAAGATTATTTCAAAATTATTGAGGAAATCGTTACCAAATATTTTACCAATAGCCCCAAACTTAGAATTATCCGTTGCCTTAAATTATTAAAGGACATAACTAACGAAGAAGAACTAGCAGATATAATAGAAAAAGAGCATTTAAGGAATAACCTTAGAGGTATCGAGGAAGTATACAAAGAAATTACAATCAATTATTTCAACCCAAATTTAAAGACACGAATAACACAGTTTATTAATAACTGTGACGTATGTAACAGCGAGAAATATGTTAGACAACCGCGTAAACCTCTATTAAAACTAACCGAAACACCTACAAGTCCTCGCGAAATAATTCATATAGATGTCTTTTATAGTTTGGAAAAATCCTTATTCTTAACCTTCATAGATAAATTTTCAAAACACGCCTGTGCGATAAAAATCTCCAATAGAACTTGAACAGAATTTAAGAGAGCCCTTTGTTACTATTTCAGCCAATTTGGTCTTGTAAAGAAAATTATAGTTGATAACGAATTGGGATTCAAAGCAATTCCCATAAAAGAATATTTAGGAACTATTGGTACAGAAATCCACTATACCTCAAATAGTAACCACACATCGAATTCTGATATTGAACGTTTGCATAACACAATTAACGAGCACATAAGGTTATTAAAACATGACGAAAGAACTAAGGAAGATTCTGTAGAGGAAAAAATCTTAAAGATTATAAGTTATTACAACAATACAATACATTCTACAACAAATAAAAAACCTATAGACTTTATCAACGGACAAATACATCAGGACGAATATACAGATATTTACGAAACCATCCTTAGAAAAAAACAAAAAGCCATAGATAAATCGAATCAGAATCGTAAAAATGATCCATTACAAGAAGGACAAAATTTTATTAAAGACGTTAGAGGGGGAAAAAATCACTCTAAATATAGGAAATTGCACACACAAAAGATTGATGAAGACCATGTTATTGATACCCGAAACCAGTACAAATATTACAGAACCAATGTCAAACCTAGGAAAAAGTACCAAGGCAATGACAACTCTACAATTAGAACTAAACAGAAACGCCAAAAGGACGCGTAATAGAAAAATTAACACTAATAAAAGAAATTGAAATTAAAGAAATTATAACGGGAACGATAATAGCATAACGAAATACACTCGCAGTCGTTACCAACACGTCAAAGAGATAAGACGTATACCTGACAACAGGAGAAAGCAAAAGAAAAGAAAAAAAAAATAAATAAATAAATTCGTCGCGCGAGTGTAAGTGAACAAATGTGGATTACACAGTGTGGCCGCCACTGAGAGCGGTTGTTTAAAAAAAATAAAAAAATAAAAAATTATGGAAACAAACAAAGTGCTAAAGAGCTCGTCGCCTTTCATGAAAAGGGGCCAGGCAGACCTGAAAGCGATGACACGGAGCCGACTCGAGCGACAGCCGAGTATTATAACAAAGCGGCACAAGCCAAATTCAGACGGCGAAAAAAATGCAAAAGGAAAGAAAAACGAATACACAGGCGCAGGCAACCAATTCAACGAATTGGTTGACCTTGACCCAAGTGAAATCGAATTACCTGCTGAGGAAGAAAACAATATCACAGGAACTGCAACAGATCCGACGGAATTAGAAAAACTCCTTGCGGATATTGACACAAAAAAAGAGGAACTCAATAAACAAAGAGAAGCAATCCTCAAATTAAAAGACCTGGTGCAGCAACAACAAAGCCAAGAAAATACAACAGCAAATGGAAAAAAAAGGAGATGCAGAAGCAGCAAACAAACCAGCACATCGTAACCAACAAAAAGGAATAGGCGCCGCTTATAATACTTACGTCCATGGAAACAAAGGACGTTATAAAATTAGGTGAGTTAACTTGTAAAAATTTCAAAACAAAAAAAATTAATAATTCTAAAATAAAATTAATGTGCGATGATATTGAAGGTTATCGCAAAGTAATGACTGCTTTGGGTAGGACAAAAAGCGAGTACTACACGTACACCCCGAAATCGGAGAAAATAATCTCCATGCTCCTAAAAGGCGTTGATCCATGTTTTTCCCCTGAGGAGCTATTAGAGGAATTAAAAAATGTCGAAACCGACAATTTAAAATTTACAGGTGTGAAACCCTTCTCTACCGCCAACTCCAGAAAACGCAATTGCAAATTGCCTTTCTTTATTGTATCACTGAGTCCCAACAGTAAAGTTGATGCTCTCCGATACATCAAACACCTCAACCACCAAACAATAAGTTGGGAAAAAATTAGAAAAATCGATCGCGTATTGCAGTGTATGCGTTGTCAACGCTTCGGGCACGCGGCATCAAACTGCCACATGCAATTCAGGTGTGTAAAGTGCCTCTCCGACCATATCATTGGTGAATGCCCCTTGGGCAAGGAACAGCTTCCAGATAGGAAAACACTGTCCTGTGTCCTCTGTAAAAATACAGGTCACACTGCTAATTTTAGAGGATGTCCTAAATTTCAACAAATGAAATTAAAATTTGAATCCAAAAAGAAACAAGTTGAAGAAGAGAAAAAAATTAAAACTCGTTCTTACAACAATTTCGTGGCTCCTTGTGTGTCATATGCACAAATGGCCGGTACTCCTAAGCAACCAGCATCCATGGAACATACATATAGTAATGGGAAAATGCCTGCACCAGAGGCACATTCAGAAATAATAACAATGTTATTAACCATGCAAGGACAATTTGCCGAATTTCAAAGAACACTGACTGAACAAAGAGCACGAATAGATACTCTCTATTCAACCCTGTTCTCAAATAACTCTCCACATCAAAATCTTCAACCCTCCGTCTGAACTTAACCTAAAAATTATAGCTGTGAATGTAAATTCACTAATCCACATTGAAAGAAGGGATAATTTAGGCAATCTGCTCCAAGCCGAATGCCCAGATGTGCTCTTGGCTAGCGAAACTAAGCTAAACCAAAGGCACAAAATGGGCTACAAAAATTATAACCTAATTAGACGAGATCGACCACACGCTTTTCCGAAGTCTCAAGTTAGATTTGGAAAACAATTACTTTTTAATGGCGGGTGATTTCAACGCCAAGCACAGTGCCTGGGGCAATCTGACCTCGAACACCAGAGGCAATGCCTTGTTTGATTGGTGGCAAACAAATGCGATCGAGCATAAACTAGAATTGTACGCTACAAGTACACCGTCTTATCCAAGAGGTAACTCCTTCCTGGATTTACTTATGACAGATGATCGAATTCAGTTACCAGATACCGAGGTAACCACTCGAAATTGTCTTCGCACAATTGAGTACGATAGCGATCATTACGGACTTGGAGCCGTAATACACGTGCTAAACGAGTACCATCTACTTGAGCAGTACGACCAGGTACACTCTTTCGATTTCCGAAAAGCACATTGGTCGCGTTTCGATCGCATAGTAAAAAGAGAAATACGCAACATTGGCATAGACCCACCGACTAATAGAAACTTTCGTAATGATGAAATCGATCATTACCTCCTAACTATGAACGATATTGTTACTAACACAATGAATCGTTCCATCCCCAAAGTAGCTCATATGGATGGCTATACCCACCGATACAGAAATGCAATTATCGATGCTTTGTATAGGCAAAAGAGCACCCTGCTCTCAAAGCTGAAATTGTGCTATAGGCAGTTCAGTGACCCAAATAGCAATGAAATCAAAACAATCAAGTCCTTGATTAAAAATCTTCAAAAACTGATCCGGGATAATTACCGACCAGTAATAAATGAGGAGTGGAGCAACAGAATTCGAGCTGTCCAAGCAAACGGACCGAACATGTTTTCACAAATCAAGAAAATATGTCGAAGAAAAGATCACAATGAAATTCCCTGTCTCCGAATTCCACGGACTCCCGAGAATTGTCAGATAATGCTGAACGCAGATCTCAGAACAGGAGGAAAAATAGACGACATCAATAGGCACCTTCAAGATGACTTCAACAAAATTAAACAATTTTGCGACGACTGGAAATTAAAAATTAATTTCCAGAAAACCGAGACTATTCTTTTCAGAACGCCCCTATCCAGGGCCTCTAGGGATACAAAATACAACTGGAAACACTTCTCTATTGTAGGTAACAATAACCTTCCACTGCAAGTGAAAACTGTAGTTAGATACCTTGGTATCTGGCTAGACCAGTATTTATATTTTGACAAGCACGTAGCAGCGTCCCTCTCCGCAGCTAAAAGCGCATATTCTATGACAAGAAGTCTATTCCGGAGTAGTCTTCTTGACCCCAGAGTCAAAATAATTTCGTACTCGGCATTCATCCGACCAGTTTTGATTTATGGCTGTCCAGTATGGTATAATATATCTCCACTTTATATGGAGAAGTTTCGTGTGTTCGAACGGCAGTGTTTGCGTTCCTGCCTCGGACTTTATAGAACACCAGAGTCGCAATACAAAAAATTCTATCCCAACAAAATCCTGTGTAACAAATCAGGGTTAAATAGGATAGACTATTTCATAATTAAAATTATTCGTGGTCACACAACAAGGGCAATGTGCAGTGACAATAATCTTATCGCGGTGTTACATATCCATAACAGAAACATGACATGAATATAAAATAAGCATAACAAAACGAATACATCTCTATAATGTCGTTTGAATACAATTATATTTTAAAATACCTAAATTACCTATTTAACAGGTAGACATTGTTGTAACTACCTGAGGTACAATCTATTAAGATTGCTATGTTAGATTTTAAGTAAAAACACAATTATAAATTAGTCTTAAGATAGATTCAAAAGAGGGAAGATCCTCTATAATAAAGATAAATAAACGGAAAAATCGGGTTCGTTTTCTTTTATATAAAGTTTGTTGCTAACGAAAGATCGTTGGCTCAAAACTATAACTCTTAAACTCTAAACACTATCCCAGATAGATGTACGATGGGAAAGTCAAACAAAGCCTTACATCCCATAATCCGGTACACATCCGAAATGCAGGCGGGCCTTTGCCGCATGCCAGATGTGCGGCATCCGATCCGTAAACAAAGGAAGAAACCAGATACCGACCACCAGCATCGAATGTGTGGTGATAATGATGATGACTAGGTAAGATTTCTCCTTCCAGATCCTGTGGGAAATTCTCCTTGTGAGATGAAAAGCAATATGGTATGCTGCTAACAGATACTGTGGAAAATTCTGTTAGCAGATGAAATGGGAAATTTTCTCCTGTGCAGATACAGATGGACAATCTGTATCGGGGTATTGTTCAGACAGTCTACTCAGAGCATCCGTCCAGAGACGAGACGTTAGGGAACCCCATCGAGGAGATATCGGCGATGCGAGAAACGAAAATTCGAGTAACGTGAGTCGTGAGTTGCAATAGAACGGAAATATAATCGTGTTGATTAAGAGAATCGTTGTGTGAACAAAACAGTACAAATTGTAATATAAAAATCCATAATCTTTATAAGTAGTAAAATAAAACTCAAAATTAAAGCAAAACATTTCACAGTGTTTCATTTGTGTGATCGTCTCCGTGTTCCGGTTGTTTTAATTCCTTTTATTGCGAACGTTGTTCGGCGGAACACCGCAGTCATCAATGCCCGACCTAAGAACAATCTACAAACATCCGCCAAAGTCCCACGATAACGCACTTTCGCCAGTTTTTCCTTGTGTCGTTCCTGGCTTTATATAACGAACCTCCTGTCCTTTAACATATCGTAAAGTACATATAGTAAACGCTTATGTATGCCATGTCTGACCAATTTGCAGTCCAACCCTTCGATCCAGACGGTATCAAAGGCCTTTTCCAAGTCATTCAGACGGGCACCTACATTTACATTTGTATGTCGGAGACCATTTATCCATTGTATGTCGGAGACCAGGTTAGCTGCGGCATGTGTGGTTTCATGACCCGCCTTAAAGCCAAACCGGTTATTTGGAATAATGTTGTTGTCGTCTACCCATTTTAGCAGAGCTTTGTAAATAGTCTTTTCAAATACTCTACTGATGGCTGGAAGTAAACTTATCGAACGCATGTTCCTTGGGTTTGTATAGACTTTGCCCTTTTTTGCAATGGGATGATAGCCGTTTTCCAACGCGCGGGATAATATGTATTATTCAACGCGTTGTTAAACAGGACTGTGTATATATCTATTGCCATTGGGGACAGGTTCTTGAGTACGATGTTGGGTACTCCATCTATTCCCACTGACTATTTGCTTCTCAAAGAGTCGAAGATACCCTGGATTCCTTTCCTCGTAATTAAAAGGCTATTAGCCAATGGTGGGCATTAATGTCAATTGACAGATTATCATCACTGAATTCGGTAAAACCGGGATTCTCCGATTGCCAAAGTGAAATTTCATTTCGGAGGTGCAGGTGATTCCAACTCTCACCTCTACGAAGGCGCCTCCACTACCCCTATCGATGAGTACTTTCTACAATTAGCATACAAATACCTTGAAAGCATTCAGAACAGCAAGAACCTACTTGTATGGGAGTCTTGCGTTCTTCACCCCTCTATCTTTCGATCTCTTCGGGTCCGACTGCCACAATTTCTTCTTCAGTACAAAACTGAAGGAAGCACTTTTTTTGTTTTATATCCACATTTATTTCACAAATTAACTACATAACATATTTTACTTAAGACTAAATGTTAACTTCTATTTTACAATTATCATTCTTACTTAACTTATTAGCTCTTCGCAAGCACTCTAAATTATACATTATTATTTTTCTTATGTCTTTCGGCGTACAATGAAGGAACTGAAGGAATGAAGCAATAGCATTCCCCTCTATAATACTTAGATGATTCCTGGACCCATCCCATAGGGTCTACTGCTGATACAGTACAAACACGCACGCACAGTACACGATACACCGACCAAAGCGCAGAATATCAGACGCCAAAGACGTGATCTACGTTTACTACCGCACTTAATACCCATCGGTCTTGCACGATTTCTTTCCCATCATCCACGTAGTTAGAGAACACTTGAACTAACCCTGTCCACACTATCCTTAGATACCTCCTTCCTCCTTTCTTTTTAGATATCTCGAGACCGAGCCCAACATCCTCACGGATGTGGGTGATTCTGGTTATCGCAAGATGACCAGAAGCCAGAGCCAAGACGAAGACAAACTTGTCCTCGTCTCCCTAAAGTCGGCCTCTGCCAACACATTTTTTTTTTTTTTTTGAGGCACAAGAGTCGTTGAATTTCACGGAAAATGCTGATTGATGTACCAGGCGATCATAACTAGCGGCAATCAGCAATTGTCATGTTAAATTAATAGTCTGACGATATATTTGACATCATAAAGCTAAAACATCATAGCACAGACAATTACCTGGGGTCCAACATTTATAATAGATGGCACTGAAATGTGATTTTCCATGGTGATCGACATCTAACCAATCTTATTAAACTTTATCACTTTATCATTTAGGCCACACCTTCATTCCGATTACACCATTTGTACAGTTGAGATCATAGCGAGCGCCAACAACATAGACGTATACTTCGATATTGATATTGTTTTTAAACAGCTCTCCTTTTACTTTATTGCGTTTTCTATTATTCATTGTTATTCGATATCATGTAGCTTCTAACCAAACGGTCTCCAAACGGAACTATCAATAGAAAGAATTGCAAAGAGACGACACATAAACTGTTTGAGAAGTAATATTCGTAACGAAGTGTATACCTATGCTATTGGCGTTCACTGTCATCGCAATTGTGCTATGGTTGGCTCCGAATGAAGGCAGTACCCAGAATACAAAGGTTGATAGGGTTAGTATTCTGTTTTAATCAGTACTCGTCATAGAAAACCACATGACAACGCCCTCTGTTTTAATTATGGTGTCATGGATTTATATTAACCTTAACCCACAACCATTTATATCAGATTCCATTAATTTAGCTTCAACTCCACATAGCATCACCCTTGTTGGTTTCTGGTAAGTATGATCCCCTGGTGCATCGATCAGCATTCTTCGTGATATTCGACGGCTCTTGTTTTTGCTTCGTGGGTGACTCTGATTTTAATTTTTGCTGGATTACCCATTAGGCCGGACTAGCCCATGGCCTGGGGCCTCTGGCGAGTAAGGGCCCCCAAGAAAATTTGTCACGATTGTTTTTAATTTATTTTTAATTTTAATTAAATCTTTTTATATTTTTTGGAATTTTGTAAACAAACATTTTTTTAAAGACAATTCATTTATCTTATGTAATTGATTATACAAATGTATGTTCAAACAAAAATATTTACAAATCTTAATTGATTTATTCTTTTGATTGTTATTTTAAGCTACGATTTGAATTTCAAATCGCGCGCTAAATAACCGAAACAGCGCTTGCAAACTCGAGCTTGTTTATATAAACAAAAATGATTCATTTCAGTGTTTTAAGCAAAACAAAACTATCTGTTGCTTTGTCGTTTGTCAAATTACATTTGTTCGTTGTTCTTAGAGAAAAAAAGAACGTTTTTTCAATTAGTGACGAATCTAGATGTTAATTAATGTGAAATTGTGGTATTGTGTGTAATGAACATATCGAAAACTACGCATTTGTTGAAAAAGGTAGGTTCTGTTTTATATTGTATCTTTTCACACAACACAAAAAACACCACCAATCAAATTGTCTTTTTTTGTTATCCAACAACAATAATGAAAGTGACTTTGTATATTGTTTTCGTTTTAAATTTCTTTTTCGTTTCGTTCAGTTTTTCGAAAGTTGTTTTGTTGTTCGATTTTGATTTTGTAAACTGATTTAGTTTTAGCTATTTCGATAATTTAACATTTTGGTTTTGTTTTTTTGATTTATTTTTGAGTTCGATTTTTTGATTTTAAACTTTGTTGTTTAATTTCAAATACAGAATTTGATGTTTGCTTTTCCTATCAGAATGTTACGATTTAAGTATGTTTGTAGATTACATAATGCGGCGATCCTATCAGAGCGGGGCTCAAAAAAGAAAAATTGCGGATGAAAAGAAAAAACGAATTGAGACAGATTTATCGAAACTATCAAAATTGACGTCATTCTTCCAAAGTTCCACTGCACATGCTTCTTCATCAGCTAGTGAACAGATCGAATCTAGTAATGAAGATGTAAGAATCGAAATATAATTTACTGTTGATATTTATAAATTATAACCTTCTTATAAAATATAAATTAAAGTGTTTTTAGAGCAAATGTAATTCTTAAAACATTTAAATTCAAAATTGTTTTATCAAATTTGCAGATTCAATCTGAAACAGAGCAAGTCGATCATCTCAAAACCTCTGAATCTTTGGATCAAGATGATGGATAGTCTGAACGAATACGAAGAGCTCAGAGCTGCGGATTTGGGTACTTTTGAAACTGCAGCGAACAATGACAATTGTTCGAGCGATCCAGGCAAGTGGGGTGATTTCACTGACGATGACGCCAATTTTTGGATCAATCGTGGTCTAAGCATGTGCCAAAATCACTCTGGACCGTTTTAGCCGCCTCGTAGATTTTACGATGCAGAAGGTAGAGCAAGATATTGCTCAGAAAAAACGTTTTTTGGAAGAAAGGCAAATCAAGAACAGTTCAAGCGCGAATGGCTAATTTATTCTCCTGCGACTGGTTGCGTGTATTGTTTTGTATGTAAAATTTTTGCTTCCAAAGACAAACAAAACAAACTGACCAGCGATGGATTTAATGATTGGAAAAATGTTTCCCAATTACATCAACATGAGAATGGATCTCTTCACAGAGAATGTATGTTGACATACATTCAAAGGCGACAGAACTGCGTCGATGTTTCCGACAACCTTCAACTTGAGTACCAGAAAGAGAAAAATTATTGGAAAGATGCAGTGCGACGATTGATTCCGGTCATCATAACGTTGGCTGATCGAGGATTACCTTTCAGAGGCACAAACGAGCATTTCGGCGTTCCAGATAATGGAAATTACTTAGGTTTACTCGAACTAATTGCACAGTTTGACCCGTTCTTAAAAAGTCACATTGAAAATTTTGCGGACCGTGGCAAGGGGAATCCCTCGTATTTATCAAAAACAATTTGTGAGGAGTTGATCAGCATTATGGGTTCAAAAGTAAGACATCACATTATACAAGAGGTCTTAGCCGCGCGATATTTTGGTCTTTCAGTCAATTCAACTCCGGATATCGCTCACGTTGATCAACTCAGTGTAGTTGTCCGATATGTTGCTAAGAATGGAAAGCCCGTTGAAAGGTTTTTGACTTTTTTAAACTTTGATAGCCATAGAGGTGTTGCGATGGCTGAAGTGGTTTTAGAATTTCTTGCGATTTGCGGCTTAGATTTTAAATACTGGGTCAATCTTATGATAATGCTCCGAATATGTCGGGTATTTACTCAGGTATGCAATCGATCTTGTTAAATCTCAACGAATTTGCGATTTATTTACCATGTGCAGCGCATTCGCTTAACCTAGTTGGAGAAACTGCTGTAAAGTGCTGCTTGTTTGCAGTGAACTTTTTTTCTATTATACAATTATTGTACACATTCTTTTCAAGCTCAACCCACCGGTGGGACGTTTTGAAGGAACGTATCGGAAACGAAAAGGTACTGAAATCGTTATCCCAAACTCGTTGGGAAGCTCATGCGAACGCCACTGAGGCAATTCAAAAATCTTTCAACGAAATCGTAGCAGCATTGTATGAAATTGCTGATGATTTAACACAAAAAAGTGACTGTAGACTAGCTGAATGTATCGCGAATAAAATTCAAACCTTCGAATTTGTTTTCATGCTTGTTTTGCGGAGCGATATTTTGAACAATTTTCGGGCAACGAGCAAAGCATTGCAGTCAGTAGAAATTGATCTGAAAACCTGCGCGTTAATGTACTCGTCAGTAGAAAATTTGTTAGACGAGATGAGAGATAAGTTCGAAGTGTTTGAAAACAAAGCCAGATCCATTTTACCTGAGACAGATTATGCGAATGTTGCATCGCCAGTTCGACGAAGAACAAGACAGCCAAACGATGGCGATGCTCCAGAGGTTCCATTAAGTCCGCGCGACTATTTTCGTGTAAACGGTTTTTTGGTAATCATCGATACGCTCAAATTCAAATTGAAATCAACAGACGAAGCAAAGTTTATTTAGAGGTTTCGGAGAGATTTTCGTTTTTGGCTGATTTTGATTTGACCGAAAATGTGTATTCCAAAAAGATTTCCGATTTAGTTGACTTTTACTCTGACGATTTAGAAGAATTTTACCCTGAACTCATACAGTTTCACGCTTTCATTAAATCAAAATTCCCAATGAAACTTAAGTTCACTCACTCTGACCTCTACAAAAGTTTGATTCAACATCATCTTGAATTAGTTTTTCCGAACGTTGAAATTGCTCTTCGCATTTTTTTAACTCTTATGATCACGAATTGTGCGACAGAGCGCTCTTTTTCAAAATTGAAACGCATCAAAAACGAGCAAAGAAGTGTTATGCGTCAAGAACGATTAGACATGCTAAGTCTGATGTCCATTGAATCGGACATTCTTCGTCAAATTGATTTTGAAGAAATCGTCAATGATTATGTTGATCAAAAATGTAGAAAAAAAGTTTGTTGAAAACGAGCGTCGCTTTCATCTTCTAAAGAGATGTCCAAAGATTATTTTATAATTTAATATACTGTTAATTATTTTTAATCAAAAAATATATAATTTAACTGAAAAAAATGATTTCCTTTATTTTATTGTATTTGAAAACCTTAAAATGATATGAATTAGTTGTTTAAATTATACAAATGCATCATTAACGATTAATTTTGCGATTATTAAAAAAAAGAGGGCCCCAAAATTTGAATGGCCTAGGGCCCGCGATTGGCTTAATCCGGCACTGTTGATGGTGGAAAGAAAAAGTCGCATAAACACGACAATTAAGAAATGATTGTTTATTTGATTATTTCAAATAATCGATATTAACTTTACAGTACACAAAACACACATTAATTGACTGACTATATTGTAAAATGGAAAGGAGATTGAATTGAATTATAGCTTGACGGGGGAAGAGAAAAGACGGTTGTGACTTTGATGGAATAAGATTTATTAATTTGATTTATTGGCTATTGCAATATATTAGTTGATGGGGAGCTGGTGAGGCGGCGTCCACAGAGGATGTGGTGGCAGACGTAAATAGTGACTCCCACGAATCGGAGTCCAGAAGGGATGACCAATGATCGTGAAGGTAACGACGTCCACGATGGCGAACCGGCGTGTAGAGAGGATGAGCAACGGATGTAAGTAGAAATGTCCACGATCGTAGAAGCGTCCAGAGAGCTGGAGCGACGGATGTAAAGGCAATCACGTCCACAATAGTAGAAGCGTCCAGAGATCGTTCCAAATGGAAGTTGAATGCAGAATTTAAATTTGACGTTTTTTGTGGCGTCCCTTTTCTGTCGCCGACGCGTTGCCAGCTGGGGGCGATAGTTGGCAAATGACAGGCAGATGCGATCATACTAGAATTCTCTAGTGCATTTAATTGTGAATACGCAACGCAATAACCAATGCACAATTGTTTCGTTATATTGTAAGATAAAATGGACTTTGATTTGAATTTTAGCTTGACGGTGGAGAAGAAAAATGATTGTTTCTTTTTTGTCTATTACAATGAGAAATATACAGTTGTTGTATACATAATTTAAAATGGAATTGAGATGGTTTGAACTTTATCTTGATAGATGAAAAAGGAAAGAGGTATTACATGGTAGTTTGGTAAGTTTTTTATAATGTGCTAATTTCAATAAAAAATATGTGTACAGTTGTTATATTATTTAAAAATTATGGCAAACTGTAACATATGACCGTTTGTTAAAGGAATATCAAAAAGTGCGATGACAATATTTGATGGTAAAAGTTTGTGAAGCATACAACTCCGTGATATCAAAACATCTTCTTCAAAATGATGATCACAGTTTAGCCATGTTCTTGGGTCGTAAGACATTTTGCATTGAACGTATTTTCCAAAATTGGTAAAAACTGAAACACAAAACCAATCCAATTCATTCCAAAGATGAGACGGATATAATATTCGATTTGAAGATTGAAGCTGAAGAAGCATATCCATCAATTGTTCGTTTTTGGGAATCTTGTGGCACTAGGTCCTTTGAGATCAATTTTCTATCTCGGTCACGCATTTTGAATTGTATTTTGTCTTTTGTCAGACACACACAGGCTTTTATATTAAATCTAGAAGGATTTACTTTTAAAAAGTTCATGTTTGAATTTGTTATTTCTTTATTTATGCAGCTTAATAAAAAAAATTAGTCTATAATATATCTAGTACTAAGTAAGGAATTCAGTATAATAACAAGCTCTTGATAACCAGAATGCATCGACGAATAAGTTTAACATTAGCATACACAATCTCTTTTTGAAGTGTGGATGGTGCTGCGACGGCGATTAGATTTTGGTGTCGGTGTGCTCCAAATAGATGTCATCCAACTTGTGATTTCTTCCGTTTAATTTTGCAATATGGATTACTTAAGTTTTTTGACGAAAATTATGATTCTCCCGTATGCCAGGTTTTCTATTTTGCAAGTGCATTGTGATCGGCATAGCTCACCATTTGAAGGCTCAATTTCCAACATAGTCAAGGAATAAGCAAACACTGAGCCTGTCACGGGTGTGGTAAGGAAAGCGCATTATTAGAGTGCTGGCTCGAAGGAAGATCTTTCTGTTCTGTGTAAATTGGATTGCAGATCCAGGCTCGTTATTCTCAGGCTCCGGTTGTGCCCTGTTTCATATTATGGGGTATTTTGAAGACTCTTGGGTTGTATTACTTCATATTATCAAGTATTTTGCACCTTGTCTTGCGTCTATGTTATAAATAATGATGTAAATAGCGGGGAGGGTACACCCCATAATATTTTCTTGAGTTGTTGGCCTCTCTGGTTACGTTGTTCTGATTGCTGGGTACATTGAATCTTTAACCCCTAGTTGTAAATGATGATATGAATAATGAGGAAGAAAAATTCGCCAGGTAAGTAAAGCGCTAGACATATTAAACTGATTGCAGGCTAACACACATCCAACAACGCGCCATCAGAGATTTCTAGTTTACTAGTTGTTTGTGAGAACTGATTGCAGGATAACACAGATCCGTCAACGCGAAATCAACAGAGTTCAATCTTATTTAACAATCCAAAGACTGATTTTATTCGATTAGCTGAACAATACCCGAAGAATAATTTAAAGCAATCTAGCAATTTAAACAATAGTATTATATGCGTTTTTTTTTTTTTGCCTACACCTATGTTTTGACCCTCAACATTTACCTGGCGAAATTTTCTTTCTCATTACTCAGCTTATCATTTACAACTGGGGGCTAAAGATTCAACACTCCCACCAATCACAACAGCCGTAAGCAGAAACGCCAACAACTCAAGAAAATATTAAGGTGAGTACCCTCTCCATTATATACACGATATAAACATTTTGTGCGTAGCAAGGCTTGTGGTTTGTGAGCAACAATAATTAAATTGGCGATGTTTGCACTTGTTGAAAGTTATTGAAGTAAGAATCCCCATTCAATTTTGTGTACGTAATGAAATTTTTCCTGCAGAAACATTAAAAATATTTCAAAAACCCTCCAGTGACCAGATGTCGGAAACGCACCCAACACCGCCTCTTTTCATTGAATATTTTCTTGGGCCGACCTCGGTATCATATATTAAGATCCGATCTTTGAAGTGTGACACAATGTTTTAGGAAAGTAGCGCAGTAGCCCCAGATGAGACAACACATTCATAATGTAACACATTCTTGATTTCCAGCCTAGTCATTGTATAGTTCTAACTTGTGATAGGACGCCATCTATATCCTATCAGAGTTACACCGGAAACTGTTTACATTTTACACTTGGATGATGGCATCTGCAGTGGTACTTTTGCATCTGAAGTCATACTGCACTTACGGCAGTCGTTCTCACTCCTCCGTGAACTGCTCCAACTTCAAGAAGAAGACAGTCTTCAACACATTTCCAGCTGACCTCTGAAAATAGATGGGATGGTATAATAATACTCCTTTGGGTAGTAAATCCTTTGAAAAGTATATATAGTATTTATAGAAAATGCGAGTTACTGGTTTCTGGTACTAGGCTGTTTGTTAACTTAATTGATGTTATTTTAAATTATTTGTTATTAAATAAATAAATAATAATATATAAATGTTGAAAAAACGCTGTGCTTGTGGACAACCACTAAGATAGTTCAATTAAAACAATTCAGGAGAATAAAATAAACGAAATTAATATTAGAATTAAATTAAATAAGAAGAAATAAGAAGCAAAAAAAGAGGGGAGAAAAATGAAGACAAAGGACAAAGAATTAAAATATATTTATCGAATCGCTGAGGTCATGAAATTTCGGGTGCATATACGAAATTTCATGACCCCACCAATTAGGATACGCCATCGTTCCCTGTCCTGCGCACACTTCTTTCACACTTCGCCCTCTGATCCGACCTCCTCAAGGTCACGCTTCACATTGTCCTTCCTACTGATCTTTTCCCCGTTGGTCTCCCGTCTAGAATTCTACGTATGGTTCTGTCGTTGCCTATTCTCATCCGTCTTAATCTTCGCGACTTGACGATTTTTTTTTCAATTTCAATTCGCGAATGTGGAGTTTCCTCTATTATCTTGCCTCTTCATCATATCTACAGCTGAAGATACTCGATACTCAGCCACACTATACGTTTTTTTTTTCGGTTTCTTTGGGAAAAAAAATACGTAATTTTCTAGGGAAATAGACGTTTTTTATTCAAAATATTAGTCATCGGCTTCTGCACATTTCGCCCATCATTCAGGTAATTTATGAATAGCATGCATGAAGCAACCTCTGTTGACTATTTAAGAGACTGCGGAAACTAGGTTGTTGTGCATGTTGGACCGAGTTGAAGTAGTTGTCACTGGTTAGGTGACCTGAGCGTAGACCGTTGGCGTAAATCACGCACACGTTCCAGATCGCTGCCGTACGCCTCACATTCATTTAACCGTTGGCGTAGGTCGTATATAATAGAGGTCGTTCAAGAAGTAGCCCATCTTCACGCAAGGACCCCAATCTCGTAACCTAGACGCCTTTGGTTAACACCCGCGGCGGTTAACACCCGCGGACTAATCCAACACTAACACCACCAAATCACGCAGTTGAAGTCAGAGTCGATTGGCCCGTCAACAACCGAAATCGCGATGAGAAAAGCATCCCATCTCTAAAACCTACAAGTCAAGTCGACGGAGAAGATTCTCATGTATGAACAGCTAATTATGGTGAACATCATCCTCGAAAATCCTGATCGCAAATCAAGTCGCGGCCAGCGACATTCGCGTTTACCTGACCACCAAAACGGACCACACACTGAACGAGAAATATTGGGCTGTACCACATGAAATGTCCGATTTTCGGTCAGTCGGATATAGAAGTTCTCAACTGAACATCTGTGCCAGAAGGTAAAATTTTCTTTTTTATAAAGTAAGTGGGACGTATGCTTGACGTGTGAAAATTTTAGTGTTCGTTACAAGTACAGGTGTTTTTTTTTTCTAGGAATTGTTTACCATGCGTCGGCAGTTCAAATTCGAACCCTCTTCCTTTATGAATTTAAAATTGGACGTAATGCGTCATTGGCAATGAAAAACATTAATGACGCATTTGAGGATGTGGTGGTAAACCAACGCACTACACGGCGTTGATTTGAAGAGTTCCGTTCGGGAGATTTCGGCCTCGAAAATGAACCACGTGGGGAGCCGGAAACGTTACTTGACGGCGGTGTTTTAAGAGCAACAGTGCATGCAAACCCAACGAAATCGGTGTGGGGGGTTTCACAAAGCATGGGAGTATCCCATGACAATAAGTCGACACCTTTCTCTCATAGGAAAGGTAAAGAAACTCGATAAGTGGGTACCCCATTGAACTGACAAGTCCCAAAAACGACGGCGCCTGGAAATCTGCGCATCGCTTAGATTAAGAAGCCAAACTGAACCATTTTTGCACCTTTGACAAAAAGTGGATTCTATATGATAACCGCAAAAGACCTGGGCAGTGGTTGGATGCGCGTGAAAAACGAAAACACACCCCAAGCCCGATCTTCACCCAAAAAAGGTTATGGTGAGAATTTGCTGGACATCGAAAAGACCAATCCACTTTTCATTTCTTCAACCAGGAGAAAGGATAAAAGCTATCAAATATTGCGAGGAAATCGACATATTGCATGCCAAATTGGCTGAAAAGCAATCTGCGTTAGTCAATAGACACGGCCCAATCCTTTTACATGACAGTACTAGACCCCATACCTTACAAGTGATGGTGCAAAAACGGTTGCAGTTGGGTTTTGAAATCATTCCGCATCCACCGTACTCTCCTGACATTTCCCCAACGGACTGCCATCTTTTCCGCAATCTGGACGTCCCACGACCACCATCCGAAAGACTCATCCACAATTCAGGAATCCTAGGGAACTAGCTATTTGACTTCGATTTCGGTTCGTTAATAGTTCACAACCGACTATGATTCGTTTGCACTGTTGAGATCACTTTTCTTTTTATCTTATCTGAGGGTGATATGACAGGAATGTTACAGTGAGCACTTGAACGCAGTTAAGCTTCGCGCCAACATTTAATCAACAAACGTTTTCGAAGTAATAGCGTGAGGGAAAATTTAGGTATTACACCGGCAGCAAATATCTCGACGGGACGGAGCAAAACTAATTTCTCTTCGGCCGGATTATGGAAACTTAGAAAAACTCCGTTTTCGAAATAAAAACTCATCGAAATATTTAAATTGAAATTATAATGCTGGAAACGGAATATCTAAATTTAATTTAACGTATTTAGAAAGTAGCAAGAAGGACTACACAGAAGAATCAACCGAGAAGAATTGCCGTGGCGCGTAATATACACTTGCAACTCAAACTGTGTCTATCTAAACGAAAAGCCAGAACAGAACTGATAATCACATTCTATGTATGCGTGGGTAATTAGGGACAAATTGCAAATTCCCAGAAAATGAAGGCAAAAAAGGATTTATGGTTATTAGAATCGTCTTAGAAATGGGCAATGTTACCTAACAGCAATATTTGCAGTACACACGGAACAAAATGATCGAGAAACGCCGAAATCTGCGGGGTGTCTCAACCAGTTGTCAGGGGGTAGATAAAAATAACAAATGATAATTTTATTTATTTATCCATTGCACTCGCAAACTAGTATCTCTTTAGCAAGACTAAATAGGTTGGTGAGAAAGGTGTGCGATTGCATAACAGATACCGGTCATAGGTACACTCAATGGCAGAGTCGTTTGTACGGAATCGACCCTTGCTGCAGATAACAGAAGTAGATCCACGATCTTCACAAAATTAGTTATTTAGTATTCTTTTACTTGCTACATTTGACTACGACCGGTAGCAAACGTGTCAAATAGCCGCCCAGCATCGTGTAATCTGTTGAAATCTTTTTGCTGATTTGATTTGTGTATAACATGGGTGAACTGAAAAATTTCCGACCTAACAAAGATACAAGACTTTTTTTATTAAAATTTATTTTTATTTTTCTACAGAGTCTCCTTGTAACTCTATGCACTTCTCTCAGCGATGCACCCATCTCTCTAACCCGTCCAAATAGTATTAGGCGTTTTTCTCTGCAAAATAACTGTTTATGAAGGTGATTGCTTCCTCATTTGACGAAGTTCAATTGAGCAACGACCGTGGTAATACCTATAGAAAAGAGATAGGCATGATACGTTGCGCCTGTGTACTAACGACGGAATTGTTCGACTTACGGCTGAGTCCCAAATAAGTTTTACTGCTTTTCGCTTGTGCATCCTGTCGAGCACGTGTAGTGCAGTTTTGGATATGCCTGACCAAATATGAGAGTTGAACTCTATTTTTGGGGGTATATACGCCTTGTAAATAGTGGCCAGGTTGGATGGAGTGAAGTATCTTTTGCATCTCTTAGGAACCCCATACATTTGGCTGCACTTTTCGCAGCTTCAAATATGTCGTCATTCCAATTAAAGAGTCGAATTAATTCGAGTGTCGAGGATTGATAGTTCCTTGCCTTCGTCGATGCAAGTGCCGTTCATAGACAGTATATTTACTTTGGGGCTCACCTTCGACGACAAGAGGCAGCACTGAGTTTTTAGGGCATTTAATTCTACTCGGTTAGATAATCCTTACTGATATATCTTGTTGAGATCTGAATTCAATGTATCAAGCATAAGTTGCTGGTTGGTAGTGACGTTCGAAGAGTTTGGAGGGGAGTGTTCGTATGAGTATGAGAAACTCAACGTGCTCTCACCAGCAAACGAGTGAAATGTATTGTGAGTAATTGAAAAGAGATCATTTATAAAGATCAGGAAGAGAGTGGTTGAGAGTACTGAACCTTGGGGAACACCTGCATTAATTTGCTGCGAGACAGATTTGACACCAGCAAGAACCACTTGAATTGAACGGCCAAAAAGATAGTCCCTTATCCATTGGATCAGGGAATTGTCCACTCCATATGAATGCAATTTTGACAAAAATGCAGGATGTCAAACTCTGTCGAAGGTTTTTGAAATATCCAATGGGACTACCTTGTTTTCACCGCGGTAGGGGATGAAATGTCTCCACTTTTCGGTAAAGTACGCCATCAGATCTCCTGTGGACCTGTTGCTACGAGCCATAATGGCGGTCACTGATGTCATTTTATTCCAGATATTTCGAAAGTTGAGGGTTGATAAGTGATTCCATTACCTTTGAAAGAATAGAAGTGTTATGGGTTGATAATAAGAAACGGATGATTTTTCACCCTTTTTGGGAATTGGCTGAATGTTCGTCGACTATTTGGGAAACGGCCAATAGAATAAGACAAATGGAAGAGTTTCCGCAATGGTGTATCCAAGTTTCATCGACATAATTAATCAGCGCCAAAACTCGGATTTATTGCGCCTAAACTCCACCAAGAGAGCGTTGGTAATGTTCATTCGAACACGTTTTTGTTCTAAAGTGAGCAAACGCAGTACCCAACGGGTGGACAGCTTTCTCATGCTTAAATCTTGATTTAATATGTGACAAACACGTTCTTTGGGCATTTTCATAGCCTCTGCTATCTCTCACTTTAATTCGGCGGTCGTCTAGCACCATTTGGTGAACTTTAGCGATGTTATCGTCAGTTCTGCAGTGTTTAGACGTCCCGAACTTTCTTCGTCTCCCAAGCTCCCACGGCTACGATTAAATTCAACTGCCTTAAATTTCACTGTGTTAAATGATGGTGCAGAGTCCCCATATACAGAGTCCAACCCATCTTTGATTTGCGTATGCATATTGCCTTTCAAAAACAACAATTTTATGACAGCTCGATACTCAATTTTGTCCATTTCACAAAAAGTGAGTCGAACTCAAACTACTTTCAAGTAAAAACTACGCATCCAAAACGACTGAAATTTTGGTGAGTAACTGTCAAAAGGTGCACAACTACATTCACCAGCTTTTATTAACGTGCTGCTATCTCCGCGTTGAGATCGGAAACTTTTCAGCCACCCATGTATATATCGTAAAGTAAAAATAGTCTTTTAATTAACCATCGCTCCAGCAGGGCCCAGTCAAATTTCTTTTATCAACAATCGTTCGTCACTCTTCCCTCAGGTCTGATGAAGCACGGTGGCGACCGCAACGAGCCTTCTCAGGTGCGGTCTATTAAAGAGACCCTAGTCCTTTTAAGGACAAAGAGACACGCTCCCTGAGAGCAAGGCTACAACAGTTCGAGGCAAAAACAAGCAAATTAGCTTCCATATGAACTCAAGCCAAGAGACGTCGAGTGCCGTTTTTTCGTGTGAGCTAATTATTTGTTCCCGCGGACTATAAAAAAAAAACTTTGTTTTTTCCGACTTATAGTCGATTTTTTTATTTATTGATAAGCCCCTAGAACAATATTATTCATAATACTATGTGTGACCTACTGACTGTTCGGTCTATCCCCTTAAGTTATTTATACTTAGATGTTATCTTAACTTAGGGAACTAAAGCAAACAAAGCCATAGCTTGCATTCTTGCTATGTCATACATTCTGTCGAAAGACAAGATGTGGTGTGATTTTGGAAAGCCTTAGCTTGCATCTCTGCCTCATTATACATTGTATCGCGGGAAATGAAATGGGGTGATTTTAGAATGGCTTTAGACGTTAACCACTTAGCTTGCATCCTTGCCTTGATATACATTGTATCGCGACACATGATGTGGCGTGGTTTTCGAATGGCTTTGGACGTCAACCCGTGCGAACAACTGCTCCAAAGGCAAAATCGTGAAGAGGGACAAAATGTGGATCCACTACGACAACCCAAAGCCCACCAGAAAACCATGGGGAAAGTCCAGCCATCCATCAACTTCAACGGCCAAACTGAATATTCGAGAAGCGAGAAGCTAATGCTGTGCATCTGATGACATCAGCTTGGAGTGATCTACCATAGACTAGTCCAGCCTAACGAAACCATCACTGGGAATGTTACCACCAATAATTGATGCAGTTGAGCCGAACGTTGTGACCAGACACTGCTCCTTACGACTACAACTTTTCCGGTCGATGATTTTTGGTGTTCCTAACAGATACCCACGCGCACACAATATGCAAGTAAATAGTGAAGAACACCGAAAGGAAATTCGAATAAGCAAAGCATCAGAGCCGTATACCATACTTCAGTTGAGTGGAGTTCCGGCGCAAGGCTAATAACCTTGCCCAGAAAAACAAATTATTACGGACTATTTAACAAGTCTCGGGTAAGCACCGGATACCCGGTGGAGAGACTTGCTAAATAAGGCCAAAACCGGATTTCGGTTGTAGGGCCGATGATGATGAAATAAGATGTATATAAGAAAAAGAACAAAATAAAAATGTACGTATAATGGAAATTGCTGAATTGAAATTGTTTCATATAAATAATTATCATTATCTTGATTAATAGTGTTCACCTGTTTAAAATTATAGTACAGATTCATTTCATTGATGAAAAAATATTTGGAACGAACATGAAACAGCAACATATACTATTTAGAAAAAAAAAATAAAGGAAACGAATACAATCGAGTAGAAGAAGTAGATTAAAATTATTGTATTGATTGCATTTCATTAAATTTGGCGGAATTTCTTATTATAAACAACGTCCCTTGTAAATAATGGATGGTTAAACATTGTAACTGAGTTCGAATTCACTTTACCGACGACATATTAAACATTATCAAGAAGGAATCTTTATCATAAAGCTTCTCAACTAAGATATTCAATAGAGGTAAAACTAAGTTGAAGTCGATTTGGTTTCTAAATGAAAGGGAATAGCGATTTAATTAAAATCCATAAAAAGGACGCTCTACATATTTAATATACAAACCAACGAAGCAACCTCGGTACGTAATAGTATTCTAAGTCAGCTGTTTCGAATTATTGGTGCAAATCTAGGATTTACTTTTAGACGTGACTTGCTTGACATATGAGATATGTAAGTATTTGACAGCTGCGCTCAGTTAGGTGTACAGTTCGCGAAGTGGTTGTTAGTCTTATCTTTGTTGAGATTTAAATTTAATTTATCTGCTATTTATGTGCAACTGCACAACGGCTTTTCCAAATGCAATCGAAAAAAGCGATTAAATATGTTTATAGTGAGGAATTATTAATACATAGTTTTAACCCCACTGTCCAAGACCGAGTAAGTAATCTTCTTATCATGTATTGCAATCTTCTTATTCGGATTTCCTAATAACCCAGGCGGAAATGGTGCATGAACTTCTCAAGTCCTACGGACTGCTGCAGTTCATGGACATCCTAAAACCGAAAGAATGTACACTATATCACTTGATGGATTTCCATTCCAGCGATTACCTAAACCGCATCAAAGAACTCTCCGACTGCAGTGAAAATTATTCATCTTTCGAGGATTCGGAGTTCGGACTCTGTAAGCGAATAAGTGACACGTTCCAACTATGGGGTTTCCGCTGCCCTACGTGGAACGGAATATTTGATTATATGACACATCTCGCTGGAGCGACTATTACCGCATGTGAAGAGTTGTGCGCGGGATCAGGAGATATAATATTGAACTGGACAGGCGGATGGCATCACGCCCAACGAGATAAGGCCAGTGGCTTTTGCTACGTTAATGATATTGTTTTGGGTATTTTAACTCTGAGAAACACGTTCGACCGAATCCTTTATGTGGACCTAGATGCCCATCATGGTAAGACAATGCCTCTCAAAGTCGATGAAGATTATATAGCAATTTAAAGTAAACTACTTACAACTTCTTCAATAGCATCGAAGGTTATTAAGTTTAGTTTAACCCATTCATCGTATGTTCCAAAACTTCCAGCTGCGAGATATCTCATAGTTTGTGTTACGAGCTTACATTGCTTACAATTGGTCACATAATAGCTTGATTGCCGTTTGAGTTAGGAATTATAAGAAAGAGTGAATGAAAATTTTATATAATAATGTTTTCTTTCAAAAATCCTCAGTAAAAAATCATCTTACAAAATCAAAATAATAATTCGGTTATAAGTTTTCTGAAAATCCATGTTATCTTCAAAGTAGCACCCAGAGTCTGGCAGTCAATGATAAACCTCACTTATTCTAAAACGAATGGTTAACAATGCTTTTGGATTTTGGATAAATTACATTCTTCATATTTTTTTGTTAATCTAATTTACTCTCTCTTCGCGAGCACACTAAATTACAGGACTTGTAATTATAATGGTTCTCAATGAAGAATTTACGGTCAACTTACAACTCTGGCTAAATGCGCCCGGTACCATAGGCACCATTTTAACAAAATTCCTTACTTTTCAACTAGGCGACGGCGTAGAAGCAGCTTTCGAAAGAACAAAGAGAGTATTTACACTATCCTTCCACCAGTTCGAGGCGGGTGTCTTTCCTGGCACAGGTGACTGTGAGGATGTTGGATTCGTTAGTGGCAAAGGATATGCCGCAAATTTCCCCTTTAAAGGTGGCATCACTGGAGAGCGCTACGTTAAGTACTTCAAAAGGTGAATGGCGACATTTTAAATATGAATCCTTACACTATGTCATACTTTTCAGGATAACAGCCGAAATTTTGAGACTCTACCAGCCACAAGTGTGTGTAATTCAGTGTGGTGCCGATGTAATCGCCGGAGACCCGCTAGCATCGACTAACCTTTATCCCGAGGATCTCATAGAATGTATTCAATTCCTACTTAGTGCGAATTTACCATCACTGCTGTTAGGAGGTGTTGGGTATAACTTGCCAAACACAAGTCGCTACTGGACAATGGTCACAGCTGCAATATGTGGCCAAACACTGGATGAAGACATTCCCGATGAAAATGAATTCTTCTTGGAATACGGACCCGATTATGTACTTCAAGTGCCAAAGATAAATTTAAGAGACTACAATACTGAGGAGTATCTTGAAAGTTGCGCCCGTGAAATTGAAGGTAAGAAATATGCCAAGAATTGTACAATTTGATTTTACAATATACCGTTACAGACAACCTGCGGAAGTACATTACGTTGCCAGTGTAAAATATTTCCTTACGATTAGTTCTATTAAAGGATTCCACAACAAATTATACGTCAATGTATTTTGTCTTTTTCACATGGAGCACATACCCAAAGGGATTTTAAGATTATATGTGAAAGCAATGTAGCAGCGAAAAAAGAGCGAAGATTAGGAAAAAAAGCTTAAAGTGCTGGTATTACAATCGCGAGGAACCACATAGTTTTTCGCATTCGTGGGGTTCGGTTAAGAAATCATTGCCTGTATCCATCCCTACGTCTGAAGTTACCTGTTAATGTGATCTGATATGCACTCTAATTGACCTGAGAAAATGTTTGGAGAGATGAAATGTAACACCGAGTTCAGTTGAGCAACGATAGTGAAAAATACCTTTAGAAAAGTAATTAGCAGTATACAGTATGACATTCTAACAACGGAATTAAAAGACTTGTGTCTGGGCTGGCAATGAGCGTCACTGCTCTTTTTGGATGTTATCGAGCACATGCAGCATGATTTTAGCTGCGTGTGTTCAAATATGGGAATTGAATTCTCGTTTTTGACGATGGGCATGCCCAAATATATTCGGCGCAAGGGTAATAACCTTGCCCGTAAAAATAAATTATTATGGAAAATTTAACAAGCCTCGAAACTTGCTAAATAAGACCAAGACCGGATCCCGGTTGTAGTGCCGACAATGATGATGATGATGACCATATATGGAAATTCCATTCCCGGTCTTAACTAATATACGTCGCACAAATTGTAGGCAGGGTAGAATAGGTATTTAAGTATTTCTGGTATCTCCTAAAAAAAATCCCTATGTATAGCCACACTTGTCACAGCTTTAAATATTTCACTACAATTAAGAGTGAAATGAATTCCTCTGCCAAGAATTGATAGTTCAGAAAATGGTCTTCCATCTTTGTTCAACAAGCAATATCAGCAAACAAGTGAATTGTGTTGTAGATATTGAACAAGAGGTCGTTCATAAAAATAAGAAATAGAATGAATGACAGTAGGTAGCCCTGAGGACCAACAGCATTAATTCTATGGGAGGCAAATTTGATGCCATTCAGAACCGCTTGCATTAAACGACCAAAAAGATAGCCTTATCCACTGAGTCAGTCACTGGAATGCAATCTTGACAACAGGATTCGGTGCCAAACTCTGTCGAGGACTATTAATATATGCCCTGCGACAAGCATGCTTTCACTGAACTACTAGTATAGAAAGATATGCCACAAGTTCCTCGCCAAAAACAAAGGAAAGGAATAATCTCAGTAATTTCTATAAAGATGAACTTGCCATAAATAGAATAGGACTGGAGACTAACCTTCGCATACTATAAGGGGAAAACACCGGATTTTGACGGTAATGAATGCATCTCAATTAAAAAGCAATCAAGGAAATCTGGCAACAGTGGACAAAAGAACAGCGAAAGCTGCTTTGTAAAACTCCAGGTCATTACAAAAGGAAATGTCGCAAGTATCTTGCTCTGGTCAAAGGAAACGTAAATAAGAATCAACACAAAAAATCGGACGATTTTTGTTTATTTGTCCACTACCAAAAATTGTACAAGCTTCAAAGCAATTGAATGCTTCTAGTGTGGCAAGTTATAAGGAACAAAAGGACACATTTGGATGGTAGATTCCGGGGCAAAGGCAGTTTAATACAAAATAGTGGTAATGGTTTGTCGTCCACTACTTGAGACGATTCAAGATTGATTACATAATCATCGTCGACAAACTTTTGCAGCTACAAAACATAACAAAGAGACGAGCATCTTTTACTGATTTCAACCCAGAGGTAAGGAACAAAGTATAACTTGCGAATGACTATTTCGCTGAGATAAGCGAAATCGGGTCCGCCTTCTTAAAGTTTATGGTTAAGGAAGATTCAATAAAATACTAACAGTAAAAGTAAAATACGTTGTGCATATGTCTAATTGGAGAACAAACTTACTCTCTGTAAAGGTATTAACGTAAAAATGTCAAACTTATTATTACTCATTGGAATAGAATCGAATCGAAAAAATTGTAGAAAATAAAAAATATCAGAAGAATGTACACCGACATAAATTCGACTAAAAATGGGCCCCAAGGTAGAACCGAAATAATTCGAGATATAAATGAATGGTTAATTACAGAAATAATAGCCTGACAAAGGGGAAGCAGCAATATGTCCTGTCAAAACATGTTAAATATGCGTGCCCACTAACTGGAAATAAATCTACTAAGGCGCATAAACAATAGGGCCACATATCTCAGAAGCCCTCCTTCAACGAATTAGTAGACGTAATAGATCTACTGAAAAACAACAAGGCTCCCGGAGCTGATAGCATCCCGGCGTAACTTATCAAGCTTACAGGAGAAGCAACCGCTCGAAAAGTCCGTCAATTGATCAAAACAATATGAGATAAAGAAGCCACTCCGAAAGGATGTGTATATCTATTAAAAAAAAAAAAAAAAACCACATGTCTGATTGCGAGAACTACAGAGGTATGTTGTATATTTATTTTCACACAACACTTACCTTCCGGCTTGGTTAAGCCCGTGAGTAGGGTGTCTTTAGTTTCCGTACGCGGAAAGTTGGCTCCCGCTGATCGTTGACCTCCATACCTTTACCTTTTAAATGAATAAAAAGGCTGACTATTTGGGTTTTTGAGACTTTGGTGTATCTTTATTTTGTATAACAAAATAAAAAGCCGACTATTTGCTTTTTCCTTTGGTGTATCTTTTATTTACTCCAAGATGGTGTGCCACACTCGGCTGTCTGATTCCAATTGATTTTTCTTCTAACGGGGCTCCCCTTTTTATATTCAAAAAATTAAACCAAAACTTACATACCTTCCCACGATCATGGCTGTCCTCCAGACAACCACCTTGACGCTAGTCTCAGTCGAAGGCCAAGCCAACGACGATGGGAACCACAACGTTGCATTTTTTCTGCCGTGAATCGTCCCCAGGTGGTAACCTTACGCCCACTCTGGCTGTAGTTCCATCCCAAGGCTATGGGAAAATGTCGATTCACTGTGACGCGAATCTAATTTGCCCATAGCGAATAGCATGCTTGTGCCGGGGTAAAATAACCTTGAAGGTGATGGGGTGTAGGAATTGCAGAATTGCAATTTTAGGATCAAGGTGATGGAGATTTGGTTTGCTTGTAGGGCATAGGTGGAATCGTGGGAAATGCAAAATTGCAATTCTGAGCATGAGAACTGGAAATGCGTTTAGCAACAGGTAGACATGTGATAAGGTTTCACAGCTACACTGAAAGGATTCCATCGGTTGTAATATAAACGGAGAAAAGCTCAATTCAATTCAAGATTCGCAACCGACCTGATTTTGCTTATCCAAACTCCCGAGGGCCTGCAAATAATGTTAACGCAATTATAAAGAGAAAGCAAAATTATGGGATTGACTATGAACGTAGACAAAAAAAAATTAATGACCAACCAAGTAAAAACACCAATTTTGCTAAATGCCAAACAAATAGAATCAATATATATATTTAGGGCTACTAATATCACCCGAAAATCATATGCAGAAGGAAATATACATCAGAATAAGCAGTGCTTGGAAAAGATGTTGGTCCCTTAAAGAAATTCTGGAGAATCCACATATACCCATGACGGACAAGATTACAGTATTCAACTCGTGTGTATTGCCATGTTTAACCTATGGATCACAAACCCGGGCCTTTATCAACAAACATAGTGTAGCATTCAGAGTCTGTTAAAATATGATGGAGAGAAGCATTCTAAACATCAAGCTACGGGACAAAAGCAAACTAACAAACATAAGAAGTCACAAACAGAAAATTATGGCAAACCATAGGCGAGGCCTTGGCGCAAGGTTAATAGCTTTGCCCGGAAAAAGGAATTATTATGGACAATTTAACAGATCTCGGATAAGGACTGGATACCGGTGGAGAGACTTGCTATATAAGGGCAAGACCGGAACCCGGTTGTAGTGCCGATGATGATGATGATAGGCCAGGCCTATGCAAAGAGGGCAAGTTGATACTGACGTTACCGATCTCGAAGATTAGGAAAAATAAAAAAAATAAAAATTATTATTATTGAATATAAACTGTACACTTATTAGTATCAGCAATAAAGGCTATTTGCATTTGTATTTTATATTATGTAGATGATTTCCTACTCACTAGCGACAAAAAGGCATCAATTAAAGGTACAACGAGAACTCTGAAAGTATATTTCCAATTGTCAAATTTGGGTGAATTATGATCTGTCTCGGAGTATAAATGGTAAGGGATGCCGATGGAATTTTTTTGATTCATCAAGGAATTTATATCGCCCATATACGAATTTGTTTAGATTTAGAGGCCATGAAATGTTCCCAGATACAATAAGAATAAGAGCAAACACTAATAGATATCAACAACTGACTGGAGCGTTGCTGTACGTATAAGCAAATATAAGGCTTGATATTACAGCAATTATCTGCATACTGAGCCAACATACGTGTTCCCCCGAAACTACATGATATGAGGCCCAAGCCCTTATGCTCAAGCTCGGCAATGTAAAAGACAAAGAAAGAGACCTCTGTGGTCACTTAGACTTCGATTGGGATTATAATAAAGAAGATAGTCGAATACCAAACACATTTATAAGTGGAATGGAAGCACTAATAGTGATGCGGTAAAAAGAAAAAATGCATTTTGTTCTCGAATTTTGAAGGCAAATACTTAGCTGTAGCAAAAGCCCATCAAGGTCTACTGATTCAACATATGCTTAACAACTTTGATAAATATCGAGAAAAGGTTTATTTAAAGACAAATCGAAGTTGCTTGAAGTTCATTGGGAAGCCGAAATTTGTCAATAGATCCAACCATTTCGGCACAAAACACCAGTTTATAAAAGACCTTCGAGGGCTAACAAAAGTGAAGGGTTCCAATACTGCCCATCCTATTCGAATGCATTGGCATAAAAACACCCATGCGCCAGCGTTTTAAAGATGACATTATCAACTTCATTTCCGAACTAATATTATCTAGATGAGCTATATACTACCCCTTATACCATAACACACTCGATTTAAGTTAAAGAATATAATATAAAAAGAGAAAAGAAAGAAAGCATTAGTGGTATTAGATTTGAGTTACCTTGTAATTTACTTTCAATGTAGTATAATGAAAATGTAGTGTTTTTTCTTTTCAGATTTGTTGTGTTTTTCTTCTTCTCTTCCATATTTATTAATCTGCGCTTCCGTTATTAATTGCGTTTTACTTTTTTGATGTTCTCCGCCATTTTTTTTTTTTTGCTTTTAAAATGTTAATCCTTGTTTAATTTTTTCTTCTTTAATTTCATTTAATTTAATTTGTCTTTTTATTCAAACTTTTGTTTAGTTGTTTGACTAGTTTAAAATATTTTTTTATTTCGAATTTAATTTACTTTCTTCTTTTGAAAATGTGCTGCTTTTTTCGCTTGCGAATTCGGAATCTCCTCTTAGTTGCTAACACGCAATGGAGCGAAATGAATTTGTGTTCTTGCTTTGTAAAACAGCTCCAAAAAATAAATAAAAACCGGGAGACAAAATTTTGTTTTTATTTTTTCCGCCATTTTTTTTTTGCTTTTTAAATGTTAATTTTGGTTTTTAATTTTTTCTTCTTTAATTTAATTTAATTTGATTTGTCTTTTTATTCAAACTTTTGTTTAGTTGTTTAACTAGTTTTAAATAATTTTTTTTTTATTTCGAATTTAATTTAATTTACTTTATTTTTCTGAAAATGTGCTGCTTTTTTCGCTTGCGAATCGGATGCTCCTCTTAGTCGCTAACACGCAGTCGAGCGAAATGAATTTGTTCTTGCTTTGTAAAACAGCTCTAAAAAATAAATAAAAACTAGGAAACAAAATTTCCTTATTATATAGAAAGACAAATATTTTTTTTTACACATAATAGTTCGTTTTCGATTGATTTTTAATTATACCTCGTCAAATTTCCAATTATTATTTCTTCAGTTATATCGATAACGTGTCCTTATTGAATTTCAATTTACGACATACACGTTAGAGCAATGGATCTCGACTGCCGACTGTGTAGTCAATTTTCAGTTATTAATTTATTTTTATTTTTCGCCGCCTACTCTGTATTTTATTTTTCTCGGTAAGCTGTAATAATCATAGATACTGAGTGTTCATTTTTCGAATGTGTTTTGAGAAATGGCTAGGTTTCATTTACGCCTGGTAACTCTGACTGTGACTCATTACTGAAAGTGAATTCCAAACTATATCTGAACACTGTTTGGTAAGGTAAAGCACGTTTAGTCCACCACGCCGAGAAGACATTAATCCGAGAAACCTTTGACACTTCGGTATTTTCGTACCATCTTTTGTTTCATCATGCGGAAACCTCACATAGCACGTCGTCTAGTTAATTCGTGATTTTATGAGGTGGCTTCATGGTCTTGCTTGTTGCTTTCTATTACCATTGCTCTATCGCTCTACCTTTCTATTGTCCGTCATTGGTGCCCTCATGCAACCAACTGGATGGGGAGTGGTGTTATTCAAAGAAACGAGTATGACATTTATTACAGCTATCATGCAAAACACCATGTGCTCGGGCTAGGCTTTCTAGTCAACGCAAAAATGAAGCCTGCCATCATCGCCTTTAATGCAATAAACAAAAGGCTATGCGCTCTTTGCGTGCGAGGCAAGTTTAAGAACATAAGCTACAGAGGAGTACCCTGACGACGAAAAGGAAGAATACTACGAGAACGTCGAACGGGCCCTCAATGCCTGCCCAAGATACGATGTGAAAATCGTTCTTGGTGATTTGAATGCGAAAATAGGTCGGGAGCCGGTTTTCAGGCACTACGCAGGTTCCCACAGTTTGCATGAGAACACTAATGACAATGGACTACGAGTAATCGAACTGGCAGCATAAAAAAATTTGGTCGTTGCAAGTACGTGTTAGCGATGCAATCACGCCGACACGAAGAGCAAGGAAAGCGCCAGCATACAGGCACTCAGCGCGATGATCAGCTGTACGCCGATTGCGAAAGAACATCACTCAGGATAAATCGAGTGAAGGAGAAGTACAGCCAGGAATCAAGCGAGAGTGAGGATAGCTGCGGGCTATATAAGGCGAGCGCATCAAGCGAACGCTAGGAATCGCCACAGAAACTCCTCAACCAATCGGTTTTGATGAGACCATTTTAAAGGGAAAACAATAAACCGAGATATTTATAATAAATCAAGAATTAGAAATAAGATAATTTTTATCGAGTGTTTTTGCTTGTTTTCTTTCGTTTCGTCCATTGGTTAAGCGTTGAAGGCAATCGCTTGGTTTTGATTCGTTTGATCTTGTTGTCTTCGTTTTCGTTTTTAGGGATTTGTACTGGGCAAGACACCAACGCCCGTTTGTCTTGAGCAGAGTCCGGCTCTGGGGGTACAATCCGCCTATTTAAAATAATCGTTTGCCGGCCAGTACCGGATATACAGTCCGCACAACTACGGGAAGTTGCGAAAGTCATTGGAAAAAGCGCCGTCCACGATTTCAATTTTCTTTTCGTTTCAGTAACATTTTTTGTCCTTCGAGCCGGATCTCGGCGATAAAACGAGGATGCCGATGACAAGATCGGCCAAAGCTAGAAGCACGCTGTCATCCCCTGCGGGAGGACTGTCTACTCAACCTGGAGTGGGCAGCACCGGTCCTGTCGGAGCGCTCGCCAGAAAAGGGAAATCAGCATAAGTAACCGAAGCGGTGGAAAGAACGACGATGCCGATAACGAGATCGCCCAAAGCAAGGAGGATGCTGCCATTCCTTACGGCCGTACTGTCTACTCAACCTGGAGTGCGCAGCACCGGACCAGGAGTAAGCGCCACAGGATAAGAATCTCCCACACCGCTAGGAGGATATTACGAGTTTAGAAATCGAATTCGTACACGCGGCCAGTAGCCTGATGTGTTAAGCATTGGTTCAATTTTTTGTGATTCTAACTGTCATAGCGCCAGTTCGAATCACACGTTCTTCATTATCGTAGCAAACGCTATAATTGGTGACCCCGACGTGATATCTGTGTACACACAGCACAAACGTTTCCATAGTAAACAGAACTTCACGGCAGGATCACGACTTCCGCGTAGAGCACCGGCACACTCGCCTGCTCCGACGTTCCCTCGCCTGCTCTTTCCAGGCTCCGTCGTTCGCACACGAAGCTGATCGTAACAAAGTTACTGAGGAGGGAGTAGGGTGGCGTTTCTAACAGATACACACACAATACACAAGCAAATAGTGAAGAACACCGAACGAAAATCGAATAAAAAAATGCATCAGAGCCGTATACCATAGCGATAACATAACAATTCCACGTCAGTTGAGTGTTCTTGAGTTTAGAAATCGAATTCGTACACGCGGCCAGTAGCGTGATGTGTTAAGCATTGGTTCAATTTTTTGTGATTCTAACTGTCATAGCGTCAGTTCGAATCACACGTTCTTCATTATCGTAGCAAACGCTATAAATCTCTGTGCTCCAACGCGTGGAATATCTGTAACATATTTATCTCGTTGTCTCTCTATACGAAAGATATTTGTAGATCGTGATCATACTTCGGGAACACGAAAGTCTCCTCAATTGTATAACCCATGGTACAAACCGGTCTTCTTTTTGTGCGGCCGTACATCCCCAACTCATGAAATCTTCTATGTCCTTTAGAAGACTACTGAATATTAGCCAGCATCCACCTCCATTTATAGTCATCATTATTGACGTCTGAATAAATTTGGAAGATATTGAAGTAGTTCATTGCAAATGGCCAAAAGACGGAGGTGCCTTAACAAAAAAAAAAAAAGAAACAATCAGCTCTTTATAGCGCAGATTTGATAAACGCCTTCCCTTTTACATTAATGAAAAGTGGAACTCTAATTACCTCTATTCGATTTTAAATAATGTAATAACTGTTTATTGGAATTGTAACTGGCAAATAAAGCAATCCCTCTGGTATGCTATTGATGTGACAACCGTCTTTTCTTTTTCACCATCAAGCTAAAATTCAAATCAGTCACTCGCGAAGCAAAAACAAGAGTCGTTGAATTTCATGGAAAATGCTGATCGATGTACCAGGCGATCATATTACCGGCAATCAGTAATTGTCATGTTAAATTAATAGTCTGATGATATTAGCTATTTGACGTCATAAAGCTAAAACATCATCGCACGGACAATTACCTGGGGTTCAATATTTATAGTAGATGGCACTGGTGTGATTTTCTATGGTGACCTTCCTTCCGATTACACCTTTTGTACATTTCAGATCATAGCAAGCGCCAACAACATAGACCCATACTTCGATATTGATTTTGTTTTTAAGCAGCTCACCTTTTACTTTATTGCGTTTTCTATTATTCATTGTTATTTGATATCACGTAGCTTCTAACAAACTTGCAAAGAAACGACACAAACTGTTTGAGAAGTAATATTCGTAACGAAGTGTATACCTATGCTATTGGCGTTCACTGTCATCGCAATTGTGCTATGGTTGACTCCGAATGAAGGCAGTTCCCAGAATACAAAGGTTAATAGGGTCAGTATTGTGTTTTAAACAATAGTTCATCATGGAAAATCACATGACGACGCCATCTGTTTTAATTATGGTGTCATCGATATATATAAACCTTAACTCACAACCATTTATATCAGATTCCATTTAATTTAGCTTCAAGTCCACATAACATCACCCTTGTTGATTTCTGCTAAGTATGATCCCCTGGTGCATCGATCAGCATTCTTCGTGACATTCGACGACTCTTGTTTTTGCTTCGCGAGTGACTTTGATTTGAATTTTAGCTTGATGGTGGAAAGAAAAAGTCGCATAAACACGACAATCAAGAAATGATTGTTTATTTGATTTTTGCAATAATAATTTATCTATTTGATTATTTCCATTAGTTGACTATATTGTAAAATGGAAAGGAGATTGAATTGAATTATAGCTTGACGGTGGAAGAGAAAAGACGGTTGTGGTTGTGACTTTGATGGAATAAGATTTATTAATTTGATTAATTGGCTATTGCAATATGTTAGTTGATGGGGAGTTGGTGAGGCGGCGTTCACAGAGGATGTGGTGGCAGACGTAAATAGTGAAGCCCACGAATCGGAGTCCAGAAGGGATGACCAATGATCGTGAAGGTAACGACGTCCACGATGGCGAACCGGCGTGTAGAGAGGATGAGCAACGGATTAAGTAGAAGCGAGATTGAGCAAAGGATGTAGAAACAGTAACGGGTGTAACCAACCACCACGATCATAAAGGCATCCAAAGAGCTGGAGCGACGGATGTAAAGGCAATCACGTCCACAATCGTAGAAGCGTCCAGAGATCGTTCCAAATGGAAGTTGAATGCAGATTTTAAATTTGACGTTTTTTGTGGCGTCCCTTTTCTGTCGCCGACGCGTTGCCAGCTGGGGGGTGATAGTTGGCAAATGACAGGCAGATGCGATCATACTAGAATTCTCTAGTGCATTTAATTGTGAATACGCAACGCAATAACCAATGCACAATTGTTTCGTTATATTGTAAGATAAAATGGACTTTGATTTGAATTTTAGCTTGACGGTGGAGAAGAAAAATGATTGTTTCTTTTTTGTCTATTACAATGAGAAATATACAGTTGTTGTATACATAATTTAAAATGGAATTGAGATGGTTTGAACTTTATCTTGATAGATGAAAAAGGAAAGAGGTATTACATGGTAGTTTGGTAAGTTTTTTATAATGTGCTAATTTCAATAAAAAATATGTGTACAGTTGTTATATTATTTAAAAATTATAGCAAACTGTAACATATGACCGTTTGTTAAAGGAATATCAAAAAGTGCGATGACAATATTTGATGGTAAAAGTTTGTGAATCATACAACTCCGTGATATCAAAACATCTTCTTCAAAATGATGATCACAGTTTAGCCATGTTCTTGGGTCGTAAGACATTTTGCATTGAACGTATTTTCCAAAATTGGTAAAAACTGAAACACAAAACCAATCCAATTCATTCCAAAGATGAGACGGATATAATATTCGATTTGAAGATTGAAGCTGAAGAAGCATATCCATCAATTGTTCGTTTTTGGGAATCTTGTGGCACTAGGTCCTTTGAGATCAATTTTCTATCTCGGTCACGCATTTTGAATTGTATTTTGTCTTTTGTCAGACACACAGAGGCTTTTATATTAAATCTAGAAGGATTTACTTTTAAAAAGTTCATGTTTGAATTTGTTATTTCTTTATTTATGCAGCTTAATAAAAAAAATTAGTCTATAATATATCTAGTACTAAGTAATGAATTCAGTATAATAACAAGCTCTTGATAAGCAGAATGCATCGACGAATAAGTTTAACATTAGCATACACAATCTCTTTTTGAAGTGTGGATGGTGCTGCGACGGCGATTAGATTTTGGTGTCGGTGTGCTCCAAATAGATGTCATCCAACTTGTGATTTGTTCAGTTTAATTTTGCAATATGGATTACTTAAGTTTTTTGACGAAAATTATGATCCTCCCCATATGCCAGGTTTTCTATTTTGCAAGTTCATTGTGATTGGCATAGCTCACCATTCGAAGGCTCAATTTCCAATATAGTCAAGGAATTAGCAAACACTGAGCCTGTCACGGGTGTGGTAAGGAAAGCGCATTATTAGAGTGCTGGCTCGAAGGAAGATCTTTCTGTTCTGTGTAAATTGGATTGCAGATCCAGGCTCGTTATTCTCAGGCTCCGGTTGTGCCCTGTTTCATATTATGGGGTATTTTGAAGACTCTTGGGTTGTATTACTTCATATTATCAAGTATTTTGCACCTTGTCTTGCGTCTATGTTATAAATAATGATGTAAATAGCGGGGAGGGTACACCCCATAATATTTTCTTGAGTTGTTGGCCTCTCTGGTTACGCTGTTCTGATTGCTGGGTACATTGAATCTTTAACCCCTAGTTGTAAATGATGATATGAATAATGAGGAAGAAAAATTCGCCAGGTAAGTAAAGCGCTAGGCATATTAAACTGATTGCAGGCTAACACACATCCAACAACGCGGCATCAGAGATTTCAAGTTTACTAGTTGTTTGTGAGAACTGATTGCAGGATAACACAGATCCGTCAACGCGAAATCAAGAGAGTTCAATCTTATTTAACAATCCAAAGACTGATTTTATTCGATTAGCTGAACAATACCCGAAGAATAATTTAAAGCAATCCAGCAATTTCAACAATAGTATTATATGCGTTTTTTTTTTTTTGCCTACACCTATGTTTTGACCCTCAACATTTACCTGGCGAAATTTTCTTTCTCATTACTCAGCTTATCATTTACAACTGGGGGCTAAAGATTCAACACTCCCACCAATCACAACAGCCGTAAGCAGAAACTCCAACAACTCAAGAAAGTATTAAGGTGAGTACCCTCTCCATTATATACACGATATAAACATTTTGTGCGTAGCAAGGCTTGTGGTTTGTGAGCAACAATAATTAAATTGGCGATGTTTGCACTTGTTGAAAGTCATTGAAGTAAGAATCCCCAATTCAATTTTGTGTACGTAATGAAATTTCTCCTGCAGAAACATTAAAAATATTTCAAAAAGCCTCCAGTGACCAGATGTCAGAAACGCACCCAGGGCACCGCCTCTTTTCATTGAATATTTTCTTGGGCCGACCTCGGTGTCATATATTAAGATCCGATCTTTGAAGTGTGACACAATATTTTAGGAAAGTAGCGCAGTAGCCCTAGATGAGACAACACATTCATAATGTAACACATTCTTGATTTCCAGCCTAGTAATTGTATAGTTCTAATTTGTGATAGGACGCCATCTATATCCTATCAGAGTTAAACCGGCAACTCTTTACATTTTACACTTGGATGATGGCATCTGCAGTGGTACTTTTGCATCTGAAGTTATACTGCACTTACGGCAGTCGTTCTCACTCCTCCGTGAACTGCTCCAACTTCAAGAGGAAGACAGTCTTCAACACTTTTTCAGCTCCTCTCTGAAAATAGATGGGATGGTATAATAATACTTCTTTGGGTAGTAAATCCTTTGAAAAGTGTATAAAGTATTTATAGAAAATGTGAGTTACTGGTTTCTGGTGCTAGGCTATTTGTTAATTTAATTGATGTTATTTTAAATTATTTGTTATTAAATAAATAATAATAATAATAATATAAAAATGTTAAAAAAAAAACGCTGTGCTTGTAAAGATAGTTAAATTAAAACAATTCAGGAGGATAAAATAAAGGAAATTAATATTAGAATTAAATTAAATAAGAAGAAATAAGAAAAAAAAGAAGAGAGGGGAGAAAAATGAAGAAAAAAGAAAAAGAATTAAAATATATTTATCGAATCGCTGAGGTCATGAACTTTCGGGTGCATACACGAAATTTCATGACCCCACCAATTAGGCTACGCCATCGTTCCCTGTCCTGCGCACTCTTCTTTCGCACACTTCGCCCTCTGATCCGAACTCCTCAAGGTCACGCTTTACATTGTCCTTCCTACTGATCTTTTCCCCGTTGGTCTCCCGTCTAGAATTCTACGTATGGTTCTGTCGTTGCCTATTCTCATCCGTCTTAATCATCGCGACTTGACGATTTTTCTTTCAATTCCAATTCGCAAATGTGGAGTTTCCTCTATTATCTTGCCTCTTCATCATATCTACGGCTGAAGATACTCGTTTTTTAACCCATTCATGTCTCGCGTCGGTATATCAGGCACACTATACGTTTTTTTCGGTTTCTTTGGGAAAAAAATACGTAATTTTCTAGGGAAATACATGTTTTTTATTCAAAATATTAGTCATCGGCTTCGCCCATCATTCAGGTAATTTATGAATAGCATGCATGAAGCAACATCTGTTGACTATTTAAGAGACTGCGGAAACTAGGTTGTTGTGCATGTTGGACCGAGTTGAAGTAGTTGTCACTGGTTAGGTGACCTGAGCGTAGACCGTTGGCGTAAATCACGCACACATTCCAGATCGCTGCCGTACGTCTCACATTCATTTAACCGTTGGCGTAGGTCGTATATAATAGAGGTCGTTCAAGAAGTAGCCCATCTTCACGCAAGGACCCCAATCTCGTAACCTAGACGCCTTTGGTTAACACCCGCGGCGGTTAACACCCGCGGACTAATCCAACACTAACACCACCAAATCACGCAGTTGAAGTCAGAGTCGATTGGCCCGTCAACAACCGAAATCGCGATGAGAAAAGCATCCCATCTCTAAAACCTACAAGTCAAGTCGACGGAGAAGATTCTCATGTATGAACAGCTAATTATGGTGAACATCATCCTCGAAAATTCTGATCGCAAATCAAGTCGCGGCCAGCGACATTCGCGTTTACCTGACCACCAAAACGGACCACACACTGAACGAGAAATATTGGGCTGTACCACATGAAATGTCCGATTTTCGGTCAGTCGGATATAGAAGTTCTCAACTGAACATCTGTGCCAGAAGGTAAAATTTTCTTTTTTATAAAGTAAGTGGGACGTATGCTTGACGTGTGAAAATTTTAGTGTTCGTTACAAGTACAGGTGTTTTTTTTTTTTCTAGGAATTGTTTACCATGCGTCGGCAGTTCAAATTCGAACCCTCTTCCTTTATGAATTTAAAATTGGACGTAATGCGTCATTGGCAATGAAAAACATTAATGACGCATTTGAGGATGTGGTGGTAAACCAACGCACTACACGGCGTTGATTTGAAGAGTTCCGTTCGGGAGATTTCGGCCTCGAAAATGAACCACGTGGGGAGCCGGAAACGTTACTTGACGGCGGTGTTTTAAGAGCAACAGTGCATGCAAACCCAACGAAATCGGTGTGGGGGGTTTCACAAAGCATGGGAGTATCCCATGAGAATAAGTCGACACCTTTCTCTCATAGGAAAGGTAAAGAAACTCGATAAGTGGGTACCCCATTGAACTGACAAGTCCCAAAAACGACGGCGCCTGGAAATCTGCGCATCGCTTAGATTAAGAAGCCAAACTGAACCATTTTTGCACCGAATAGTCACCTTTGACGAAAAGTGGATTCTATATGATAACCGCAAAAGACCTGGGCAGTGGTTGGATGCGCGTGAAAAACGAAAACACACCCCAAGCCCGATCTTCACCCAAAAAAGGTTATGGTGACAATTTGGTGGACATCGAAAAGACCAATCCACTTTTCATTTCTTCAACCAGGAGAAAGGATAAAAGCTATCAAATATTGCGAGGAAATCGACATATTGCATGCCAAATTGGCTGAAAAGCAATCTGCGTTAGTCAATAGACACGGCCCAATCCTTTTACATGACAGTACTAGACCCCATACCTTACAAGTGATGGTGCAAAAACGGTTGCAGTTGGGTTTTGAAATCATTCCGCATCCACCGTACTCTCCTGACATTTCCCCAACGGACTGCCATCTTTTCCGCAATCTGGACGTCCCACGACCACCATCCGAAAGACTCATCCACAATTCAGGAATCCTAGGGAACTAGCTATTTGACTTCGATTTCGGTTCGTTAATAGTTCACAACCGACTATGATTCGTTTGCACTGTTGAGATCACTTTTCTTTTTATCTTATCTGAGGGTGATATGACAGGAATGTTACAGTGAGCACTTGAACGCAGTTAAGCTTCGCGCCAACATTTAATCAACAAACGTTTTCGAAGTAATAGCGTGAGGGAAAATTTAGGTATTACACCGGCAGCAAATATCTCGACGGGACGGAGCAAAACTAATTTCTCTTCGGCCGGATTATGGAAACTTAGAAAAACTCCGTTTTCGAAATAAAAACTCATCAAAATATTTAAATTGAAATTATAATGCTGGAAACGGAATATCTAAATTTAATTTAACGTATTTAGAAAGTAGCAAGAAGGACTACACAGAAGAATCAACCGAGAAGAATTGCCGTGGCGCGTAATATACACTTGCAACTCAAACTGTGTCTATCTAAACGAAAAGCCAGAACAGAACTGATAATCACATTCTATGTATGCGCGGGTAATTAGGGACAAATTGCAAATTCCCAGAAAATGAAGGCAAAAAAGGATTTATGGTTATTAGAATCGTCTTAGAAATGGGCAATGTTACCTAACAGCAATATTTGCAGTACACACGGAACAAAATGATCGAGAAACGCCGAAATCTGTGGGGTGTCTCAACCAGTTGTCAGGGGGTAGATAAAAATAACAAATGATAATTTTATTTATTTATCCATTGCACTCGCAAACTAGTATTTCTTTAGCAAGACTAAATAGGTTGGTGAGAAAGGTGTGCGATTGCATAACAGATACCGGTCATAGGTACACTCAATGGCAGAGTCGTTTGTACGGAATCGACCCTTGCTGCAGATAACAGAAGTAGATCCACGATCTTCACAAAATTAGTTATTTAGTATTCTTTTACTTGCTACATTTGACTACGACCGGTAGCAAACGTGTCAAATAGCCGCCCAGCATCGTGTAATCTGTTGAAATCTTTTTGCTGATTTGATTTGTGTATAACATGGGTGAACTGAAAAATTTCCGACCTAACAAAGATACAAGACTTTTTTTATTAAAATTTATTTTTATTTTTCCACAGAGTCTCCTTGTAACTCTATGCACTTCTCTCAGCGATGCACCCATCTCTCTAACCCGTCCAAATAGTATTAGGCGTTTTTCTCTGCAAAATAACTGTTCATGAAGGTGATTGCTTCCTCATTTGACGAAGTTCAATTGAGCAACGACCGTGGTAATACCTATAGAAAAGAGATAGGCATGATACGTTGCGCCTGTGTACTAACGACGGAATTGTTCGACTTACGGCTGAGTCCCAAATAAGTTTTACTGCTTTTCGCTTGTGCATCCTGTCGAGCACGTGTAGTGCAGTTTTGGATATGCCTGACCAAATATGAGAGTTGAACTCTATTTTTGGGGGTATATACGCCTTGTAAATAGTGGCCAGGTTGGATGGAGTGAAGTATCTTTTGCATCTCTTAGGAACCCCATACATTTGGCTGCACTTTTCGCAGCTTCAAATATGTCGTCATTCCAATTAAAGAGTCGAATTAATTCGAGTGTCGAGGATTGATAGTTCCTTGCCTTCGTCGATGCAAGTGCCGTTCATAGACAGTATATTTACTTTGGGGCTCACCTTCGACGACAAGAGGCAGCACTGAGTTTTTAGGGCATTTAATTCTACTCGGTTAGATAATCCCTACTGATATATCTTGTTGAGATCTGAATTCAATGTATCAAGCATAAGTTGCTGGTTGGTAGTGACGTTCGAAGAGTTTGGAGGGGAGTGTTCGTATGAGTATGAGAAACTCAACGTGCTCTCACCAGCAAACGAGTGAAATGTATTGTGAGTAATTGAAAAGAGATCATTTATAAAGATCAGGAAGAGAGTGGTTGAGAGTACTGAACCTTGGGGAACACCTGCATTAATTTGCTGCGAAACAGATTTGACACCAGCAAGAACCACTTGAATTGAACGGCCAAAAAGATAGTCCCTTATCCATTGGATCAGGGAATTGTCCACTCCATATGAATGCAATTTTGACAAAAATGCAGGATGTCAAACTGTCGAAGGCTTTTGAAATATCCAATGGGACTACCTTGTTTTCACCGCGGTAGGGGATGAAATGTCTCCACTTTTCGGTAAAGTACGCCATCAGATCTCCTGTGGACCTGTTGCTACGAGCCATAATGGCGATCACTGATGTCATTTTATTCCAGATATTTCGAAAGTTGAGGGTTGATAAGTGATTCCATTACCTTTGAAAGAATAGAAGTGTTATGGGTCGATAATAAGAAACGGATGATTTTTCACCCTTTTTGGGAATTGGCTGAATGTTCGTCGACTATTTGGGAAACGGCCAATAGAATAAGACAAATGGAAGAGTTTCCGCAATGGTGTATCCAAGTTTCATCGACATAATTAATCAGCGCCAAAACTCGGATTTATTGCGCCTAAACTCCACCAAGAGAGCGTTGGTAATGTTCATTCGAACACGTTTTTGTTCTAAAGTGAGCAAACGCAGTACCCAACGGGTGGACAGCTTTCTCATGCTTAAATCTTGATTTAATATGTGACAAACACGTTCTTTGGGCATTTTCATAGCCTCTGCTATCTCTCACTTTAATTCGGCGGTCGTCTAGCACCATTTGGTGAACTTTAGCGATGTTATCGTCAGTTCTGCAGTGTTTAGACGTCCCGAACTTTCTTCGTCTCCCAAGCTCCCACGGCTACGATTAAATTCAACTGCCTTAAATTTCACAGTGCTAAATGATGGTGCAGAGTCCCCAATATACAGAGTCCAACCCATCTTTGATTTGCGTATGCATATTGCCTTTCAAAAACAACAATTTTATGACAGCTCGATACTCAATTTTGTCCATTTCACAAAAAGTGAGTCGAACTCAAACTACTTTCAAGTAAAAACTACGCATCCAAAACGACTGAAATTTTGGTGAGTAACTGTCAAAAGATGCACAACTACATTCACCAGCTTTTATTAACGTGCTGCTATCTCCGCGTTGAGATCGGAAACTTTTCAGCCACCCATGTATATATCGTAAAGTAAAAATAGTCTTTTAATTAACCATCGCTCCAGCAGGGCCCAGTCAAAATTCTTTTATCAACAATTGTTCGTCACTCTTCCCTCAGGTCTGATGAAGCACGGTGGGGACCGCAACGAGCCTTCTCAGGTGCGGTCTATTAAAGAGACCCTAGTCCTTTTAAGGACAAAGAGACACGCTCCCTGAGAGCAAGGCTACAACAGTTCGAGGCAAAAACAAGCAAATTAGCTTCCATATGAACTCAAGCCAAGAGACGTCGAGTGCCGTTTTTTCGTGTAAGCTAATTATTTGTTCCCGCGGACTATAAAAAAAAAAACTTTGTTTTTTCCGACTTATAGTCGATTTTTTTATTTATTGATAAGCCCCTAGAACAATATTATTCATAATACTATGTGTGACCTACTGACTGTTCGGTCTATCCCCTTAAGTTATTTATACTTAGATGTTATCTTAACTTAGGGAACTAAAGCAAACAAAGTCATAGCTTGCATTCTTGCTATGTCATACATTCTGTCGAAAGACAAGATGTGGTGTGATTTTGGAAAGCCTTAGCTTGCATCTCTGCCTCATTATACATTGTATCGCGGGAAATGAAATGGGGTGATTTTAGAATGGCTTTAGACGTTAACGACTTAGCTTGCATCCTTGCCTTGATATACATTGTATCGCGACACATGATGTGGCGTGGTTTTCGAATGGCTTTGGACGTCAACCCGTGCGAACAACTGCTCCAACGGCAAAATCGTGAAGAGGGACAAAATGTGGATCCACTACGACAACCCAAAGCCCACCAGAAAACCATGGGGAAAGTCCAGCCATCCATCAACTTCAACGGCCAAACTGAATATTCGAGAAGCGAGAAGCTAATGCTGTGCATCTGATGACATCAGCTTGGAGTGATCTACCATAGACTAGTCCAGCCTAACGAAACCATCACTGGGAATGTTACCACCAATAATTGATGCAGTTGAGCCGAACGTTGTGACCAGACACTGCTCCTTACGACTACAACTTTTCCGGTCGATGATTTTTGGTGTTCCTAACAGATACCCACGCGCACACAATATGCAAGTAAATAGTGAAGAACACCGAAAGGAAATTCGAATAAGCAAAGCATCAGAGCCATATACCATACTTCAGTTGAGTGGAGTTCCGGCGCAAGGCTAATAACCTTGCCCAGAAAAACAAATTATTACGGACTATTTAACAAGTCTCGGGTAAGCACCGGATACCCGGTGGAGAGACTTGCTAAATAAGGCCAAAACCGGATTTCGGTTGTAGTGCCGATGATGATGAAATAAGATGTATATAAGAAAAAGAACAAAATAAAAATGTACGTATAATGGAAATTGCTGAATTGAAATTGTTTCATATAAATAATTATCATTATCTTGATTAATAGTGTTCACCTGTTTAAAATTATAGTACAGATTCATTTCATTGATGAAAAAATATTTGGAACGAACATGAAACAGCAACATATACTATTTAGAAAAAAAAATAAAGGAAACGAATATACAATCGAGTAGAAGAAGTAGATTAAAATTATTGTATTGATTGCATTTCATTAAATTTGGCGGAATTTCTTATTATAAACAACGTCCCTTGTAAATAATGGATGATTAAACATTGTAACTGAGTTCGAATTCACTTTACCGACGACATATTAAACATTATCAAGAAGGAATCTTTATCATAAAGCTTCTCAACTAAGATATTCAATAGAGGTAAAACTAAGTTGAAGTCGATTTGGTTTCTAAATGAAAGGGAATAGCGATTTAATTAAAATCCATAAAAAGGACGTTCTACATATTTAATATACAAACCAACGAAGCAACCTCGGTACGTAATAGTATTCTAAGTCAGCTGTTTCGAATTATTGGTGCAAATCTAGGATTTACTTTTAGACGTGACTTGCTTGACATATGAGATATGTAAGTATTTGACAGCTGCGCTCAGTTAGGTGTACAGTTCGCGAAGTGGTTGTTAGTCTTATCTTTGTTGAGATTTAAATTTAATTTATCTGCTATTTATGTGCAACTGCACAACGGCTTTTCCAAATGCAATCGAAAAAAGCGATTAAATATGTTTATAGTGAGGAATTATTAATACATAGTTTTAACCCCACTGTCCAAGACCGAGTAAGTAATCTTCTTATCATGTATTGCAATCTTCTTATTCGGATTTCCTAATAACCCAGGCGGAAATGGTGCATGAACTTCTCAAGTCCTACGGACTGCTGCAGTTCATGGACATCCTAAAACCGAAAGAATGTACACTATATCACTTGATGGATTTCCATTCCAGCGATTACCTAAACCGCATCAAAGAACTCTCCGACTGCAGTGAAAATTATTCATCTTTCGAGGATTCGGAGTTCGGACTCTGTAAGCGAATAAGTGACACGTTCCAACTATGGGGTTTCCGCTGCCCTACGTGGAACGGAATATTTGATTATATGACACATCTCGCTGGAGCGACTATTACCGCATGTGAAGAGTTGTGCGCGGGATCAGGAGATATAATATTGAACTGGACAGGCGGATGGCATCACGCCCAACGAGATAAGGCCAGTGGCTTTTGCTACGCTAATGATATTGTTTTGGGTATTTTAACTCTGAGAAACACGTTCGACCGAATCCTTTATGTGGACCTAGATGCCCATCATGGTAAGACAATGCCTCTCAAAGTCGATGAAGATTATATAGCAATTTAAAGTAAACTACTTACAACTTCTTCAATAGCATCGAAGGTTATTAAGTTTAGTTTAACCCATTCATCGTATGTTCCAAAACTTCCAGCTGCGAGATATCTCATAGTTTGTGTTACGAGCTTACATTGCTTACAATTGGTCACATAATAGCTTGATTGCCGTTTGAGTTAGGAATTATAAGAAAGAGTGAATGAAAATTTTATATAATAATGTTTTCTTTCAAAAATCCTCAGTAAAAAGTCATCTTACAAAATCAAAATAATAATTCGGTTATAAGTTTTCTGAAAATCCATGTTATCTTCAAAGTAAAATCTTGGCACCCAGAGCCTGGCAGTCAATGATAAACCTCACTTATTCTAAAACGAATGGTTAACAATGCTTTTGGATTTTGGATAAATTACATTCTTCATATTTTTTTGTTAATCTAATTTACTCTCTCTTCGCGAGCACACTAAATTACAGGACTTGTAATTATAATGGTTCTCAATGAAGAATTTACGGTCAACTTACAACTCTGGCTAAATGCGCCCGGTACCATAGGCACCATTTTAACAAAATTCCTTACTTTTCAACTAGGCGACGGCGTAGAAGCAGCTTTCGAAAGAACAAAGAGAGTATTTACACTATCCTTCCACCAGTTCGAGGCGGGTGTCTTTCCTGGCACAGGTGACTGTGAGGATGTTGGATTCGTTAGTGGCAAAGGATATGCCGCAAATTTCCCCTTTAAAGGTGGCATCACTGGAGAGCGCTACGTTAAGTACTTCAAAAGGTGAATGGCGACATTTTAAATATGAATCCTTACACTATGTCATACTTTTCAGGATAACAGCCGAAATTTTGAGACTCTACCAGCCACAAGTGTGTGTAATTCAGTGTGGTGCCGATGTAATCGCCGGAGACCCGCTAGCATCGACTAACCTTTATCCCGAGGATCTCATAGAATGTATTCAATTCCTACTTAGTGCGAATTTACCATCACTGCTGTTAGGAGGTGTTGGGTATAACTTGCCAAACACAAGTCGCTACTGGACAATGGTCACAGCTGCAATATGTGGCCAAACACTGGATGAAGACATTCCCGATGAAAATGAATTCTTCTTGGAATACGGACCCGATTATGTACTTCAAGTGCCAAAGATAAATTTAAGAGACTACAATACTGAGGAGTATCTTGAAAGTTGCGCCCGTGAAATTGAAGGTAAGAAATATGCCAAGAATTGTACAATTTGATTTTACAATATACCGTTACAGACAACCTGCGGAAGTACATTACGTTGCCAGTGTAAAATATTTCCTTACGATTAGTTCTATTAAAGGATTCCACAACAAATTATACGTCAATGTATTTTGTCTTTTTCACATGGAGCACATACCCAAAGGGATTTTAAGATTATATGTGAAAGCAATGTAGCAGCGAAAAAAGAGCGAAGATTAGGAAAAAAAGCTTAAAGTGCTGGTATTACAATCGCGAGGAACCACATAGTTTTTCGCATTCGTGGGGTTCGGTTAAGAAATCATTGCCTGTATCCATCCCTACGTCTGAAGTTACCTGTTAATGTGATCTGATATGCACTCTAATTGACCTGAGAAAATGTTTGGAGAGATGAAATGTAACACCGAGTTCAGTTGAGCAATGTAGCATATACAGCCACGCAAGATTTTATTAAAGTAGTAATAGTTTGGTTACCTTGAGTTTCCTGCCGTTTTCAAGTACTTTGCCGGGGAGAGTTGGAGGTCGGTGCAGCAGCTTCCATCCGACTCAGTCCAGGTTCTTCTTCTTTTGGGCCAACACTTTAGCAGAAATTTCTTCAGTCGCAACCTCCTTGGGTGTCGCTTAACGTTTCTTCCTCACTGCAAGACGTCTTCGTTTCCTTTGAGGGACAATTGGGGTTACCAATCGTTGGATTTTTGGAGCCTTCGATATGGCTGCGACTGGTCAGTTCGATCCCTTTTTCACTTGCGTTTCCACTTTTAAATCAAATAAGAAGAACTTTTTGTCCACGAACACTTTTAGTGTTTTATAATTTTTTATTTCCAGTCTAGTTTTTCTCTTTTGTTTTCTTTACAATCATTACTATTATTCATTTTACGTTTTTAAGACAAAAAAAAGGAACAAAAATCAAAGGGAACCGGCTCTTCTTCTATATTCTCTTCCTCTTCAGCCCACGGAACACCGAACCGTATTCTTCTTATCGTTCTGTCGACAACTGTCAACAACGGGACCACAACAAAAAAACCGAACTTTCACCACCTGTCTCCCTCTCACTTCGCTCTCCACTCACGTCCACTTCGAAAAACAAATTCGAACTCGAAGAACTGCACGATCCACGCCCGAATCAGGGTGGGTTCAAAAACTCACTTCAGGATCGTACAATTCTTCCACCACCTTACCATCGTACTATTTCAAAACGAAATTATGTTAAATGTAAATTTAAAATTAAAATTTAAAATTTAAAATTATTAAATGATGGTGGTGGCCGACGTACGTAACACACCTCCCCCCCGCACAAGACTGCGTGCCATTCTTAGGAGAGGAATGTCACGCCGGAGAGTGGACGGTGGAGAGCAAACAAACAAACAATTAACAAACCAATCAACAAATAAATAAATAACTAAATAAATAAATTAGTCTACATGCTTAGAGGTTAATGTTAGTACGTTTTAGGCTACCTATATACTAGGGTTAGTAAAGATAAATAAATAAATAAATAAATTAACTAGTCTATATGCTTAAGTGCTAATGTTAGTAGGGATTATTCTACTTTTATATGGGGGTTAGTACAAATAAATAAATAAATAAATAAATAAATTAACTAACACGTAGTTATTAATATAAGAGGGGGAACAACAGACAGGCACTCCACAAAACCAAGGACAACACAAACGTCCGCGGCGGGTCCGACACTCAAACCGATGGTCCGACCAAAAGCTCGACCGCCCACACGATCCGGTCAGGACTCCCCCGCCAAGGCGAGGTGATCCCCTCTCGTTCAACCATTCCAAAATGTCACCCGGCCGGCGAAAACGTCCCGCTCTTATATATTTACTTTAATCCTCCTCCTTTGGACTCGGTACTTGCCTCGGTCCATGGGTTGGTAGATCGGGGGGTCTGTCCCGTTTCGACGGCAAAACCTACCATCACCCGACATTATAGTGCGCTTTCGCACTTTCATATATGCGATCCAACCCCCAGCACTGGGGTTTGCCTCTGCAGTCTTCGCTGGGACTGCGCCTGCAGCATTAGGCCTGGCCTTAAAGACTTTTCGTCAGACTCTCAAGTTGGTATCCCTCGACGAAGGTCCTTTACAAGGACGAAGATTCCGGAGGGTAACCAGAGTCTGGCCAGCTAGGATCAGGGGCTCCAAGTTATAGGAAGGCTTATCCTTCCCTTATTTGTTCGTTTATATAGAACGTTGTCTATAACTATATTACCAACGTCCGCTGTTCGGGGTTCATCCGGATGACCCCGTGGGTAGCACGTGGTTGAACAGCTTTTCGCAGCCCTCCCCTGTATGGGTAGGGTCTCCGGGCGAGTACCTGCCGCAGTATCGACCTTAACAGGTCCCTTTGGCACGTCTCCCCGTTTGGCTGCCACACGCTCAACCCTTCCCGTCCCATAGTTGACAAATTGAATGGAGAATGGCACGGGATTTACGGTCGTTCGGGGAAAAACCAAACAACCACCCGGCCCGTCTACCTTACAATTCCGAGACAGGAAGTCGTACCCCAACAATCCGTCTTCCTCCAAACCCGGCAAGGAGTCTACTATTTGGAAACTGCAGGGAATCTCATGGTGCAACTTGAAATTCCCAGTGCAGCAACCCCTCGACTTACCTTTGACAAACAGCGCTTGGAGCGTTGTAGATTTATGCACATCCATGCCATATCTAGGATGGAGTGCCTTCAGCTTCAACAGGCTGATCTCAGCGCCGGTGTCCACGATTAGGCGCGTAGGGTTGCTACGGCCAATGTCTAGAGGGAGAGCGACAATCGGGACTCGAGTCGGCGAAAGCTGAGAACAGCTGGAGCTGGTTTTCGTTTTTAGTGCGGTCGGGTAGGATCTTGCCGACCCGACCTTGGGGAGTTTCCCGAACTCTCCCATTTTGCTTTATGTCGACACTCTGCCGCCTTGTGAGTGTGTCGACCGCCAAACTCGCACAATGTTCCGCTCCTCCGTTCAGGAATATTCCGCTCGGGAGTCCCACTGGACTCCGAACTAGCGGAACTGGAGCTATTCTTTCTGCCCACTTTGGGCCCAATGCGCCGGGGCTGCCATTCCCGGCTCCCCGCGCTGCCTGATGCGGCATCATGCCTCGCATCCGTCTTTGAGGATTTTGAGTCCATGGAGTCGGGTCGCCTACCGCCACCGCTCGACACGGACAGTCGTCGCCCATCATCTCCATCCACCTTCCGAGAATCCCTACTCTCCGCGCTACCATTACCGGCGCTTCGATTTCGCCGACGCTGCCTCCGACGCCCTCTGCGCCTATTTCTCGCGCTTGCCCCAGTCCCCACACGGGTGTCTTGTTCTCGGCTCGCAACAGGTGCTGTTCCGGCGTGCCGCTTATGGGGAGAACCCTGGGAATGCTGTTGTTTTTCCCACCTTTGCCTGTATTCGCACCCGCGCAAGCTATGACCCTGTCGGCCACAAAACTCGCAACAGCACCGGACGCTGAATACTCTGGGGCCTGATGTCGCCGGCCCGCCGCCCGTAGACGGGGGCTGCGGCTCTGGTAGGGCTCTCCGCTGAAACTGTGGTCGCTGATAAGGCGGTTCCTGCCGTGCGAATCCGCCCTGCTGACCACTACCCCTGTATGTGGTCTGGGGACCGCGCGTCCTCGTCGGACGATCCGGGCAGTCCACTATATCGTGGCCATACCGCCAACACTCGCGACAGAAGGGAGTGTTTCGTCTTTGTAGACACTCGTCGTACACGTGACCCCTCAGATTGCAGAAACTGCATGTTGTCTGGGATTCCAGGGGGCGAGCCGATCGACCAACCGAATCCCGGACCGGATTGTCCCGACTCGATCGATCTCCCGGCACAAACGCCCCTCGAGCCAAACCCTGCGACCCTTCACTCCGACTCGAGGAAGGCACGGTATTTGACCACGCTCCCTCGCCAGAGGAGGCCGGAGCATAGGCACCAGCATCCCGTCTATAACTGAGAGGCCCGCACGACTGCTCCCGAACGAAATCATCCTCCCCCCGCCGACGACTATCAGGCTCTTCGGCCGGCAACACGAATGACACCGCCCGGGGATCCAAATTCGATAACACCGGCGCCGGCGCCGCGGTACAATCCCTAAAAGTGGAGGATGAATTTTCCAAAAGGGTCGAGCAACTTCCCGGTCCTAACTCTCGTGTTTCCGACGCTCGCTCGGCGATTCCGTGCCGCGCATCCACAAACAGGTCGTCCTGCCTCAGCATTTCCCTTCGAGCTCGCTCGAATCCGGTTAGGTGGTCCACCAGGCTACGAAAAGGGACATTACCCAACGTGAGGAGGAAGTGCTTTAGTCCTTCCTCCCTCAGACCCCTTACCAACACCGGTTTGGCCATGCCCTCAAGCTGGCTGGCGAAGACGGACCTACCCTGGCGACCATAAAAGCGCTCAGCTGCCTCCTCGCACCGTACCACGGCCCGCTTCACTCGGGAAACGAAACCTGTGGCATCCTCGGAAGGAAGTTGTCGCATTTTGGAAAGTTGTGCGCACAACTCCTCATACGACACCCGGGGTTCATAGGCCTCTCTAAGACGCTGTTCCGCTTCAAGGAATGTCGTGGGTGGTCTCTCCTCGAACATCCGATAGGCCTCGCCGCTCAGCCTAGAGGGCAGCCACCGGAGGAAGGTATGTTCCTCCTCCACCGCCAGCCCATCCAAGGTCCTTCTACAGCCTTTGAGAAACGAAGAGAGTCTCTCGGCCGTATCCGGTCCTTCCTGTCCCGAAAACATGGGGACCGCCTTCGACACAAGGTCGAAAACCCTATCTGTGCCCAGCATGGTCCGTACAGGACATGGTTGTGGGCCCAGTTTAAAATACGAGGGCATCGGCGTGTCCTCCATGCTCCCGACAGGCTGTTTACCGACGGTGGGAGGGGGGCGCGTTGGCGATCGTTCGTCCACAAACTCGTCCCGCGAATCGTGGAATGCCTCCGGATCCACCTCGTCAACCGGCGGCTCGGGAAATGCCTCGGGTCGTGCCCGGGCAGGGGTGCCCTCTCGGACATCTCTTTGACGCTGCCTCGTCTGCATCTATAGGCCCTTTAACCAAACTCAAGATTTCTCGATACCAAACCCGGAACCCCGACAAGCCCTATGGCCAACAGCAAAACCGGGAAAAACAACAGTCCAACCCCGAGATCCAACAAGAAATATAGCCTCCAACAGCAATAACTCTAACGCCCTCAACAAGCAAACCACCCCGAACGCGGCAGAACCAACCGACAGCAGGGACGCGAACACAACCATACACACGTCAACACAAAGAGATATTACTCAACACGTTAACAACAAACAAACAAAAAAAATTATTAAACACGTTTCCTTCAACGAACGAACGAAAGACTGTACAACACAAATGATCACTAGACCGCCCGAGAGGAGAGAGAGAGAAAGGGGGAAGACAATTTCAAACGCGTATAAAAGCAATATATGCCTTATGGTAAATTTGCAACGCAGCAACAAAAAACAAACAAAATCCAATGCGCAGCTGAAAAAGGAAAGAAAAGCAGAAGGAGAGAGAACCTGTACAAAATTGCAATTACAAATTTCCAAATAAATCCTCATACATTCCAAAAACAAATTTCAAATAAAATCACAATCTTTACAACGCTACTAAAATTAATTCATGTGAGAATTCATCTCAGTAACTCAGACAACAGATTCAATACAAAAAAACTATATGCACTTAGATTACATGGAACTCAAACAATTTACAAATACTTTGATTAACGTGTCATATCAAGTTTGGAATCCAAGAAAAATGAAAAAAAAATAAATAAATAAAACAGAGAAAGAAAAAAAACAAACGGAGAAAATGTTCACTTTTGTTCGCACTCATCCGCGGAACCACCGCCATCCACCTGGTGATAACTGATGTCTTCTCCCTTTCTGATGTTCCAAACGTTGCAATATAACTGCTGCCGGTCAATGATGCTATTCTTAGTGTGCAAAATTGTCAAAGCTTCTTCCCTCTGTTGATCCCCGCAACTCCAAAATGCGGCAGCAATGAATTGTTTTGCTACCACAATTGCTGTGGTTCTTCCGATACGATTGCAGCGTTTGTCCGCAGCGCCAGTTTGTAGCATATACAGCCACGCAAGATTTTATTAAAGTAGTAATAGTTTGGTTACCTTGAGTTTCCTGCCGTTTTCAAGTACTTTGCCGGGGAGAGTTGGAGGTCGGTGCAGCAGCTTCCATCCGACTCAGTCCAGGTTCTTCTTCTTTTGGGCCAACACTTTAGCAGAAATTTCTTCAGTCGCAACCTCCTTGGGTGTCGCTTAACGTTTCTTCCTCACTGCAAGACGTCTTCGTTTCCTTTGAGGGACAATTGGGGTTACCAATCGTTGGATTTTTGGAGCCTTCGATATGGCTGCGACTGGTCAGTTCGATCCCTTTTTCACTTGCGTTTCCACTTTTAAATCAAATAAGAAGAACTTTTTGTCCACGAACACTTTTAGTGTTTTATAATTTTTTATTTCCAGTCTAGTTTTTCTCTTTTGTTTTCTTTACAATCATTACTATTATTCATTTTACGTTTTTAAGACAAAAAAAAGGAACAAAAATCAAAGGGAACCGGCTCTTCTTCTATATTCTCTTCCTCTTCAGCCCACGGAACACCGAACCGTATTCTTCTTATCGTTCTGTCGACAACTGTCAACAACGGGACCACAACAAAAAAACCGAACTTTCACCACCTGTCTCCCTCTCACTTCGCTCTCCACTCACGTCCACTTCGAAAAACAAATTCGAACTCGAAGAACTGCACGATCCACGCCCGAATCAGGGTGGGTTCAAAAACTCACTTCAGGATCGTACAATTCTTCCACCACCTTACCATCGTACTATTTCAAAACGAAATTATGTTAAATGTAAATTTAAAATTAAAATTTAAAATTTAAAATTATTAAATGATGGTGGTGGCCGACGTACGTAACAGCAACGATAGTGAAAAATACCTTTAGAAAAGTAATTAGCAGTATACAGTATGACATTCTAACAACGGAATTAAAAGACTTGTGTCTGGGCTGGCAATGAGCGTCACTGCTCTTTTTGGATGTTATCGAGCACATGCAGCATGATTTTAGCTGCGTGTGTTCAAATATGGGAATTGAATTCTCGTTTTTGACGATGGGCATGCCCAAATATATTCGGCGCAAGGGTAATAACCTTGCCCGTAAAAATAAATTATTATGGAAAATTTAACAAGCCTCGAAACTTGCTAAATAAGACCAAGACCGGATCCCGGTTGTAGTGCCGACAATGATGATGATGATGACCATATATGGAAATTCCATTCCCGGTCTTAACTAATATACGTCGCACAAATTGTAGGCAGGGTAGAATAGGTATTTAAGTATTTCTGGTATCTCCTAAAAAAAATCCCTATGTATAGCCACACTTGTCACAGCTTTAAATATTTCACTACAATTAAGAGTGAAATGAATTCCTCTGCCAAGAATTGATAGTTCAGAAAATGGTCTTCCATCTTTGTTCAACAAGCAATATCAGCAAACAAGTGAATTGTGTTGTAGATATTGAACAAGAGGTCGTTCATAAAAATAAGAAATAGAATGAATGACAGTAGGTAGCCCTGAGGAACAGCATTAATTCTATGGGAGGCAAATTTGATGCCATTCAGAACCGCTTGCATTAAACGACCAAAAAGATAGCCTTATCCACTGAGTCAGTCATTGGAATGCAATCTTGACAACAGGATTCGGTGCCAAACTCTGTCGAGGACTATTAATATATGCCCTGCGACAAGCATGCTTTCACTGAACTACTAGTATAGAAAGATATGCCACAAGTTCCTCGCCAAAAACAAAGGAAAGGAATAATCTCAGTAATTTCTATAAAGATGAACTTGCCATAAATAGAATAGGACTGGAGACTAACCTTCGCATACTATAAGGGGAAAACACCGGATTTTGACGGTAATGAATGCATCTCAATTAAAAAGCAATCAAGGAAATCTGGCAACAGTGGACAAAAGAACAGCGAAAGCTGCTTTGTAAAACTCCAGGTCATTACAAAAGGAAATGTCGCAAGTATCTTGCTCTGGTCAAAGGAAACGTAAATAAGAATCAACACAAAAAATCGGACGATTTTTGTTTATTTGTCCACTACCAAAAATTGTACAAGCTTCAAAGCAATTGAATGCTTCTAGTGTGGCAAGTTATAGGGAACAAAAGGACACATTTGGATGGTAGATTCCGGGGCAAAGGCAGTTTAATACAAAATAGTGGTAATGGTTTGTCGTCCACTACTTGAGACGATTCAAGATTGATTACATAATCATCGTCGACAAACTTTTGCAGCTACAAAACATAACAAAGAGACGAGCATCTTTTACTGATTTCAACCCAGAGGTAAGGAACAAAGTATAACTTGCGAATGACTATTTCGCTGAGATAAGCGAAATCGGGTCCGCCTTCTTAAAGTTTATGGTTAAGGAAGATTCAATAAAATACTAACAGTAAAAGTAAAATACGTTGTGCATATGTCTAATTGGAGAACAAACTTACTCTCTGTAAAGGTATTAACGTAAAAATGTCAAACTTATTATTACTCATTGGAATAGAATCGAATCGAAAAAATTGTAGAAAATAAAAAATATCAGAAGAATGTACACCGACATAAATTCGACTAAAAATGGGCCCCAAGGTAGAACCGAAATAATTCGAGATATAAATGAATGGTTAATTACAGAAATAATAGCCTGACAAAGGGGAAGCAGCAATATGTCCTGTCAAAACATGTTAAATATGCGTGCCCACTAACTGGAAATAAATCTACTAAGGCGCATAAACAATAGGGCCACATATCTCAGAAGCCCTCCTTCAACGAATTAGTAGACGTAATAGATCTACTGAAAAACAACAAGGCTCCCGGAGCTGATAGCATCCCGGCGTAACTTATCAAGCTTACAGGAGAAGCAACCGCTCGAAAAGTCCGTCAATTGATCAAAACAATATGAGATAAAGAAGCCACTCCGAAAGGATGTGTATATCTATTAAAAAAAAAAAAAAAAACCACATGTCTGATTGCGAGAACTACAGAGGTATGTTGTATATTTATTTTCACACAACACTTACCTTCCGGCTTGGTTAAGCCCGTGAGTAGGGTGTCTTTAGTTTCCGTACGCGGAAAGTTGGCTCCCGCTGATCGTTGACCTCCATACCTTTACCTTTTAAATGAATAAAAAGGCTGACTATTTGGGTTTTTGAGACTTTGGTGTATCTTTATTTTGTATAACAAAATAAAAAGCCGACTATTTGCTTTTTCCTTTGGTGTATCTTTTATTTACTCCAAGATGGTGTGCCACACTCGGCTGTCTGATTCCAATTGATTTTTCTTCTAACGGGGCTCCCCTTTTTATATTCAAAAAATTAAACCAAAACTTACATACCTTCCCACGATCATGGCTGTCCTCCAGACAACCACCTTGACGCTAGTCTCAGTCGAAGGCCAAGCCAACGACGATGGGAACCACAACGTTGCATTTTTTCTGCCGTGAATCGTCCCCAGGTGGTAACCTTACGCCCACTCTGGCTGTAGTTCCATCCCAAGGCTATGGGAAAATGTCGATTCACTGTGACGCGAATCTAATTTGCCCATAGCGAATAGCATGCTTGTGCCGGGGTAAAATAACCTTGAAGGTGATGGGGTGTAGGAATTGCAGAATTGCAATTTTAGGATCAAGGTGATGGAGATTTGGTTTGCTTGTAGGGCATAGGTGGAATCGTGGGAAATGCAAAATTGCAATTCTGAGCATGAGAACTGGAAATGCGTTTAGCAACAGGTAGACATGTGATAAGGTTTCACAGCTACACTGAAAGGATTCCATCGGTTGTAATATAAACGGAGAAAAGCTCAATTCAATTCAAGATTCGCAACCGACCTGATTTTGCTTATCCAAACTCCCGAGGGCCTGCAAATAATGTTAACGCAATTATAAAGAGAAAGCAAAATTATGGGATTGACTATGAACGTAGACAAAAAAAAATTAATGACCAACCAAGTAAAAACACCAATTTTGCTAAATGCCAAACAAATAGAATCAATATATATATTTAGGGCTACTAATATCACCCGAAAATCATATGCAGAAGGAAATATACATCAGAATAAGCAGTGCTTGGAAAAGATGTTGGTCCCTTAAAGAAATTCTGGAGAATCCACATATACCCATGACGGACAAGATTACAGTATTCAACTCGTGTGTATTGCCATGTTTAACCTATGGATCACAAACCCGGGCCTTTATCAACAAACATAGTGTAGCATTCAGAGTCTGTTAAAATATGATGGAGAGAAGCATTCTAAACATCAAGCTACGGGACAAAAGCAAACTAACAAACATAAGAAGTCACAAACAGAAAATTATGGCAAACCATAGGCGAGGCCTTGGCGCAAGGTTAATAGCTTTGCCCGGAAAAAGGAATTATTATGGACAATTTAACAGATCTCGGATAAGGACTGGATACCGGTGGAGAGACTTGCTATATAAGGGCAAGACCGGAACCCGGTTGTAGTGCCGATGATGATGATGATAGGCCAGGCCTATGCAAAGAGGGCAAGTTGATACTGACGTTACCGATCTCGAAGATTAGGAAAAATAAAAAAAATAAAAATTATTATTATTGAATATAAACTGTACACTTATTAGTATCAGCAATAAAGGCTATTTGCATTTGTATTTTATATTATGTAGATGATTTCCTACTCACTAGCGACAAAAAGGCATCAATTAAAGGTACAACGAGAACTCTGAAAGTATATTTCCAATTGTCAAATTTGGGTGAATTATGATCTGTCTCGGAGTATAAATGGTAAGGGATGCCGATGGAATTTTTTTGATTCATCAAGGAATTTATATCGCCCATATACGAATTTGTTTAGATTTAGAGGCCATGAAATGTTCCCAGATACAATAAGAATAAGAGCAAACACTAATAGATATCAACAACTGACTGGAGCGTTGCTGTACGTATAAGCAAATATAAGGCTTGATATTACAGCAATTATCTGCATACTGAGCCAACATACGTGTTCCCCCGAAACTACATGATATGAGGCTCAAGCCATTATTATCAAGCTCGGTAATGTAAAAGACAAAGAAAGAGACCTCTGTGGTCACTTAGACTTCGATTGGGATTATAATAAAGAAGATAGTCGAATACCAAACACATTTATAAGTGGAATGGAAGCACTAATAGTGATGCGGTAAAAAGAAAAAATGCATTTTGTTCTCGAATTTTGAAGGCAAATACTTAGCTGTAGCAAAAGCCCATCAAGGTCTACTGATTCAACATATGCTTAACAACTTTGATAAATATCGAGAAAAGGTTTATTTAAAGACAAATCGAAGTTGCTTGAAGTTCATTGGGAAGCCGAAATTTGTCAATAGATCCAACCATTTCGGCACAAAACACCAGTTTATAAAAGACCTTCGAGGGCTAACAAAAGTGAAGGGTTCCAATACTGCCCATCCTATTCGAATGCATTGGCATAAAAACACCCATGCGCCAGCGTTTTAAAGATGACATTATCAACTTCATTTCCGAACTAATATTATCTAGATGAGCTATATACTACCCCTTATACCATAACACACTCGATTTAAGTTAAAGAATATAATATAAAAAGAGAAAAGAAAGAAAGCATTAGTGGTATTAGATTTGAGTTACCTTGTAATTTACTTTCAATGTAGTATAATGAAAATGTAGTGTTTCTTCTTTTCGGATTTGTTGTGTTTTTCCTCTTCTCTTCCATATTTATTAATCTGCGCTTCCGTTATTAATTGCGTTTTACTTTTTTGATGTTCTCCGCCATTTTTTTTTTTTTGCTTTTAAAATGTTAATCCTTGTTTAATTTTTTCTTCTTTAATTTAATTTGTCTTTTTATTCAAACTTTTGTTTAGTTGTTTGACTAGTTTAAAATATTTTTTTATTTCGAATTTAATTTAATTTACTTTCTTTTTTTGAAAATGTGCTGCTTTTTTCGCTTGCGAATTCGGAATCTCCTCTTAGTTGCTAACACGCAATGAAGCGAAATGAATTTGTGTTCTTGCTTTGTAAAACAGCTCCAAAAAATAAATAAAAACTAGGAGACAAAATTTTGTTTTACTTTTTTCATTTTTTCCACCATTTTGGTTTTTGTCGTTAAAATGTTAATTCTCCTTTTCTAATTCTTTCTTCTTTAATTTAATTTAATTTAACGTATGTCTTTGTATTCACACTTTTGTTTAGTTATTTAACTAGTTTTAAATAATTTTTTCTTTATTTCGAATTTATTTTAATTTACTTGATTTTTCTGAAAATGTGCTGCTTTTTTCGCTTGCGAATCGGATGCTCCTCTTAGTCGCTAACACGCAGTCGAGCGAAATGAATTTGTTCTTGCTTTGTAAAACAGCTCTAAAAAATAAATAAAAACTAGGAAACAAAATTTCCTTATTATATAGAAAGACAAATATTTTTTTTTACACATAATAGTTCGTTTTCGATTGATTTTTAATTATACCTCGTCAAATTTCCAATTATTATTTCTTCAGTTATATCGATAACGTGTCCTTATTGAATTTCAATTTACGACATACACGTTAGAGCAATGGATCTCGACTGCCGACTGTGTAGTCAATTTTCAGTTATTAATTTATTTTTATTTTTCGCCGCCTACTCTGTATTTTATTTTTCTCGGTAAGCTGTAATAATCAATGATACTGAGTGTTCATTTTTCGAATGTGTTTTGAGAAATGGCTAGGTTTCATTTACGCCTGGTAACTCTGACTGTGACTCATTACTGAAAGTGAATTCCAAACTATATCTGAACACTGTTTGGTAAGGTAAAGCACGTTTAGTCCACCACGCCGAGAAGACATTAATCCGAGAAACCTTTGACACTTCGGTATTTTCGTACCATCTTTTGTTTCATCATGCGGAAACCTCACATAGCACGTCGTCTAGTTAATTCGTGATTTTATGAGGTGGCTTCATGGTCTTGCTTGTTGCTTTCTATTACCATTGCTCTATCGCTCTACCTTTCTATTGTCAGTCATTGGTGCCCTCATGCAACACTAAATTTTTTCTGACCTGACCCGAAGATATGTGTCCAATGCTGGAAGTCCATCAATATATTTCGACAGGCGCTTCAAAAACAGCGCTGCGTAATGATGCAATGTAAAGGAGCAGTGAAACCCATGGGGGGATGGGAGCGAACATACAGGGCAAAGTCTCTGATTGCCTTCAACCCGACGATGGCCAGGACGATCTTTGTCGCCGTGCAATCCACGTTGCAGTCTTCACGTGACACCCTTGGCTAGCTACATTGGCACCCGCCAAGCAGTGAACCAATGCATGCAGCGACATCCTGAGGAAGGTTGGCGCTGGGCTAATAACCTTGCCCGTAAAAATGAATTATTATGGCAAATTTAACAACCCTCGGATAGGGACCGGATACACGACGACGACCACGGAAACGAAAATGGCTAAACGATTTAAGAATTTTCTCATAGAACGTCCGCTCACTATACGGAGCTCGAGCTGCACAGCAGCTAGCCGATGCCCTGTCCGAATATAAAGCTGACATAACAGCATTGCAAGAAATAAGATGGACATGGAGTGGTGTTATTCAAAGAAACGAGTATGACATTTATTACAGCTATCATGCAAAACACCATGTGCTCGGGGTAGGCTTTCTAGTCAAGCAAAAAATGAAGCCTGCCATCATCGCCTTTAATGCAATAAACAAAAGGTTCTGCGCTCTTAACGTGCGAGGCAAGTTGACGACGAAAAGGAAGAATACTACGAGAACGTCGAACGGGCCCTCAATGCCTGCCCAAAGCGAACACTAGGAGTCGCCACAGGAACTCCTCAACCAATCGGTCTTGACGAGACCATTTTAAAGGGAAAACGATTAACCGACATATTTATAATAAATCAAGAATTAGAAATAAGATAATTTCTATCGAGTGTTTTTGATTGTCTTCTTTCGTTTCGTCCACGGGATAAGCGTTGAAGGCAATCACTTGGTTTTGATTCGTTTGATCGTGTCGTGTTTGTTTTCGTTTTTAGGGATTTTAACTGGGCAAGACACCAACGCCCGTTCGTCTTGAGCAGAGTCCGGCTCTGGGGGTACAATCCGCCTATTTAAAATCATCTTTTGCCGGCCAGTACCGGATATACAGTCTACTCAACTATGGGAAGTTGCGAAAGTCGTTGGAAAAAGTGCCGTCCGCGATCTCAGTTTTCTTTTCGTTTCAGTAACATTTTTGGTCCTTCGAGCCGGATCTCGGCGATAAAAAGAGGATGGCGATGACAAGATCGGCCAAAGCTAGAAGCACGCTGTCATCCCCTGTGGGAGTCCTGTCTACTCAACCTGGAGTGGACAGTGCCGGACCTGTCGGAGCGCTCGCCAGAAGAGGGAAATCAGCATAAGTAACCGAAGCGGTGGAAAGAACAACGATGCCGATAACGAGATCGGCCAAAGCAAGGAGGATGCTGCCATTCCCTACGGCCGTACTGTCTACACAACCTGGAGTGCGCAGCACCGGACCAGGGGTAAGCGCCACAGGATAAGAATCTGCCACACCGCTAGGAGGAGATTATGGCGGACCTGTCGGAGCGCTCGCCAGAAGGGGAGAATCGGCGCACGTGGCGGAAGCGGAGGAGACCCACTCTAAACCCCACACCCCGGACGGCGGATCGACCCAACGTACCAAGAGGTAAGCCAGAAGACCAGTGTCGCCGGGGAGAACAGAGACCGGAACAGCCGCGCCAAGATCAAAGCGCGGCACGGAACATGAGGCACAATCAAGGCGGACCGAGATCGAGGTAAGTTTGGAAGTCGCCGAGGCGAAGGCGAAAGTAGTCCGAGCGAGACTTGAACTGATGAGAGCAAGTTCCGAAGACGAGAGACCCATGGCGATGCTGACGAGGACATGAACGAGCAGAAAACCCCCGCAAAACATGGGACGATCTATCAAGGCCACCCGAGGAAAGGCGAAAGGAGCCAGCCTATGAGGACAGGTCGCCGCATCACGAAGAGGTAAGGAGCGACATCCAGGATAACCATAGCCAGGTTATCGCGAGCACCCTCGGAAGCAATTACCTCTCGAGAAATGATCGAGCTACCCCTCTTCAACGGCGCCAGCGTGGCGTGGCTGGCTTTCAAGAGATCGTTTGAAGACACCGCCGCCGGAATTATACACGCGCAGAACTTGGCGCGTCTTCGGAGAGGTCTTCAGGAAAGAGCACGAGAAGCTGTTAGATGTCTCCTGTTCATTGCCGAAGACCCACAAGAGATAATGAACGGACTGCAGACTCGCTTTGGAAGACCAGGAGCATTAGCCCTGGCGGAGCTGACGAAATTAAAAGGACTGCCTCGAGTCACAGAGGACCTAAACGCCCTTAAAACGGAATCGATGATATGTCGACGAATCGACCTGGGTCTCAGTTACGGCAAGGATATCAGGTTTCGTTGTTTGCAAATATTGGTGGACGGCGTTTGCATTCGTGTTGGTGAAACCGATGCCCCTGATGTTACAAAATGCCGTCACCAGTCGGGCGTGGGCAGAGCCTCGAGAGCGAGCCCGGTTATGCGATGACGAACCTCTTAAAGTTCCATTATTTATCATGATATCTGAATGATGTTCCCCCTGACATAATCCCCCCGGAGATCCGAATGGGAGACTAGTTTACCTCCGGAATTCTTTACATCAGAAGGTACCATCATGACTTATCTCGTGTCAGTCCGGGCAATCAGCCACACATCCGAAACACCGTCGAAGATTTCTCTCGGCGATATCGCGGAATATACAGCGTAACGGGGTAGTATCTCACCTTGGGACTGACCTAACCAACTTTTTCTCGAACCGGTCCATCAGCCAAGCTCCGAAAGATGTCCAGGGATTTCTCCCGACCATTTCACGGAGCCTAAAGCTTGATGGGGTGGTATTTCACCGGGCGCACAGGGCGTTGGGACCCCGGCTACCACTCGGCCTTTAGTCGCCTCTTACGACAAGCCGGCCTAGCTGTGAGTATGTTCTAACGGCCTACTTACAGGGCAAAATGTTGAATGAAAGGAAATTTGTCGTTAAAAGTGGCCAAAGTTATCTCTGAAATTACTCACAAAATAAAAAACGGTCCGCAACAGGGAGCGGTGTTATCTCCGATCCTTTTTAAAATTTACACTAGTGACTTGATAGGGTCTCTTCATCAGGCTATTGCGTAAGCAGACGATCTGATAATATATAGAACAGCACCAAAAATTGAAATCATTAACGGATTATTACAAGGGGATTTCAATGATATTCAGCGATACTGCGACAACTGGAAACTCAAAATCAATATCCAGAAGTGTGAAACCATCCTCTTTAGAACACCACTGGCTGAAGCTACCAGAGACACCAGGAGAAACTGGCGAAAGCCAGCTATTATGGGACCACACCAACAAACACTGGAAACCAAAAATGTAGTCAAATACTTAGGCATCTGGCTGGATCAGTAACTATATTTTAACAAACATGTGGAGGCTGCGCTGGCCAGGGCAAAGAAAACTTATGATATGACAAGAAGACAGTTTCATAATAGTCAACTTGACAGCAGAGTTATAGTTATATGCAAAAATGTGGAACGCTACACGATTTTGCTTGTCATGCTTGGCAGGGGCCATGCTAATCTTGTCTCTATCGTTCCAATTTTAGTATATGTTCTGCCGAAGCAAGAACAATTACATTGAAACACCCACCACTTTGTGTTTTGTTTCTTTATATTACATTTATTTTACACTAACTTTTGTAATGAGTAGTTTTTCTTTTGTATTTATTTTACATTTAGTTTACACTTTCGAAGGCCACGACGGCTTTTTTCGAAAATTCACACATGAGAGAGTCTGCCCCATGGACGCTTTCAATACCACACGAGGCTGATCGCTCCCCATCCGCGCCCTTTTATACCGATCGCCCATTTCTGATTGCACACTCATCCTCTTTTTTCTCATTTCCCCACCCACTAAATGTGAATAAACTCTCGCGGATTCACTCAGCAGTCAATGAACCCAGAGAAAATGGGACAATTGCAAAGGAGAGCACCTTAGGTTAGGTCTTGATTAGGTTTCACTTGCAACGAAAGCAACACTAAAGGGTGGACTGCGTATCCTTGTTTAGAGACTTGGGTAATTCTTGGAGTACAGAATCACGATGTGCATTGCGAGAAGGGGAATTGGAGAGGGTTGAAAAGTATACTCATGCATATTTTAACCAGATGTTGGAACTATTCATTAGTGAATAGCCTGTACTTTTTGTACATGAGAAGCGGAACATTTGTTTGGGAAAAACTTTTACAGCGGAATTGAAAAGGAACTTGGGGGTGGGAAAAACTGTTTCGCTATGTGGAAAATGCGTCCTCTGTCAATGTTTTGCTGTTGGTAAACAGCTACGTCATGATGGTGGTTTCATCTAAGGAAATCGGTATTTAGAATCCAAGGACACGAATCAGCTCAATGATTCGGGGGAGGGGGTTTTAATTATGTAACTGCCTAAGCTAAATGGGACTAGGTATACGCGACCACATACCTCAAAGTAGTTGTCTTACTATCGCTTCTTCTGTATTAGGCAGGTAGGCTTCAATCTGATGGGACTAGATTTGGTCTGTGTAAAGTAAAATTCTCCTTAACCAACCTCATCCTCCTTCTCTGAACCCACTGCCAATAGCTCAAGCTGTTTAGCTTGATGACTTTTAACTTTCACCAGACGATCATCACAATTGCTTCAGCGTTGGTCATTATTTTGATAATCAATTTGTCCCAATATCCTCTTCACTCGAGAGCGTAAGTTGCGCATCATATGTCATTCACTATAGAGGTTTCCTCCCCTTCGATGATGCTGATCAACAGCTCGATGCACAACGACATAGGTCAAGAAAGTTCCGTTCCTGCCTAGTGTTATTCACACGCACTGGTTGCTGTCTGCCAATGTGTACAGAGGCCGATATTATGTAATTTCTTCCATGGGCGAATGATGCCCTACCGATGGTGTGGAGGCGTCCGTTTTGAATTAAACGACTTGGTAATTAGCGTCTTCCAATTTCAAAGCTCCGCCTAGAAGGACAAAATATGGGCGGACGGTATCTTCAGTGATTGAAAGCATTTTCTGGTGGACTGTACCTATCTTAATTTTCTTATGCGCACCATTCTTCATTACGAAATGACTCTAACCCCTACGTTCAATTGTGTTTTGAAAATCTTGCTCTGAACGAAGTAATCGTAACATATTTTTACCAGCATATTAATTATGACAATAGAGTACAAAAATCGTGACAGAACCTTTGACTGTCATTCGGCTACGGGGAAGGTAGAGCTAACAATGTTATGAAAAACACTTTCAAATAGAATATTCTGCATCAAAGTACAAGGCTAGTTCCTTTTTTTTATACATATTCGTTTTGCGACGTGGTGATGTGGATAAGCTGTACGCAACCTACCTTGAAGCTAATGTTGTAAGAAAAATCAAGCGCGGTAGACTCCGGTGGGCGGGACACCTAGCTCGAATGAGCGAAGAGGAGCCTGCCCGGAAAGTCCTTTGTGACAGGATGTATGGAAGGAGACAGCGCGGCAGACCTTGTCTGCGATGGAGGGATGGCGTAGACCAGGGCGCCCAGAGCCTGAGAGTGCCAAACTGGACATCGGGTCGAAATCGGGATCGGTGGAGATATTTGTTAAATAAGGCCAAGACCGGATCCCGGTTGTAGTGCCGATGATGATGATGGTGATAAGGATGTGGATAAGGTGGTTGAAACATACCATATACATAATTGTAAATAGAATGAATTAGCGAATCTGAGTCATTAAAAAGAGTTAGTTTATAACTTAATAATTATGGTTCCAAGCTGTGGAATCTGAAATCAATAATGTCCAGTGGTTATGGACCTAAAGTGCCGTTGAAGTCTGTTATGATAAGTGATTATAATTGTCTATTGTTACACGTTCTGAATTTAAGGAGACGACATTACGAATTGTATTTGGTAATGTTATTCAAGCTGTGTAATATAGAATTTTGTGACATTGGTAGTCGCTTCTGTTATTTATAGACAGCTTGTTTGGTATATGAATCCCTTGACTACCTAAGAACAATCGTTTGCTACCCAAAATAACATTGACTGCACGCTCTGCTTGGACGAACAAAATGAATCCATAAGAGTGCTGGATATTCATGAAAACTTCCGAACGTGGAAGTAGCGAATAATGAGACCTTTCACATTACGAACATTTGAAATCAAAGTGAAAGTGAAGTATATTTAAAGCCCGAATTTCGTAATTATCATTAAACGTATTTGTAAAGACATGATTAAAATGTTACCGCAATGTAAACAAGTAAAAAACAAACACAAACTTAGCCGAAGGCATTTATTTTAATTGTACAATTAACTGAACGAATAGACTTTTATACCATGCTAATTATGGTATATTTATTCTTCATTAAAATCTATAATCAACCTTAAGTTTGTAAAACACGTATATCGCATACGCGCTTAACATATCCTTGAATTTTCGTATTTTGATTTTTCATTTTGGAATATCAAAGTCTCGTCGAACTCATTAAAAAAAAAAAAATGTGGAAAATGTTTGTATGTTATATACAATGGAAACATTGGACCTTGAGAATTGTGTTTTGAGATAGGATTAGGTTAGGGAAATTTTGAATTGATAAATAGTGAAAATGAAAATCTTCTATTGAGACGTGGGAAAAATGTTGTTTTTCTGTATGCTAGATGTGTGATTATGGGATAAGGGCGCGAATTTGCGTAATTAATTTAGATAGAAAGGGGGGCTGGGAATTAGCTTTGGTAGTTATATAACAGTCTATCGGTGAAGAACACCACCCGCTTGTCCTTGTTGGTAAAGGGCGCCAGTCGATCGTCCGTGCTTGTTCTCAAATACCGGAGAAGCAAAGGAAGTGCTGACGATCATGGCGGGTTTGTCCTACCTGGGACTCATGGTAGACTCTTTGATATCGCGTTGAAAACACTTCACACTCATCGCGAATACCTCTCAGGTCACCTTATGCTTCCTCGCTTCGCGCTCCAAGTCACTATCTATATCCTTCAGATTAACATCGTAAGACATCTTCGTCACTGTCTCATCCTGTGCCATCACCTTGCGTTCCGAGTCATGAAATTGTGTTTTTGAACTCAGAATCGCAAGTCTGCGTCAGTCTGTGGCGTTTCTAACAGGTACACACACAATACACAAGCAAATAGTGAAGAACACCGAACGAAAATCGAATAAGAAAATGCATCAGAGCCGTATACCATAGCGATAACATAACAATTCCACATCAGTTGAGTGCACTTGAGTTTAGAAATCGAATTCGTACACGCGGCCAGTAGCCTGATGTGTTAAGCCTTGGTTCAATTTTTGATGATTCTAACTGTCATAGCGTCAGTTGAAATCACACGTTCTTCATTATCGTAGCAAACGTTATAATTGGTGACCCCTACGTGATATCTGTGTACACACAGCACACACTTTTCCATAGTAAACAGAACTTCACGGCAGGATCACGACTTCCGCATAGAGCACCGGCACACTCGCCTGCTCTTTCCAGGCTCCGTCGTTCGCACACGAAGCTGATCGTAACAAAGTCACTGAGGAGGGAGTAGGGTGCCGTTTCTAACAGATACACACACAATACACAAGCAAATAGTGAAGAACACCGAACGAAAATCGAATAAGAAAATGCACCAGAGCCGCATACCATAGCAATAACATAACAATTCCACGTCAGTTGAGTGTTCTTGAGTTTAGAAATCGAATTCGTACACGCGGCCAGTAGCGTGATGTGTTAAGCATTGGTTCAATTTTTTGTGATTCTAACTGTCATAGCGTCAGTTCGAATCACACGTTCTTCATTATCGTAGCAAACGCTATAAATCTCTGTGCTCCAACGCGTGGAATATCTGTAACATATTTATCTCGTTGTCTCTCTATACGAAAGATATTTGTAGATCGTGATCATACTTCGGGAACACGAAAGTCTCCTCAATTCTATAACCCATGGTACAAACCGGTCTTCTTTTTGTGCGGCCGTACATCCCCAACTCATGAAATCTTCTATGTCCTTTAGAAGACTACTGAATATTAGCCAGCATCCACCTCCATTTATAGTCATCATTATTGACGTGTGAATAAATTTGGAAGATATTGAAGTAGTTCATTGCAAATGGCCAAAAGACGGAGGTGCCTTAACAAAAAAGCTCTTTATGGCGCTGATTTGATAAATGCCTTCCCTTTTACATTAATGAAAAGTGGAACTCTAATTACCTCTATTCAATTTTAAATAATGTAAACTGTTTATTGGAATTGTAACTAATAAGAAAAAAGCAATCCCTCTTGTATGCTATTGATGTGACAACCGTCTTTTCTTTTTCACCATCAAGCTATTCAATTCAAATCAGAGTCACTCGCGAAGCAAAAACAAGAGTCGTTGAATTTCATGGAAAATGCTGATCGATGTACCAGGCGATCATATTACCGGCAATCAGTAATTGTCATGTTAAATTAATAGTCTGATGATATTAGCTATTTGACGTCATAAAGCTAAAACATCATCGCACGGACAATTACCTGGGGTTCAATATTTATAATAGATGGCACTGAAGTGTGATTTTCTATGGTGATCGACATCTAACCAATCCCAACAAACTTTGTCACTTTATCATTTAGGCCACACCTTCCTTCGGATTACACCTTTTGTAGATTTTAGATCATAGCAAGCGCCAACAACATAGACCCATACTTCGATATTGATTTTGTTTTTAAGCAGCTCATCTTTTACTTTATTGCGTTTTCTATTATTCATTGTTATTTGATATCACGTAGCTTCTAACAAAATTGCAAAGAAACGATACATAAACTGTTTGAGAAGGAATATTAGTAACGAAGTGTATACCTATGCTATTGGCGTTCACTGTCATCGCAATTGTGCTATGGTTGACTCCGAATGAAGGCAGTTCCCAGAATACAAAGGTTGATAGGATCAGTATTGTGTTTTAAACAATAGTTCATCATAGAAAATCACATGACGACGCCATCTGCTTTAATTATGGTGTCATCGATATATATAAACCTTAACTCACAACCATTTATATCAGATTCCATTAACTTAGCTTCAAGTCCACATAACATCACCCTTGTTGGTTTCTGCTAAGTATGATCCCCTGGTGCATCGATCAGCATTCTTCGTGACATTCGACGACTCTTGTTTTTGCTTCGCGAGTGACTCTGATTTTAATTTTTGCTTGATGGTGGAAAGAAAAAGTGGCATAAACACGACAATCAAGAAATGATTGTTTATTTGATTTTTGCAATAATAATTTATCTATTTGATTATTTCCATTAGTTGGCTATATTGTAAAATGGAAAGGAGATTGAATTGAATTATAGTTTGACGGTGGAAGAGAAAAGAAGGTTGTGAGTTTGATGGAATAAGATTTATTAATTTGTTTTATTGGCTATTGCAATATGTTAGTTGATGCGGAGTTGGCGAGGCGGCGTCCAATTTCCAACATAGTCAAGGAATTAGCAAACACTGAGCCTGTTACGGGTGTGGCAAGGAAAGTGCATTATTAGAGTGCTGGCTCGAAGGAAGATCTTGCTGTTCTCAGTGTAAATTGGATTGCAGATCCAGGCTCGTCATTCTCAGGCTCCGGTTATGCCCTGTTTCATATTATAGGGAATTTGTAGACTCTTGGGTTGTATTACTTCATATTATCAAGTATTTTGCACCTTGTCTTGCGTCTGATATGTTATAAATAATGAGGTAAATAGCGGGGAGGGTACACCCCATAATATTTTCTTGGGTTGTTGGCCTCTCTGGTTACGCTGTTCTGATTGCTGGGTACATTGAATCTTTAACCCCAAGTTGTAAATGATGATATGAATAATGAGGAAGAAAAATTCGCCAGGTAAGTAAAGCGCTAGACATATTAAACTGATTGCAGGCTAACACACATCCAACAACGGGGTATCAGAGATTTCAATTTACTAGTTATTTGTGAGAACTGATTGCAAGATAACACAGATCCATCAATGTGGTATCAAGAGAGTTCAATATTATTTAACATTCCAAAGACTGATTTTATTCGATTAGCTGAACAATACCCGAAGAATAATTTAAAGCAATCCAGCAATTTCAACAATAGTATTATATACGTTTTTTTTTTTGAGGCCTACACCTATGTTTTGACCCTCAACATTTACCTGGCGAAATTTTCTTTCTCATTACTCAGCTTATCATTTACAACTGGGGGCTAAAGATTCAACACTCCCACCAATCACAACAGCCGTAAGCAGAAGCGCCAACAACTCAAGAAAGTATTAAGGTGAGTACCCTCTCCATTATATACACGATATAAACATTTTGTGCGTAGCAAGGCTTGTGGTTTGTGAGCAACAATAATGAAATTGGCGATGTTTGCACTTGTTGAAAGTTATTGAAGTAAGAATCCCCATTCAATTTTGTGTACATAATGAAATTTCTCCTGCAGAAACATTAAAAATATTTCAAAATGCCTCCAGTGACGAGATGTCGGAAACGCACCCAACACCGCCTCTTTTCATTCAATATTTTCTTGGGCCGACCTCGGTGTCATATATTAAGATCCGATCTTTGAAGTGTGACACAATGTTTTAGGAAAGTAGCGCAGTAGCCCCAGATGAGACAACACATTCATAATGTAACACATTCTTGATTTCCAGCCTAGTCATTGTATAGTTCTAATTTGTGACAGGACGCCATCTATATCATATCAGAGTTACGCCGGCAACTCTTTACACTTTACACTTGGATGATGGCATCTGCAGTGGTACTTTTGCATCTGAAGTCATACTGCACTTACGGCAGTCATTCTCACTCCTCCGTGAACTGCTCCAACTTCAAGAGGAAGAGTCTTCAACACTTTTCCAGCTGCTCTCTGAAAATAGACGGAATGGTATATAATAATTCTCCTTTGGGTAGTAAATCCTTTGAAAAGTATATATAGTATTTATAGAAAATGCGAGTTACTGGTTTCTGGTGCTAGGCTGTTTGTTAACTTAATTGATGTTATTTTAAATTATTTGTTATTAAATAAATAATAATAATATATAAATGTTGAAAAAACGCTGTGCTTGTGGACAACCACTAAGATAGTTAAATTGAAACAATTCAGGAGAATAAAATGAAGGAAATTAATATTAGAATTAAATGAAATAAGAAGAAATAAGAAGGAAAAAAAGAGGGGAGAAAAATGAAGACAAAAGACAAAGAATTAAAATATATTTATCGAATCGCTGTGGTCATGAAATTTCGGGTGCATATACGAAATTTCATGACCCCACCAATTAGGCTACGCCATCGTTCCCTGTCCTGCGCACTCTTCTTTCACACTTCGCTTCTGATCCGACCTCCCCGAGGTCACGCTTTACATTGTCCTTCCTGCTGATCTTTTCCCCGTTGGTCTCCCGTTTAGAATTCTGCGCACGGTTCTGTCGTTGCCTATTCTCGTCCGTCTTCATCTTCACGACTTGACGAGTTTTTTGGGGGTATAGCCCTTCCAATTCGCGAAAGTGGAGGTTTTTCTGTTATCCTAGCTCTTCATCATATCTACGGCTGAAGATACTCGTTTTTTAACCCATTTATGTCTCGCATCGGTATATCAGGTGTATGCATACGTTTTTTTCCGGTTTCCTTGGTCCAAAAGATAAGTAAATTTTTACGGAAATTAATTTTTTTTTCTATTCAAAATATTAGTCATCGGCTTCTGCACATTTCGACCATCATTCAGGTAATTTATTAATAGCATGCCAGAACGACAGCTTGTCTTTCGCGGAAACTATTCGTCCAGCCATTTTTCAACTTCCTCGAAATCGCTGGTGCTGCTCTGCGAGCGCATGACCCATTGATGCACAGAGGTGATAGTCAGATGGCGCCAGGTCTGGGGAGTACGGCGGGTCCTTTTCAATGTGTCTTTGACTAGTTTTGATACGATACTAACCGATACGGAGATGAAGACGCTAAGAAGGCGCTAGACGAGCTAACATCACAAAAAAACACGTCTACTTTTCCCTATTTCACAGACTAGATTTTTTTCCCAGGCACTTTTCTTTTGTCTGTGGAGTCTTTTTCGAATCTTCTGAGCTCTTTGTATTTTTCCTCGTTAGCCGCGTCCTATATGACCGCTGCATTGTCAGGTATGCAGCATTCTAATAACTTCAACAAGTCGTCGCAGCAGTCGGATAACGAGAAAACCCTTTAACAAAACGCTACAAAACCTCGACCGGCTACGTGCAGGTGTTATAAGGCGTTTCGTCGTGCTTCCTCAATAATGAGGAAAGAGCGAGTAGGCGGTGGGGAGTTAAAATAAATGAAAGTATATTACCACTTTTGAAACATTTTTAATTTATTTGTTGATATTACTTTAGTGGCGCAAGGCTAATAACCTTGCCCGTAAAAATAAATTATTATGGAAAATTTAACAGGCCACGAGACTTGCTAAATAAGGCCAGGACCGGATCCCAAATACCCAAATTATTGGGGGAGAATCAGAGACGATGCACTCTATTTGTCCCCACTTGGCATGACCCCAAACGCATGACCCATATTGAGTCCAATTGCCTGGTATGAGTCATTCGTTTCGTCACTTCGAATTATCGGTGGCAATTCGTCTTTATCCACGTGCTTTCTTTCGTACGCGTCAACATTTTTATGGGAATTCCCACTTGGCGTACGGTAATTGTCACTACTCGTTGCATTTTTGCAGGCGTTGCATGTTTGCAAGCTCCAGCAATTACCAGAGTATCCCTCATGCCAAGTGTTTGCTTTTGGATATGAATGACGATATACGACACGATGCAAAAAATGTATTCGTAATTTGATAGCGTCTTGCTTGAGTGGAAAATGACTGCGCACCACGGGTATGCAATTAAAAAGGAGACGATTGAGACTTCATTTTGTGCGATATGAATATTATGAATTGAATTTATATTACGTTAAATGGCCTGTGGGTGCTACGACGAAGAACTATTCCATCAATACTTCACGATGGATAAATATGGAAATAAGACCATTCGAAGAAGAGGACATGAAGACATCACCACAAAATTCAACGAGATGGAATCTGTGGAGATTATATTTTTAATATATTCTTCTTACCTCCTGCTTGGGCTGCTTCCGGCGGTCAGAGGCCTGCTGGATTTAGTCAACCACTGCTGGCGGCGTGTCGAGCCCAGTTGGCTGGGCAGGGGTTGGGGTGAAGGCAACGTCGGGGGTGTATACCTTTCTCGCTGCTTTGGTGGAAGACTTCCTGAGAAGCCGATCCTTCAGTATGTGGTCCTAAAAAAGAGTTCCCGGGTTGGACGGGTCGCTGGTTGTTGTAGCCGGTTTGGTCCAGCTGTGGGTGTCCGGGCCTGACGGGTCCCACAACGAACTGTCTTTTAACTTTCTCCAAAGGAGGCAGGCTCGCAAAACTTTTAGTTTACTGATAAGCTTTTAGTTAATTTAGAAACTATTTAGTGGAAGACCTTTTTTTGTTCCTTTAGATATTTATGTTATTCATAAGTTCTGGATTATCTTGGCCGACAAAATCCAGAGCAACATTCTCACTATGAATCAGGGTATATTCTCCATAGTGAATCAGAACTCCGCCATCGGTATGCGCCATATTAACAGACATTTTTATGTCCCACTTCCGAAGATCTAGTTGACCCTACTCTAATTAATCCTCGAAATTCTAGAACCCAGTACTCCTTGCCACCGCTTAAGTTTCAGATAAAACGTATAGTTTTTCTCCCGCGAACGTCAAACATGAGACATATTCCAGTCCCGGGCTCCGGATTCGAACTGATCTAAAACCAAAATGCGCCGCCCTTTTATACTCTGTGGCGACAGAGATTTGTTAAAGATTCTACATAAAAATTCCAAGAAGCGCAAGCAAGATTTTGTGTGATTCAATTGGAATGGAAATGAATGGAAAATTATGAAATGCATTTGGATCAATGTGCGACAAATTAACTTTCGGTTTAATTTGTCGTGCATATGATTCACTAGGGGATTATGATTGGGATTATGGATAAATGGTAGGGTAATTGGGAATTAAATCAATGTGCGACAAATTAACTCTAGGTTTAATTTGTCGCTCGTATGATTCACTGTGGAAAGAAGGTTGGGGTATTGGATGGGAGTAGTGATTTAGTATCACTACAAATCGATAGCCATAGAAGGGACAGAAGAAAGGCTCACCAAAGGGAAGAAGAGACAAAAACATCCCAAGCAGTCGTTATACTGATACGAAAACAAAGAACTGCCATGGAAGGGCTAAGAAATATCTGTACACACAACAGAAAAATTTTGCCGGGTTAAAAAGGAATACTTGGAGCAAGCCATGTATGGCAAAATATCGGTCTTAAAGGGAACGATATTTCGAAGTATCACGACCTAGAGAAAAAGGCACAAGGATGCCTAATTAAACTACAGGAGATGATGTCAAGACATGTGTAAAAAACGCCAAAGATGATAGAGCATAAATGTAGTCTGTGACAGAGATTACATGAACTGGGCACAGTTGAGCAATCTGTGCACCGAACTAGTGCGTAATATGTTAGAAAAATATTATTTTAATTTTAAGGCTAATTCGACATCTGCCATCCATTGGCGCCAATTATAAACTAGGCTGTGACATATTGACGAGCAGATGGGCTAACAAACGTATTGCAGCAAAAACAACACACACCAGGCGACTTGTACAATCAACCACCTCCAGCAATAAACCCAGATAAATCAAGGCCCTACATAATGTCACATAAGAATGCCTCCGCGCATTAAATACCCTTGACATCGACACAAGCTCGTGGCACCAATCATCGTACACCCACTCACACGGATGGTAGACATATCGACCCGCACACTATGGGAGCAATCTATAAAACAACGCTGCAGTCTTTGAAAGTCCTGATGAGTTACAGTGGTTTTCTGGTTTTCATAGTTTTCGAATACCCCGAGTTGCTTCCCCGTGGTAAGCGACAGCTCAACCGGATTTTTCTCTTTCATTTTCAGGCATTGTAAATCGCTTTCCCCCACCAGTGGTAAGGAATGGTTCGCTAAACTAGATTACTGGTAAAATATCGCGGTGCAGTGAACCAGTGATATCGCACGGCCGAACGAGTAAGAGAACTCGACTCAGCGAATCTTCTGCTAAAGGTATCACTTCGTCACACCATCGCATAGAAGAATCGTTGGAAAGGCCTATAGCGTTTGCGACGATAGTGAAGAGCGTGTGATTCGAACCGGCACTACAACGGTTAGAATCACTATAAGATAGAACCATCAGACTACTGCTGCGTGTACGAATTCGATCGGTATTCTGAAGTACACTCAACTGATGTAGAATTGCTATGTTATTACTGTGGTATATGGCTCTGAGGCTTTTTGCTTATTCGATTCTGGTTCGGTGTTTTTCTTCACTATTTGCTTGAATACTGTGTGTATCTGTTAGAAACGACACAGGCCCACTTATTCACATTCACTGTGAATCAATAACCGGACGAAATCGGCTTGAAATCGGGACCGGTGGGAAGAGTTGCTAAATAAGGCCAAGACCGGATCCCCGTTGTGGTGCCGATGATGATGCAAAAACAGCCTTTTTAATTAGACAATTAAAGGAGGCCATTTATATGCCACAACCTGAGGAGCTTGAAATTTAAGATAAAGAGATGATCTATAAACTCACAAGAAACAACAATTTAAAAAACGCGACTAAAACTTGGACGATCGCTTAGATGACATTTTATGAAGCGGAGCAGTTACTTGTCTACATGTGAAGCGACAGCAGGAGTATATTATATACGTCATTGTTTATGTAGATGAAAGAAAGAGAAGGGTTGTCGTTCAGAATAAAAAAGGAGGTACGCCAAGGAGATCCCCTCTCGCCTCAACTATTTTTGGCAGTATTGGAACATATATTCAAGAAAATGGATTGGGATGCATTTGAAATAAATATAAACGGAGAAAAGCTCAATTCAATTCAAGATTCGCAAGCGACCTGATGTTGCCTAACCAATCCCCAAGAGCCCGCAAATAATGTTAACGCAATTAGAAAGAGAAAGCAAAATTATGGGATTCACTATGAACGTACACAAAAAAAAATTGATGACCAACCAAGTAAAAACACCAATTTCGCTAAATGCCAAACAAATAGAATCAATATATATATTTAGGACTACTAATATCACCCGAAAATCAAATGCTGAAGGTAATATACATCAGAATAAGCAGTGCTTGGAAAAGATGTTAGTCCCTTAAAGAAATTCTGGAGAATCCACATATACCCGTGACGGACAAGATTACAGTATTCAAATCGTGTGTATTGCCATGTTTAACCTATGGATCACAAACCCGGGCCCTTATCAGCAAACATAGTGTAGCATTCAGAGTCTGTTAAAATATGATGGAGAGAAGCATTCTAAACATCAAGCTACGGGACAAAATCAAACAAACAAACATTAAAAGTAAGACGAAAGTTACATGTGTCACGTATACAGTGAAAAAACTTAAATGGAAATGGGTAGACCACATGATACTACTACTGTTATTATTTATTGGCTTGTAGGAACTCGGAAGTTCACGACCTCGCCGACTCGACGCCGCCATCGTTCCCTGTCCTGTGTACTGTCCATATGATAAGAAACAGAAATAATAAATGCTCAAAAGATGTCTCCATGAGGTACCCGCGAGATGGGAAAAGAAGAAAAGGGCGTCAACAAGAAGGAGATGGGATGACGAAATTAAAAAAATTGCTGGAACATACAATTATGGCAAACCATAGGCGAGGCCTTGGCGCAAGCTAATAACCTTGCCCGGAAAAACAAATTATTATGGACAATTTAACAAGTCTCGGATAAGGACCGGATACCGGTGGAGAGATTTGCTATACAAGGCCAAGACCGGATCCCGGTTGTAGTGCCGATGATGATGATGATAGGCGAGGCCTATGCAAAGAGGGCAAGTTGATACTGACGTTACCGATGTCGAAGATTAGGAAAAATAAAAAAATAAAAAAATTATTATTGAATATAAACTGTACACTTTTTAGTATCAGCAATAAAGGCTATTTGCATTTGTATTTTATATTGTGTAGATGATTTCCTACTCACTAGAGACAAAAAGGCATCAATTGAAGGTACAACAAGAACTCTGAAAGTATATTTCCAATTGTCAAATTTGGGTGAATTATGATCTGTCTCGAAGTACAAATGGTAAGGGATGACGATGGAATTTTTTTGATTCATCAAGGAATTTATATCGCCCATGTACGAATTTGTTTAGATTTAGAAGCCTTGAAATGTTATGCTCTAACCCAGATAAAATAAGAATAACAGCAAACACTAATAGATATCAACAACTGACTGGAGCGTTGCTGTACGTATAAGCAAATATAAGGCTTGATATTACAGCAATTAGTGTTCCCCCGAAACTACATGAAATGAGGCTCAAGCCCTTATGCTCAAGCTCGGCAATGTAAATGACAAAGAAAGAGACCTCTGTGGTCGCTTGGGCTTCGATTAGGATTATAATAAAGAAGATAATCGAATACCAAACACATTTATAAGTGGAATGGAAGCACTATTAGTTGATGCGGTAAAAAGAAAAAATGCATTTTGTTCCAGACTTTTGAAGGCGAACTTAGCTGTAAGCAAAAGCCCATCAAGGTCTACAAGAAAAAGGTTTATTTAAAGGCAAATCAAAGTTGCTTGAAGTTCATTGGGAAGCCGAAATTTGTCAATAGATCCAACCATTTCGGCACAAAACACCAGTTTATAAAAGACCTTCGAGGGCTAACAAAAGTGAAGGGTTCCAATACTGCCCATCCTATTCGAATGCATTGGCATAAAAACACCCATGCGCCAGCGTTTTAAAGATGACATTATCAACTTCATTTCCGAACTAATATTATCTAGATGAGCTATATACTACCCCTTATACCATAACACACTCGATTTAAGTTAAAGAATATAATATAAAAAGAGAAAAGAAAGAAAGCATTAGTGGTATTAGATTTGAGTTACCTTGTAATTTACTTTCAATGTAGTATAATGAAAATGTAGTGTTTCTTCTTTTCAGATTTGTTGTGTTTTTCTTCTTCTCTTCCATATTTATTAATCTGCGCTTCCGTTATTAATTGCGTTTTACTTTTTTGATGTTCTCCGCCATTTTTTTTTTTTTTTTGCTTTTAAAATGTTAATCCTTGTTTAATTTTTTCTTCTTTAATTTCATTTAATTTAATTTGTCTTTTTATTCAAACTTTTGTTTAGTTGTTTGACTAGTTTAAAATATATTTTTATTTCGAATTTAATTTAATTTACTTTCTTCTTTTGAAAATGTGCTGCTTTTTTCGCTTGCGAATTCGGAAGCTCCTCTTAGTTGCTAACACGCAATGAAGCGAAATGAATTTGTGTTCTTGCTTTGTAAAACAGCTCCAAAAAATAAATAAAAACTAAGAGACAAAATTTTGTTTTACATTTTTGATTTTTTCCGCCATTTTTTTTTTTGCTTTTTAAATGTTAATTTTGTTTTTTAATTTTTTCTTCTTTAATTTAATTTATGTCTTTTTATTCAAACTTTTGTTTAGTTGTTTAACTAGTTTTAAATAATTTTTTTTTATTTCGAATTTAATTTAATTTACTTTATTTTTCTGAAAATGTGCTGCTTTTTTCGCTTGCGAATCGGATGCTCCTCTTAGTCGCTAACACGCAGTCGAGCGAAATGAATTTGTTCTTACTTTGTAAAACAGCTCTAAAAAATAAATAAAAACTAGGAAACAAAATTTCCTTATTATATAGAAAGATAAAAATTTTTTTTTACACATAATAGTTCGTTTTCGATTGATTTTTAATTATACCTCGTCAAATTTCCAATTATTATTTCTTCAGTTATATCGATAACGTGTCCTTATTGAATTTCAATTTACGACATACACGTTAGAGCAATGGATCTCGACTGCCGACTGTGGTCAATTTTCAGTTATTAATTTATTTTTATTTTTCGCCGCCTACTCTGTATTTTATTTTTCTCGGTAAGCTGTAATAATCAATGATACTGAGTGTTCATTTTTCGAATGTGTTTTGAGAAATGGCTAGGTTACATTTACGCCTGGTAACTCTGACTGTGACTCATTACTGAAAGTGAATTCCAAACTATATCTGAACACTCTTTGGTAGGGTAAAGCACGTTTAGTCCACCACGCCGAGAAGACATTAATCCGAGAAACATTGGACACTTCGGTATTTTCGTACCATCTTTTGTTTCATCATGCGGAAACCTCACATAGCACGTCGTCTAGTTCGTTTGTGATTTTATGAGGTGGCTTCATGGACTTGCTTGTTGCTTTCTATTACCATTGCTCTATCGCTCTACCTTTCTATTGTCAGTCATTGGTGCCCCCATGCAACACTACATTTTTTCTGACCTGACCCGAAGATATGTGTCCAATGCTGGAAGTCCATCAATATATTTCGACAGGCGCATGAAAAACAGCACTGCGTAATGATGCATAAAATGAGCAGTGAAACCCATGTGGGGATGAGAGCCAACATACAGGGCAAAGTCTTTGATTGCCTTCAACCCGACGAAGGCCAGGACAATCCTTGTCGCCGTTCAATACAAGTTGCAGTCTCCACGTGACACCCCTGGGTAGCTACATTGGCACCCGCCAAGCAGTGAACCAATGCATGCAGCGACATCCTGAGGAAGGTTGGCGCAGGGCTAATAACCTTGCCCGTAAAAATGAATTATTATGGCAAATTTAACAACCCTCGGATAAGGACCGGATACACGACGACGACCACGGAAACGAAAATGGCTAAACGATTTAAGAATTTTCTCATAGAACGTCCGCTCACTATACAGAGCTCGAGCTGCATAGCAGCTAGCCGATGCCCTGTCCGAATATAAAGCTGACATAACAGCATTGCAAGAAATAAGATGGACATGGAGTGGTGTTATTCAAAGAAACGAGTATGACATTTATTACAGCTATCATGCAAAACACCATGTGCTCGGGGTAGGCTTTCTAGTCAAGCAAAAAATGAAGCCTGCCATCATCGCCTTTAATGCAATAAACAAAAGGTTCTGCGCTCTTAACATGCGAGGCAAGTTGACGACGAAAAGGAAGAATACTACGAGAACGTCGAACGGGCCCTCAATGTCTGCCCAAAGCGAATGCTAGGAATCGTCACAGAAACTCCTCAACCAATCGGTCTTGACGAGACCATTTTAAAGGGAAAACGTATAACCGACATATTTATAATAAATCAAGAATTAGAAATAAGATAATTTCTATCGTGTTTTTGATTGTCTTCTTTCGTTTCGTCCACGGGATAAGCGTTGAAGGCAATCACTTGGTTTTGATTCGTTTGATCGTGTCGTGTTTGTTTTCGTTTTTAGGGATTTGTACTGGGCAAGACACCAACGCCCGTTCGTCTTGAGCAGAGTCCGGCTCTGGGGGTACAATCCGCCTATTTAAAATCATCTTTTGCCGGCCAGTGCCGGATATACAGTCTACACAACTATGGGAAATTGCGAAAGTCGTTGGAAAAGGCGCCGTCCGCGATCTCAGTTTTCTTTTCGTTTCAGTAACATTTTTGGTCCTTCGAGCCGGATCTCGGCGATAAAAAGAGGATGGCGATGTCAAGATCGGCCAAAGCCATAAGCACGCTGTCATCCCCTGCGGGAGTCCTGTCTACTCAACCTGGAGTGGACAGTACCGGACCTGTCGGAGCGGTCGCCAGAAGAGGGAAATCAGCATAAGTAACCGAAGCGGTGGAAAGAACAACGATGCCGATAACGAGATCGGCCAAAGCAAGGAGGATGCTGCCATTCCCTACGGCCGTACTGTCTACACAACCTGGAGTGCGCAGCACCGGACCAGGGGTAAGCGCCACAGGATAAGAATCTGCCACACCGCTAGGAGGAGATTATGGCGGACCTGTCGGAGCGCTCGCCAGAAGGGGAGAATCGGCGCACGTGGCGGAAGCGGAGGAGACCCACTCTAAACCCCACACCCCGGACGGCGGATCGACCCAACGTACCAAGAGGTAAGCCAGAAGACCAGTGTCGCCGGGGAGAACAGAGACCGGAACAGCCGCGCCAAGATCAAAGCGCGGCACGGAACATGAGGCACAATCAAGACGGACCGAGATCGAGGTAAGTTTGGAAGTCGCCGAGGCGAAGGCGAAAGTACTCCGAGCGAGACTTGAACTGATGAGAGCAAGTTCCGAAGACGAGAGACCCAGGGCGATGCTGACGAGGACATGGACGAGCAGAAAACCCCCGCAAAACATGGGACGATCTATCAAGGCCACCCGAGGAAAGGCGAAAGGAGCCAGCCTATGAGGACAGGTCGCCGCATCACGAAGAGGTAAGGAGCGACATCCAGGATAACCATAGCCAGGTTATCGCGAGCACCCTCGGAAGCAATTACCTCTCGAGAAATGATCGAGCTACCCCTCTTCAACGGCGCCAGCGTGGCGTGGCTGGCTTTCAAGAGATCGTTTGAAGACACCGCCGCCGGAATTATACACGCGCAGAACTTGGCGCGTCTTCGGAGAGGTCTTCAGGAAAGAGCACGAGAAGCTGTTAGATGTCTCCTGTTCATTGCCGAAGACCCACAAGAGATAATGAACGGACTGCAGGCTCGCTTTGGAAGACCAGGAGCATTAGCCCTGGCGGAGCTGACGAAATTAAAAGGACTGCCTCGAGTCACAGAGGACCTAACCGCCCTTAAAACGGAATCGATGATATGTCGACGAATCGACCTGGGTCTCAGTTACGGCAAGGGTATCAGGTTTCGTTGTTTGCAAATATTGGTGGACGGCGTTTGCATTCGTGTTGGTGAAACCGATGCCCCTGATGTTACAAAATGCCGTCACCAGTCGGGCGTGGGCAGAGCCTCGAGAGCGAGCCCGGTTATGCGATGACGAACCTCTTAAAGTTCCATTATTTATCATGATATCTGAATGATGTTCCCCCTGACATAGTCCCCCCGGAGATCCGAATGGGAGACTAGTTTACCTCCGGAATTCTTTACATAAGAAGGTACCATCATGACTTATCTCGTGTCAGTCCGGGCAATCAGCCACACATCCGAAACACCGTCGAAGATTTCTCTCGGCGATATCGCGGAATATACAGCGTAACGGGGTAGTATCTCACCTTGGGACTGACCTAACCAACTTTTTCTCGAACCGGTCCATCAGCCAAGCTCCGAAAGATGTCCAGGGATTTCTCCCGACCATTTCACGGAGCCTAAAGCTTGATGGGGTGGTATTTCACCGGGCGAACAGGGCGTTGGGACCCCGGCTACCACTCGGCCTTTAGTCGCCTCTTACGACAAGCCGGCCTAGCTGTGAGTATATTCTAACGGCCTACTCACATGGCAAAATGTTTAATGAAAGGAAATTCGTCATTAAAAGTGGCAAAGTTATCTCTGAAATTACTCACAAAATAAAAAACGGTCTGCAACAGGGAGCGGTGTTATCTCCGATCCTTTTTAATATTTACACTAGTGACTTGATAGGGTCTCTTCATCAGGCTATTGCGTAAGCAGACGATCTGATAATATATAGAACAGCACCAAAAATTGAAATCATTAACGGATTATTACAAGGGGATTTCAATGATATTCAGCGATACTGCGACAACTGGAAACTCAAAATCAATATCCAGAAGTGTGAAACCATCCTTTTCAGAACACCACTGGCTGAAGCTACCAGAGACACCAGGAGAAACTGGCGAAAGCCAGCTATTATGGGACCACACCAACAAACACTGGAAACCAAAAATGTAGTCAAATACTTAGGCATCTGGCTGGATCAGTAACTATATTTTAACAAACATGTGGAGGCTGCGCTGGCCAGGGCAAAGAAAACTTATGATATGACAAGAAGACAGTTTCATAATAGTCAACTTGACAGCAGAGTTATAGTTATATGCAAAAATGTGGAACGCTTCACGATTTTGCGTGTCATGCTTGCGCAGGGGCCATGCTAATCTTGTCTCTATCGTTCCAATTTTAGTATATGTTCTTCCGAAGCAAGAACAATTACATTGAAACACCCACCACTTTGTGTTTTATTTCTTTATTAGTTTTTCTTTTGTATTTATTTTACATTTATTTTACACTTTCGAAGGCCACGACGGCTTTTTTCGAAAATTCACACATGAGAGAGTCTGCCCCATGGACGCTTTCAATACCACACGAGGCTGATCGCTCCCCATCCGCGCCCTTTTATACCGATCGCCCATTTCTGATTGCACACTCATCCTCTTTTTTCTCATTTCCCCACCCACTAAATGTGAATAAACTCTCGCGGATTCACTCAGCAGTCAATGAACCCAGAGAAAATGGGACAATTGCAAAGGAGAGCACCTTAGGTTAGGTCTTGATTAGGTTTCGCTTGCAACGAAAGCAACACTAAAGGGTGGACTGCGTATCCTCGTTTAGAGACTTGGGTAATTCTTGGAATACAGAATCACGATGTGCATTGCGAGAAGGGGAATTGGAGAGGGTTGAAAAGTATACTCATGCATATTTTAACCGGATGTTGGAACTATTCATTAGTGAATAGCCTGTACTTTTTGTACATGAGAAGCGGAACATTTGTTTGGGAAAAACTTTTACAGCGGAATTGGAAAGGAACTTGGGGGTGGGAAAAACTGTTTCGCTATGTGGAAAATGCGTCCTCTGTCAATGTTTTGCTGTTGGTAAACAGCTACGTCATGATGGTGGTTTCATCTAAGGAAATCGGTATTTAGAATCCAAGGACACGAATCAGCTCAATGATTCGGGGGAGGGGGTTTTAATTATGTAACTGCCTAAGCTAAATGGGACTAGGTATACGCGACCACATACCTCAAAGTAGTTGTCTTACTATCGCTTCTTCTGTATTAGGCAGGTAGGCTTCAATCTGATGGGACTAGATTTGGTCTGTGTAAAGTAAAATTCTCCTTAACCAACCTCATCCTCCTTCTCTGAACCCACTGCCAATAGCTCAAGCTGTTTAGCTTGATGACTTTTAACTTTCACCAGACGATCATCACAATTGCTTCAGCGTTGGTCATTATTTTGATAATCAATTTGTCCCAATATCCTCTTCACTCGAGAGCGTAAGTTGCGCATCATATGTCATTCACTATAGAGGTTTCCTACCCTTCGATGATGCTGATCAACAGCTCGATGCACAACGACATAGGTCAAGAAAGTTCCGTTCCTGCCTAGTGTTATTCACACGCACTGGTTGCTGTCTGCCAATGTGTACAGAGGCCGATATTATGTAATTTCTTCCATGGGCGAATGATGCCCTACCGATGGTGTGGAGGCGTCCGTTTTGAATTAAACGACTTGGTAATTAGCGTCTTCCAATTTCAAAGCTCCGCCTAGAAGGACAAAATATGGGCGGACGGTATCTTCAGTGATTGAAAGCATTTTCTGGTGGACTGTACCTATCTTAATTTTCTTATGCGCACCATTCTTCATTACGAAATGACTCTAACCCCTACGTTCAATTGTGTTTTGAAAATCTTGCTCTGAACGAAGTAATCGTAACATATTTTTACCAGCATATTAATTATGACAATAGAGTACAAACATCGTGACAGAACCTTTGACTGTCATTCGGCTACGGGGAAGGTAGAGCTAACAATGTTATGAAAAACACTTTCAAATAGAATATTCTGCATCAAAGTACAAGGCTAGTTCCTTTTTTTTATACATATTCGTTTTGCGACGTGGTGATGTGGATAAGCTGTACGCAACCTACCTTGAAGCTAATGTTGTAAGAAAAATCAAGCGCGGTAGACTCCGGTGGGCGGGACACCTAGCTCGAATGAGCGAAGAGGAGCCTGCCCGGAAAGTCCTTTGTGACAGGATGTATGGAAGGAGACAGCGCGGCAGACCTTGTCTGCGATGGAGGGATGGCGTAGACCAGGGCGCCCAGAGCCTGAGAGTGCCAAACTGGACATCGGGTCGAAATCGGGATCGGTGGAGATATTTGTTAAATAAGGCCAAGACCGGATCCCGGTTGTAGTGCCGATGATGATGATGGTGATAAGGATGTGGATAAGGTGGTTGAAACATACCATATACATAATTGTAAATAGAATGAATTAGCGAATCTGAGTCATTAAAAAGAGTTAGTTTATAACTTAATAATTATGGTTCCAAGCTGTGGAATCTGAAATCAATAATGTCCAGTGGTTATGGACCTAAAGTGCCGTTGAAGTCTGTTATGATAAGTGATTATAATTGTCTATTGTTACACGTTCTGAATTTAAGGAGACGACATTACGAATTGTATTTGGTAATGTTATTCAAGCTGTGTAATATAGAATTTTGTGACATTGGTAGTCGCTTCTGTTATTTATAGACAGCTTGTTTGGTATATGAATCCCTTGACTACCTAAGAACAATCGTTTGCTACCCAAAATAACATTGACTGCACGCTCTGCTTGGACGAACAAAATGAATCCATAAGAGTGCTGGATATTCATGAAAACTTCCGAACGTGGAAGTAGCGAATAATGAGACCTTTCACATTACGAACATTTGAAATCAAAGTGAAAGTGAAGTATATTTAAAGCCCGAATTTCGTAATTATCATTAAACGTATTTGTAAAGACATGATTAAAATGTTACCGCAATGTAAACAAGTAAAAAACAAACACAAACTTAGCCGAAGGCATTTATTTTAATTGTACAATTAACTGAACGAATAGACTTTTATACCATGCTAATTATGGTATATTTATTCTTCATTAAAATCTATAATCAACCTTAAGTTTGTAAAACACGTATATCGCATACGCGCTTAACATATCCTTGAATTTTCGTATTTTGATTTTTCATTTTGGAATATCAAAGTCTCGTCGAACTCATTAAAAAAAAAAAAATGTGGAAAATGTTTGTATGTTATATACAATGGAAACATTGGACCTTGAGAATTGTGTTTTGAGATAGGATTAGGTTAGGGAAATTTTGAATTGATAAATAGTGAAAATGAAAATCTTCTATTGAGACGTGGGAAAAATGTTGTTTTTCTGTATGCTAGATGTGTGATTATGGGATAAGGGCGCGAATTTGCGTAATTAATTTAGATAGAAAGGGGGGCTGGGAATTAGCTTTGGTAGTTATATAACAGTCTATCGGTGAAGAACACCACCCGCTTGTCCTTGTTGGTAAAGGGCGCCAGTCGATCGTCCGTGCTTGTTCTCAAATACCGGAGAAGCAAAGGAAGTGCTGACGATCATGGCGGGTTTGTCCTACCTGGGACTCATGGTAGACTCTTTGATATCGCGTTGAAAACACTTCACACTCATCGCGAATACCTCTCAGGTCACCTTATGCTTCCTCGCTTCGCGCTCCAAGTCACTATCTATATCCTTCAGATTAACATCGTAAGACATCTTCGTCACTGTCTCATCCTGTGCCATCACCTTGCGTTCCGAGTCATGAAATTGTGTTTTTGAACTCAGAATCGCAAGTCTGCGTCAGTCTGTGGCGTTTCTAACAGGTACACACACAATACACAAGCAAATAGTGAAGAACACCGAACGAAAATCGAATAAGAAAATGCATCAGAGCCGTATACCATAGCGATAACATAACAATTCCACATCAGTTGAGTGCACTTGAGTTTAGAAATCGAATTCGTACACGCGGCCAGTAGCCTGGTGTGTTAAGCCTTGGTTCAATTTTTGATGATTCTAACTGTCATAGCGTCAGTTGAAATCACACGTTCTTCATTATCGTAGCAAACGTTATAATTGGTGACCCCTACGTGATATCTGTGTACACACAGCACACACTTTTCCATAGTAAACAGAACTTCACGGCAGGATCACGACTTCCGCATAGAGCACCGGCACACTCGCCTGCTCCGACGTTCCCCCGCCCGCTCGTTCCAGGCTCCGTCGTTCGCACACGAAGCTGATCGTAACAAAGTTACTGAGGGGGAGTAGGGTGGCGTTTCTAACAGATACACCCACAATACACAAGCGAATAGTGAAGAACACCGAACGAAAATCGAATAAGAAAATGCACCAGAGCCGTATACCATAGCGATAACATAACAATTCCACATCAGTTGAGTGCATTTGAGTTTAGAAATCGAATTCGTACACGCGGCCAGTAGCCTGATGTGTTAAGCATTGGTTCAATTTTTTGTGATTCTAACTGTCATAGCGTCAGTTCAAATCACACGTTCTTCATTATCGTAGCAAACGCTATAATTGGTGACCCCTACGTGATATCTGTGTACACACAGCACACACTTTTCCATAGTAAACAGAACTTCACGGCAGGATCACGACTTCCGCATAGAGCACCGGCACACTCGCCTGCTCCGACGTTCCCCCGCCCGCTCGTTCCAGGCTCCGTCGTTCGCACACGAAGCTGATCGTAACAAAGTTACTGAGGGGGAGTAGTGTGGCGTTTCTAACAGATACACACACAATACACAAGCGAATAGTGAAGAACACCGAACGAAAATCGAATAAGAAAATGCACCAGAGCCGTATACCATAGCGATAACATAACAATTCCACATCAGTTGAGTGTACTTGAGTTTAGAAATCGAATTCGTACACGCGGCCAGTAGCGTGATGTGTTAAGCATTGGTTCAATTTTTTGTGATTCTAACTGTCATAGCGTCAGTTCAAATCACACGTTCTTCATTATCGTAGCAAACGCTATAAATCTCTGTGCTCCAACGCGTGGAATATCTGTAACATATTTATCTCGTTGTCTCTTTATACGAAAGATATTTGTAGATCGTGATCGCACTTCGGGAACACGAAAGTCTCCTCAATTGTATAACCCATGGTACAAACCGGTCTTCTTTTTGTGCGGCCGTACATCCCCAACTCATGAAATCTTCTATGTCCTTTAGAAGACTACTGAATATTAGCCAGCATCCACCTCCATTTATAGTCATCATTATTGACGTGTGAATAAATTTGGAAGATATTGAAGTAGTTCATTGCAAATGGCCAAAAGACGGAGGTGCCTTAACAAAAAAGCTCTTTATGGCGCTGATTTGATAAACGCCTTCCCTTTTACATTAATGAAAAGTGGAACTCTAATTACCTCTATTCAATTTTAAATAATGTAAACTGTTTATTGGAATTGTAACTAATAAGAAAAAAGCAATCCCTCTTGTATGCTATTGATGTGACAACCGTCTTTTCTTTTTCACCATCAAGCTAAAATTCAAATCAGAGTCACTCGCGAAGCAAAAACAAGAGTCGTTGAATTTCATGGAAAATGCTGATCGATGTACCAGGCGATCATATTACCGGCAATCAGTAATTGTCATGTTAAATTAATAGTCTGATGATATTAGCTATTTGACGTCATAAAGCTAAAACATCATCGCACGGACAATTACCTGGGGTTCAATATTTATAATAGATGGCACTGAAGTGTGATTTTCTATGGTGATCGACAACTAACCAATCCCAATAAACTTTGTCACTTTATCATTTAGGCCACACCTTCCTTCGGATTACACCTTTTGTACATTTCAGATCATAGCGAGCGCCAACAACATAGACCCATACTTCGATATTGATTTTGTTTTAAGCAGCTCATCTTTTACTTTATTGCGTTTTCTATTATTCATTGTTATTTGATATCACGTAGCTTCTAACAAAATTGCAAAGAAACGACACATAAACTGTTTGAGAAGGAATGTTCGTAACGAAGTGTATACCTATGCTATTGGCGTTCACTGTCATCGCAATTGTCCTATGGTTGACTCAGAATGAAGGCAGTTCCCAGAATACAAAGGTTAATAGGGTCAGTATTGTGTTTTAAACAATAGTTCATCATAGAAAATCACATGACGACGCCATCTGCTTTAATTATGGTGTCATCGATATATATAAACCTTAACTCACAACCATTTATATCAGATTCCATTAATTTAGCTTCAAGTCCACATAACATCAGCCTTGTTGATTTCTGCTAAGTATGATCCCCTGGTGCATCGATCAGCATTCTTCGTGACATTCGACGACTCTTGTTTTTGCTTCGCGAGTGACTTTGATTTGAATTTTAGCTTGATGGTGGAAAGAAAAAGTCGCATAAACACGACAATTAAGAAAGGATTGTTTATTTGATTTTTGCAATAATAATTTATCTATTTGATTATTTCCATTAGTTGACTATATTGAAAAATGGAAAGGAGATTGAATTGAATTATAGCTTGACGGTGGAAGAGAAAATACGGTTGTGAGTTTGATGGAATAAGATTTATTAATTTGATTTATTGGCTATTGCAATATGTTAGTTGATGCGGAGTTGGTGAGGCGGCGTCCAATTTCCAACATAGTCAAGGAATTAGCAAACACTGAGCCTGTTACGGGTGTGGCAAGGAAAGTGCATTATTAGAGTGCTGGCTCGAAGGAAGATCTTGCTGTTCTTAGTGTAAATTGGATTGCAGATCCAGGCTCGTCATTCTCAGGCTCCGGTTATGCCCTGTTTCATATTATAGGGAATTTGTAGACTCTTGGGTTGTATTACTTCATATTATCAAGTATTTTGCACCTTGTCTTGCGTCTCATATGTTATAATTAATGAGGTAAATAGCGGGGAGGGTACACCCCATAATATTTTCTTGGGTTGTTGGCCTCTCTGGTTACGCTGTTCTGATTGCTGGGTACATTGAATCTTTAACCCCAAGTTGTAAATGATGATATGAATAATGAGGAAGAAAAATTCGCCAGGTAAGTAAAGCGCTAGACATATTAAACTGATTGCAGGCTAACACACATCCAACAACGGGGTATCAGAGATTTCAATTTACTAGTTTGTGAGAACTGATTGCAAGATAACACAGATCCATCAATGCGGTATCAAGAGAGTTCAATATTATTTAACATTCCAAAGACTGATTTTATTCGATTAGCTGAACAATACCCGAAGAATAATTTAAAGCAATCCAGCAATTTCAACAATAGTATTATATACGTTTTTTTTTTATGCCTACACCTATGTTTTCACCCTCAACATTTACCTGGCGAAATTTTCTTTCTCATTACTCAGCTTATCATTTACAACTGGGGGCTAAGGATTCAACACTCCCACCAATCACAACAGCCGTAAGCAGAAGCGCCAACAACTCAAGAAAGTATTAAGGTGAGTACCCTCTCCATTATATACACGATATAAACATTTTGTGCGTAGCAAGGCTTGTGGTTTGTGAGCAACAATAATGAAATTGGCGATGTTTGCACTTGTTGAAAGTTATTGAAGTAAGAATCCCCATTCAATTTTGTGTACGTAATGAAATTTTTCCTGCAGAAACATTCAAAATATTTCAAAAACTCTCCAGTGACCAGATGTCGGAAACGCACCCAGGGCACCGCCTCTTTTCATTGAATATTTTCTTGGGCCGACCTCGGTGTCATATATTAAGATCCGATCTTTGAAGTGTGATACAATGTTTTAGGAAAGTAGCGCAGTAGCCCCAGATGAGACAACTCATTCATAAAGTAACACATTCTTGATTTCCAGCCTAGTCATTGTATAGTTCTAATTTGTGACAGGACGCCATCTATATCATATCAGAGTTACGCCGGCAACTCTTTACACTTTACACTTGGATGATGGCATCTGTAATGGTACTTTTGCATCTGAAGTCATACTGCACTTACGGCAGTCATTCTCACTCCTCCGTGAACTGCTCCAACTTCAAGAGGAAGAGTCTTCAACACTTTTCCAGCTGCTCTCTGAAAATAGACGGAATGGTATATAATAATTCTCCTTTGGGTAGTAAATCCTTTGAAAAGTATATATAGTATTTATAGAAAATGCGAGTTACTGGTTTCTGGTGCTAGGCTGTTTGTTAACTTAATTGATGTTATTTTAAATTATTTGTTATTAAATAAATAATAATAATATATAAATGTTGAAAAAACGCTGTGCTTGTGGACAACCACTAAGATAGTTAAATTGAAACAATTCAGGAGAATAAAATGAAGGAAATTAATATTAGAATTAAATGAAATAAGAAGAAATAAGAAGGAAAAAAAGAGGGGAGAAAAATGAAGACAAAAGACAAAGAATTAAAATATATTTATCGAATCGCTGTGGTCATGAAATTTCGGGTGCATATACGAAATTTCATGACCCCACCAATTAGGCTACGCCATCGTTCCCTGTCCTGCGCACTCTTCTTTCACACTTCGCTTCTGATCCGACCTCCCCGAGGTCACGCTTTACATTGTCCTTCCTGCTGATCTTTTCCCCGTTGGTCTCCCGTTTAGAATTCTGCGCACGGTTCTGTCGTTGCCTATTCTCGTCCGTCTTCATCTTCACGACTTGACGAGTTTTTTGGGGGTATAGCCCTTCCAATTCGCGAAAGTGGAGGTTTTTCTGTTATCCTAGCTCTTCATCATATCTACGGCTGAAGATACTCGTTTTTTAACCCATTTATGTCTCGCATCGGTATATCAGGTGTATGCATACGTTTTTTTCCGGTTTCCTTGGTCCAAAAGATAAGTAAATTTTTACGGAAATTATTTTTTTTTCTATTCAAAATATTAGTCATCGGCTTCTGCACATTTCGACCATCATTCAGGTAATTTATTAATAGCATGCCAGAACGACAGCTTGTCTTTCGCGGAAACTATTCGTCCAGCCATTTTTCAACTTCCTCGAAATCGCTGGTGCTGCTCTGCGAGCGCATGACCCATTGATGCAAAGAGGTGATAGTCAGATGGCGCCAGGTCTGGGGAGAACGGCGGGTGCACTTCAAGGTGTCTTTGACTAGTTTTGATACGATACTAACCGATACGAAGATGAAGACGCTAAGAAGGCGCTAGACGAGCTAACATCACAAAAAAACACGTCTACTTTTCCCTATTTCACAGACTAGATTTTTTCCCAGGCACTTTTCTTTTGTCTGTGGAATCTTTTTCGAATCTTCTGAGCGCTTTGTATTTTTCCTCGTTAGCCGCGTCCTATATGACCGCTGTATTGTCAGGTATGCAGCATTCTAATAACTTGAACAAGTCGTCGCAGCAGTCGATAACGAGAAAACCCTTTAACAAAACGCTACAAAACCTCGGCCGGCTACGTGCAGGTGTTATAAGGCGTTTCGTCGTGCTTCCTCAATAATGAGGAAAGAGCGAGTAGGCAGCGGGGAGTTAAAATAAATGAAAGTATATTACCACTTTTGAAACATTTTTAATTTATTTGTTGATATTACTTTAGTGGCGCAACGCTAATAACCTTGCCCGTAAAAATAAATTATTATGGAAAATTTAACAGGCCACGAGACTTGCTAAATAAGGCCAGGACCGGATCCCAAATACCCAAATTATTGGGGGAGAATCAGAGACGATGCACTCTATTTGTCCCCACTTGGCATGACCCCAAACGCATGACCCATATTGAGTCCAATTGCCTGGTATGAGTCATTCGTTTCGTCACTTCGAATTATCGGTGGCAATTCGTCTTTATCCACGTGCTTTCTTTCGTACGCGTCAACATTTTTATGGGAATTCCCACTTGGCGTACGGTAATTGTCACTACTCGTTGCATTTTTGCAGGCGTTGCATGTTTGCAAGCTCCAGCAATTACCAGAGTATCCCTCATGCCAAGTGTTTGCTTTTGGATATGAATGACGATATACGACACGATGCAAAAAATGTATTCGTAATTTGATAGCGTCTTGCTTGAGTGGAAAATGACTGCGCACCACGGGTATGCAATTAAAAAGGAGACGATTGAGACTTCATTTTGTGCGATATGAATATTATGAATTGAATTTATATTACGTTAAATGGCCTGTGGGTGCTACGACGAAGAACTATTCCATCAATACTTCACGATGGATAAATATGGAAATAAGACCATTCGAAGAAGAGGACATGAAGACATCACCACAAAATTCAACGAGATGGAATCTGTGGAGATTATATTTTTAATATATTCTTCTTACCTCCTGCTTGGGCTGCTTCCGGCGGTCAGAGGCCTGCTGGATTTAGTCAACCACTGCTGGCGGCGTGTCGAGCCCAGTTGGCTGGGCAGGGGTTGGGGTGAAGGCAACGTCGGGGGTGTATACCTTTCTCGCTGCTTTGGTGGAAGACTTCCTGAGAAGCCGATCCTTCAGTATGTGGTCCTAAAAAAGAGTTCCCGGGTTGGACGGGTCGCTGGTTGTTGTAGCCGGTTTGGTCCAGCTGTGGGTGTCCGGGCCTGACGGGTCCCACAACGAACTGTCTTTTAACTTTCTCCAAAGGAGGCAGGCTCGCAAAACTTTTAGTTTACTGATAAGCTTTTAGTTAATTTAGAAACTATTTAGTGGAAGACCTTTTTTTGTTCCTTTAGATATTTATGTTATTCATAAGTTCTGGATTATCTTGGCCGACAAAATCCAGAGCAACATTCTCACTATGAATCAGGGTATATTCTCCATAGTGAATCAGAACTCCGCCATCGGTATGCGCCATATTAACAGACATTTTTATGTCCCACTTCCGAAGATCTAGTTGACCCTACTCTAATTAATCCTCGAAATTCTAGAACCCAGTACTCCTTGCCACCGCTTAAGTTTCAGATAAAACGTATAGTTTTTCTCCCGCGAACGTCAAACATGAGACATATTCCAGTCCCGGGCTCCGGATTCGAACTGATCTAAAACCAAAATGCGCCGCCCTTTTATACTCTGTGGCGACAGAGATTTGTTAAAGATTCTACATAAAAATTCCAAGAAGCGCAAGCAAGATTTTGTGTGATTCAATTGGAATGGAAATGAATGGAAAATTATGAAATGCATTTGGATCAATGTGCAACAAATTAACTTTCGGTTTAATTTGTCGTGCATATGATTCACTAGGGGATTATGATTGGGATTATGGATAAATGGTAGGGTAATTGGGAATTAAATCAATGTGCGACAAATTAACTCTAGGTTTAATTTGTCGCTCGTATGATTCACTGTGGAAAGAAGGTTGGGGTATTGGATGGGAGTAGTGATTTAGTATCACTACAAATCGATAGCCATAGAAGGGACAGAAGAAAGGCTCACCAAGGGGAAGAAGAGACAAAAACATTCCAAGCAGTCGTTATACTGATACGAAAACAAAGAACTGCCATGGAAGGGTTAAGAAATATCTGTACACACAACGGAAAAATTTTGCCGGGTTAAAAAGGAATACTTGGAGCAAGCCATGTATGGCAAAATATCGGTCTTAAAGGGAACGATATTTCGAAGTATCACGACCTAGAGAAAAAGGAACAAGGATGCATAATTAAACTACAGGAGATGATGTCAAGACATGTCTAAAAAACACCAAAGATGATAGAGCATAAATGTAGTCTGTGACAGAGATTACATGAACTGGGCACAGTTGAGCAATCTGTGCACCGAACTAGTGCGTAATATGTTAGAAAAATATTATTTTAATTTTAAGGCTAATTCGACATCTGCACATCCATTGGAGCCAATTATAAACTAGGCTGTGACATATTGACGAGCAGATGGGCTAACAAACGCATTTCAGCTAAAACAACACACACCAGGCGACATGTACAATCAACCACATCCAGCAATAATCCCAGATAAATCAAGGCCCTACATAATGTCACATAAGAATGCCTCCGCGCATTAAATACCCTTGACGTCGACACAAGCTCGTGGCACCAATCATCGTACACCCACTCACACGGATGGTAGACATATCGATCCGCACACTATGGGAGCAATCTATAAAACAACACTACAGTCTTTGAAAGTCCTGATGAGTTACGGTGGTTTTCTGGTTTTCATAGTTTTCAAATACCCCGAGTTGCTTCCCCATGGTAAGCGACAGCTCAACCGGATTTTTCTCTTTCATTTTCAGGCATTGTAAATCGCTTTCCCCCACCAGTGGTAAGGAATGGTTCGCTAAACTAGATTACTGGTAAAATATCGCGGTGCAGTGAACCAGTGATATCGCACGGCCGAACGAGTAAGAGAACTCGACTCAGCGAATCTTCTGCTAAAGGTATCACTTCGTCACACCATCGCATAGAAGAATCGTTGGAAAGGCCTATAGCGTTTGCGACGATAGTGAAGAGCGTGTGATTCGAACCGGCACTACAACGGTTAGAATCACTATAAGATAGAACCATCAGACTACTGCTGCGTGTACGAATTCGATCGGTATTCTGAAGTACACTCAACTGATGTAGAATTGCTATGTTATTACTGTGGTATATGGCTCTGAGGCTTTTTGCTTATTCGATTCTGGTTCGGTGTTTTTCTTCACTATTTGCTTGAATACTGTGTGTATCTGTTAGAAACGACACAGGCCCACTTATTCACATTCACTATGAATCAATAACCGGACGAAATCGGCTTGAAATCGGGACCGGTGGGAAGAGTTGCTAAATAAGGCCAAGACCGGATCCCCGTTGTGGTGCCGATGATGATGCAAAAACAGCCTTTTTAATTAGACAATTAAAGGAGGCCATTTATATGCCACAACCTGAGGAGCTTGAAATTTAAGATAAAGAGATGATCTATAAACTCACAAGAAACAACAATTTAAAAAACGCGACTAAAACTTGGACGATCGCTTAGATGACATTTTATGAAGCGGAGCAGTTACTTGTCTACATGTGAAGCGACAGCAGGAGTATATTATATACGTCATTGTTTATGTAGATGAAAGAAAGAGAAGGGTTGTCGTTCAGAATAAAAAAGGAGGTACGCCAAGGAGATCCCCTCTCGCCTCAACTATTTTTGGCAGTATTGGAACATATATTCAAGAAAATGGATTGGGATGCATTTGAAATAAATATAAACGGAGAAAAGCTCAATTCAATTCAAGATTCGCAAGCGACCTGATGTTGCCTAACCAAACCCCAAGAGCCCGCAAATAATGTTAACGCAATTAGAAAGAGAAAGCAAAATTATGGGATTCACTATGAACGTACACAAAAAAAAATTGATGACCAACCAAGTAAAAACACCAATTTCGCTAAATGCCAAACAAATAGAATCAATATATATATTTAGGACTACTAATATCACCCGAAAATCAAATGCTGAAGGTAATATACATCAGAATAAGCAGTGCTTGGAAAAGATGTTAGTCCCTTAAAGAAATTCTGGAGAATCCACATATACCCGTGACGGACAAGATTACAGTATTCAAATCGTGTGTATTGCCATGTTTAACCTATGGATCACAAACCCGGGCCCTTATCAGCAAACATAGTGTAGCATTCAGAGTCTGTTAAAATATGATGGAGAGAAGCATTCTAAACATCAAGCTACGGGACAAAATCAAACAAACAAACATTAAAAGTAAGACGAAAGTTACATGTGTCACGTATACAGTGAAAAAACTTAAATGGAAATGGGTAGACCACATGATACTACTACTGTTATTATTTATTGGCTTGTAGGAACTCGGAAGTTCACGACCTCGCCGACTCGACGCCGCCATCGTTCCCTGTCCTGTGTACTGTCCATATGATAAGAAACAGAAATAATAAATGCTCAAAAGATGTCTCCATGAGGTACCCGCGAGATGGGAAAAGAAGAAAAGGGCGTCAACAAGAAGGAGATGGGATGACGAAATTAAAAAAATTGCTGGAACATACAATTATGGCAAACCATAGGCGAGGCCTTGGCGCAAGCTAATAACCTTGCCCGGAAAAACAAATTATTATGGACAATTTAACAAGTCTCGGATAAGGACCGGATACCGGTGGAGAGATTTGCTATACAAGGCCAAGACCGGATCCCGGTTGTAGTGCCGATGATGATGATGATAGGCGAGGCCTATGCAAAGAGGGCAAGTTGATACTGACGTTACCGATGTCGAAGATTAGGAAAAATAAAAAAATAAAAAAATTATTATTGAATATAAACTGTACACTTTTTAGTATCAGCAATAAAGGCTATTTGCATTTGTATTTTATATTGTGTAGATGATTTCCTACTCACTAGAGACAAAAAGGCATCAATTGAAGGTACAACAAGAACTCTGAAAGTATATTTCCAATTGTCAAATTTGGGTGAATTATGATCTGTCTCGAAGTACAAATGGTAAGGGATGACGATGGAATTTTTTTGATTCATCAAGGAATTTATATCGCCCATGTACGAATTTGTTTAGATTTAGAAGCCTTGAAATGTTATGCTCTAACCCAGATAAAATAAGAATAACAGCAAACACTAATAGATATCAACAACTGACTGGAGCGTTGCTGTACGTATAAGCAAATATAAGGCTTGATATTACAGCAATTAGTGTTCCCCCGAAACTACATGAAATGAGGCTCAAGCCCTTATGCTCAAGCTCGGCAATGTAAATGACAAAGAAAGAGACCTCTGTGGTCGCTTGGGCTTCGATTAGGATTATAATAAAGAAGATAATCGAATACCAAACACATTTATAAGTGGAATGGAAGCACTATTAGTTGATGCGGTAAAAAGAAAAAATGCATTTTGTTCCAGACTTTTGAAGGCGAACTTAGCTGTAAGCAAAAGCCCATCAAGGTCTACAAGAAAAAGGTTTATTTAAAGGCAAATCAAAGTTGCTTGAAGTTCATTGGGAAGCCGAAATTTGTCAATAGATCCAACCATTTCGGCACAAAACACCAGTTTATAAAAGACCTTCGAGGGCTAACAAAAGTGAAGGGTTCCAATACTGCCCATCCTATTCGAATGCATTGGCATAAAAACACCCATGCGCCAGCGTTTTAAAGATGACATTATCAACTTCATTTCCGAACTAATATTATCTAGATGAGCTATATACTACCCCTTATACCATAACACACTCGATTTAAGTTAAAGAATATAATATAAAAAGAGAAAAGAAAGAAAGCATTAGTGGTATTAGATTTGAGTTACCTTGTAATTTACTTTCAATGTAGTATAATGAAAATGTAGTGTTTCTTCTTTTCAGATTTGTTGTGTTTTTCTTCTTCTCTTCCATATTTATTAATCTGCGCTTCCGTTATTAATTGCGTTTTACTTTTTTGATGTTCTCCGCCATTTTTTTTTTTTTTTTGCTTTTAAAATGTTAATCCTTGTTTAATTTTTTCTTCTTTAATTTCATTTAATTTAATTTGTCTTTTTATTCAAACTTTTGTTTAGTTGTTTGACTAGTTTAAAATATATTTTTATTTCGAATTTAATTTAATTTACTTTCTTCTTTTGAAAATGTGCTGCTTTTTTCGCTTGCGAATTCGGAAGCTCCTCTTAGTTGCTAACACGCAATGAAGCGAAATGAATTTGTGTTCTTGCTTTGTAAAACAGCTCCAAAAAATAAATAAAAACTGGGAGACAAAATTTTGTTTTACATTTTTGATTTTTTCCGCCATTTTTTTTTTTGCTTTTTAAATGTTAATTTTGTTTTTTAATTTTTTCTTCTTTAATTTAATTTATGTCTTTTTATTCAAACTTTTGTTTAGTTGTTTAACTAGTTTTAAATAATTTTTTTTTATTTCGAATTTAATTTAATTTACTTTATTTTTCTGAAAATGTGCTGCTTTTTTCGCTTGCGAATCGGATGCTCCTCTTAGTCGCTAACACGCAGTCGAGCGAAATGAATTTGTTCTTACTTTGTAAAACAGCTCTAAAAAATAAATAAAAACTAGGAAACAAAATTTCCTTATTATATAGAAAGATAAAAATTTTTTTTTACACATAATAGTTCGTTTTCGATTGATTTTTAATTATACCTCGTCAAATTTCCGATTATTATTTCTTCAGTTATATTAATAACGTGTCCTTACTGAATTTCAATTTACGACATACACGTTAGAGCAATGGATCTCGACTGCCGACTGTGGTCAATTTTCAGTTATTAATTTATTTTTATTTTTCGCCGCCTACTCTGTATTTTATTTTTCTCGGTAAGCTGTAATAATCAATGATACTGAGTGTTCATTTTTCGAATGTGTTTTGAGAAATGGCTAGGTTACATTTACGCCTGGTAACTCTGACTGTGACTCATTACTGAAAGTGAATTCCAAACTATATCTGAACACTCTTTGGTAGGGTAAAGCACGTTTAGTCCACCACGCCGAGAAGACATTAATCCGAGAAACATTGGACACTTCGGTATTTTCGTACCATCTTTTGTTTCATCATGCGGAAATCTCACATAGCACGTCGTCTAGTTCGTTTGTGATTTTATGAGGTGGCTTCATGGACTTGCTTGTTGCTTTCTATTACCATTGCTCTATCGCTCTACCTTTCTATTGTCAGTCATTGGTGCCCCCATGCAACACTACATTTTTTCTGACCTGACCCGAAGATATGTGTCCAATGCTGGAAGTCCATCAATATATTTCGACAGGCGCATGAAAAACAGCACTGCGTAATGATGCATAAAATGAGCAGTGAAACCCATGTGGGGATGAGAGCCAACATACAGGGCAAAGTCTTTGATTGCCTTCAACCCGACGAAGGCCAGGACAATCCTTGTCGCCGTTCAATACAAGTTGCAGTCTCCACGTGACACCCCTGGGTAGCTACATTGGCACCCGCCAAGCAGTGAACCAATGCATGCAGCGACATCCTGAGGAAGGTTGGCGCAGGGCTAATAACCTTGCCCGTAAAAATGAATTATTATGGCAAATTTAACAACCCTCGGATAAGGACCGGATACACGACGACGACCACGGAAACGAAAATGGCTAAACGATTTAAGAATTTTCTCATAGAACGTCCGCTCACTATACAGAGCTCGAGCTGCATAGCAGCTAGCCGATGCCCTGTCCGAATATAAAGCTGACATAACAGCATTGCAAGAAATAAGATGGACATGGAGTGGTGTTATTCAAAGAAACGAGTATGACATTTATTACAGCTATCATGCAAAACACCATGTGCTCGGGGTAGGCTTTCTAGTCAAGCAAAAAATGAAGCCTGCCATCATCGCCTTTAATGCAATAAACAAAAGGTTCTGCGCTCTTAACATGCGAGGCAAGTTGACGACGAAAAGGAAGAATACTACGAGAACGTCGAACGGGCCCTCAATCCCTGCCCAAAGCGAATGCTAGGAATCGTCACAGACGAGACCATTTTAAAGGGAAAACGTATAACCGACATATTTATAATAAATCAAGAATTAGAAATAAGATAATTTCTATCGTGTTTTTGATTGTCTTCTTTCGTTTCGTCCACGGGATAAGCGTTGAAGGCAATCACTTGGTTTTGATTCGTTTGATCGTGTCGTGTTTGTTTTCGTTTTTAGGGATTTGTACTGGGCAAGACACCAACGCCCGTTCGTCTTGAGCAGAGTCCGGCTCTGGGGGTACAATCCGCCTATTTAAAATCATCTTTTGCCGGCCAGTGCCGGATATACAGTCTACACAACTATGGGAAATTGCGAAAGTCGTTGGAAAAGGCGCCGTCCGCGATCTCAGTTTTCTTTTCGTTTCAGTAACATTTTTGGTCCTTCGAGCCGGATCTCGGCGATAAAAAGAGGATGGCGATGTCAAGATCGGCCAAAGCCAGAAGCACGCTGTCATCCCCTGCGGGAGTCCTGTCTACTCAACCTGGAGTGGACAGTACCGGACCTGTCGGAGCGGTCGCCAGAAGAGGGAAATCAGCATAAGTAACCGAAGCGGTGGAAAGAACAACGATGCCGATAACGAGATCGGCCAAAGCAAGGAGGATGCTGCCATTCCCTACGGCCGTACTGTCTACACAACCTGGAGTGCGCAGCACCGGACCAGGGGTAAGCGCCACAGGATAAGAATCTGCCACACCGCTAGGAGGAGATTATGGCGGACCTGTCGGAGCGCTCGCCAGAAGGGGAGAATCGGCGCACGTGGCGGAAGCGGAGGAGACCCACTCTAAACCCCACACCCCGGACGGCGGATCGACCCAACGTACCAAGAGGCAAGTCAGAAGACCAGTGTCGCCGGGGAGAACAGAGACCGGAACAGCCGCGCCAAGATCAAAGCGCGGCACGGAACATGAGGCACAATCAAGACGGACCGAGATCGAAGTAAGTTTGGAAGTCGCCGAGGCGAAGGCGAAAGTACTCCGAGCGAGACTTGAACTGATGAGAGCAAGTTCCGAAGACGAGAGACCCAGGGCGATGCTGACGAGGACATGAACGAGCAGAAAACCCCCGCAAAACATGGGACGATCTATCAAGGCCACCCGAGGAAAGGCGAAAGGAGCCAGCCTATGAGGACAGGTCGCCGCATCACGAAGAGGTAAGGAGCGACATCCAGGATAACCATAGCCAGGTTATCGCGAGCACCCTCGGAAGCAATTACCTCTCGAGAAATGATCGAGCTACCCCTCTTCAACGGCGCCAGCGTGGCGTGGCTGGCTTTCAAGAGATCGTTTGAAGACACCGCCGCCGGAATTATACACGCGCAGAACTTGGCGCGTCTTCGGAGAGGTCTTCAGGAAAGAGCACGAGAAGCTGTTAGATGTCTCCTGTTCATTGCCGAAGACCCACAAGAGATAATGAACGGACTGCAGGCTCGCTTTGGAAGACCAGGAGCATTAGCCCTGGCGGAGCTGACGAAATTAAAAGGACTGCCTCGAGTCACAGAGGACCTAAACGCCCTTAAAACGGAATCGATGATATGTCGACGAATCGACCTGGGTCTCAGTTACGGCAAGGGTATCAGGTTTCGTTGTTTGCAAATATTGGTGGACGGCGTTTGCATTCGTGTTGGTGAAACCGATGCCCCTGATGTTACAAAATGCCGTCACCAGTCGGGCGTGGGCAGAGCCTCGAGAGCGAGCCCGGTTATGCGATGACGAACCTCTTAAAGTTCCATTATTTATCATGATATCTGAATGATGTTCCCCCTGACATAGTCCCCCCGGAGATCCGAATGGGAGACTAGTTTACCTCCGGAATTCTTTACATCAGAAGGTACCATCATGACTTATCTCGTGTCAGTCCGGGCAATCAGCCACACATCCGAAACACCGTCGAAGATTTCTCTCGGCGATATCGCGGAATATACAGCGTAACGGGGTAGTATCTCACCTTGGGACTGACCTAACCAACTTTTTCTCGAACCGGTCCATCAGCCAAGCTCCGAAAGATGTCCAGGGATTTCTCCCGACCATTTCACGGAGCCTAAAGCTTGATGGGGTGGTATTTCACCGGGCGAACAGGGCGTTGGGACCCCGGCTACCACTCGGCCTTTAGTCGCCTCTTACGACAAGCCGGCCTAGCTGTGAGTATATTCTAACGGCCTACTCACATGGCAAAATGTTTAATGAAAGGAAATTCGTCATTAAAAGTGGCAAAGTTATCTCTGAAATTACTCACAAAATAAAAAACGGTCTGCAACAGGGAGCGGTGTTATCTCCGATCCTTTTTAATATTTACACTAGTGACTTGATAGGGTCTCTTCATCAGGCTATTGCGTAAGCAGACGATCTGATAATATATAGAACAGCACCAAAAATTGAAATCATTAACGGATTATTACAAGGGGATTTCAATGATATTCAGCGATACTGCGACAACTGGAAACTCAAAATCAATATCCAGAAGTGTGAAACCATCCTTTTCAGAACACCACTGGCTGAAGCTACCAGAGACACCAGGAGAAACTGGCGAAAGCCAGCTATTATGGGACCACACCAACAAACACTGGAAACCAAAAATGTAGTCAAATACTTAGGCATCTGGCTGGATCAGTAACTATATTTTAACAAACATGTGGAGGCTGCGCTGGCCAGGGCAAAGAAAACTTATGATATGACAAGAAGACAGTTTCATAATAGTCAACTTGACAGCAGAGTTATAGTTATATGCAAAAATGTGGAACGCTACACGATTTTGCTTGTCATGCTTGGCAGGGGCCATGCTAATCTTGTCTCTATCGTTCCAATTTTAGTATATGTTCTGCCGAAGCAAGAACAATTACATTGAAACACCCACCACTTTGTGTTTTATTTCTTTATTAGTTTTTCTTTTGTATTTATTTTACATTTATTTTACACTTTCGAAGGCCACGACGGCTTTTTTCGAAAATTCACACATGAGAGAGTCTGCCCCATGGACGCTTTCAATACCACACGAGGCTGATCGCTCCCCATCCGCGCCCTTTTATACCGATCGCCCATTTCTGATTGCACACTCATCCTCTTTTTTCTCATTTCCCCACCCACTAAATGTGAATAAACTCTCGCGGATTCACTCAGCAGTCAATGAACCCAGAGAAAATGGGACAATTGCAAAGGAGAGCACCTTAGGTTAGGTCTTGATTAGGTTTCGCTTGCAACGAAAGCAACACTAAAGGGTGGACTGCGTATCCTCGTTTAGAGACTTGGGTAATTCTTGGAATACAGAATCACGATGTGCATTGCGAGAAGGGGAATTGGAGAGGGTTGAAAAGTATACTCATGCATATTTTAACCGGATGTTGGAACTATTCATTAGTGAATAGCCTGTACTTTTTGTACATGAGAAGCGGAACATTTGTTTGGGAAAAACTTTTACAGCGGAATTGAAAAGGAACTTGGGGGTGGGAAAAACTGTTTCGCTATGTGGAAAATGCGTCCTCTGTCAATGTTTTGCTGTTGGTAAACAGCTACGTCATGATGGTGGTTTCATCTAAGGAAATCGGTATTTAGAATCCAAGGACACGAATCAGCTCAATGATTCGGGGGAGGGGGTTTTAATTATGTAACTGCCTGCGCTAAATGAGACTAGGTATACGCGACCACATACCTCAAAGTAGTTGTCTTACTATCGCTTCTTCTGTATTAGGCAGGTAGGCTTCAATCTGATGGGACTAGATTTGGTCTGTGTAAAGTAAAATTCTCCTTAACCAACCTCATCCTCCTTCTCTGAACCCACTGCCAATAGCTCAAGCTGTTTAGCTTGATGACTTTTAACTTTCACCAGACGATCATCACAATTGCTTCAGCGTTGGTCATTATTTTGATAATCAATTTGTCCCAATATCCTCTTCACTCGAGAGCGTAAGTTGCGCATCATATGTCATTCACTATAGAGGTTTCCTCCCCTTCGATGATGCTGATCAACAGCTCGATGCACAACGACATAGGTCAAGAAAGTTCCGTTCCTGCCTAGTGTTATTCACACGCACTGGTTGCTGTCTGCCAATGTGTACAGAGGCCGATATTATGTAATTTCTTCCATGGGCGAATGATGCTCTACCGATGGTGTGGAGGCGTCCGTTTTGAATTAAACGACTTGGTAATTAGCGTCTTCCAATTTCAAAGCTCCGCCTAGAAGGACAAAATATGGGCGGACGGTATCTTCAGTGATTGAAAGCATTTTCTGGTGGACTGTACCTATCTTAATTTTCTTATGCGCACCATTCTTCATTACGAAATGACTCTAACCCCTACGTTCAATTGTGTTTTGAAAATCTTGCTCTGAACGAAGTAATCGTAACATATTTTTACCAGCATATTAATTATGACAATAGAGTACAAACATCGTGACAGAACCTTTGACTGTCATTCGGCTACGGGGAAGGTAGAGCTAACAATGTTATGAAAAACACTTTCAAATAGAATATTCTGCATCAAAGTACAAGGCTAGTTCCTTTTTTTTATACATATTCGTTTTGCGACGTGGTGATGTGGATAAGCTGTACGCAACCTACCTTGAAGCTAATGTTGTAAGAAAAATCAAGCGCGGTAGACTCCGGTGGGCGGGACACCTAGCTCGAATGAGCGAAGAGGAGCCTGCCCGGAAAGTCCTTTGTGACAGGATGTATGGAAGGAGACAGCGCGGCAGACCTTGTCTGCGATGGAGGGATGGCGTAGACCAGGGCGCCCAGAGCCTGAGAGTGCCAAACTGGACATCGGGTCGAAATCGGGATCGGTGGAGATATTTGTTAAATAAGGCCAAGACCGGATCCCGGTTGTAGTGCCGATGATGATGATGGTGATAAGGATGTGGATAAGGTGGTTGAAACATACCATATACATAATTGTAAATAGAATGAATTAGCGAATCTGAGTCATTAAAAAGAGTTAGTTTATAACTTAATAATTATGGTTCCAAGCTGTGGAATCTGAAATCAATAATGTCCAGTGGTTATGGACCTAAAGTGCCGTTGAAGTCTGTTATGATAAGTGATTATAATTGTCTATTGTTACACGTTCTGAATTTAAGGAGACGACATTACGAATTGTATTTGGTAATGTTATTCAAGCTGTGTAATATAGAATTTTGTGACATTGGTAGTCGCTTCTGTTATTTATAGACAGCTTGTTTGGTATATGAATCCCTTGACTACCTAAGAACAATCGTTTGCTACCCAAAATAACATTGACTGCACGCTTCTGCTTGGACAAACAAAATGAATCCATAAGAGTGCTGGATATTCATGAAAACTTCCGAACGTGGAAGTAGCGAATAATGAGACCTTTCACATTACGAACATTTGAAATCAAAGTGAAAGTGAAGTATATTTAAAGCCCGAATTTCGTAATTATCATTAAACGTATTTGTAAAGACATGATTAAAATGTTACCGCAATGTAAACAAGTAAAAAACAAACACAAACTTAGCCGAAGGCATTTATTTTAATTGTACAATTAACTGAACGAATAGACTTTTATACCATGCTAATTATGGTATATTTATTCTTCATTAAAATCTATAATCAACCTTAAGTTTGTAAAACACGTATATCGCATACGCGCTTAACATATCCTTGAATTTTCGTATTTTGATTTTTCATTTTGGAATATCAAAGTCTCGTCGAACTCATTAAAAAAAAAATGTGGAAAATGTTTGTATGTTATATACAATGGAAACATTGGACCTTGAGAATTGTGTTTTGAGATAGGATTAGGTTAGGGAAATTTTGAATTGATAAATAGTGAAAATGAAAATCTTCTATTGAGACGTGGGAAAAATGTTGTTTTTCTGTATGCTAGATGTGTGATTATGGGATAAGGGCGCGAATTTGCGTAATTAATTTAGATAGAAAGGGGGGCTGGGAATTAGCTTTGGTAGTTATATAACAGTCTATCGGTGAAGAACACCACCCGCTTGTCCTTTTTGGTAAAGGGCGCCAGTCGATCGTCCGTGCTTGTTCTCAAATACCGGAGAAGCAAAGGAAGTGCTGACGATCATGGCGGGTTTGTCCTACCTGGGACTCATGGTAGACTCTTTGATATCGCGTTGAAAACACTTCACACTCATCGCGAATACCTCTCAGGTCACCTTATGCTTCCTCGCTTCGCGCTCCAAGTCACTATCTATATCCTTCAGATTAACATCGTAAGACATCTTCGTCACTGTCTCATCCTGTGCCATCACCTTGTGTTCCGAGTCATGAAATTGTGTTTTTGAACTCAGAATCGCAAGTCTGCGTCAGTCTGTGGCGTTTCTAACAGGTACACACACAATACACAAGCAAATAGTGAAGAACACCGAACGAAAATCGAATAAGAAAATGCATCAGAGCCGTATACCATAGCGATAACATAACAATTCCACATCAGTTGAGTGCACTTGAGTTTAGAAATCGAATTCGTACACGCGGCCAGTAGCCTGGTGTGTTAAGCCTTGGTTCAATTTTTGATGATTCTAACTGTCATAGCGTCAGTTGAAATCACACGTTCTTCATTATCGTAGCAAACGTTATAATTGGTGACCCCTACGTGATATCTGTGTACACACAGCACACACTTTTCCATAGTAAACAGAACTTCACGGCAGGATCACGACTTCCGCATAGAGCACCGGCACACTCGCCTGCTCCGACGTTCCCCCGCCCGCTCGTTCCAGGCTCCGTCGTTCGCACACGAAGCTGATCGTAACAAAGTTACTGAGGGGGAGTAGTGTGGCGTTTCTAACAGATACACACACAATACACAAGCGAATAGTGAAGAACACCGAACGAAAATCGAATAAGAAAATGCACCAGAGCCGTATACCATAGCGATAACATAACAATTCCACATCAGTTGAGTGTACTTGAGTTTAGAAATCGAATTCGTACACGCGGCCAGTAGCGTGATGTTTTAAGCATTGGTTCAATTTTTTGTGATTCTAACTGTCATAGCGTCAGTTCAAATCACACGTTCTTCATTATCGTAGCAAACGCTATAAATCTCTGTGCTCCAACGCGTGGAATATCTGTAACATATTTATCTCGTTGTCTCTTTATACGAAAGATATTTGTAGATCGTGATCGCACTTCGGGAACACGAAAGTCTCCTCAATTGTATAACCCATGGTACAAACCGGTCTTCTTTTTGTGCGGCCGTACATCCCCAACTCATGAAATCTTCTATGTCCTTTAGAAGACTACTGAATATTAGCCAGCATCCACCTCCATTTATAGTCATCATTATTGACGTGTGAATAAATTTGGAAGATATTGAAGTAGTTCATTGCAAATGGCCAAAAGACGGAGGTGCCTTAACAAAAAAGCTCTTTATGGCGCTGATTTGATAAACGCCTTCCCTTTTACATTAATGAAAAGTGGAACTCTAATTACCTCTATTCAATTTTAAATAATGTAAACTGTTTATTGGAATTGTAACTAATAAGAAAAAAGCAATCCCTCTTGTATGCTATTGATGTGACAACCGTCTTTTCTTTTTCACCATCAAGCTAAAATTCAAATCAGAGTCACTCGCGAAGCAAAAACAAGAGTCGTTGAATTTCATGGAAAATGCTGATCGATGTACCAGGCGATCATATTACCGGCAATCAGTAATTGTCATGTTAAATTAATAGTCTGATGATATTAGCTATTTGACGTCATAAAGCTAAAACATCATCGCACGGACAATTACCTGGGGTTCAATATTTATAGTAGATGGCACTGAAGTGTGATTTTCTATGGTGACCTTCCTTCCGATTATACCTTTTGTACATTTCAGATCATAGCAAGCGCCAACAACATAGACCCATACTTCGATATTGATTTTGTTTTTAAGCAGCTCACCTTTTACTTTATTGCGTTTTCTATTATTCATTGTGATTTGATATCACGTAGCTTCTAACAAAATTGCAAAGAAACGACACATAAACTGTTTGAGAAGGAATATTCGTAACGAAGTCCACCATCCCTCTATAAAAGTAGTTAGAGAACACTTGGACTAACACTGTCCACACTATCCTTGGATACCCCCCTTTTTTCTTCTCTTTTCAGATGCCGCGAGACCGAGCCCAATATCCTCACGGATGTGGGTGATTCTGGTTATCGCAAGATGACCAGAAGTCAGAAACAAGATGAAGGACACATATGTCCTGTCTCGCCAAATTCGGCCTTCTCGCCATTTTTTTTTTTTTTTCATTCGTAACGAAGTGTATACCTATGCTATTGGCGTTCACTGTCCTCGCAATTGTGCTATGGTTGACTCCGAATGAAGGCAGTTCCCAGAATACAAAGGTTAATAGGGTCAGTATTGTGTTTTAAACAATAGTTCATCATAGAAAATCACATGACGACGCCATCTGTTTTAATTATGGTGTCATCGATATATATAAACCTTAACTCACAATCATTTATATCAGATTCCATTAATTTAGCTTCAAGTCCACATAACATCAGCCTTGTTGATTTCTGCTAAGTATGATCCCCTGGTGCATCGATCAGCATTCTTCGTGACATTCGACGACTCTTGTTTTTGCTTCGCGAGTGACTTTGATTTGAATTTTAGCTTGATGGTGGAAAGAAAAAGTCGCATAAACACGACAATCAAGAAATGATTGTTTATTTGATTTTTGCAATAATAATTTATCTATTTGATTATTTCCATTAGTTGACTATATTGTAAAATGGAAAGGAGATTGAATTGAATTATAGTTTGACGGTGGAAGAGAAAAGACGGTTGTGAGTTTGATGGAATAAGATTTATTAATTTGATTTATTGGCTATTGCAATATGTTAGTTGATGCGGAGTTGGTGAGGCGGCGTCCAATTTCCAACATAGTCAAGGAATTAGCAAACACTGAGCCTGTTACGGGTGTGGCAAGGAAAGTGCATTATTAGAGTGCTGGCTCGAAGGAAGATCTTGCTGTTCTCAGTGTAAATTGGATTGCAGATCCAGGCTCGTCATTCTCAGGCTCCGGTTATGCCCTGTTTCATATTATAGGGAATTTGTAGACTCTTGGGTTGTATTACTTCATATTATCAAGTATTTTGCACCTTGTCTAGCGTCTGATATGTTATAAATAATGAGGTAAATAGCGGGGAGGGTACACCCCATAATATTTTCTTGGGTTGTTGGCCTCTCTGGTTACGCTGTTCTGATTGCTGGGTACATTGAATCTTTAACCCCAAGTTGTAAATGATGATATGAATAATGAGGAAGAAAAATTCGCCAGGTAAGTAAAGCGCTAGACATATTAAACTGATTGCAGGCTAACACACATCCAACAACGGGGTATCAGAGATTTCAATTTACTAGTTATTTGTGAGAACTGATTGCAAGATAACACAGATCCATCAATGTGGTATCAAGAGAGTTCAATATTATTTAACATTCCAAAGACTGATTTTATTCGATTAGCTGAACAATACCCGAAGAATAATTTAAAGCAATCCAGCAATTTCAACAATAGTATTATATACGTTTTTTTTTTTGAGGCCTACACCTATGTTTTGACCCTCAACATTTACCTGGCGAAATTTTCTTTCTCATTACTCAGCTTATCATTTACAACTGGGGGCTAAAGATTCAACACTCCCACCAATCACAACAGCCGTAAGCAGAAGCGCCAACAACTCAAGAAAGTATTAAGGTGAGTACCCTCTCCATTATATACACGATATAAACATTTTGTGCGTAGCAAGGCTTGTGGTTTGTGAGCAACAATAATGAAATTGGCGATGTTTGCACTTGTTGAAAGTTATTGAAGTAAGAATCCCCATTCAATTTTGTGTACGTAATGAAATTTCTCCTGCAGAAACATTAAAAATATTTCAAAATGCCTCCAGTGACGAGATGTCGGAAACGCACCCAACACCGCCTCTTTTCATTCAATATTTTCTTGGGCCGACCTCGGTGTCATATATTAAGATCCGATCTTTGAAGTGTGACACAATGTTTTAGGAAAGTAGCGCAGTAGCCCCAGATGAGACAACACATTCATAAAGTAACACATTCTTGATTTCCAGCCTAGTCATTGTATAGTTCTAATTTGTGACAGGACGCCATCTATATCATATCAGAGTTACGCCGGCAACTCTTTACACTTTACACTTGGATGATGGCATCTGCAGTGGTACTTTTGCATCTGAAGTCATACTGCACTTACGGAAGTCGTTCTCACTCCTCCGTGAACTGCTCCAACTTCAAGAGGAAGAGTCTTCAACACTTTTCCAGCTGCTCTCTGAAAATAGACGGAATGGTATAATAATTCTCCTTTGGGTAGTAAATCCTTTAAAAAGTATATATAGTATTTATAGAAAATGCGAGTTACTGGTTTCTGGTGCTAGGCTGTTTGTTAACTTAATTGATGTTATTTTAAATTATTTGTTGTTAAATAAATAATAATAATATATAAATGTTTAAAAAACGCTGTGCTTGTGGACAACCACTAAGATAGTTAAATTAAAACAATTCAGGAGAATAAAATGAAGGAAATTAATATTAGAATTAAATGAAATAAGAAGAAATAAGAAGGAAAAAAAGAGGGGAGAAAAATGAAGACAAAAGACAAAGAATTAAAATATATTTATCGAATCGCTGAGGTCATGAAATTTCGGGTGCATATACGGAATTTCATGACCCCACCAAATAGGCTACGCCATCGTTCCTTGTCCTGCGCACTCTTCTTTCACACTTTGCCCTCTGATCCGACCTCCCCAAGGTCACGCTTTACATTGTCCTTCCTGCTGATCTTTTCCCGTTGGTCTCCCGTTTAGAATTCTGCGCACGGTTCTGTCGTTGCCTACTCTCGTCCGTCTTCATCTTCACGACTTGACGAGTTTTTTGGGGGTATAGCCCTTCCAATTCGCGAAAGTGGAGGTTTTTCTGTTATCCTAGCTCTTCATCATATCTACGGCTGAAGATACTCGTTTTTTAACCCATTCATGTCTCGCATCGGTATATCAGGTGTATGCATACGTTTTTTTTTCGGTTTCTTTGGTCCAAAAGATACGTAAATTTTTACGGAAATTAATTTTTTTTTCTATTCAAAATATTAGTCATCGGCTTCTGCACATTTCGACCATCATTCAGGTAATTTATTAATAGCATGCCAGAACGACAGCTTGTCTTTCGCGGAAACTATTCGTCCAGCCATTTTTCAACTTCCTCGAAATCGCTGGTGCTGCTCTGCGAGCGCATGACCCATTGATGCACAGAGGTGATAGTCAGATGGCGCCAGGTCTGGGGAGTACGGCGGGTCCTTTTCAATGTGTCTTTGACTAGTTTTGATACGATACTAACCGATACGGAGATGAAGACGCTAAGAAGGCGCTAGACGAGCTAACATCACAAAAAAACACGTCTACTTTTCCCTATTTCACAGACTAGATTTTTTTCCCAGGCACTTTTCTTTTGTCTGTGGAGTCTTTTTCGAATCTTCTGAGCTCTTTGTATTTTTCCTCGTTAGCCGCGTCCTATATGACCGCTGCATTGTCAGGTATGCAGCATTCTAATAACTTCAACAAGTCGTCGCAGCAGTCGGATAACGAGAAAACCCTTTAACAAAACGCTACAAAACCTCGACCGGCTACGTGCAGGTGTTATAAGGCGTTTCGTCGTGCTTCCTCAATAATGAGGAAAGAGCGAGTAGGCGGTGGGGAGTTAAAATAAATGAAAGTATATTACCACTTTTGAAACATTTTTAATTTATTTGTTGATATTACTTTAGTGGCGCAAGGCTAATAACCTTGCCCGTAAAAATAAATTATTATGGAAAATTTAACAGGCCACGAGACTTGCTAAATAAGGCCAGGACCGGATCCCAAATACCCAAATTATTGGGGGAGAATCAGAGACGATGCACTCTATTTGTCCCCACTTGGCATGACCCCAAACGCATGACCCATATTGAGTCCAATTGCCTGGTATGAGTCATTCGTTTCGTCACTTCGAATTATCGGTGGCAATTCGTCTTTATCCACGTGCTTTCTTTCGTACGCGTCAACATTTTTATGGGAATTCCCACTTGGCGTACGGTAATTGTCACTACTCGTTGCATTTTTGCAGGCGTTGCATGTTTGCAAGCTCCAGCAATTACCAGAGTATCCCTCATGCCAAGTGTTTGCTTTTGGATATGAATGACGATATACGACACGATACAATAAATGTACTCGTAATTTGATAGCGTCTTGCTTGAGTGGGAAATGACTGCGCATCACGGGTATGCAATTAAAAAGGAGACGATTGAGACTGCATTTTGTGCGATATGAATATTATGAATTGAATTTATATTACGTTAAATGGCCTGTGGGTGCTACGACGAAGAACTATTCCATCAATACTTCACGATGGATAAATATGGAAGTAAGACCATTCGAAGAAGAGGACATGAAGACCACCACAAAATTCAACGAGATGGAATCTGTGGAGATTATATTTTTAATATATTCTTCTTACCTCCTGCTTGGGCTGCTTCCGGTGGTCAGAGGCCTGCTGGATTTAGTCAACCACTGCTGGCGGCGTGTCGAGCCCAGTTGGCTGGGCAGGGGTTGGGGTGAAGGCAACGTCGGGGGTGTATACCTTTCTCGCTGCTTTGGTGGAAGACTTCCTGAGGAGCCGATCCTTCAGTATGTGGTCCTAAAAAAGAGTTCCCGGGTTGGACGGGTCGCTGGTTGTTGTAGCCGGTTTGGTCCAGCTGTGGGTGTCCGGGCCTGACGGGTCCCACAACGAACTGTCTTTTAACTTTCTCCAAAGGAGGCAGGCTCGCAAAACTTTTAGTTTACTGATAAGCTTTTAGTTAATTTAGAAACTATTTAATGGAAGACCTTTTTTTGTTCCTTTAGATATTTATGTTATTCATAAGTTCTGGATTATCTTGGCCGACAAAATCCAGAGCAACATTCTCACTATGAATCAGGATATATTCTCCATAGTGAATCAGAACTCCGCCATCGGTATGCGCCATATTAACAGACATTTTTATGTCCCACTTCCGAAGATCTAGTTGACCCTACTCTAATTAATCCTCGAAATTCTAGAACCCAGTACTCCTTGCCACAGCTTAAGTTTCAGATAAAACGTATAATTTTCTCCCGCGAACGTCAAACATGAGACATATTCCAGTCCCGGGCTCCGGATTCGAACTGATCTAAAACCAAAATGCGCCGCCCTTTTATACTCTGTGGCGACAGAGATTTGTTAAAGATTCTACATAAAAATTCCAAGAAGCGCAAGCAAGATTTTGTGTGATTCAATTGGAATGGAAATGAATGGAAAATTATGAAATGCATTTGGATCAATGTGCGACAAATTAACTTTCAGTTTAATTTGTCGTGCATATGATTCACTAGGGGATTATGATTGGGATTATGGATAAATGGTAGGGTAATTGGGAATTAAATCAATGTGCGACAAATTAACTCTAGGTTTAATTTGTCGCTCGTATGATTCACTGTGGAAAGAAGGTTGGGGTATTGGATGGGAGTAGTGATTTAGTATCACTACAAATCGATAGCCATAGAAGGGACAGAAGAAAGGCTCACCAAAGGGAAGAAGAGACAAAAACATTCCAAGCAGTCGTTATACTGATACGAAAACAAAGAACTGCCATGGAAGGGCTAAGAAATATCTGTACACACAACAGAAAAATGTTGCCGGGTTAAAAAGGAATACTTGGAGCAAGCCATGTATGGCAAAATATCGGTCTTAAAGGGAACGATATTTCGAAGTATCACGACCTAGAGAAAAAGGCACAAGGATGCCTAATTAAACTACAGGAGATGATGTCAAGACATGTGTAAAAAACGCCAAAGATGATAGAGCATAAATGTAGTCTGTGACAGAGATTACATGAACTGGGCACAGTTGAGCAATCTGTGCACCGAACTAGTGCGTAATATGTTAGAAAAATATTATTTTAATTTTAAGGCTAATTCGACATCTGCCATCCATTGGCGCCAATTATAAACTAGGCTGTGACATATTGACGAGCAGATGGGCTAACAAACGTATTGCAGCAAAAACAACACACACCAGGCGACTTGTACAATCAACCACCTCCAGCAATAAACCCAGATAAATCAAGGCCCTACATAATGTCACATAAGAATGCCTCCGCGCATTAAATACCCTTGACATCGACACAAGCTCGTGGCACCAATCATCGTACACCCACTCACACGGATGGTAGACATATCGACCCGCACACTATGGGAGCAATCTATAAAACAACGCTACAGTCTTTGAAAGTCCTGATGAGTTACGGTGGTTTTCTGGTTTTCATAGTTTTCGAATACCCCGAGTTGCTTCCCCGTGGTAAGCGACAGCTCAACCGGATTTTTCTCTTTCATTTTCAGGCATTGTAAATCGCTTTCCCCCACCAGTGGTAAGGAATGGTTCGCTAAACTAGATTACTGGTAAAATATCGCGGTGCAGTGAACCAGTGATATCGCACGGCCGAACGAGTAAGAGAACTCGACTCAGCGAATCTTCTGCTAAAGGTATCACTTCGTCACACCATCGCATAGAAGAATCGTTGGAAAGGCCTATAGCGTTTGCGACGATAGTGAAGAGCGTGTGATTCGAACCGGCACTACAACGGTTAGAATCACTATAAGATAGAACCATCAGACTACTGCTGCGTGTACGAATTCGATCGGTATTCTGAAGTACACTCAACTGATGTAGAATTGCTATGTTATTACTGTGCTATATGGCTCTGAGGCTTTTTGCTTATTCGATTCTGGTTCGGTGTTTTTCTTCACTATTTGCTTGAATACTGTGTGTATCTGTTAGAAACGCCACAGGCCCACTTATTCACATTCACTATGAATCAATAACCGGACGAAATCGGCTTGAAATCGGGACCGGTGGGAAGAGTTGCTAAATAAGGCCAAGACCGGATCCCCGTTGTGGTGCCGATGATGATGCAAAAACAGCCTTTTTAATTAGACAATCAAATGCTGAAGGAAATATACATCAGAATAAGCAATGCTTGGAAAAGATGTTGGTCCCTTAAAGAAATTCTGGAGAATCCACATATACCCGTGACGGACAAGATTACAGTATTCAAATCGTGTGTATTGCCATGTTTAACCTATGGATCACAAACCCGGGCCCTTATCAGCAAACATAGTGTAGCATTCAGAGTCTGTTAAAATATGATGGAGAGAAGCATTCTAAACATCAAGCTACGGGACAAAATCAAACAAACAAACATTAAAAGTAAGACGAAAGTTACATGTGTCACGTATACAGTGAAAAAACTTAAATGGAAATGGGTAGACCACATGATACTACTACTGTTATTATTTATTGGCTTGTAGGAACTCGGAAGTTCACGACCTCGCCGACTCGACGCCGCCATCGTTCCCTGTCCTGTGTACTGTCCATATGATAAGAAACAGAAATAATAAATGCTCAAAAGATGTCTCCATGAGGTACCCGCGAGATGGGAAAAGAAGAAAAGGGCGTCAACAAGAAGGAGATGGGATGACGAAATTAAAAAAATTGCTGGAACATACAATTATGGCAAACCATAGGCGAGGCCTTGGCGCAAGCTAATAACCTTGCCCGGAAAAACAAATTATTATGGACAATTTAACAAGTCTCGGATAAGGACCGGATACCGGTGGAGAGATTTGCTATACAAGGCCAAGACCGGATCCCGGTTGTAGTGCCGATGATGATGATGATAGGCCAGGCCTATGCAAAGAGGGCAATTTGATACTGAGGTTACCGATGTCGAAGATTAGGAAAAATAAAAAAAATAATTATTATTATTGAATATAAACTGTACACTTTTTAGTATCAGCAATAAAGGCTATTTGCATTTGTATTTTATATTGTGTAGATGATTTCCTACTCACTAGAGACAAAAAGGCATCAATTGAAGGTACAACAAGAACTCTGAAAGTATATTTCCAATTGTCAAATTTGGGTGAATTATGATCTGTCTCGAAGTACAAATGGTAAGGGATGACTATGGAATTTTTTTGATTCATCAAGGAATTTATATCGCCCATGTACGAATTTGTTTAGATTTAGAAGCCTTGAAATGTTATGCTCTAACCCAGATAAAATAAGAATAACAGCAAACACTAATAGATATAAACAACTGACTGGAGCATTGCTCTACGCATAAGCAAATATAAGGCTTGATATTACAGCAATTATCTGCATACTGAGCCAACATACGTGTTCCCCCGAAACTACACGAAATGAGGATCAAGCCCTTATGATCAAGCTCGGCAATGTAAAAGACAAAGAAAGATACCTCTGTGGTCACTTGGACTTCGAATGGGATTATAATAAAGAAGATAGTCGAATACCAAACACATTTATAAGTGGAATGGAAGCACTATTAGTTGATGCGGTAAAAAGAAAAAATGCATTTTGCTCTCGACTTTTGAAGGCGAATACTTAGCTGTATCAAAAGCCCATCAAGGTCTACAAGAAAAAGGTTTATTTAAAGACAAATCGAAGTTGCTTGAAGTTCATTGGGAAGCCGAAATTTGTCAATAGATCCAACCATTTCGGCACAAAACACCAGTTTATAAACGACCTTCGAGGGCTAACAAAAGTGAAGAGTTCCAATACTGCCCATCCTATTTGAATGCATTGGCATAAAAAACCCATGCGCCAGCGTTTTAAAGATGACATTATCAACTTCATTTCCGAACTAATATTATCTAGATGAGCTATATACTACCCCTTATAACATAACACACTCGATTTAAGTTAAAGGATATAATATAAAAAGAGAAAAGAAAGAAAGCATTAGTGGTATTAGATTTGAGTTACCTTGTAATTTACTTTCAATGTAGTATAATGAAAATGTAGTGTTTCTTCTTTTCAGATTTGTTGTGTTTTTCTTCTTCTCTTCCATATTTATTAATCTGCGCTTCCGTTATTAATTGCGTTTTACTTTTTTGATGTTCTCCGCCATTTTATTTTTTTTTTTGCTTTTAAAATGTTAATCCTTGTTTAATTTTTTCTTCTTTAATTTAATTTAATTTAATTTGTCTTTTTATTCAAACTTTTGTTTAGTTGTTTGACTAGTTTAAAATATTTTTTTATTTCGAATTTAATTTAATTTACTTTCTTTTTTTTGAAAATGTGCTGCTTTTTTCGCTTGCGATTCGGAAGCTCCTCTTAGTTGCTAACACGCAATGAAGCGAAATGAATTTGTGTTCTTGCTTTGTAAAACAGCTCCAAAAAATAAATAAAAACTGGGAGACAAAATTTTGTTTTACATTTTTGATTTTTTCCGCCATTTTTTTTTTGCTTTTTAAATGTTAATTTTGTTTTTTAATTTTTTCTTCTTTAATTTAATTTATGTCTTTTTATTCAAACTTTTGTTTAGTTGTTTAACTAGTTTTAAATAATTTTTTTTTTATTTCGAATTTAATTTAATTTACTTTATTTTTCTGAAAATGTGCTGCTTTTTTCGCTTGCGAATCGGATGCTCCTCTTAGTCGCTAACACGCAGTCGAGCGAAATGAATTTGTTCTTACTTTGTAAAACAGCTCTAAAAAATAAATAAAAACTAGGAAACAAAATTTCCTTATTATATAGAAAGATAAAAATTTTTTTTTACACATAATAGTTCGTTTTCGATTGATTTTTAATTATACCTCGTCAAATTTCCGATTATTATTTCTTCAGTTATATTAATAACGTGTCCTTACTGAATTTCAATTTACGACATACACGTTAGAGCAATGGATCTCGACTGCCGACTGTGGTCAATTTTCAGTTATTAATTTATTTTTATTTTTCGCCGCCTACTCTGTATTTTATTTTTCTCGGTAAGCTGTAATAATCAATGATACTGAGTGTTCATTTTTCGAATGTGTTTTGAGAAATGGCTAGGTTACATTTACGCCTGGTAACTCTGACTCTGACTCATTACTGAAAGTGAATTCCAAACTATATCTGAACACTCTTTGGTAGGGTAAAGCACGTTTAGTCCACCACGCCGAGAAGACATTAATCCGAGAAACATTGGACACTTCGGTATTTTCGTACCATCTTTTGTTTCATCATGCGGAAACCTCACATAGCACGTCGTCTAGTTCGTTTGTGATTTTATGAGGTGGCTTCATGGACTTGCTTGTTGCTTTCTATTACCATTGCTCTATCGCTCTACCTTTCTATTGTCAGTCATTGGTGCCCCCATGCAACACTACATTTTTTCTGACCTGACCCGAAGATATGTGTCCAACGCTGGAAGTCCATCAATATATTTCGACAGGCGCATGAAAAACAGCACTGCGTAATGATGCATAAAAGGAGCAGTGAAACCCATGTGGGGATGAGAGCCAACATACAGGGCAAAGTCTTTGATTGCCTTCAACCCGACGAAGGCCAGGACAATCCTTGTCGCCGTTCAATACAAGTTGCAGTCTCCACGTGACACCCCTGGGTAGCTACATTGGCACCCGCCAAGCAGTGAACCAATGCATGCAGCGACATCCTGAGGAAGGTTGGCGCAGGGCTAATAACCTTGCCCGTAAAAATTAATTATTATGGCAAATTTAACAACCCTCGGATAAGGACCGGATACACGACGACGACCACGGAAACGAAAATGGCTAAACGATTTAAGAATTTTCTCATAGAACGTCCGCTCACTATACAGAGCTCGAGCTGCATAGCAGCTAGCCGATGCCCTGTCCGAATATAAAGCTGACATAACAGCATTGCAAGAAATAAGATGGACATGGAGTGGTGTTATTCAAAGAAACGAGTATGACATTTATTACAGCTATCATGCAAAACACCATGTGCTCGGGAGAGGCTTTCTAGTCAAGCAAAAAATGAAGCCTGCCATCATCGCCTTTAATGCAATAAACAAAAGGTTCTGCGCTCTTAACATGCGAGGCAAGTTGACGACGAAAAGGAAGAATACTACGAGAACGTCGAACGGGCCCTCAATGTCTGCCCAAAGCGAATGCTAGGAATCGTCACAGAAACTCCTCAACCAATCGGTCTTGACGAGACCATTTTAAAGGGAAAACGTATAACCGACATATTTATAATAAATCAAGAATTAGAAATAAGATAATTTCTATCGAGTGTTTTTGATTGTCTTCTTTCGTTTCGTCCACGGGATAAGCGTTGAAGGCAATCACTTGGTTTTGATTCTTTTGATCGTGTCGTGTTTGTTTTCATTTTTAGGGATTTGTACTGGGCAAGACACCAACGCCCGTTCGTCTTGAGCAGAGTCCGGCTCTGGGGGTACAATCCGCCTATTTAAAATCATCTTTTGCCGGCCAGTGCCGGATATACAGTCTACACAACTATGGGAAATTGCGAAAGTCGTTGGAAAAGGCGCCGTCCGCGATCTCAGTTTTCTTTTCGTTTCAGTAACATTTTTGGTCCTTCGAGCCGGATCTCGGCGATAAAAAGAGGATGGCGATGTCAAGATCGGCCAAAGCCAGAAGCACGCTGTCATCCCCTGCGGGAGTCCTGTCTACTCAACCTGGAGTGGACAGTACCGGACCTGTCGGAGCGGTCGCCAGAAGAGGGAAATCAGCATAAGTAACCGAAGCGGTGGAAAGAACAACGATGCCGATAACGAGATCGGCCAAAGCAAGGAGGATGCTGCCATTCCCTACGGCCGTACTGTCTACACAACCTGGAGTGCGCAGCACCGGACCAGGGGTAAGCGCCACAGGATAAGAATCTGCCACACCGCTAGGAGGAGATTATGACGGACCTGTCGGAGTGCTCGCCAGAAGGGGAGAATCGGCGCACGTGGCGGAAGCGGAGGAGACCCACTCTAAACCCCACACCCCCGGGCGGCGGATCGACCCAACGTACCAAGAGGTAAGCCAGAAGACCATTGTCGCCGGGGAGAACAGAGACCGGAACAGCCGCGCCAAGATCAAAGCGCGGCACGGAACATGAGGCACAATCAAGACGGACCGAGATCGAGGTAAGTTTGGAAGTCGCCGAGGCGAAGGCGAAAGTACTCCGAGCGAGACTTGAACTGATGAGAGCAAGTTCCGAAGACGAGAGACCCAGGGCGATGCTGACGAGGACATGAACGAGCAGAAAACCCCCGCAAAACATGGGACGATCTATCAAGGCCACCCGAGGAAAGGCGAAAGGAGCCAGCCTATGAGGACAGGTCGCCGCATCACGAAGAGGTAAGGAGCGACATCCAGGATAACCATAGCCAGGTTATCGCGAGCACCCTCGGGAGCAATTACCTCTCGAGAAATGATCGAGCTACCCCTCTTCAACGGCGCCAGCGTGGCGTGGCTGGCTTTCAAGAGATCGTTTGAAGACACCGCCGCCGGAATTATACACGCGCAGAACTTGGCGCGTCTTCGGAGAGGTCTTCAGGAAAGAGCACGAGAAGCTGTTAGATGTCTCCTGTTCATTGCCGAAGACCCACAAGAGATAATGAGCGGACTGCAGGCTCGCTTTGGAAGACCAGGAGCATTAGCCCTGGCGGAGCTGACGAAATTAAAAGGACTGCCTCGAGTCACAGAGGACCTAAACGCCCTTAAAACGGAATCGATGATATGTCGACGAATCGACCTGGGTCTCAGTTACGGCAAGGATATCAGGTTTCGTTGTTTGCAAATATTGGTGGACGGCGTTTGCATTCGTGTTGGTGAAACCGATGCCCCTGATGTTACAAAATGCCGTCACCAGTCGGGCGTGGGCAGAGCCTCGAGAGCGAGCCCGGTTATGCGATGACGAACCTCTTAAAGTTCCATTATTTATCATGATATCTGAATGATGTTCCCCCTGACATAGTCCCCCCGGAGATCCGAATGGGAGACTAGTTTACCTCCGGAATTCTTTACATCAGAAGGTACCATCATGACTTATCTCGTGTCAGTCCGGGCAATCAGCCACACATCCGAAACACCGTCGAAGATTTCTCTCGGCGATATCGCGGAATATACAGCGTAACGGGGTAGTATCTCACCTTGGGACTGACCTAACCAACTTTTTCTCGAACCGGTCCATCAGCCAAGCTCCGAAAGATGTCCAGGGATTTCTCCCGACCATTTCACGGAGCCTAAAGCTTGATGGGGTGGTATTTCACCGGGCGAACAGGGCGTTGGGACCCCGGCTACCACTCGGCCTTTAGTCGCCTCTTACGACAAGCCGGCCTAGCTGTGAGTATATTCTAACGGCCTACTCACATGGCAAAATGTTTAATGAAAGGAAATTTGTCATTAAAAGTGGCAAAGTTATCTCTGAAATTACTCACAAAATAAAAAACGGTCCGCAACAGGGAGCGGTGTTATCTCCGATCCTTTTTAATATTTACACTAGTGACTTGATAGGGTCTCTTCATCAGGCTATTGCGTAAGCAGACGATCTGATAATATATAGAACAGCACCAAAAATTGAAATCATTAACGGATTATTACAAGGGGATTTCAATGATATTCAGCGATACTGCGACAACTGGAAACTCAAAATCAATATCCAGAAGTGTGAAACCATCCTCTTTAGAACACCACCGGCTGAAGCTACCGGAGACACCAGGAGAAACTGGCCAAAGCCAGCTATTATGGGACCACACCAACAAACACTGGAAACCAAAAATGTAGTCAAATACTTAGGCATCTGGCTGGATCAGTATCTATATTTTAACAAACATGTGGAGGCTGCGCTGGCCAGGGCAAAGAAAGCTTATGATATGACAAGAAGACTGTTTCATAATAGTCAACTTGACAGCAGAGTTATAGTTATATGCAAAAATGTGGAACGCTTCACGATTTTGCGTGTCATGCTTGCGCAGGGGCCATGCTAATCTTGTCTCTATCGTTCCAATTTTAGTATATGTTCTGCCGAAGCAAGAACAATTACATTGAAACACCCACCACTTTGTGTTTTGTTTCTTTATTTTACATTTATTTTACACTAACTTTTGTAATGAGTAGTTTTTCTTTTGTATTTATTTTACATTTATTTTACACTTTCGAAGGCCACGACGGCTTTTTTCGAAAATTCACACATGAGAGAGTCTGCCCCATGGACGCTTTCAATACCACACGAGGCTGATCGCTCCCCATCCGCGCCCTTTTATACCGATCGCCCATTTCTGATTGCACACTCATCCTCTTTTTTCTCATTTCCCCACCCACTAAATGTGAATAAACTTTCGCGGATTCACTCAGCAGTCAATGAACCCAGAGAAAATGGGAAAATTGCAAAGGAGAGCACCTTAGGTTAGGTATTGATTATGTTTCGCTTGCAACGAAAGCAACACTAAAGGGTGGACTGCGTATCCTTGTTTAGAGACTTGGGTAATTCTTGGAGTACAGAATCACGATGTGCATTGCGAGAAGGGGAATTGGAGAGGGTTGAAAAGTATACTCATGCATATTTTAACCGGATGTTGGAACTATTCATTAGTGAATAGCCTGTACTTTTTGTACATGAGAAGCGGAACATTTGTTTGGGAAAAACTTTTACAGCGGAATTGAAAAGGAACTTGGGGGTGGGAAAAACTGTTTCGCTATGTGGAAAATGCGTCCTCTGTCAATGTTTTGCTGTTGGTAAACAGCTACGTCATGATGGTGGTTTCATCTAAGGAAATCGGTATTTAGAATCCAAGGACACGAATCAGCTCAATGATTCGGGGGAGGGGGTTTTAATTATGTAACTGCCTGCGCTAAATGAGACTAGGTATACGCGACCACATACCTCAAAGTAGTTGTCTTACTATCGCTTCTTCTGTATTAGGCAGGTAGGCTTCAATCTGATGGGACTAGATTTGGTCTGTGTAAAGTAAAATTCTCCTTAACCAACCTCATCCTCCTTCTCTGAACCCACTGCCAATAGCTCAAGCTGTTTAGCTTGATGACTTTTAACTTTCACCAGACGATCATCACAATTGCTTCAGCGTTGGTCATTATTTTGATAATCAATTTGTCCCAATATCCTCTTCACTCGAGAGCGTAAGTTGCGCATCATATGTCATTCACTATAGAGGTTTCCTCCCCTTCGATGATGCTGATCAACAGCTCGATGCACAACGACATAGGTCAAGAAAGTTCCGTTCCTGCCTAGTGTTATTCACACGCACTGGTTGCTGTCTGCCAATGTGTACAGAGGCCGATATTATGTAATTTCTTCCATGGGCGAATGATGCTCTACCGATGGTGTGGAGGCGTCCGTTTTGAATTAAACGACTTGGTAATTAGCGTCTTCCAATTTCAAAGCTCCGCCTAGAAGGACAAAATATGGGCGGACGGTATCTTCAGTGATTGAAAGCATTTTCTGGTGGACTGTACCTATCTTAATTTTCTTATGCGCACCATTCTTCATTACGAAATGACTCTAACCCCTACGTTCAATTGTGTTTTGAAAATCTTGCTCTGAACGAAGTAATCGTAACATATTTTTACCAGCATATTAATTATGACAATAGAGTACAAAAATCGTGACAGAACCTTTGACTGTCATTCGGCTACGGGGAAGGTAGAGCTAACAATGTTATGAAAAACACTTTCAAATAGAATATTCTGCATCAAAGTACAAGGCTAGTTCCTTTTTTTTATACATATTCGTTTTGCGACGTGGTGATGTGGATAAGCTGTACGCAACCTACCTTGAAGCTAATGTTGTAAGAAAAATCAAGCGCGGTAGACTCCGGTGGGCGGGACACCTAGCTCGAATGAGCGAAGAGGAGCCTGCCCGGAAAGTCCTTTGTGACAGGATGTATGGAAGGAGACAGCGCGGCAGACCTTGTCTGCGATGGAGGGATGGCGTAGACCAGGGCGCCCAGAGCCTGAGAGTGCCAAACTGGACATCGGGTCGAAATCGGGATCGGTGGAGATATTTGTTAAATAAGGCCAAGACCGGATCCCGGTTGTAGTGCCGATGATGATGATGGTGATAAGGATGTGGATAAGGTGGTTGAAACATACCATATACATAATTGTAAATAGAATGAATTAGCGAATCTGAGTCATTAAAAAGAGTTAGTTTATAACTTAATAATTATGGTTCCAAGCTGTGGAATCTGAAATCAATAATGTCCAGTGGTTATGGACCTAAAGTGCCGTTGAAGTCTGTTATGATAAGTGATTATAATTGTCTATTGTTACACGTTCTGAATTTAAGGAGACGACATTACGAATTGTATTTGGTAATGTTATTCAAGCTGTGTAATATAGAATTTTGTGACATTGGTAGTCGCTTCTGTTATTTATAGACAGCTTGTTTGGTATATGAATCCCTTGACTACCTAAGAACAATCGTTTGCTACCCAAAATAACATTGACTGCACGCTTCTGCTTGGACAAACAAAATGAATCCATAAGAGTGCTGGATATTCATGAAAACTTCCGAACGTGGAAGTAGCGAATAATGAGACCTTTCACATTACGAACATTTGAAATCAAAGTGAAAGTGAAGTATATTTAAAGCCCGAATTTCGTAATTATCATTAAACGTATTTGTAAAGACATGATTAAAATGTTACCGCAATGTAAACAAGTAAAAAACAAACACAAACTTAGCCGAAGGCATTTATTTTAATTGTACAATTAACTGAACGAATAGACTTTTATACCATGCTAATTATGGTATATTTATTCTTCATTAAAATCTATAATCAACCTTAAGTTTGTAAAACACGTATATCGCATACGCGCTTAACATATCCTTGAATTTTCGTATTTTGATTTTTCATTTTGGAATATCAAAGTCTCGTCGAACTCATTAAAAAAAAAATGTGGAAAATGTTTGTATGTTATATACAATGGAAACATTGGACCTTGAGAATTGTGTTTTGAGATAGGATTAGGTTAGGGAAATTTTGAATTGATAAATAGTGAAAATGAAAATCTTCTATTGAGACGTGGGAAAAATGTTGTTTTTCTGTATGCTAGATGTGTGATTATGGGATAAGGGCGCGAATTTGCGTAATTAATTTAGATAGAAAGGGGGGCTGGGAATTAGCTTTGGTAGTTATATAACAGTCTATCGGTGAAGAACACCACCCGCTTGTCCTTTTTGGTAAAGGGCGCCAGTCGATCGTCCGTGCTTGTTCTCAAATACCGGAGAAGCAAAGGAAGTGCTGACGATCATGGCGGGTTTGTCCTACCTGGGACTCATGGTAGACTCTTTGATATCGCGTTGAAAACACTTCACACTCATCGCGAATACCTCTCAGGTCACCTTATGCTTCCTCGCTTCGCGCTCCAAGTCACTATCTATATCCTTCAGATTAACATCGTAAGACATCTTCGTCACTGTCTCATCCTGTGCCATCACCTTGTGTTCCGAGTCATGAAATTGTGTTTTTGAACTCAGAATCGCAAGTCTGCGTCAGTCTGTGGCGTTTCTAACAGGTACACACACAATACACAAGCAAATAGTGAAGAACACCGAACGAAAATCGAATAAGAAAATGCATCAGAGCCGTATACCATAGCGATAACATAACAATTCCACATCAGTTGAGTGCACTTGAGTTTAGAAATCGAATTCGTACACGCGGCCAGTAGCCTGGTGTGTTAAGCCTTGGTTCAATTTTTGATGATTCTAACTGTCATAGCGTCAGTTGAAATCACACGTTCTTCATTATCGTAGCAAACGTTATAATTGGTGACCCCTACGTGATATCTGTGTACACACAGCACACACTTTTCCATAGTAAACAGAACTTCACGGCAGGATCACGACTTCCGCATAGAGCACCGGCACACTCGCCTGCTCCGACGTTCCCCCGCCCGCTCGTTCCAGGCTCCGTCGTTCGCACACGAAGCTGATCGTAACAAAGTTACTGAGGGGGAGTAGTGTGGCGTTTCTAACAGATACACACACAATACACAAGCGAATAGTGAAGAACACCGAACGAAAATCGAATAAGAAAATGCACCAGAGCCGTATACCATAGCGATAACATAACAATTCCACATCAGTTGAGTGTACTTGAGTTTAGAAATCGAATTCGTACACGCGGCCAGTAGCGTGATGTTTTAAGCATTGGTTCAATTTTTTGTGATTCTAACTGTCATAGCGTCAGTTCAAATCACACGTTCTTCATTATCGTAGCAAACGCTATAAATCTCTGTGCTCCAACGCGTGGAATATCTGTAACATATTTATCTCGTTGTCTCTTTATACGAAAGATATTTGTAGATCGTGATCGCACTTCGGGAACACGAAAGTCTCCTCAATTGTATAACCCATGGTACAAACCGGTCTTCTTTTTGTGCGGCCGTACATCCCCAACTCATGAAATCTTCTATGTCCTTTAGAAGACTACTGAATATTAGCCAGCATCCACCTCCATTTATAGTCATCATTATTGACGTGTGAATAAATTTGGAAGATATTGAAGTAGTTCATTGCAAATGGCCAAAAGACGGAGGTGCCTTAACAAAAAAGCTCTTTATGGCGCTGATTTGATAAACGCCTTCCCTTTTACATTAATGAAAAGTGGAACTCTAATTACCTCTATTCAATTTTAAATAATGTAAACTGTTTATTGGAATTGTAACTAATAAGAAAAAAGCAATCCCTCTTGTATGCTATTGATGTGACAACCGTCTTTTCTTTTTCACCATCAAGCTAAAATTCAAATCAGAGTCACTCGCGAAGCAAAAACAAGAGTCGTTGAATTTCATGGAAAATGCTGATCGATGTACCAGGCGATCATATTACCGGCAATCAGTAATTGTCATGTTAAATTAATAGTCTGATGATATTAGCTATTTGACGTCATAAAGCTAAAACATCATCGCACGGACAATTACCTGGGGTTCAATATTTATAGTAGATGGCACTGAAGTGTGATTTTCTATGGTGACCTTCCTTCCGATTATACCTTTTGTACATTTCAGATCATAGCAAGCGCCAACAACATAGACCCATACTTCGATATTGATTTTGTTTTTAAGCAGCTCACCTTTTACTTTATTGCGTTTTCTATTATTCATTGTTATTTGATATCACGTAGCTTCTAACAAAATTGCAAAGAAACGACACATAAACTGTTTGAGAAGGAATATTCGTAACGAAGTCCACCATCCCTCTATAAAAGTAGTTAGAGAACACTTGGACTAACACTGTCCACACTATCCTTGGATACCCCCCTTTTTTCTTCTCTTTTCAGATGCCGCGAGACCGAGCCCAATATCCTCACGGATGTGGGTGATTCTGGTTATCGCAAGATGACCAGAAGTCAGAAACAAGATGAAGGACACATATGTCCTGTCTCGCCAAATTCGGCCTTCTCGCCATTTTTTTTTTTTTTTCATTCGTAACGAAGTGTATACCTATGCTATTGGCGTTCACTGTCCTCGCAATTGTGCTATGGTTGACTCCGAATGAAGGCAGTTCCCAGAATACAAAGGTTAATAGGGTCAGTATTGTGTTTTAAACAATAGTTCATCATAGAAAATCACATGACGACGCCATCTGTTTTAATTATGGTGTCATCGATATATATAAACCTTAACTCACAATCATTTATATCAGATTCCATTAATTTAGCTTCAAGTCCACATAACATCAGCCTTGTTGATTTCTGCTAAGTATGATCCCCTGGTGCATCGATCAGCATTCTTCGTGACATTCGACGACTCTTGTTTTTGCTTCGCGAGTGACTTTGATTTGAATTTTAGCTTGATGGTGGAAAGAAAAAGTCGCATAAACACGACAATCAAGAAATGATTGTTTATTTGATTTTTGCAATAATAATTTATCTATTTGATTATTTCCATTAGTTGACTATATTGTAAAATGGAAAGGAGATTGAATTGAATTATAGTTTGACGGTGGAAGAGAAAAGACGGTTGTGAGTTTGATGGAATAAGATTTATTAATTTGATTTATTGGCTATTGCAATATGTTAGTTGATGCGGAGTTGGTGAGGCGGCGTCCAATTTCCAACATAGTCAAGGAATTAGCAAACACTGAGCCTGTTACGGGTGTGGCAAGGAAAGTGCATTATTAGAGTGCTGGCTCGAAGGAAGATCTTGCTGTTCTCAGTGTAAATTGGATTGCAGATCCAGGCTCGTCATTCTCAGGCTCCGGTTATGCCCTGTTTCATATTATAGGGAATTTGTAGACTCTTGGGTTGTATTACTTCATATTATCAAGTATTTTGCACCTTGTCTAGCGTCTGATATGTTATAAATAATGAGGTAAATAGCGGGGAGGGTACACCCCATAATATTTTCTTGGGTTGTTGGCCTCTCTGGTTACGCTGTTCTGATTGCTGGGTACATTGAATCTTTAACCCCAAGTTGTAAATGATGATATGAATAATGAGGAAGAAAAATTCGCCAGGTAAGTAAAGCGCTAGACATATTAAACTGATTGCAGGCTAACACACATCCAACAACGGGGTATCAGAGATTTCAATTTACTAGTTATTTGTGAGAACTGATTGCAAGATAACACAGATCCATCAATGTGGTATCAAGAGAGTTCAATATTATTTAACATTCCAAAGACTGATTTTATTCGATTAGCTGAACAATACCCGAAGAATAATTTAAAGCAATCCAGCAATTTCAACAATAGTATTATATACGTTTTTTTTTTGAGGCCTACACCTATGTTTTGACCCTCAACATTTACCTGGCGAAATTTTCTTTCTCATTACTCAGCTTATCATTTACAACTGGGGGCTAAAGATTCAACACTCCCACCAATCACAACAGCCGTAAGCAGAAGCGCCAACAACTCAAGAAAGTATTAAGGTGAGTACCCTCTCCATTATATACACGATATAAACATTTTGTGCGTAGCAAGGCTTGTGGTTTGTGAGCAACAATAATGAAATTGGCGATGTTTGCACTTGTTGAAAGTTATTGAAGTAAGAATCCCCATTCAATTTTGTGTACGTAATGAAATTTCTCCTGCAGAAACATTAAAAATATTTCAAAATGCCTCCAGTGACGAGATGTCGGAAACGCACCCAACACCGCCTCTTTTCATTCAATATTTTCTTGGGCCGACCTCGGTGTCATATATTAAGATCCGATCTTTGAAGTGTGACACAATGTTTTAGGAAAGTAGCGCAGTAGCCCCAGATGAGACAACACATTCATAAAGTAACACATTCTTGATTTCCAGCCTAGTCATTGTATAGTTCTAATTTGTGACAGGACGCCATCTATATCATATCAGAGTTACGCCGGCAACTCTTTACACTTTACACTTGGATGATGGCATCTGTAATGGTACTTTTGCATCTGAAGTCATACTGCACTTACGGCAGTCGTTCTCACTCCTCCGTGAACTGCTCCAACTTCAAGAGGAAGAGTCTTCAACACTTTTCCAGCTGCTCTCTGAAAATAGACGGAATGGTATATAATAATTCTCCTTTGGGTAGTAAATCCCTTGAAAAGTATATATAGTATTTATAGAAAATGCGAGTTACTGGTTTCTGGTGCTAGGCTGTTTGTTAACTTAATTGATGTTATTTTAAATTATTTGTTATTAAATAAATAATAATAATATATAAATGTTGAAAAACCGCTGTGCTTGTGGACAACCACTAAGATAGTTAAATTAAAACAATTCAGGAGAATAAAATGAAGGAAATTAATATTAGAATTAAATGAAATAAGAAGAAATAAGAAGGAAAAAAAGAGGGGAGAAAAATGAAGACAAAAGACAAAGAATTAAAATATATTTATCGAATCGCTGTGGTCATGAAATTTCGGGTGCATATACGAAATTTCATGACCCCACCAATTAGGCTACGCCATCGTTCCCTGTCCTGCGCACTCTTCTTTCACACTTCGCTTCTGATCCGACCTCCCCGAGGTCACGCTTTACATTGTCCTTCCTGCTGATCTTTTCCCCGTTGGTCTCCCGTTTAGAATTCTGCGCACGGTTCTGTCGTTGCCTATTCTCGTCCGTCTTCATCTTCACGACTTGACGAGTTTTTTGGGGGTATAGCCCTTCCAATTCGCGAAAGTGGAGGTTTTTCTGTTATCCTAGCTCTTCATCATATCTACGGCTGAAGATACTCGTTTTTTAACCCATTCATGTCTCGCATCGGTATATCAGGTGTATGCATACGTTTTTTTTTCGGTTTCTTTGGTCCAAAAGATACGTAAATTTTTACGGAAATTAATTTTTTTTTCTATTCAAAATATTAGTCATCGGCTTCTGCACATTTCGACCATCATTCAGGTAATTTATTAATAGCATGCCAGAACGACAGCTTGTCTTTCGCGGAAACTATTCGTCCAGCCATTTTTCAACTTCCTCGAAATCGCTGGTGCTGCTCTGCAAGCGCATGACCCATTGATGCAAAGAGGTGATAGTCAGATGGCGCCAGGTCTGGGGAGTACGGCGGGTCCTTTTCAATGTGTCTTTGACTAGTTTTGATACGATACTAACCGATACGGAGATGAAGACGCTAAGAAGGCGCTAGACGAGCTAACATCACAAAAAAACACGTCTACTTTTCCCTATTTCACAGACTAGATTTTTTTCCCAGGCACTTTTCTTTTGTCTGTGGAGTCTTTTTCGAATCTTCTGAGCTCTTTGTATTTTTCCTCGTTAGCCGCGTCCTATATGACCGCTGCATTGTCAGGTATGCAGCATTCTAATAACTTCAACAAGTCGTCGCAGCAGTCGGATAACGAGAAAACCCTTTAACAAAACGCTACAAAACCTCGACCGGCTACGTGCAGGTGTTATAAGGCGTTTCGTCGTGCTTCCTCAATAATGAGGAAAGAGCGAGTAGGCGGTGGGGAGTTAAAATAAATGAAAGTATATTACCACTTTTGAAACATTTTTAATTTATTTGTTGATATTACTTTAGTGGCGCAAGGCTAATAACCTTGCCCGTAAAAATAAATTATTATGGAAAATTTAACAGGCCACGAGACTTGCTAAATAAGGCCAGGACCGGATCCCAAATACCCAAATTATTGGGGGAGAATCAGAGACGATGCACTCTATTTGTCCCCACTTGGCATGACCCCAAACGCATGACCCATATTGAGTCCAATTGCCTGGTATGAGTCATTCGTTTCGTCACTTCGAATTATCGGTGGCAATTCGTCTTTATCCACGTGCTTTCTTTCGTACGCGTCAACATTTTTATGGGGATTCCCACTTGGCGTACGGTAATTGTCACTACTCGTTGCATTTTTGCAGGCGTTGCATGTTTGCAAGCTCCAGCAATTACCAGAGTATCCCTCATGCCAAGTGTTTGCTTTTGGATATGAATGACGATATACGACACGATACAATAAATGTACTCGTAATTTGATAGCGTCTTGCTTGAGTGGGAAATGACTGCGCATCACGGGTATGCAATTAAAAAGGAGACGATTGAGACTGCATTTTGTGCGATATGAATATTATGAATTGAATTTATATTACGTTAAATGGCCTGTGGGTGCTACGACGAAGAACTATTCCATCAATACTTCACGATGGATAAATATGGAAGTAAGACCATTCGAAGAAGAGGACATGAAGACCACCACAAAATTCAACGAGATGGAATCTGTGGAGATTATATTTTTAATATATTCTTCTTACCTCCTGCTTGGGCTGCTTCCGGTGGTCAGAGGCCTGCTGGATTTAGTCAACCACTGCTGGCGGCGTGTCGAGCCCAGTTGGCTGGGCAGGGGTTGGGGTGAAGGCAACGTCGGGGGTGTATACCTTTCTCGCTGCTTTGGTGGAAGACTTCCTGAGGAGCCGATCCTTCAGTATGTGGTCCTAAAAAAGAGTTCCCGGGTTGGACGGGTCGCTGGTTGTTGTAGCCGGTTTGGTCCAGCTGTGGGTGTCCGGGCCTGACGGGTCCCACAACGAACTGTCTTTTAACTTTCTCCAAAGGAGGCAGGCTCGCAAAACTTTTAGTTTACTGATAAGCTTTTAGTTAATTTAGAAACTATTTAATGGAAGACCTTTTTTTGTTCCTTTAGATATTTATGTTATTCATAAGTTCTGGATTATCTTGGCCGACAAAATCCAGAGCAACATTCTCACTATGAATCAGGATATATTCTCCATAGTGAATCAGAACTCCGCCATCGGTATGCGCCATATTAACAGACATTTTTATGTCCCACTTCCGAAGATCTAGTTGACCCTACTCTAATTAATCCTCGAAATTCTAGAACCCAGTACTCCTTGCCACAGCTTAAGTTTCAGATAAAACGTATAATTTTCTCCCGCGAACGTCAAACATGAGACATATTCCAGTCCCGGGCTCCGGATTCGAACTGATCTAAAACCAAAATGCGCCGCCCTTTTATACTCTGTGGCGACAGAGATTTGTTAAAGATTCTACATAAAAATTCCAAGAAGCGCAAGCAAGATTTTGTGTGATTCAATTGGAATGGAAATGAATGGAAAATTATGAAATGCATTTGGATCAATGTGCGACAAATTAACTTTCAGTTTAATTTGTCGTGCATATGATTCACTAGGGGATTATGATTGGGATTATGGATAAATGGTAGGGTAATTGGGAATTAAATCAATGTGCGACAAATTAACTCTAGGTTTAATTTGTCGCTCGTATGATTCACTGTGGAAAGAAGGTTGGGGTATTGGATGGGAGTAGTGATTTAGTATCACTACAAATCGATAGCCATAGAAGGGACAGAAGAAAGGCTCACCAAAGGGAAGAAGAGACAAAAACATTCCAAGCAGTCGTTATACTGATACGAAAACAAAGAACTGCCATGGAAGGGCTAAGAAATATCTGTACACACAACAGAAAAATGTTGCCGGGTTAAAAAGGAATACTTGGAGCAAGCCATGTATGGCAAAATATCGGTCTTAAAGGGAACGATATTTCGAAGTATCACGACCTAGAGAAAAAGTCACAAGGATGCCTAATTAAACTACAGGAGATGATGTCAAGACATGTGTAAAAAACGCCAAAGATGATAGAGCATAAATGTAGTCTGTGACAGAGATTACATGAACTGGGCACAGTTGAGCAATCTGTGCACCGAACTAGTGCGTAATATGTTAGAAAAATATTATTTTAATTTTAAGGCTAATTCGACATCTGCCATCCATTGGCGCCAATTATAAACTAGGCTGTGACATATTGACGAGCAGATGGGCTAACAAACGTATTGCAGCAAAAACAACACACACCAGGCGACTTGTACAATCAACCACCTCCAGCAATAAACCCAGATAAATCAAGGCCCTACATAATGTCACATAAGAATGCCTCCGCGCATTAAATACCCTTGACATCGACACAAGCTCGTGGCACCAATCATCGTACACCCACTCACACGGATGGTAGACATATCGACCCGCACACTATGGGAGCAATCTATAAAACAACGCTACAGTCTTTGAAAGTCCTGATGAGTTACGGTGGTTTTCTGGTTTTCATAGTTTTCGAATACCCCGAGTTGCTTCCCCGTGGTAAGCGACAGCTCAACCGGATTTTTCTCTTTCATTTTCAGGCATTGTAAATCGCTTTCCCCCACCAGTGGTAAGGAATGGTTCGCTAAACTAGATTACTGGTAAAATATCGCGGTGCAGTGAACCAGTGATATCGCACGGCCGAACGAGTAAGAGAACTCGACTCAGCGAATCTTCTGCTAAAGGTATCACTTCGTCACACCATCGCATAGAAGAATCGTTGGAAAGGCCTATAGCGTTTGCGACGATAGTGAAGAGCGTGTGATTCGAACCGGCACTACAACGGTTAGAATCACTATAAGATAGAACCATCAGACTACTGCTGCGTGTACGAATTCGATCGGTATTCTGAAGTACACTCAACTGATGTAGAATTGCTATGTTATTACTGTGCTATATGGCTCTGAGGCTTTTTGCTTATTCGATTCTGGTTCGGTGTTTTTCTTCACTATTTGCTTGAATACTGTGTGTATCTGTTAGAAACGCCACAGGCCCACTTATTCACATTCACTATGAATCAATAACCGGACGAAATCGGCTTGAAATCGGGACCGGTGGGAAGAGTTGCTAAATAAGGCCAAGACCGGATCCCCGTTGTGGTGCCGATGATGATGCAAAAACAGCCTTTTTAATTAGACAATCAAATGCTGAAGGAAATATACATCAGAATAAGCAATGCTTGGAAAAGATGTTGGTCCCTTAAAGAAATTCTGGAGAATCCACATATACCCGTGACGGACAAGATTACAGTATTCAAATCGTGTGTATTGCCATGTTTAACCTATGGATCACAAACCCGGGCCCTTATCAGCAAACATAGTGTAGCATTCAGAGTCTGTTAAAATATGATGGAGAGAAGCATTCTAAACATCAAGCTACGGGACAAAATCAAACAAACAAACATTAAAAGTAAGACGAAAGTTACATGTGTCACGTATACAGTGAAAAAACTTAAATGGAAATGGGTAGACCACATGATACTACTACTGTTATTATTTATTGGCTTGTAGGAACTCGGAAGTTCACGACCTCGCCGACTCGACGCCGCCATCGTTCCCTGTCCTGTGTACTGTCCATATGATAAGAAACAGAAATAATAAATGCTCAAAAGATGTCTCCATGAGGTACCCGCGAGATGGGAAAAGAAGAAAAGGGCGTCAACAAGAAGGAGATGGGATGACGAAATTAAAAAAATTGCTGGAACATACAATTATGGCAAACCATAGGCGAGGCCTTGGCGCAAGCTAATAACCTTGCCCGGAAAAACAAATTATTATGGACAATTTAACAAGTCTCGGATAAGGACCGGATACCGGTGGAGAGATTTGCTATACAAGGCCAAGACCGGATCCCGGTTGTAGTGCCGATGATGATGATGATAGGCCAGGCCTATGCAAAGAGGGCAATTTGATACTGAGGTTACCGATGTCGAAGATTAGGAAAAATAAAAAAAATAATTATTATTATTGAATATAAACTGTACACTTTTTAGTATCAGCAATAAAGGCTATTTGCATTTGTATTTTATATTGTGTAGATGATTTCCTACTCACTAGAGACAAAAAGGCATCAATTGAAGGTACAACAAGAACTCTGAAAGTATATTTCCAATTGTCAAATTTGGGTGAATTATGATCTGTCTCGAAGTACAAATGGTAAGGGATGACTATGGAATTTTTTTGATTCATCAAGGAATTTATATCGCCCATGTACGAATTTGTTTAGATTTAGAAGCCTTGAAATGTTATGCTCTAACCCAGATAAAATAAGAATAACAGCAAACACTAATAGATATCAACAACTGACTGGAGCATTGCTCTACGCATAAGCAAATATAAGGCTTGATATTACAGCAATTATCTGCATACTGAGCCAACATACGTGTTCCCCCGAAACTACATGAAATGAGGATCAAGCCCTTATGATCAAGCTCGGCAATGTAAAAGACAAAGAAAGATACCTCTGTGGTCACTTGGACTTCGAATGGGATTATAATAAAGAAGATAGTCGAATACCAAACACATTTATAAGTGGAATGGAAGCACTATTAGTTGATGCGGTAAAAAGAAAAAATGCATTTTGCTCTCGACTTTTGAAGGCGAATACTTAGCTGTATCAAAAGCCCATCAAGGTCTACAAGAAAAAGGTTTATTTAAAGACAAATCGAAGTTGCTTGAAGTTCATTGGGAAGCCGAAATTTGTCAATAGATCCAACCATTTCGGCACAAAACACCAGTTTATAAACGACCTTCGAGGGCTAACAAAAGTGAAGAGTTCCAATACTGCCCATCCTATTTGAATGCATTGGCATAAAAAACCCATGCGCCAGCGTTTTAAAGATGACATTATCAACTTCATTTCCGAACTAATATTATCTAGATGAGCTATATACTACCCCTTATAACATAACACACTCGATTTAAGTTAAAGGATATAATATAAAAAGAGAAAAGAAAGAAAGCATTAGTGGTATTAGATTTGAGTTACCTTGTAATTTACTTTCAATGTAGTATAATGAAAATGTAGTGTTTCTTCTTTTCAGATTTGTTGTGTTTTTCTTCTTCTCTTCCATATTTATTAATCTGCGCTTCCGTTATTAATTGCGTTTTACTTTTTTGATGTTCTCCGCCATTTTATTTTTTTTTTTTGCTTTTAAAATGTTAATCCTTGTTTAATTTTTTCTTCTTTAATTTAATTTAATTTAATTTGTCTTTTTATTCAAACTTTTGTTTAGTTGTTTGACTAGTTTAAAATATTTTTTTATTTCGAATTTAATTTAATTTACTTTCTTTTTTTTGAAAATGTGCTGCTTTTTTCGCTTGCGATTCGGAAGCTCCTCTTAGTTGCTAACACGCAATGAAGCGAAATGAATTTGTGTTCTTGCTTTGTAAAACAGCTCCAAAAAATAAATAAAAACTGGGAGACAAAATTTTGTTTTACATTTTTGATTTTTTCCGCCATTTTTTTTTTGCTTTTTAAATGTTAATTTTGTTTTTTAATTTTTTCTTCTTTAATTTAATTTATGTCTTTTTATTCAAACTTTTGTTTAGTTGTTTAACGAGTTTTAAATAATTTTTTTTTTATTTCGAATTTAATTTAATTTACTTTATTTTTCTGAAAATGTGCTGCTTTTTTCGCTTGCGAATCGGATGCTCCTCTTAGTCGCTAACACGCAGTCGAGCGAAATGAATTTGTTCTTACTTTGTAAAACAGCTCTAAAAAATAAATAAAAACTAGGAAACAAAATTTCCTTATTATATAGAAAGATAAAAATTTTTTTTTACACATAATAGTTCGTTTTCGATTGATTTTTAATTATACCTCGTCAAATTTCCGATTATTATTTCTTCAGTTATATTAATAACGTGTCCTTACTGAATTTCAATTTACGACATACACGTTAGAGCAATGGATCTCGACTGCCGACTGTGGTCAATTTTCAGTTATTAATTTATTTTTATTTTTCGCCGCCTACTCTGTATTTTATTTTTCTCGGTAAGCTGTAATAATCAATGATACTGAGTGTTCATTTTTCGAATGTGTTTTGAGAAATGGCTAGGTTACATTTACGCCTGGTAACTCTGACTCTGACTCATTACTGAAAGTGAATTCCAAACTATATCTGAACACTCTTTGGTAGGGTAAAGCACGTTTAGTCCACCACGCCGAGAAGACATTAATCCGAGAAACATTGGACACTTCGGTATTTTCGTACCATCTTTTGTTTCATCATGCGGAAACCTCACATAGCACGTCGTCTAGTTCGTTTGTGATTTTATGAGGTGGCTTCATGGACTTGCTTGTTGCTTTCTATTACCATTGCTCTATCGCTCTACCTTTCTATTGTCAGTCATTGGTGCCCCCATGCAACACTACATTTTTTCTGACCTGACCCGAAGATATGTGTCCAACGCTGGAAGTCCATCAATATATTTCGACAGGCGCATGAAAAACAGCACTGCGTAATGATGCATAAAAGGAGCAGTGAAACCCATGTGGGGATGAGAGCCAACATACAGGGCAAAGTCTTTGATTGCCTTCAACCCGACGAAGGCCAGGACAATCCTTGTCGCCGTTCAATACAAGTTGCAGTCTCCACGTGACACCCCTGGGTAGCTACATTGGCACCCGCCAAGCAGTGAACCAATGCATGCAGCGACATCCTGAGGAAGGTTGGCGCAGGGCTAATAACCTTGCCCGTAAAAATTAATTATTATGGCAAATTTAACAACCCTCGGATAAGGACCGGATACACGACGACGACCACGGAAACGAAAATGGCTAAACGATTTAAGAATTTTCTCATAGAACGTCCGCTCACTATACAGAGCTCGAGCTGCATAGCAGCTAGCCGATGCCCTGTCCGAATATAAAGCTGACATAACAGCATTGCAAGAAATAAGATGGACATGGAGTGGTGTTATTCAAAGAAACGAGTATGACATTTATTACAGCTATCATGCAAAACACCATGTGCTCGGGAGAGGCTTTCTAGTCAAGCAAAAAATGAAGCCTGCCATCATCGCCTTTAATGCAATAAACAAAAGGTTCTGCGCTCTTAACATGCGAGGCAAGTTGACGACGAAAAGGAAGAATACTACGAGAACGTCGAACGGGCCCTCAATGTCTGCCCAAAGCGAATGCTAGGAATCGTCACAGAAACTCCTCAACCAATCGGTCTTGACGAGACCATTTTAAAGGGAAAACGTATAACCGACATATTTATAATAAATCAAGAATTAGAAATAAGATAATTTCTATCGAGTGTTTTTGATTGTCTTCTTTCGTTTCGTCCACGGGATAAGCGTTGAAGGCAATCACTTGGTTTTGATTCTTTTGATCGTGTCGTGTTTGTTTTCATTTTTAGGGATTTGTACTGGGCAAGACACCAACGCCCGTTCGTCTTGAGCAGAGTCCGGCTCTGGGGGTACAATCCGCCTATTTAAAATCATCTTTTGCCGGCCAGTGCCGGATATACAGTCTACACAACTATGGGAAGTTGCGAAAGTCGTTGGAAAAAGCGCCGCCCGCGATCTTAGTTTTCTTTTCGTTTCAGTAACATTTTTGGTCATTCGAGCCGGATCTCGGCGATAAAAAGAGGATGGCGATGACAAGATCGGCCAAAGCTAGAAGCACGCTGTCATCCCCTGCGGGAGTCCTGTCTACTCAACCTGGGGTGGACAGTACCGGACCTGTCGGAGCGCTCGCCAGAAGAGGGAAATCAGCATAAGTAACCGAAGCGGTGGAAAGAACAACGATGCCGATAACGAGATCGGCCAAAGCAAGGAGGATGCTGCCATTCCCTACGGCCGTACGGTCTACACAACCTGGAGTGCGCAGCACCGGACCAGGGGTAAGCGCCACAGGATAAGAATCTGCCACACCGCTAGGAGGAGATTATGACGGACCTGTCGGAGCGCTCGCCAGAAGGGGAGAATCGGCGCACGTGGCGGAAGCGGAGGAGACCCACTCTAAACCCCACACCCCCGGGCGGCGGATCGACCCAACGTACCAAGAGGTAAGCCAGAAGACCAGTGTCGCCGGGGAGAACAGAGACCGGAACAGCCGTGCCAAGATCAAAGCGCGGCACGGAACACGAGGCACAGGCTCGAGAGCGAGCGATCAAGGCGGACCGAGATCGAGGTAAGTTTGGAAGTCGCCGAGGCGAAGGCGAAAGTAGTCCGAGCGAGACTTGAACTGATGAGAGCAAGTTCCGAAGACGAGAGACCCAGGGCGATGCTGACGAGGACATGAACGAGCAGAAAACCCCCGCAAAACATGGGACGATCTATCAAGGCCACCCGAGGAAAGGCGAAAGGAGCCAGCCTATGAGGACAGGTCGCCGCATCACGAAGAGGTAAGGAGCGACATCCAGGATAACCATAGCCAGGTTATCGCGAGCACCCTCGGGAGCAATTACCTCTCGAGAAATGATCGAGCTACCCCTCTTCAACGGCACCAGCGTGGCGTGGCTGGCTTTCAAGAGATCGTTTGAAGACACCGCCGCCGGAATTATACACGCGCAGAACTTGGCGCGTCTTCGGAGAGGTCTTCAGGAAAGAGCACGAGAAGCTGTTAGATGTCTCCTGTTCATTGCCGAAGACCCACAAGAGATAATGAACGGACTGCAGACTCGCTTTGGAAGACCAGGAGCATTAGCCCTGGCGGAGCTGAGGAAATTAAAAGGACTGCCTCGAGTCACAGAGGACCTAAACGCCCTTAAAACGGAATCGATGATATGTCGACGAATCGACCTGGGTCTCAGTTACGGCAAGGATATCAGGTTTCGTTGTTTGCAAATATTGGTGGACGGCGTTTGCATTCGTGTTGGTGAAACCGATGCCCCTGATGTTACAAAATGCCGTCACCAGTCGGGCGTGGGCAGAGCCTCGTGAGCGAGCTCGGTTATGCGATGACGAACCTCTTAAAGTTCCATTATTTATCATGATATCTGCATGATGTTCCCCCTGACATAGTCCCCCCGGAGATCCGAATGGGAGACTAGTTTACCTCCGGAATTCTTTATATCAGAAGGTACCATCATGACTTATCTCGTGTCAGTCCGGGCCATCAGCCACACATCCGAAACACCGTCGAAGATTTCTCTCGGCGATATCTCGGGGTAGTATCTCACCTTGGGACTGACTATCACCTAACCAACTTTTTCTCGAACAGGTCCATCAGCCAAGCTCCGAAAGATGTCCAGAGTTCTCCCGACCATTTCACGGAGCCTAAAGCTTGATGGGGTGGTATTTCACCGGGCGCACAGGGCGTTGGGACCCCGGCTACCACTCGGTCTTTAGTCGTCTCTTACGACAAGCCGGCCTAGCTGTGAGTATATTCTAACGGCATACTCACAGGGTAAAATGTTGAATGAAAGGAAATTCGTCGTCAAAAGTGGCAAAGTTATCTCTGAAATTACTCACAAAATAAAAAACGGTCTGCAACAGGGAGCGGTGTTATCTCCGATCCTTTTTAATATTTACACTAGTGACTTGATAGGGTCTCTTCATCAGGCTATTGCGTAAGCAGACGATCTGATAATATATAGAACAGCACCAAAAATTGAAATCATTAACGGATTATTACAAGGGGATTTCAATGATATTCAGCGATACTGCGACAACTGGAAACTCAAAATCAATATCCAGAAGTGTGAAGCCATCCTCTTTAGAACACCACCGGCTGAAGCTACCGGAGACACCAGGAGAAACTGGCCAAAGCCAGCTATTATGGGACCACACCAACAAACACTGGAAACCAAAAATGTAGTCAAATACTTAGGCATCTGGCTGGATCAGTATCTATATTTTAACAAACATGTGGAGGCTGCGCTGGCCAGGGCAAAGAAAGCTTATGATATGACAAGAAGACAGTTTCATAATAGTCAATTTGACAGCAGAGTTATAGTTATATGCAAAAATGTGGAACGCTTCACGATTTTGCGTGTCATGCTTGGCAGGGGCCATGCTAATCTTGTCTCTATCGTTCCAATTTTAGTATATGTTCTTCCGAAGCAAGAACAATTACATTGAAACACCCACCACTTTGTGTTTTATTTCTTTATTTTACATTTATTTTACACTAACTTTTGTAACTAGTTTTTCTTTTGTATTTATTTTACATTTATTTTACACTTTCGAAGGCCACGACGGCTTTTTTCGAAAATTCACACATGAGAGAGTCTGCCCCATGGACGCTTTCAATACCACACGAGGCTGATCGCTCCCCATCCGCGCCCTTTTATACCGATCGCCCATTTCTGATTGCACACTCATCCTCTTTTTTCTCATTTCCCCACCCACTAAATGTGAATAAACTCTCGCGGATTCACTCAGCAGTCAATGAACCCAGAGAAAATGGGACAATTGCAAAGGAGAGCACCTTAGGTTAGGTATTGATTAGGTTTCGCTTGCAACGAAAGCAACACTAAAGGGTGGACTGCGTATCCTTGTTTAGAGACTTGGGTAATTCTTGGAGTACAGAATCACGATGTGCATTGCGAGAAGGGGAATTGGAGAGGGTTGAAAAGTATACTCATGCATATTTTAACCGGATGTTGGAACTATTCATTAGTGAATAGTCTGTACTTTTTGTACCTGAGAAGCGGAACATTTGTTTGGGAAAAACTTTTACAGCGGAATTGAAAAGGAACTTGGGGGTGGGAAAAAATGTTTCGCTATGTGGAAAATGCGTCCTCTGTCAATGTTTTGCTGTTGGTAAACAGCTACGTCATGATGGTGGTTTCTTGTAAGGAAATCGCTATTTAGAATCCAAGGACACGAATCAGCTCAATGATTCGGGGGAGGGGGTTTTAATTATGTAACTGCCTAAGCTAAATGGGACTAGGTATACGCGACCACATACCTCAAAGCAGTCTTACTATCGCTTCTTCTGTATTAGGCAGGTAGGCTTCAATCTGATGGGACTAGATTTGGTCTGTGTAAAGTAAAATTCTCCTTAACCAACCTCATCCTCCTTCTCTGAACCCACTGCCAATAGCTCAAGCTGTTTAGCTTGATGACTTTTAACTTTCACCAGACGATCATCACAATTGCTTCAGCGTTGGTCATTATTTTGATAATCAATTTGTCCCAATATCCTCTTCACTCGAGAGCGTAAGTTGCGCATCATATGTCATTCACTATAGAGGTTTCCTCCCCTTCGATGATGCTGATCAACAGCTCGATGCACAACGACATAGGTCAAGAAAGTTCCGTTCCTGCCTAGTGTTATTCACACGCACTGGTTGCTGTCTGCCAATGTGTACAGAGGCCGATATTATGTAATTTCTTCCATGGGCGAATGATGCCCTACCGATGGTGTGGAGGCGTCCGTTTTGAATTAAACGACTTGGTAATTAGCGTCTTCCAATTTCAAAGCTCCGCCTAGAAGGACAAAATATGGGCGGACGGTATCTTCAGTGATTGAAAGCATTTTCTGGTGGACTGTACCTATCTTAATTTTCTTATGCGCACCATTCTTCATTACGAAATGACTCTAACCCCTACGTTCAATTGTGTTTTGAAAATCTTGCTCTGAACGAAGTAATCGTAACATATTTTTACCAGCATATTAATTATGACAATAGAGTACAAAAATCGTGACAGAACCTTTGACTGTCATTCGGCTACGGGGAAGGTAGAGCTAACAATGTTATGAAAAACACTTTCAAATAGAATATTCTGCATCAAAGTACAAGGCTAGTTCCTTTTTTTTATACATATTCGTTTTGCGACGTGGTGATGTGGATAAGCTGTACGCAACCTACCTTGAAGCTAATGTTGTAAGAAAAATCAAGCGCGGTAGACTCCGGTGGGCGGGACACCTAGCTCGAATGAGCGAAGAGGAGCCTGCCCGGAAAGTCCTTTGTGACAGGATGTATGGAAGGAGACAGCGCCGCAGACCTTGTCTGCGATGGAGGGATGGCGTAGACCAGGGCGCCCAGAGCCTGAGAGTGCCAAACTGGACATCGGGTCGAAATCGGGATCGGTGGAGATATTTGTTAAATAAGGCCAAGACCGGATCCCGGTTGTAGTGCCGATGATGATGATGGTGATAAGGATGTGGATAAGGTGGTTGAAACATACCATATACATAATTGTAAATAGAATGAATTAGCGAATCTGAGTCATTAAAAAGAGTTAGTTTATAACTTAATAATTATGGTTCCAAGCTGTGGAATCTGAAATCAATAATGTCCAGTGGTTATGGACCTAAAGTGCCGTTGAAGTCTGTTATGATAAGTGATTATAATTGTCTATTGTTACACGTTCTGAATTTAAGGAGACGACATTACGAATTGTATTTGGTAATGTTATTCAAGCTGTGTAATATAGAATTTTGTGACATTGGTAGTCGCTTCTGTTATTGATAGACAGCTTGTTTGGTATATGAATCCCTTGACTACCTAAGAACAATCGTTTGCTACCCAAAATAACATTGACTGCACGCTTCTGCTTGGACAAACAAAATGAATCCATAAGAGTGCTGGATATTCATGAAAACTTCCGAACGTGGAAGTAGCGAATAATGAGACCTTTCACATTACGAACATTTGAAATCAAAGTGAAAGTGAAGTATATTTAAAGCCCGAATTTCGTAATTATCATTAAACGTATTTGTAAAGACATGATTAAAATGTTACCGCAATGTAAACAAGTAAAAAACAAACACAAACTTAGCCGAAGGCATTTATTTTAATTGTACAATTAACTGAACGAATAGACTTTTATACCATGCTAATTATGGTATATTTATTCTTCATTAAAATCTATAATCAACCTTAAGTTTGTAAAACACGTATATCGCATACGCGCTTAACATATCCTTGAATTTTCGTATTTTGATTTTTCATTTTGGAATATCAAAGTCTCGTCGAACTCATTAAAAAAAAAATGTGGAAAATGTTTGTATGTTATATACAATGGAAACATTGGACCTTGAGAATTGTGTTTTGAGATAGGATTAGGTTAGGGAAATTTTGAATTGATAAATAGTGAAAATGAAAATCTTCTATTGAGACGTGGGAAAAATGTTGTTTTTCTGTATGCTAGATGTGTGATTATGGGATAAGGGCGCGAATTTGCGTAATTAATTTAGATAGAAAGGGGGGCTGGGAATTAGCTTTGGTAGTTATATAACAGTCTATCGGTGAAGAACACCACCCGCTTGTCCTTGTTGGTAAAGGGCGCCAGTCGATCGTCCGTGCTTGTTCTCAAATACCGGAGAAGCAAAGGAAGTGCTGACGATCATGGCGGGTTTGTCCTACCTGGGACTCATGGTAGACTCTTTGATACCGCGTTGAAAACACTTCACACTCATCGCGAATACCTCTCAGGTCACCTTATGCTTCCTCGCTTCGCGCTCCAAGTCACTATCTATATCCTTCAGATTAACATCGTAAGACATCTTCGTCACTGTCTCATCCTGTGCCATCACCTTGCGTTCCGAGTCATGAAATTGTGTTTTTGAACTCAGAATCGCAAGTCTGCGTCAGTCTGTGGCGTTTCTAACAGGTACACACACAATACACAAGCAAATAGTGAAGAACACCGAACGAAAATCGAATAAGAAAATGCATCAGAGCCGTATACCATAGCGATAACATAACAATTCCACATCAGTTGAGTGCACTTGAGTTTAGAAATCGAATTCGTACACGCGGCCAGTAGCCTGGTGTGTTAAGCCTTGGTTCAATTTTTGATGATTCTAACTGTCATAGCGTCAGTTGAAATCACACGTTCTTCATTATCGTAGCAAACGTTATAATTGGTGACCCCTACGTGATATCTGTGTACACACAGCACACACTTTTCCATAGTAAACAGAACTTCACGGCAGGATCACGACTTCCGCATAGAGCACCGGCACACTCGCCTGCTCCGACGTTCCCCCGCCCGCTCGTTCCAGGCTCCGTCGTTCGCACACGAAGCTGATCGTAACAAAGTTACTGAGGGGGAGTAGTGTGGCGTTTCTAACAGATACACACACAATACACAAGCGAATAGTGAAGAACACCGAACGAAAATCGAATAAGAAAATGCACCAGAGCCGTATACCATAGCGATAACATAACAATTCCACATCAGTTGAGTGTACTTGAGTTTAGAAATCGAATTCGTACACGCGGCCAGTAGCGTGATGTTTTAAGCATTGGTTCAATTTTTTGTGATTCTAACTGTCATAGCGTCAGTTCAAATCACACGTTCTTCATTATCGTAGCAAACGCTATAAATCTCTGTGCTCCAACGCGTGGAATATCTGTAACATATTTATCTCGTTGTCTCTTTATACGAAAGATATTTGTAGATCGTGATCGCACTTCGGGAACACGAAAGTCTCCTCAATTGTATAACCCATGGTACAAACCGGTCTTCTTTTTGTGCGGCCGTACATCCCCAACTCATGAAATCTTCTATGTCCTTTAGAAGACTACTGAATATTAGCCAGCATCCACCTCCATTTATAGTCATCATTATTGACGTCTGAATAAATTTGGAAGATATTGAAGTAGTTCATTGCAAATGGCCAAAAGACGGAGGTGCCTTAACAAAAAAAAAAAAAAAGAAACAATCAGCTCTTTATAGCGCTGATTTGATAAACGCCTTCCCTTTTACATTAATGAAAAGTGGAACTCTAATTACCTCTATTCAATTTTAAATAATGTAAACTGTTTATTGGAATTGTAACTAATAAGAAAAAAGCAATCCCTCTTGTATGCTATTGATGTGACAACCGTCTTTTCTTTTTCACCATCAAGCTAAAATTCAAATCAGAGTCACTCGCGAAGCAAAAACAAGAGTCGTTGAATTTCATGGAAAATGCTGATCGATGTACCAGGCGATCATATTACCGGCAATCAGTAATTGTCATGTTAAATTAATAGTCTGATGATATTAGCTATTTGACGTCATAAAGCTAAAACATCATCGCACGGACAATTACCTGGGGTTCAATATTTATAGTAGATGGCACTGAAGTGTGATTTTCTATGGTGACCTTCCTTCCGATTATACCTTTTGTACATTTCAGATCATAGCAAGCGCCAACAACATAGACCCATACTTCGATATTGATTTTGTTTTTAAGCAGCTCACCTTTTACTTTATTGCGTTTTCTATTATTCATTGTTATTTGATATCACGTAGCTTCTAACAAAATTGCAAAGAAACGACACATAAACTGTTTGAGAAGGAATATTCGTAACGAAGTCCACCATCCCTCTATAAAAGTAGTTAGAGAACACTTGGACTAACACTGTCCACACTATCCTTGGATACCCCCCTTTTTTCTTCTCTTTTCAGATGCCGCGAGACCGAGCCCAATATCCTCACGGATGTGGGTGATTCTGGTTATCGCAAGATGACCAGAAGTCAGAAACAAGATGAAGGACACATATGTCCTGTCTCGCCAAATTCGGCCTTCTCGCCATTTTTTTTTTTTTCATTCGTAACGAAGTGTATACCTATGCTATTGGCGTTCACTGTCCTCGCAATTGTGCTATGGTTGACTCCGAATGAAGGCAGTTCCCAGAATACAAAGGTTAATAGGGTCAGTATTGTGTTTTAAACAATAGTTCATCATAGAAAATCACATGACGACGCCATCTGTTTTAATTATGGTGTCATCGATATATATAAACCTTAACTCAAAACCATTTATATCAGATTCCATTAATTTAGCTTCAAGTCCACATAACATCACCCTTGTTGGTTTCTGCTAAGTATGATCCCCTGGTGCATCGATCAGCATTCTTCGCGACGACTCTTGTTTTTGCTTCGCGAGTGACTCTGATTTTAATTTTTGCTTGATGGCGGAAAGAAAAAGTGGCATAAACACGACAATTAAGAAAGGATTGTTTATTTGATTTTTGCAATAATAATTTATCTATTTGATTATTTCCATTAGTTGACTATATTGTAAAATGGAAAGGAGATTGCATTGAATTATAGTTTGACGGTGGAAGAGAAAAGACGGTTGTGAGTTTGATGGAATAAGATTTATTAATTTGATTTATTGGCTATTGCAATATGTTAGTTGATGCGGAGTTGGCGAGGCGGCGTCCAATTTCCAACATAGTCAAGGAATTAGCAAACACTGAGCCTGTTACGGGTGTGGCAAGGAAAGTGCATTATTAGAGTGCTGGCTCGAAGGAAGATCTTGCTGTTCTCAGTGTAAATTGGATTGCAGATCCAGGCTCGTCATTCTCAGGCTCCGGTTATGCCCTGTTTCATATTATAGGGAATTTGTAGACTCTTGGGTTGTATTACTTCATATTATCAAGTATTTTGCACCTTGTCTTGCGTCTCATATGTTATAATTAATGTGGTAAATAGCGGGGAGGGTACACCCCATAATATTTTCTTGGGTTGTTGGCCTCTCTGGTTACGCTGTTCTGATTGCTGGGTACATTGAATCTTTAACCCCAAGTTGTAAATGATGATATGAATAATGAGGAAGAAAAATTCGCCAGGTAAGTAAAGCGCTAGACATATTAAACTGATTGCAGGCTAACACACATCCAACAACGGGGTATCAGAGATTTCAATTTACTAGTTTGTGAGAACTGATTGCAAGATAACACAGATCCATCAATGCGGTATCAAGAGAGTTCAATATTATTTAACATTCCAAAGACTGATTTTATTCGATTAGCTGAACAATACCCGAAGAATAATTTAAAGCAATCCAGCAATTTCAACAATAGTATTATATACGTTTTTTTTTTTATGCCTACACCTATGTTTTCACCCTCAACATTTACCTGGCGAAATTTTCGTTCTCATTAATCTGCTTATCATTTACAACTGGGGGCTAAAGATTCAACACTCCCACCAATCACAACAGCCGTAAGCAGAAGCGCCAACAACTCCAGAAAGTATTAAGGTGAGTACCCTCTCCATTATATACACGATATAAACATTTTGTGCGTAGCAAGGCTTGTGGTTTGTGAGCAACAATAATGAAATTGGCGATGTTTGCACTTGTTGAAAGTTATTGAAGTAAGAATCCCCATTCAATTTTGTGTACGTAATGAAATTTCTCCTGCAGAAACATTAAAAATATTTCAAAAACTCTCCAGTGACCAGATGTCGGAAACGCACCCAGGGCACCGCCTCTTTTCATTGAATATTTTCTTGGGCCGACCTCGGTGTCATATATTAAGATCCGATCTTTGAAGTGTGATACAATGTTTTAGGAAAGTAGCGCAGTAGCCCCAGATGAGACAACTCATTCATAAAGTAACACATTCTTGATTTCCAGCCTAGTCATTGTATAGTTCTAATTTGTGACAGGACGCCATCTATATCATATCAGAGTTACGCCGGCAACTCTTTACACTTTACACTTGGATGATGGCATCTGTAATGGTACTTTTGCATCTGAAGTCATACTGCACTTACGGCAGTCGTTCTCACTCCTCCGTGAACTGCTCCAACTTCAAGAGGAAGAGTCTTCAACACTTTTCCAGCTGCTCTCTGAAAATAGACGGAATGGTATATAATAATTCTCCTTTGGGTAGTAAATCCCTTGAAAAGTATATATAGTATTTATAGAAAATGCGAGTTACTGGTTTCTGGTGCTAGGCTGTTTGTTAACTTAATTGATGTTATTTTAAATTATTTGTTATTAAATAAATAATAATAATATATAAATGTTGAAAAACCGCTGTGCTTGTGGACAACCACTAAGATAGTTAAATTAAAACAATTCAGGAGAATAAAATGAAGGAAATTAATATTAGAATTAAATGAAATAAGAAGAAATAAGAAGGAAAAAAAGAGGGGAGAAAAATGAAGACAAAAGACAAAGAATTAAAATATATTTATCGAATCGCTGTGGTCATGAAATTTCGGGTGCATATACGAAATTTCATGACCCCACCAATTAGGCTACGCCATCGTTCCCTGTCCTGCGCACTCTTCTTTCACACTTCGCTTCTGATCCGACCTCCCCGAGGTCACGCTTTACATTGTCCTTCCTGCTGATCTTTTCCCCGTTGGTCTCCCGTTTAGAATTCTGCGCACGGTTCTGTCGTTGCCTATTCTCGTCCGTCTTCATCTTCACGACTTGACGAGTTTTTTGGGGGTATAGCCCTTCCAATTCGCGAAAGTGGAGGTTTTTCTGTTATCCTAGCTCTTCATCATATCTACGGCTGAAGATACTCGTTTTTTAACCCATTCATGTCTCGCATCGGTATATCAGGTGTATGCATACGTTTTTTTCCGGTTTCCTTGGTCCAAAAGATACGTAAATTTGTACGGAAATTATTTTTTTTTTCTATTCAAAATATTAGTCATCGGCTTCTGCACATTTCGACCATCATTCAGGTAATTTATTAATAGCATGCCAGAACGACAGCTTGTCTTTCGCGGAAACTATTCGTCCAGCTATTTTTCAACTTCCTCGAAATCGCTGGTGCTGCTCTGCGAGCGCATGACCCATTGATGCACAGAGGTGATAGTCAGATGGCGCCAGGTCTGGGGAGTACGGCGGGTCCTTTTCAATGTGTCTTTGACTAGTTTTGATACGATACTAACCGATACGGAGATGAAGACGCTAAGAAGGCGCTAGACGAGCTAACATCACAAAAAAACACGTCTACTTTTCCCTATTTCACAGACTAGATTTTTTTCCCAGGCACTTTTCTTTTGTCTGTGGAGTCTTTTTCGAATCTTCTGAGCTCTTTGTATTTTTCCTCGTTAGCCGCGTCCTATATGACCGCTGCATTGTCAGGTATGCAGCATTCTAATAACTTCAACAAGTCGTCGCAGCAGTCGGATAACGAGAAAACCCTTTAACAAAACGCTACAAAACCTCGACCGGCTACGTGCAGGTGTTATAAGGCGTTTCGTCGTGCTTCCTCAATAATGAGGAAAGAGCGAGTAGGCGGTGGGGAGTTAAAATAAATGAAAGTATATTACCACTTTTGAAACATTTTTAATTTATTTGTTGATATTACTTTAGTGGCGCAAGGCTAATAACCTTGCCCGTAAAAATAAATTATTATGGAAAATTTAACAGGCCACGAGACTTGCTAAATAAGGCCAGGACCGGATCCCAAATACCCAAATTATTGGGGGAGAATCAGAGACGATGCACTCTATTTGTCCCCACTTGGCATGACCCAAAACGCATGACCCATATTGAGTCCAATTGCCTGGTATGAGTCATTCGTTTCGTCACTTCGAATTATCGGTGGCAATTCGTCTTTATCCACGTGCTTTCTTTCGTACGCGTCAACATTTTTATGGGAATTCCCACTTGGCGTACGGTAATTGTCACTACTCGTTGCATTTTTGCAGGCGTTGCATGTTTGCAAGCTCCAGCAATTACCAGAGTATCCCTCATGCCAAGTGTTTGCTTTTGGATATGAATGACGATATACGACACGATACAATAAATGTACTCGTAATTTGATAGCGTCTTGCTTGAGTGGGAAATGACTGCGCATCACGGGTATGCAATTAAAAAGGAGACGATTGAGACTGCATTTTGTGCGATATGAATATTATGAATTGAATTTATATTACGTTAAATGGCCTGTGGGTGCTACGACGAAGAACTATTCCATCAATACTTCACGATGGATAAATATGGAAGTAAGACCATTCGAAGAAGAGGACATGAAGACCACCACAAAATTCAACGAGATGGAATCTGTGGAGATTATATTTTTAATATATTCTTCTTACCTCCTGCTTGGGCTGCTTCCGGTGGTCAGAGGCCTGCTGGATTTAGTCAACCACTGCTGGCGGCGTGTCGAGCCCAGTTGGCTGGGCAGGGGTTGGGGTGAAGGCAACGTCGGGGGTGTATACCTTTCTCGCTGCTTTGGTGGAAGACTTCCTGAGGAGCCGATCCTTCAGTATGTGGTCCTAAAAAAGAGTTCCCGGGTTGGAAGGGTCGCTGGTTGTTGTAGCCGGCTTGGTCCAGCTGTGGGTGTCCGGGCCTGACGGGTCCCACAACGAACTGTCTTTTAACTTTCTCCAAAGGAGGCAGGCTCGCAAAACTTTTAGTTTACTGATAAGCTTTTAGTTAATTTAGAAACTATTTAATGGAAGACCTTTTTTTGTTCCTTTAGATATTTATGTTATTCATAAGTTCTGGATTATCTTGGCCGACAAAATCCAGAGCAACATTCTCACTATGAATCAGGATATATTCTCCATAGTGAATCAGAACTCCGCCATCGGTATGCGCCATATTAACAGACATTTTTATGTCCCACTTCCGAAGATCTAGTTGACCCTACTCTAATTAATCCTCGAAATTCTAGAACCCAGTACTCCTTGCCACAGCTTAAGTTTCAGATAAAACGTATAGTTTTTCTCCCGCGAACGTCAAACATGAGACATATTCCAGTCCCGGGCTCCGGATTCGAACTGATCTAAAACCAAAATGCGCCGCCCTTTTATACTCTGTGGCGACAGAGATTTGTTAAAGATTCTACATAAAAATTCCAAGAAGCGCAAGCAAGATTTTGTGTGATTCAATTGGAATGGAAATGAATGGAAAATTATGAAATGCATTTGGATCAATGTGCAACAAATTAACTTTCGGTTTAATTTGTCGTGCATATGATTCACTAGGGGATTATGATTGGGATTATGGATAAATGGTAGGGTAATTGGGAATTAAATCAATGTGCGACAAATTAACTCTAGGTTTAATTTGTCGCTCGTATGATTCACTGTGGAAAGAAGGTTGGGGTATTGGATGGGAGTAGTGATTTAGTATCACTACAAATCGATAGCCATAGAAGGGACAGAAGAAAGGCTCACCAAAGGGAAGAAGAGACAAAAACATTCCAAGCAGTCGTTTTACTGATACGAAAACAAAAAACTGCCATGGAAGGGCTAAGAAATATCTGTACACACAACAGAAAAATTTTGCCGGGTTAAAAAGGAATACTTGGAGCAAGCCATGCATGGCAAAATACCGGTCTTAAAGGGAACGATATTTCGAAGTATCACGACCTAGAGAAAAAGGAACAAGGATGTCTAATTAAACTACAGGAGATGATGTCAAGACATGTCTAAAAAACGCCAAAGATGATAGAGCATAAATGTAGTCTGTGACAGAGATTACATGAACTGGGCACAGTTGAGCAATCTGTGCACCGAACTAGTGCGTAATATGTTAGAAAAATATTATTTTAATTTTAAGGCTAATTCGACATCTGCACATCCATTGGAGCCAATTATAAACTAGGCTGTGACATATTGACGAGCAGATGGGCTAACAAACGTATTGCAGCAAAAACAACACACACCAGGCGACTTGTACAATCAACCACATCCAGCAATAATCCCAGATAAATCAAGGCCCTACATAATGTCACATAAGAATGCCTCCGCGCATTAAATACCCTTGACGTCGACACAAGCTCGTGGCACCAATCATCGTACACCCACTCACACGGATGGTAGACATATCGATCCGCACACTATGGGAGCAATCTATAAAACAACACTACAGTCTTTGAAAGTCCTGATGAGTTACGGTGGTTTTCTGGTTTTCATAGTTTTCAAATACCCCGAGTTGCTTCCCCATGGTAAGCGACAGCTCAACCGGATTTTTCTCTTTCATTTCCAGGCATTGTAAATCGCTTTCCCCCACCAGTGGTAAGGAATGGTTCGCTAAACTAGATTACTGGTAAAATATCGCGGTGCAGTAAATCAGTGATATCGCACGGCCGAACGAGTAAGAGAACTCGACTCAGCGAATCTTCTGCTAAAGGTATCACTTCGTCACACCATCGCATAGAAGAATCGTTGGAAAGGCCTATAGCGTTTGCGACGATAGTGAAGAGCGTGTGATTCGAACCGGCACTACAACGGTTAGAATCACTATAAGATAGAACCAATGCTTAACACATCAGACTACTGCTGCGTGTACGAATTCGATCGGTATTCTGAAGTACACTCAACTGATGTAGAATTGCTATGTTATTACTGTGGTATACGGCTCTGAGACTTTTTGCTTATTCGATTCTGGTTCGGTGTTTTTCTTCACTATTTGCTTGAATACTGTGTGTATCTGTTAGAAACGACACAGGCCCACTTATTCACATTCACTATGAATCAATAACCGGACGAAATCGGGACCGGTGGGAAGAGTTGCTAAATAAGGCCAAGACCGGATCCCCGTTGTGATGCCGATGATGATGATGCAAAAACAGCCTTTTTAATTAGACAATTAAAGGAGGCCATTTATATGCCACAACCTGAGGAGCTTGAAATTTAAGATAAAGAGATGATCTATAAACTCACAAGTAACAACAATTTAAAAAACGCGACTAAAACTTGGACGATCGCTTAGATGACATTTTATGAAGCGGGGCAGTTACTTGTCTACATGTGAAGCGACAGCAGGAGTATATTATATACGTCATTGTTTATGTAGATGAAAGAAAGAGAAGGGTTGTCGTTCAGAATAAAAAAGGAGGTACGCCAAGGAGATCCCCTCTCGCCTCAACTATTTTTGGCAGTATTGGAACATATATTCAAGAAAATGGATTGGGATGCATTTGAAATAAATATAAACGGAGAAAAGCTCAATTCAATTCAAGATTCGCAAGCGACCTGATGTTGCTTAACCAAACCCCAAGGGCCCGCAAATAATGTTAACGCAATTAGAAAGAGAAAGAAAAATTATGGGATTCACTATGAACGTAGACAAAAAAAATTAATGACCAACCAAGTAAAAACACCAATTTCGCTAAATGCCAAACAAATAGAATCAATATATATATATTTAGGACTACTAATATCAACCGAAAATCAAATGCAGAAGGTAATATACATCAGAATAAGCAGTGCTTGGAAAAGATGTTGGTCCCTTAAAGAAATTCTGGAGAATCCACATATACCCGTGACGGACAAGATTACAGTATTCAAATCGTGTGTATTGCCATGTTTAACCTATGGATCACAAACCCGGGCCCTTATCAGCAAACATAGTGTAGCATTCAGAGTCTGTTAAAATATGATGGAGAGAAGCATTTTAAACATCAAGCTACGGGACAAAAGCAAACTAACAAACATAAGTAAGACGAAAGTTACAGATGTCACGTATACAGTGAAAAAACTTAAATGGAAATGGGTAGACCACATGATACTACTACTGGTATTATTTATTGATCTGTAGGAACTCGGAAGTTCACGACCTCGCCGACCCGACGTCGCCATCGTTCCTTGTCCTGCGTACTCTCCATATGATAAGAAACAGAAATAATAAATGCTCAAAAGATGTCTCCATGTGGTACCCGCGAGATGGGAAAAGAAGAAAAGGGCGTCAAAGAAGGAGATGGGATGACGAAATTAAAAAAATTGCTAGAACATGACAAAGAAAAGTCGCAAGCAGAAAATTATGGCAAACCATAGGCGAGGCCTTGGCGCAAGGCTAATAACCTTGGCCGGAAAAACAAATTATTATGGACAATTTAACAAGTCTCAGATAAGGACCGGATACCGGTGGAGAGACTTGCTATATAAGGCCAAGACCAGATCCCGGTTGTAGTGCCGATGATGATGATGATAGGCGAGGCCTGTGCAAAGAGGGCAAGTTGATACTGACGTTACCGATGTCGAAGATTAGGAAAAATAAAAAAAATAATTATTATTATTGAATATAAACTGTACACTTTTTAGTATCAGCAATAAAGGCTATTTGCATTTGTATTTTATATTATGTAGATGATTTCCTACTCACTAGAGACAAAAAGGCATCAATTGACGGCACAGTGAGAACTCTGAAAGTATATTTCCAATTGTCAAATTTGGGTGAATTATGATCTGTCTCGGAGTACAAATGGTAAGGGATGACGATGGAATTTTTTACCATGAACGAATTTGTTTAGATTTAGAAGCCTTGAAATGTTATGCTCTAAGCCAGATAAAATAAGAATAACAGCAAACACTAATAGATATCAACAACTGACTGGAGCATTGCTCTACGCATAAGCAAATATAAGGCTTGATATTACAGCAATTATCTGCATACTGAGCCAACATACGTGTTCCCCCGAAACTACATGAAATGAGGATCAAGCCCTTATGATCAAGCTCGGCAATGTAAAAGACAAAGAAAGATACCTCTGTGGTCACTTGGACTTCGAATGGGATTATAATAAAGAAGATAGTCGAATACCAAACACATTTATAAGTGGAATGGAAGCACTATTAGTTGATGCGGTAAAAAGAAAAAATGCATTTTGCTCTCGACTTTTGAAGGCGAATACTTAGCTGTATCAAAAGCCCATCAAGGTCTACAGAAAAAGGTTTATTTAAAGACAAATCGAAGTTGCTTGAAGTTCATTGGGAAGCCGAAATTTGTCAATGGATCCAACCATTTCGGCACAAAATACCAGTTTATAAACGACCTTCGAGGGCTAACAAAAGTGAAGAGTTCCAATACTGCCCATCCTATTTGAATGCATTGGCATAAAAAACCCATGCGCCAGCGTTTTAAAGATGACATTATCAACTTCATTTCCGAACTAATATTATCTAGATGAGCTATATACTACCCCTTATACCATAACACACTCGATTTAAGTTAAAGAATATAATATAAAAAGAGAAAAGAAAGAAAGCATTAGTGGTATTAGATTTGAGTTACCTTGTAATTTACTTTCAATGTAGTATAATGAAAATGTAGTGTTTCTTCTTTTCAGATTTGTTGTGTTTTTCTTCTTCTCTTCCATATTTATTAATCTGCGCTTCCGTTATTAATTGCGTTTTACTTTTTTGATGTTCTCCGCCATTTTATTTTTTTTTTTTGCTATTAAAATGTTAATCCTTGTTTAATTTTTTCTTCTTTAATTTCATTTAATTTAATTTGTCTTTTTATTCAAACTTTTGTTTAGTTGTTTGACTAGTTTAAAATATTTTTTTATTTCGAATTTAATTTAATTTAATTTTTTTTTTTTTTGAAAATGTGCTTCTTTTTTCGCTTGCAAATTCGGAAGCTCCTCTTAGTTGCTAACACGCAATGAAGCGAAATGAATTTATGCTCTTGCTTTGTAAAACAGCTCCAAAAAATAAATAAAAACTGGGAGACAAAATTTTGTTTTACTTTTTTGATTTTTTCCGCCATTTTTTTTTTTTGCTTTTTAAATGTTAACTTTGTTTGTTAATTTTTTCTTCTTTAATTTAATTTAATTTAAATTGTCTTTTTATTCAAACTTTTGTTTAGTTGTTTAACTAGTTTTAAATAATTTTTTTTTATTTCGAATTTAATTTAATTTACTTTATTTTTCTGAAAATGTGCTGCTTTTTTCGCTTGCGAATCGGATGCTCCTCTTAGTCGCTAACACGCAGTCGAGCGAAATGAATTTGTTCTTGCTTTGTAAAACAGCTCTAAAAAATAAATAAAAACTAGGAAACAAAATTTCCTTATTATATAGAAAGATAAAATTTTTTTTTTACACATAATAGTTCGTTTTCGATTGATTTTTAATTATACCTCGTCAAATTTCCGATTATTATTTCTTCAGTTATATTGATAACGTGTCCTTATTGAATTTCAATTTACGACGTACACGTTAGAGCAATGGATCTCGACTGCCGACTGTGTAGTCAATTTTCATTTATTAATTTATTTTTATTTTTCGCCGCCTACTCTGTATTTTATTTTTCTCGGTAAGCTGTAATAATCAGAGATACTGAGTGTTCATTTCTCGAATGTGTTTTGAGAAATGGCTAGGTTATATTTACGCCTGGTAACTCTGGCTGTGACTCATTACTGAAAGTGAATTCCATACTATATCTGAACACTCTTTAGTAAGGTAAAGCACGTTTAGTCCACCACGCCGAGAAGACATTAATCCGAGAAACCTTTGACACTTCGGTATTTTCGTACCATCTTTTGTTTCATCATGCGGAAACCTCACATAGCACGTCGTCTAGTTAGTTAGTGATTTTATGAGGTGGCTTCATGGTCTTGCTTGTTGCTTTCTATTACCATTGCTCTATCGTTCTACCTTTCTATTGTCAGTCATTGGTGCCCTCATGCAACACTTAATTTTTTCTGACCTGACCCGAAGATATGTGTCCAAGGCTGGAAGTCCATCAATATATTTCGACTGGCGCTTCAAAAACAGCACTGCGTAATGATGCATAAAAGGAGCAGTGAAACCCATGGGTGGATGGGAGCGAACATACAGGGCAAAGTCTCTGATTGCCTTCAACCCGACGAAGGCCAGGACGATCCTTGTCGCCGTTCAATCCAAGTTGCAGTCTTCACGTGACACCCTTGGGTAGCTACATTGGCACCCGCCAAGCAGTGAACCAATGCATGCAGCGACATCCTGAGGAAGGTTGGCGCAGGGCTAATAACCTTGCCCGTAAAAATGAATTATTATGGCAAATTTAACAACCCTCGGATAGAGACCGGATACACGACGACGACCACTGAAACGAAAATGGCTAAACGATTTAAGAATTTTCTCATAGAACGTCCGCTCACTATACAGAGCTCGAGCTGCACAGCAGCTAGCCGATGCCCTGTCCGAATATAAAGCTGACATAACAGCATTGCAAGAAATAAGATGGACATGGAGTGGTGTTATTCAAAGAAACGGGTATGACATTTATTACAGCTATCATGAAAAACACCATGTGCTCGGGGTAGGCTTTCTAGTAAAGCAAAAAATGAAGCCTGCCATCATCGCCTTTAATGCAATAAACAAAAGGTTCTGCGCACTTAACGTGCGATGCAAGTTGACGACGAAAAGGAAGAATACTACGAGAACGTCGAACGGGCCCTCAATGCCTGCCCAAAGCGAATGCTAGGAATCGTCACAGAAACTCCTCAACCAATCGGTCTTGACGAGACCATTTTAAAGGGAAAACGATTAACCGACATATTTATAATAAATCAAGAATTAGAAATAAGATAATTTCTATCGAGTGTTTTTGATTGTCTTCTTTCGTTTCGTCCACGGGATAAGCGTTGAAGGCAATCACTTGGTTTTGATTCTTTTGATCGTGTCGTGTTTGTTTTCATTTTTAGGGATTTGTACTGGGCAAGACACCAACGCCCGTTCGTCTTGAGCAGAGTCCGGCTCTGGGGGTACAATCCGCCTATTTAAAATCATCTTTTGCCGGCCAGTGCCGGATATACAGTCTACACAACTATGGGAAGTTGCGAAAGTCGTTGGAAAAAGCGCCGCCCGCGATCTTAGTTTTCTTTTCGTTTCAGTAACATTTTTGGTCATTCGAGCCGGATCTCGGCGATAAAAAGAGGATGGCGATGACAAGATCGGCCAAAGCTAGAAGCACGCTGTCATCCCCTGCGGGAGTCCTGTCTACTCAACCTGGGGTGGACAGTACCGGACCTGTCGGAGCGCTCGCCAGAAGAGGGAAATCAGCATAAGTAACCGAAGCGGTGGAAAGAACAACGATGCCGATAACGAGATCGGCCAAAGCAAGGAGGATGCTGCCATTCCCTACGGCCGTACGGTCTACACAACCTGGAGTGCGCAGCACCGGACCAGGGGTAAGCGCCACAGGATAAGAATCTGCCACACCGCTAGGAGGAGATTATGACGGACCTGTCGGAGCGCTCGCCAGAAGGGGAGAATCGGCGCACGTGGCGGAAGCGGAGGAGACCCACTCTAAACCCCACACCCCCGGGCGGCGGATCGACCCAACGTACCAAGAGGTAAGCCAGAAGACCAGTGTCGCCGGGGAGAACAGAGACCGGAACAGCCGTGCCAAGATCAAAGCGCGGCACGGAACACGAGGCACAGGCTCGAGAGCGAGCGATCAAGGCGGACCGAGATCGAGGTAAGTTTGGAAGTCGCCGAGGCGAAGGCGAAAGTAGTCCGAGCGAGACTTGAACTGATGAGAGCAAGTTCCGAAGACGAGAGACCCAGGGCGATGCTGACGAGGACATGAACGAGCAGAAAACCCCCGCAAAACATGGGACGATCTATCAAGGCCACCCGAGGAAAGGCGAAAGGAGCCAGCCTATGAGGACAGGTCGCCGCATCACGAAGAGGTAAGGAGCGACATCCAGGATAACCATAGCCAGGTTATCGCGAGCACCCTCGGGAGCAATTACCTCTCGAGAAATGATCGAGCTACCCCTCTTCAACGGCACCAGCGTGGCGTGGCTGGCTTTCAAGAGATCGTTTGAAGACACCGCCGCCGGAATTATACACGCGCAGAACTTGGCGCGTCTTCGGAGAGGTCTTCAGGAAAGAGCACGAGAAGCTGTTAGATGTCTCCTGTTCATTGCCGAAGACCCACAAGAGATAATGAACGGACTGCAGACTCGCTTTGGAAGACCAGGAGCATTAGCCCTGGCGGAGCTGAGGAAATTAAAAGGACTGCCTCGAGTCACAGAGGACCTAAACGCCCTTAAAACGGAATCGATGATATGTCGACGAATCGACCTGGGTCTCAGTTACGGCAAGGATATCAGGTTTCGTTGTTTGCAAATATTGGTGGACGGCGTTTGCATTCGTGTTGGTGAAACCGATGCCCCTGATGTTACAAAATGCCGTCACCAGTCGGGCGTGGGCAGAGCCTCGTGAGCGAGCTCGGTTATGCGATGACGAACCTCTTAAAGTTCCATTATTTATCATGATATCTGCATGATGTTCCCCCTGACATAGTCCCCCCGGAGATCCGAATGGGAGACTAGTTTACCTCCGGAATTCTTTATATCAGAAGGTACCATCATGACTTATCTCTTGTCAGTCCGGGCCATCAGCCACACATCCGAAACACCGTCGAAGATTTCTCTCGGCGATATCTCGGGGTAGTATCTCACCTTGGGACTGACTATCACCTAACCAACTTTTTCTCGAACAGGTCCATCAGCCAAGCTCCGAAAGATGTCCAGAGTTCTCCCGACCATTTCACGGAGCCTAAAGCTTGATGGGGTGGTATTTCACCGGGCGCACAGGGCGTTGGGACCCCGGCTACCACTCGGTCTTTAGTCGTCTCTTACGACAAGCCGGCCTAGCTGTGAGTATATTCTAACGGCATACTCACAGGGTAAAATGTTGAATGAAAGGAAATTCGTCGTCAAAAGTGGCAAAGTTATCTCTGAAATTACTCACAAAATAAAAAACGGTCTGCAACAGGGAGCGGTGTTATCTCCGATCCTTTTTAATATTTACACTAGTGACTTGATAGGGTCTCTTCATCAGGCTATTGCGTAAGCAGACGATCTGATAATATATAGAACAGCACCAAAAATTGAAATCATTAACGGATTATTACAAGGGGATTTCAATGATATTCAGCGATACTGCGACAACTGGAAACTCAAAATCAATATCCAGAAGTGTGAAACCATCCTCTTTAGAACACCACCGGCTGAAGCTACCGGAGACACCAGGAGAAACTGGCCAAAGCCAGCTATTATGGGACCACACCAACAAACACTGGAAACCAAAAATGTAGTCAAATACTTAGGCATCTGGCTGGATCAGTATCTATATTTTAACAAACATGTGGAGGCTGCGCTGGCCAGGGCAAAGAAAGCTTATGATATGACAAGAAGACAGTTTCATAATAGTCAATTTGACAGCAGAGTTATAGTTATATGCAAAAATGTGGAACGCTTCACGATTTTGCGTGTCATGCTTGGCAGGGGCCATGCTAATCTTGTCTCTATCGTTCCAATTTTAGTATATGTTCTTCCGAAGCAAGAACAATTACATTGAAACACCCACCACTTTGTGTTTTATTTCTTTATTTTACATTTATTTTACACTAACTTTTGTAACTAGTTTTTCTTTTGTATTTATTTTACATTTATTTTACACTTTCGAAGGCCACGACGGCTTTTTTCGAAAATTCACACATGAGAGAGTCTGCCCCATGGACGCTTTCAATACCACACGAGGCTGATCGCTCCCCATCCGCGCCCTTTTATACCGATCGCCCATTTCTGATTGCACACTCATCCTCTTTTTTCTCATTTCCCCACCCACTAAATGTGAATAAACTCTCGCGGATTCACTCAGCAGTCAATGAACCCAGAGAAAATGGGACAATTGCAAAGGAGAGCACCTTAGGTTAGGTCTTGATTAGGTTTCGCTTGCAACGAAAGCAACACTAAAGGGTGGACTGCGTATCCTTGTTTAGAGACTTGGGTAATTCTTGGAGTACAGAATCACGATGTGCATTGCGAGAAGGGGAATTGGAGAGGGTTGAAAAGTATACTCATGCATATTTTAACCGGATGTTGGAACTATTCATTAGTGAATAGTCTGTACTTTTTGTACCTGAGAAGCGGAACATTTGTTTGGGAAAAACTTTTACAGCGGAATTGAAAAGGAACTTGGGGGTGGGAAAAACTGTTTCGCTATGTGGAAAATGCGTCCTCTGTCAATGTTTTGCTGTTGGTAAACAGCTACGTCATGATGGTGGTTTCTTGTAAGGAAATCGCTTATTAGAATCCAAGGACACGAATCAGCTCAATGATTCGGGGGAGGGGGTTTTAATTATGTAACTGCCTAAGCTAAATGGGACTAGGTATACGCGACCACATACCTCAAAGTAGTTGTCTTACTATCGCTTCTTCTGTATTAGGCAGGTAGGCTTCAATCTGATGGGACTAGATTTGGTCTGTGTAAAGTAAAATTCTCCTTAACCAACCTCATCCTCCTTCTCTGAACCCACTGCCAATAGCTCAAGCTGTTTAGCTTGATGACTTTTAACTTTCACCAGACGATCATCACAATTGCTTCAGCGTTGGTCATTATTTTGATAATCAATTTGTCCCAATATCCTCTTCACTCGAGAGCGTAAGTTGCGCATCATATGTCATTCACTATAGAGGTTTCCTCCCCTTCGATGATGCTGATCAACAGCTCGATGCACAACGACATAGGTCAAGAAAGTTCCGTTCCTGCCTAGTGTTATTCACACGCACTGGTTGCTGTCTGCCAATGTGTACAGAGGCCGATATTATGTAATTTCTTCCATGGGCGAATGATGCCCTACCGATGGTGTGGAGGCGTCCGTTTTGAATTAAACGACTTGGTAATTAGCGCCTTCCAATTTCAAAGCTCCGCCTAGAAGGACAAAATATGGGCGGACGGTATCTTCAGTGATTGAAAGCATTTTCTGGTGGACTGTACCTATCTTAATTTTCTTATGCGCACCATTCTTCATTACGAAATGACTCTAACCCCTACGTTCAATTGTGTTCTGAAAATCTTGCTCTGAACGAAGTAATCGTAACATATTTTTACCAGCATATTAATTATGACAATAGAGTACAAAAATCGTGACAGAACCTTTGACTGTCATTCGGCTACGGGGAAGGTAGAGCTAACAATGTTATGAAAAACACTTTCAAATAGAATATTCTGCATCAAAGTACAAGGCTAGTTCCTTTTTTTTATACATATTCGTTTTGCGACGTGGTGATGTGGATAAGGTCGATTATAAGGACGATTCCGGAGACGCTGTAACCATGAGCTGTACGCAACCTACCTTGAAGCTAATGTTGTAAGAAAAATCAAGCGCGGTAGACTCCGGTGGGCGGGACACCTAGCTCGTATGAGCGAAGAGAGCCTGCCCGGAAAGACCTTTGTGACAGGATGTATGGAAGGAGACAGCGCGGCAGACCTTGTCTGCGATGGAGGGATGGCGTAGACCAGGGCGCCCAGAGCCTGAGAGTGCCAAACTGGACATCGGGTCGAAATCGGGATCGGTGGAGATATTTGTTAAATAAGGCCAAGACCGGATCCCGGTTGTAGTGCCGATGATGATGATGGTGATAAGGATGTGGATAAGGTGGTTGAAACATACCATATACATAATTGTAAATAGAATGAATTAGCGAATCTGAGTCATTAAAAAGAGTTAGTTTATAACTTAATAATTATGGTTCCAAGCTGTGGAATCTGAAATCAATAATGTCCAGTGGTTATGGACCTAAAGTGCCGTTGAAGTCTGTTATGATAAGTGATTATAATTGTCTATTGTTACACGTTCTGAATTTAAGGAGACGACATTACGAATTGTATTTGGTAATGTTATTCAAGCTGTGTAATATAGAATTTTGTGACATTGGTAGTCGCTTCTGTTATTTATAGACAGCTTGTTTGGTATATGAATCCCTTGACTACCTAAGAACAATCGTTTGCTACCCAAAATAACATTGACTGCACGCTTCTGCTTGGACAAACAAAATGAATCCATAAGAGTGCTGGATATTCATGAAAACTTCCGAACGTGGAAGTAGCGAATAATGAGACCTTTCACATTACGAACATTTGAAATCAAAGTGAAAGTGAAGTATATTTAAAGCCCGAATTTCGTAATTATCATTAAACGTATTTGTAAAGACATGATTAAAATGTTACCGCAATGTAAACAAGTAAAAAACAAACACAAACTTAGCCGAAGGCATTTATTTTAATTGTACAATTAACTGAACGAATAGACTTTTATACCATGCTAATTATGGTATATTTATTCTTCATTAAAATCTATAATCAACCTTAAGTTTGTAAAACACGTATATCGCATACGCGCTTAACATATCCTTGAATTTTCGTATTTTGATTTTTCATTTTGGAATATCAAAGTCTCGTCGAACTCATTAAAAAAAAAATGTGGAAAATGTTTGTATGTTATATACAATGGAAACATTGGACCTTGAGAATTGTGTTTTGAGATAGGATTAGGTTAGGGAAATTTTGAATTGATAAATAGTGAAAATGAAAATCTTCTATTGAGACGTGGGAAAAATGTTGTTTTTCTGTATGCTAGATGTGTGATTATGGGATAAGGGCGCGAATTTGCGTAATTAATTTAGATAGAAAGGGGGGCTGGGAATTAGCTTTGGTAGTTATATAACAGTCTATCGGTGAAGAACACCACCCGCTTGTCCTTTTTGGTAAAGGGCGCCAGTCGATCGTCCGTGCTTGTTCTCAAATACCGGAGAAGCAAAGGAAGTGCTGACGATCATGGCGGGTTTGTCCTACCTGGGACTCATGGTAGACTCTTTGATATCGCGTTGAAAACACTTCACACTCATCGCGAATACCTCTCAGGTCACCTTATGCTTCCTCGCTTCGCGCTCCAAGTCACTATCTATATCCTTCAGATTAACATCGTAAGACACCTTCGTCACTGTCTCATCCTGTGCCATCACCTTGCGTTCCGAGTCATGAAATTGTGTTTTTGAACTCAGAATTGTAAGTCTGCGTCAGTCTGTGGCGTTTCTAACAGATACACACACAATACACAAGCAAATAGTGAAGAACACCGAACGAAAATCGAATAAGAAAATGCATCAGAGCCGTATACCATAGCGATAACATAACAATTCCACATCAGTTGAGTGCACTTGAGTTTAGAAATCGAATTCGTACACGCGGCCAGTAGCCCGGTGTGTTAAGCATTGGTTCAATTTTTGATGATTCTAACTGCCATAGCGTCAGTTCAAATCACACGTTCTTCATTATCGTAGCAAACGCTATAATTGGTGACCCCTACGTGATATCTGTGTACACACAGCACACACTTTTCCATAGTAAACAGAACTTCACGGCAGGATCACGACTTCCGCATAGAGCACCGGCACACTCGCCTGCTCCGACGTTCCCCCTCCCGCTCGTTCCAGGCTCCGTCGTTCGCACACGAAGCTGATCGTAACAAAGTTACTGAGGGGGAGTAGTGTGGCGTTTCTAACAGATACACACACAATACACAAGCGAATAGTGAAGAACACCGAACGAAAATCGAATAAGAAAATGCACCAGAGCCGTATACCATAGCGATAACATAACAATTCCACATCAGTTGAGTGTACTTGAGTTTAGAAATCGAATTCGTACACGCGGCCAGTAGCGTGATGTGTTAAGCATTGGTTCAATTTTTTGTGATTCTAACTGTCATAGCGTCAGTTCAAATCACACGTTCTTCATTATCGTAGCAAACGCTATAAATCTCTGTGCTCCAACGCGTGGAATATCTGTAACATATTTATCTCGTTGTCTCTCTATACGAAAGATATTTGTAGATCGTGATCGTACTTCGGGAACACGAAAGTCTCCCCAATTGTATAACCCATGGTACAAACCGGTCTTCTTTTTGTGCGGCCGTACATCCCCAACTCATGAAATCTTCTATGTCCTTTAGAAGACTACTGAATATTAGCCAGCATCCACCTCCATTTATAGTCATCATTATTGACGTCTGAATAAATTTGGAAGATATTGAAGTAGTTCATTGCAAATGGCCAAAAGACGGAGGTGCCTTAACAAAAAAAAAGAAACAATCAGCTCTTTATAGCGCTGATTTGATAAATGCCTTCCCTTTTACATTAATGAAAAGTGGAACTCTAATTACCTCTATTCAATTTTAAATAATGTAAACTGTTTATTGGAATTGTAACTAATAAGAAAAAAGCAATCCCTCTTGTATGCTATTGATGTGACAACCTTCTTTTCTTTTTCACCATCAAGCTAAAATTCAAATCAGAGTCACTCGCGAAGCAAAAACAAGAGTCGTTGAATTTCATGGAAAATGCTGATCGATGTACCAGGCGATCATATTACCGGCAATCAGTAATTGTCATGTTAAATTAATAGTCTGATGATATTAGCTATTTGACGTCATAAAGCTAAAACATCATCGCACGGACAATTACCTGAGCTTCAATATTTATAATAGATGGCACTGAAGTGTGATTTTCTACGGTGATCGACATCTAACCAATCCCAATAAACTATGTCACTTTATCATTTAGGCCACACCTTCCTTCGGATTACACCTTTTGTACATTTTAGATCATAGTGAGCGCCAACAACATAGACCCATACTTCGATATTGATTTTGTTTTTAAGCAGCTCATCTTTTACTTTATTGCGTTTTCTATTATTCATTGTTATTTGATATCACGTAGCTTCTAACAAACTTGCAAAGAAACGACACATAAACTGTTTGAGAACTAATATTAGTAACGAAGTGTATACCTATGCTATTGGCGTTCACTGTCATCGCAATTGTGCTATGGTTGACTCCGAATGAAGGCAGTTCCCAGAATACAAAGGTTGATAGGGTCAGTATTGTGTTTTAAACAATAGTTCATCATAGAAAATCACATGACGACGCCATCTGTTTTAATTATGGTGTCATCGATATATATAAACCTTAACTCAAAACCATTTATATCAGATTCCATTAATTTAGCTTCAAGTCCACATAACATCACCCTTGTTGGTTTCTGCTAAGTATGATCCCCTGGTGCATCGATCAGCATTCTTCGCGACGACTCTTGTTTTTGCTTCGCGAGTGACTCTGATTTTAATTTTTGCTTGATGGCGGAAAGAAAAAGTGGCATAAACACGACAATTAAGAAAGGATTGTTTATTTGATTTTTGCAATAATAATTTATCTATTTGATTATTTCCATTAGTTGACTATATTGTAAAATGGAAAGGAGATTGAATTGAATTATAGTTTGACGGTGGAAGAGAAAAGACGGTTGTGAGTTTGATGGAATAAGATTTATTAATTTGATTTATTGGCTATTGCAATATGTTAGTTGATGCGGAGTTGGTGAGGCGGCGTCCAATTTCCAACATAGTCAAGGAATTAGCAAACGCTGAGCCTGTTACGGGTGTGGCAAGGAAAGTGCATTATTAGAGTGCTGGCTCGAAGGAAGATCTTGCTGTTCTCAGTGTAAATTGGTTTGCAGATCCAGGCTCGTCATTCTCAGGCTCCGGTTATGCCCTGTTTCATATTATAGGGAATTTGTAGACTCTTGGGTTGTATTACTTCATATTATCAAGTATTTTGCACCTTGTCTAGCGTCTGATATGTTATAAATAATGAGGTAAATAGCGGGGAGGGTACACCCCATAATATTTTCTTGGGTTGTTGGCCTCTCTGGTTACGCTGTTCTGATTGCTGGGTACATTGAATCTTTAACCCCAAGTTGTAAATGATGATATGAATAATGAGGAAGAAAAATTCGCCAGGTAAGTAAAGCGCTAGACATATTAAACTGATTGCAGGCTAACACACATCCAACAACGGGATATCAGAGATTTCAATTTACTAGTTATTTGTGAGAACTGATTGCAAGGTAACACAGATCCATCAATGCGGTATCAAGAGAGTTCAATATTATTTAACATTCCAAAGACTGATTTTATTCGATTAGCTGAACAATACCCGAAGAATAATTTAAAGCAATCCAGCAATTTCAACAATAGTATTATATACGTTTTTTTTTTTTTGCCTACACCTATGTTTTCACCCTCAACATTTACCTGGCGAAATTTTCTTTCTCATTACTCAGCTTATCATTTACAACTGGGGGCTAAGGATTCAACACTCCCACCAATCACAACAGCCGTAAGCAGAAGCGCCAACAACTCAAGAAAGTATTAAGGTGAGTACCCTCTCCATTATATACACGATATAAACATTTTGTGCGTAGCAAGGCTTGTGGTTTGTGAGCAACAATAATGAAATTGGCGATGTTTGCACTTGTTGAAAGTTGTTGAAGTAAGAATCCCCATTCAATTTTGTGTACGTAATGAAATTTCTCCTGCAGAAACATTAAAAATATTTCAAAAACTCTCCAGTGACCAGATGTCGGAAACGCACCCAGGGCACCGCCTCTTTTCATTGAATATTTTCTTGGGCCGACCTCGGTGTCATATATTAAGATCCGATCTTTGAAGTGTGACACAATGTTTTAGGAAAGTAGCGCAGTAGCCCCAGATGAGACAACACATTCATAAAGTAACACATTCTTGATTTCCAGCCTAGGACGCCATCTATATCATATCAGAGTTACGCCGGCAACTCTTTACACTTTACACTTGGATGATGGCATCTGTAATGGTACTTTTGCATCTGAAGTCATACTGCACTTACGGCAGTCGTTCTCACTCCTCCGTGAACTGCTCCAACTTCAAGAGGAAGAGTCTTCAACACTTTTCCAGCTGCTCTCTGAAAATAGACGGAATGGTATATAATAATTCTCCTTTGGGTAGTAAATCCCTTGAAAAGTATATATAGTATTTATAGAAAATGCGAGTTACTGGTTTCTGGTGCTAGGCTGTTTGTTAACTTAATTGATGTTATTTTAAATTATTTGTTATTAAATAAATAATAATAATATATAAATGTTGAAAAACCGCTGTGCTTGTGGACAACCACTAAGATAGTTAAATTAAAACAATTCAGGAGAATAAAATGAAGGAAATTAATATTAGAATTAAATGAAATAAGAAGAAATAAGAAGGAAAAAGAAGGGGGAGAAAAATGAAGACAAAAGACAAAGAATTAAAACATATTTTTCGAATCGCTGTGGTCATGAAATTTCGGGTGCATATACGAAATTTCATGACCCCACCAATTAGGCTGCGCCATCGTTCCCTGTCCTGCGCACTCTTCTTTCACACTTCGCTTCTGATCCGAGCTCCCCGAGGTCACGCTTTACATTGTCCTTCCTGCTGATCTTTTCCCCGTTGGTCTCCCGTTTAGAATTCTGCGCACGGTTCTGTCGTTGCCTATTCTCGTCCGTCTTCATCTTCACGACTTGACGAGTTTTTTGGGGGTATAGCCCTTCCAATTCGCGAAAGTGGAGGTTTTTCTGTTATCCTAGCTCTTCATCATATCTACGGCTGAAGATACTCGTTTTTTAACCCATTTATGTCTCGCATCGGTATATCAGGTGTATGCATACGTTTTTTTCCGGTTTCCTTGGTCCAAAAGATACGTAAATTTGTACGGAAATTATTTTTTTTTTCTATTCAAAATATTAGTCATCGGCTTCTGCACATTTCGACCATCATTCAGGTAATTTGTTAATAGCATGCCAGAACGACAGCTTGTCTTTCGCGGAAACTATTCGTCCAGCCATTTTTCAACTTCCTCGAAATCGCTGGTGCTGCTCTGCGAGCGCATGACCCATTGATGCAAAGAGGTGATAGTCAGATGGCGCCAGGTCTGGGGAGAAGGGCGGGTGCACTTCAAGGTGTCTTTGACTAGTTTTGATACGATACTAACCGATACGAAGATGAAGACGCTAAGAAGGCGCTAGACGTGCTAACATCACAAAAAACAGGTCTACTTTTCCCTATTTCACAGAGTAGATTTTTTTCCCAGGCACTTTTCTTTTGTCTGTGGAGTCTTTTTCGAATCTTCTGAGCTCTTTGTATCTTTCCTCGTTAGCCGCGTCCTATATGACCGCTGTATTGTCAGGTATGCAGCATTCTAATAACTTCAACAAGTCGTCGCAGCAGTCGATAACGAGAAAACCCTTTAACAAAACGCTACAAAACCTCGGCCGGCTACGTGCAGGTGTTATAAGGCGTTTCGTCGTGCTTCCTCAATAATGAGGAAAGAGCGAGTAGGCAGCGGGGAGTTAAAATAAATGAAAGTATATTACCACTTTTGAAACATTTTTAATTTATTTGTTGATATTACTTTAGTGGCGCACGGCTAATAACCTTGTCCGTAAAAATAAATTATTATGGAAAATTTAACAGGCCACGAGACTTGCTAAATAAGGCCAGGACCGGATCCCAAATACCCAAATTATTGGGGGAGAATCAGAGACGATGCACTCTATTTGTCCCCACTTGGCATGACCCCAAACGCATGACCCATATTGAGTCCAATTGCCTGGTATGAGTCATTCGTTTCGTCACTTCGAATTATCGGTGGCAATTCGTCTTTATCCACGTGCTTTCTTTCGTACGCGTCAACATTTTTATGGGAATTCCCACGTGGCGTACGGTAATTGTCACTACTCGTTGCATTTTTGCAGGCGTTGCATGTTTGCAAGCTCCAGCAATTACCAGAGTATCCCTCATGCCAAGTGTTTGCTTTTGGATATGAATGACGATATACGACACGATGCAAAAAATGTATTCGTAATTTGATAGCGTCTTGCTTGAGTGGAAAATGACTGCGCACCACGGGTATGCAATTAAAAAGGAGACGATTGAGACTTCATTTTGTGCGATATGAATATTATGAATTGAATTTATATTACGTTAAATGGCCTGTGGGTGCTACGACGAAGAACTATTCCATCAATACTTCACGATGGATAAATATGGAAATAAGACCATTCGAAGAAGAGGACATGAAGACATCACCACAAAATTCAACGAGATGGAATCTGTGGAGATTATATTTTTAATATATTCTTCTTACCTCCTGCTCGGGCTGCTTCCGGCGGTCAGAGGTCTGCTGGATTTAGTCAACCACTGCTGGCGGCGTGTCGAGCCCAGTTGGCTGGGCAGGGGTTAGGGTGAAGGCAACGTCGGGAGTGTATACCTTTCTCGCTGCTTTGGTGGAAGACTTCCTGAGGAGCCGATCCTTCAGTATGTGGTCCTAAAAAAGAGTTCCCGGGTTGGAAGGGTCGCTGGTTGTTGTAGCCGGCTTGGTCCAGCTGTGGGTGTCCGGGCCTGACGGGTCCCACAACGAACTGTCTTTTAACTTTCTCCAAAGGAGGCAGGCTCGCAAAACTTTTAGTTTACTGATAAGCTTTTAGTTAATTTAGAAACTATTTAATGGAAGACCTTTTTTTGTTCCTTTAGATATTTATGTTATTCATAAGTTCTGGATTATCTTGGCCGACAAAATCCAGAGCAACATTCTCACTATGAATCAGGATATATTCTCCATAGTGAATCAGAACTCCGCCATCGGTATGCGCCATATTAACAGACATTTTTATGTCCCACTTCCGAAGATCTAGTTGACCCTACTCTAATTAATCCTCGAAATTCTAGAACCCAGTACTCCTTGCCACAGCTTAAGTTTCAGATAAAACGTATAGTTTTTCTCCCGCGAACGTCAAACATGAGACATATTCCAGTCCCGGGCTCCGGATTCGAACTGATCTAAAACCAAAATGCGCCGCCCTTTTATACTCTGTGGCGACAGAGATTTGTTAAAGATTCTACATAAAAATTCCAAGAAGCGCAAGCAAGATTTTGTGTGATTCAATTGGAATGGAAATGAATGGAAAATTATGAAATGCATTTGGATCAATGTGCAACAAATTAACTTTCGGTTTAATTTGTCGTGCATATGATTCACTAGGGGATTATGATTGGGATTATGGATAAATGGTAGGGTAATTGGGAATTAAATCAATGTGCGACAAATTAACTCTAGGTTTAATTTGTCGCTCGTATGATTCACTGTGGAAAGAAGGTTGGGGTATTGGATGGGAGTAGTGATTTAGTATCACTACAAATCGATAGCCATAGAAGGGACAGAAGAAAGGCTCACCAAAGGGAAGAAGAGACAAAAACATTCCAAGCAGTCGTTTTACTGATACGAAAACAAAGAACTGCCATGGAAGGGCTAAGAAATATCTGTACACACAACAGAAAAATTTTGCCGGGTTAAAAAGGAATACTTGGAGCAAGCCATGCATGGCAAAATACCGGTCTTAAAGGGAACGATATTTCGAAGTATCACGACCTAGAGAAAAAGGAACAAGGATGTCTAATTAAACTACAGGAGATGATGTCAAGACATGTCTAAAAAACGCCAAAGATGATAGAGCATAAATGTAGTCTGTGACAGAGATTACATGAACTGGGCACAGTTGAGCAATCTGTGCACCGAACTAGTGCGTAATATGTTAGAAAAATATTATTTTAATTTTAAGGCTAATTCGACATCTGCACATCCATTGGAGCCAATTATAAACTAGGCTGTGACATATTGACGAGCAGATGGGATAACAAACGCATTTCAGCTAAAACAACACACACCAGGCGACATGTACAATCAACCACATCCAGCAATAATCCCAGATAAATCAAGGCCCTACATAATGTCACATAAGAATGCCTCCGCGCATTAAATACCCTTGACGTCGACACAAGCTCGTGGCACCAATCATCGTACACCCACTCACACGGATGGTAGACATATCGACCCGCACACTATGGGAGCAATCTATAAAACAACACTACTGTCTTTGAAAGTCCTGATGAGTTACGGTGGTTTTCTGGTTTTCATAGTTTTCGAATACCCCGAGTTGCTTCCCCGTGGTAAGCGACAGCTCAACCGGATTTTTCTCTTTCATTTTCAGGCATTGTAAATCGCTTTCCCCCACCAGTGGTAAGGAATGGTTCGCTAAACTAGATTACTGGTAAAATATCGCGGTGCAGTGAACCAGTGATATCGCACGGCCGAACGAGTAAGAGAACTCGACTCAGCGAATCTTCTGCTAAAGGTATCACTTCGTCACACCATCGCATAGAAGAATCGTTGGAAAGGCCTATAGCGTTTGCGACGATAGTGAAGAGCGTGTGATTCGAACCGGCACTACAACGGTTAGAATCACTATAAGATAGAACCATCAGACTACTGCTGCGTGTACGAATTCGATCGGTATTCTGAAGTACACTCAACTGATGTAGAATTGCTATGTTATTACTGTGCTATATGGCTCTGAGGCTTTTCGCTTATTCGATTCTGGTTCGGTGTTTTTCTTCACTATTTGCTTGAATACTGTGTGTATCTGTTAGAAACGACACAGGCCCACTTATTCACATTCACTATGAATCAATAACCGGACGAAATCGGCTTGAAATCGGGACCGGTGGGAAGAGTTGCTAAATAAGGCCAAGACCGGATCCCCGTTGTGGTGCCGATGATGATGCAAAAACAGCCTTTTTAATTAGACAATTAAAGGAGGCCATTTATATGCCACAACCTGAGGAGCTTGAAATTTAAGATAAAGAGATGATCTATAAACTCACAAGAAACAACAATTTAAAAAACGCGACTAAAACTTGGACGATCGCTTAGATGACATTTTATGAAGCGGAGCAGTTACTTGTCTACATGTGAAGCGACAGCAGGAGTATATTATATACGTCATTGTTTATGTAGATGAAAGAAAGAGAAGGGTTGTCGTTCAGAATAAAAAAGGAGGTACGCCAAGGAGATCCCCTCTCGCCTCAACTATTTTTGGCACTATTGGAACATATATTCAAGAAAATGGATTGGGATGCATTTGAAATAAATATAAACGGAGAAAAGCTCAATTCAATTCAAGATTCGCAAGCGACCTGATGTTGCTTAACCAAACCCCAAGGGCCCGCAAATAATGTTAACGCAATTAGAAAGAGAAAGAAAAATTATGGGATTCACTATGAACGTAGACAAAAAAAATTAATGACCAACCAAGTAAAAACACCAATTTCGCTAAATGTCAAACAAATAGAATCAATATATATATATTTAGGACTACTAATATCAACCGAAAATCAAATGCAGAAGGTAATATACATCAGAATAAGCAGTGCTTGGAAAAGATGTTGGTCCCTTAAAGAAATTCTGGAGAATCCACATATACCCGTGACGGACAAGATTACAGTATTCAAATCGTGTGTATTGCCATGTTTAACCTATGGATCACAAACCCGGGCCCTTATCAGCAAACATAGTGTAGCATTCAGAGTCTGTTAAAATATGATGGAGAGAAGCATTTTAAACATCAAGCTACGGGACAAAAGCAAACTAACAAACATAAGAAGTAAGACGAAAGTTACAGATGTCACGTATACAGTGAAAAAACTTAAATGGAAATGGGTAGACCACATGATACTACTACTGGTATTATTTATTGATCTGTAGGAACTCGGAAGTTCACGACCTCGCCGACCCGACGCCGCCATCGTTCCTTGTCCTGTGTACTCTCCATATCATAAGAAACAGAAATAATAAATGCTCAAAAGATGTCTCCATGAGGTACCCGCGAGATGGGAAAAGAAGAAAAGAGCATCAACAAGAAGGAGATGCGATGACGAAATTAAAAAAATTGCTGGAACATGGCAGAGAAAAGTCACAAGCAGACAATTATGGCAAACCATAGGCGAGGCCTTGGCGCAAGGTTAATAACCTTGCCCGGAAAAACAAATTATTATGGACAATTTAACAAGTCACGGATAAGGACCGGATACCGGTGGAGAGATTTGCTATATAAGGCCAAGACCGGATCCCGGTTGTAGTGCCGATGATGATGATGATAGGCCAGGCCTATGCAAAGAGGGCAATTTGATACTGAGGTTACCGATGTCGAAGATTAGGAAAAATAAAAAAAATAATTATTATTATTGAATATAAACTGTACACTTTTTAGTATCAGCAATAAAGGCTATTTGCATTTGTATTTTATATTATGTAGATGATTTTCTACTCACTAGCGACAAAAAGGCATCAATTAAAGGTACAACGATAACTCTGAAAGTATATTTCCAATTGTCAAATTTGGGTGAATTATGATCTGTCTCGGAGTATAAATGGTTAGGGATGCCGATGGAATTTTTTTGATTCATCAAGGAATTTATATCGCCCATATACGAATTTGTTTAGATTTAGAGGCCATGAAATGTTATGCTCTAACAGCAAACACTAATAGATATCAACAACTGACTGGAGCGTTGCTGTACGTATAAGCAAATATAAGGCTTGATATTACAGCAATTATCTGCATACTGAGCCAACATACGTGTTCCCCCGAAACTACATGAAATGAGGATCAAGCCCTTATGATCAAGCTCGGCAATGTAAAAGACAAAGAAAGATACCTCTGTGGTCACTTGGACTTCGAATGGGATTATAATAAAGAAGATAGTCGAATACCAAACACATTTATAAGTGGAATGGAAGCACTATTAGTTGATGCGGTAAAAAGAAAAAATGCATTTTGCTCTCGACTTTTGAAGGCGAATACTTAGCTGTATCAAAAGCCCATCAAGGTCTACAAGAAAAAGGTTTATTTAAAGACAAATCGAAGTTGCTTGAAGTTCATTGGGAAGCCGACATTTGTCAATAGATCCAACCATTTCGGCACAAAACACCAGTTTATAAAAGACCTTCGAGGGCTAACAAAAGTGAAGGGTTCCAATACTGCCCATCCTATTCGAATGCATTGGCATAAAAACACCCATACGCCAGGGTTTTAAAGATGGCATTATCAACTTCATTTCCGAACTAACATTATCTAGATGAGCTATATACTACCCCTTATAACATAACACACTCGATTTAAGTTAAAGAATATAATATAAAAAGAGAAAAGAAAGAAAGCATTAGTGGTATTAGATTTGAGTTACCTTGTAATTTACTTTCAATGTAGTATAATGAAAATGTAGTGTTTCTTCTTTTCAGATTTGTTGTGTTTTTCTTCTTCTCTTCCATATTTATTAATCTGCGCTTCCGTTATTAATTGCGTTTTACTTTTTTGATGTTCTCCGCCATTTTTTTTTTTTTTTTGCTTTTAAAATGTTAATCCTTGTTTAATTTTTTCTTCTTTAATTTCATTTAATTTAATTTGTCTTTTTATTCAAACTTTTGTTTAGTTGTTTGACTAGTTTAAAATATATTTTTATTTCGAATTTAATTTAATTTACTTTCTTCTTTTGAAAATGTGCTGCTTTTTTCGCTTGCGAATTCGGAAGCTCCTCTTAGTTGCTAACACGCAATGAAGCGAAATGAATTTGTGTTCTTGCTTTGTAAAACAGCTCCAAAAAATAAATAAAAACTGGGAGACAAAATTTTGTTTTACATTTTTGATTTTTTCCGCCTTTTTTTTTTTTGCTTTTTAAATGTTAACTTTGTTTGTTAATTTTTTCTTCTTTAATTTAATTTAATTTAAATTGTCTTTTTATTCAAACTTTTGTTTAGTTGTTTAACTAGTTTTAAATAATTTTTTTTTATTTCGAATTTATTTGAATTTACTTTATTTTTCTGAAAATGTGCTGCTTTTTTCGCTTGCGAATCGGATGCTCCTATTAGTCGCTAACACGCAGTCGAGCGAAATGAATTTGTTCTTGCTTTGTAAAACAGCTCTAAAAAATAAATAAAAACTAGGAAACAAAATTTCCTTATTATATAGAAAGATAAAATTTTTTTTTTACACATAATAGTTCGTTTTCGATTGATTTTTAATTATACCTCGTCAAATTTCCGATTATTATGTCTTCAGTTATATTGATAACGTGTCCTTATTGAATTTCAAGCTACGACGTACACGTTAGAGCAATGGATCTCGACTGCCGACTGTGTAGTCAATTTTCATTTATTAATTTATTTTTATTTTTCGACGCCTACTCTGTATTTTATTTTTCTCGGTAAGCTGTAATAATCAGAGATACTGAGTGTTCATTTCTCGAATGTGTTTTGAGAAATGGCTAGGTTATATTTACGCCTGGTAACTCTGGCTGTGACTCATTACTGAAAGTGAATTCCATACTATATCTGAACACTCTTTCGTAAGGTAAAGCACGTTTAGTCCACCACGCCGAGAAGACATTAATCCGAGAAACCTTTGACACTTCGGTATTTTCGTACCATATTTTGTTTCATCATGCGGAAACCTCACATAGCACGTCGTCTAGTTAGTTAGTGATTTTATGAGGTGGCTTCATGGTCTTGCTTGTTGCTTTCTATTACCATTGCTCTATCGTTCTACCTTTCTATTGTCAGTCATTGGTGCCCTCATGCAACACTTAATTTTTTCTGACCTGACCCGAAGATATGTGTCCAAGGCTGGAAGTCCATCAATATATTTCGACTGGCGCTTCAAAAACAGCACTGCGTAATGATGCATAAAAGGAGCAGTGAAACCCATGGGTGGATGGGAGCGAACATACAGGGCAAAGTCTCTGATTGCCTTCAACTCGACGAAGGCCAGGACGATCCTTGTCGCCGTTCAATCCAAGTTGCAGTCTTCACGTGACACCCTTGGGTAGCTACATTGGCACCCGCCAAGCAGTGAACCAATGCATGCAGCGACATCCTGAGGAAGGTTGGCGCAGGGCTAATAACCTTGCCCGTAAAAATTAATTATTATGGCAAATTTAACAACCCTCGGATAGGGACCGGATACACGACGACGACCACGGAAACGAAAATGGCTAAACGATTTAAGAATTTTCTCATAGAACGTCCGCTCACTATACGGAGCTCGAGCTGCACAGCAGCTAGCCGATGCCCTGTCCGAATATAAAGCTGACATAGCAGCATTGCAAGAAATAAGATGGACATGGAGTGGTGTTATCCAAAGAGACGAGTATGACATTTATTACAGCTATCATGCAAAACACCATGTGCTCGGGGTAGGCTTTCTAGTCAAGCAAAAAATGAAGCCTGCCATCATCGCCTTTAATGCAATAAACAAAAGGTTCTGCGCTCTTAACGTGCGAGGCAAGTTGACGACGAAAAGGAAGAATACTACGAGAACGTCGAACGGGCCCTCAATGCCTGTCCAAAGCGAATGCTAGGAATCGTCACAGAAACTCCTCAACCAATCGGTCTTGACGAGACCATTTTAAAGGGAAAACGATTAACCGACATATTTATAATAAATCAAGAATTAGAAATAAGATAATTTCTATCGAGTGTTTTTGATTGTCTTCTTTCGTTTCGTCCACGGGATAAGCGTTGAAGGCAATCACTTGGTTTTGATTCGTTTGATCGTGTCGGGTTTGTTTTCGTTTTTAGGGATTTGTACTGGGCAAGACACCAACGCCCGTTCGTCTTGAGCAGAGTCCGGCTCTGGGGGTACAATCCGCCTATTTAAAATCATCTTTTGCCGACCAGTACCGGATATACAGTCTACTCAACTATGGGAATCTGTGGAGATTATATTTTTAATATATTCTTCTTACCTCCTGCTCGGGCTGCTTCCGGCGGTCAGAGGTCTGCTGGATTTAGTCAACCACTGCTGGCGGCGTGTCGAGCCCAGTTGGCTGGGCAGGGGTTAGGCTGAAGGCAACGTCGGGAGTGTATACCTTTCTCGCTGCTTTGGTGGAAGACTTCCTGAGGAGCCGATCCTTCAGTATGTGGTCCTAAAAAAGAGTTCCCGGGTTGGAAGGGTCGCTGGTTGTTGTAGCCGGCTTGGTCCAGCTGTGGGTGTCCGGGCCTGACGGGTCCCACAACGAACTGTCTTTTAACTTTCTCCAAAGGAGGCAGGCTCGCAAAACTTTTAGTTTACTGATAAGCTTTTAGTTAATTTAGAAACTATTTAATGGAAGACCTTTTTTTGTTCCTTTAGATATTTATGTTATTCATAAGTTCTGGATTATCTTGGCCGACAAAATCCAGAGCAACATTCTCACTATGAATCAGGATATATTCTCCATAGTGAATCAGAACTCCGCCATCGGTATGCGCCATATTAACAGACATTTTTATGTCCCACTTCCGAAGATCTAGTTGACCCTACTCTAATTAATCCTCGAAATTCTAGAACCCAGTACTCCTTGCCACAGCTTAAGTTTCAGATAAAACGTATAGTTTTTCTCCCGCGAACGTCAAACATGAGACATATTCCAGTCCCGGGCTCCGGATTCGAACTGATCTAAAACCAAAATGCGCCGCCCTTTTATACTCTGTGGCGACAGAGATTTGTTAAAGATTCTACATAAAAATTCCAAGAAGCGCAAGCAAGATTTTGTGTGATTCAATTGGAATGGAAATGAATGGAAAATTATGAAATGCATTTGGATCAATGTGCAACAAATTAACTTTCGGTTTAATTTGTCGTGCATATGATTCACTAGGGGATTATGATTGGGATTATGGATAAATGGTAGGGTAATTGGGAATTAAATCAATGTGCGACAAATTAACTCTAGGTTTAATTTGTCGCTCGTATGATTCACTGTGGAAAGAAGGTTGGGGTATTGGATGGGAGTAGTGATTTAGTATCACTACAAATCGATAGCCATAGAAGGGACAGAAGAAAGGCTCACCAAAGGGAAGAAGAGACAAAAACATTCCAAGCAGTCGTTTTACTGATACGAAAACAAAGAACTGCCATGGAAGGGCTAAGAAATATCTGTACACACAACAGAAAAATTTTGCCGGGTTAAAAAGGAATACTTGGAGCAAGCCATGCATGGCAAAATACCGGTCTTAAAGGGAACGATATTTCGAAGTATCACGACCTAGAGAAAAAGGAACAAGGATGTCTAATTAAACTACAGGAGATGATGTCAAGACATGTCTAAAAAACGCCAAAGATGATAGAGCATAAATGTAGTCTGTGACAGAGATTACATGAACTGGGCACAGTTGAGCAATCTGTGCACCGAACTAGTGCGTAATATGTTAGAAAAATATTATTTTAATTTTAAGGCTAATTCGACATCTGCACATCCATTGGAGCCAATTATAAACTAGGCTGTGACATATTGACGAGCAGATGGGATAACAAACGCATTTCAGCTAAAACAACACACACCAGGCGACATGTACAATCAACCACATCCAGCAATAATCCCAGATAAATCAAGGCCCTACATAATGTCACATAAGAATGCCTCCGCGCATTAAATACCCTTGACGTCGACACAAGCTCGTGGCACCAATCATCGTACACCCACTCACACGGATGGTAGACATATCGACCCGCACACTATGGGAGCAATCTATAAAACAACACTACTGTCTTTGAAAGTCCTGATGAGTTACGGTGGTTTTCTGGTTTTCATAGTTTTCGAATACCCCGAGTTGCTTCCCCGTGGTAAGCGACAGCTCAACCGGATTTTTCTCTTTCATTTTCAGGCATTGTAAATCGCTTTCCCCCACCAGTGGTAAGGAATGGTTCGCTAAACTAGATTACTGGTAAAATATCGCGGTGCAGTGAACCAGTGATATCGCACGGCCGAACGAGTAAGAGAACTCGACTCAGCGAATCTTCTGCTAAAGGTATCACTTCGTCACACCATCGCATAGAAGAATCGTTGGAAAGGCCTATAGCGTTTGCGACGATAGTGAAGAGCGTGTGATTCGAACCGGCACTACAACGGTTAGAATCACTATAAGATAGAACCATCAGACTACTGCTGCGTGTACGAATTCGATCGGTATTCTGAAGTACACTCAACTGATGTAGAATTGCTATGTTATTACTGTGCTATATGGCTCTGAGGCTTTTCGCTTATTCGATTCTGGTTCGGTGTTTTTCTTCACTATTTGCTTGAATACTGTGTGTATCTGTTAGAAACGACACAGGCCCACTTATTCACATTCACTATGAATCAATAACCGGACGAAATCGGCTTGAAATCGGGACCGGTGGGAAGAGTTGCTAAATAAGGCCAAGACCGGATCCCCGTTGTGGTGCCGATGATGATGCAAAAACAGCCTTTTTAATTAGACAATTAAAGGAGGCCATTTATATGCCACAACCTGAGGAGCTTGAAATTTAAGATAAAGAGATGATCTATAAACTCACAAGAAACAACAATTTAAAAAACGCGACTAAAACTTGGACGATCGCTTAGATGACATTTTATGAAGCGGAGCAGTTACTTGTCTACATGTGAAGCGACAGCAGGAGTATATTATATACGTCATTGTTTATGTAGATGAAAGAAAGAGAAGGGTTGTCGTTCAGAATAAAAAAGGAGGTACGCCAAGGAGATCCCCTCTCGCCTCAACTATTTTTGGCACTATTGGAACATATATTCAAGAAAATGGATTGGGATGCATTTGAAATAAATATAAACGGAGAAAAGCTCAATTCAATTCAAGATTCGCAAGCGACCTGATGTTGCTTAACCAAACCCCAAGGGCCCGCAAATAATGTTAACGCAATTAGAAAGAGAAAGAAAAATTATGGGATTCACTATGAACGTAGACAAAAAAAATTAATGACCAACCAAGTAAAAACACCAATTTCGCTAAATGCCAAACAAATAGAATCAATATATATATATTTAGGACTACTAATATCAACCGAAAATCAAATGCAGAAGGTAATATACATCAGAATAAGCAGTGCTTGGAAAAGATGTTGGTCCCTTAAAGAAATTCTGGAGAATCCACATATACCCGTGACGGACAAGATTACAGTATTCAAATCGTGTGTATTGCCATGTTTAACCTATGGATCACAAACCCGGGCCCTTATCAGCAAACATAGTGTAGCATTCAGAGTCTGTTAAAATATGATGGAGAGAAGCATTTTAAACATCAAGCTACGGGACAAAAGCAAACTAACAAACATAAGAAGTAAGACGAAAGTTACAGATGTCACGTATACAGTGAAAAAACTTAAATGGAAATGGGTAGACCACATGATACTACTACTGGTATTATTTATTGATCTGTAGGAACTCGGAAGTTCACGACCTCGCCGACCCGACGCCGCCATCGTTCCTTGTCCTGTGTACTCTCCATATCATAAGAAACAGAAATAATAAATGCTCAAAAGATGTCTCCATGAGGTACCCGCGAGATGGGAAAAGAAGAAAAGAGCATCAACAAGAAGGAGATGCGATGACGAAATTAAAAAAATTGCTGGAACATGGCAGAGAAAAGTCACAAGCAGACAATTATGGCAAACCATAGGCGAGGCCTTGGCGCAAGGTTAATAACCTTGCCCGGAAAAACAAATTATTATGGACAATTTAACAAGTCACGGATAAGGACCGGATACCGGTGGAGAGATTTGCTATATAAGGCCAAGACCGGATCCCGGTTGTAGTGCCGATGATGATGATGATAGGCCAGGCCTATGCAAAGAGGGCAATTTGATACTGAGGTTACCGATGTCGAAGATTAGGAAAAATAAAAAAAATAATTATTATTATTGAATATAAACTGTACACTTTTTAGTATCAGCAATAAAGGCTATTTGCATTTGTATTTTATATTATGTAGATGATTTTCTACTCACTAGCGACAAAAAGGCATCAATTAAAGGTACAACGATAACTCTGAAAGTATATTTCCAATTGTCAAATTTGGGTGAATTATGATCTGTCTCGGAGTATAAATGGTTAGGGATGCCGATGGAATTTTTTTGATTCATCAAGGAATTTATATCGCCCATATACGAATTTGTTTAGATTTAGAGGCCATGAAATGTTATGCTCTAACAGCAAACACTAATAGATATCAACAACTGACTGGAGCGTTGCTGTACGTATAAGCAAATATAAGGCTTGATATTACAGCAATTATCTGCATACTGAGCCAACATACGTGTTCCCCCGAAACTACATGAAATGAGGATCAAGCCCTTATGATCAAGCTCGGCAATGTAAAAGACAAAGAAAGATACCTCTGTGGTCACTTGGACTTCGAATGGGATTATAATAAAGAAGATAGTCGAATACCAAACACATTTATAAGTGGAATGGAAGCACTATTAGTTGATGCGGTAAAAAGAAAAAATGCATTTTGCTCTCGACTTTTGAAGGCGAATACTTAGCTGTATCAAAAGCCCATCAAGGTCTACAAGAAAAAGGTTTATTTAAAGACAAATCGAAGTTGCTTGAAGTTCATTGGGAAGCCGACATTTGTCAATAGATCCAACCATTTCGGCACAAAACACCAGTTTATAAAAGACCTTCGAGGGCTAACAAAAGTGAAGGGTTCCAATACTGCCCATCCTATTCGAATGCATTGGCATAAAAACACCCATACGCCAGGGTTTTAAAGATGGCATTATCAACTTCATTTCCGAACTAACATTATCTAGATGAGCTATATACTACCCCTTATAACATAACACACTCGATTTAAGTTAAAGAATATAATATAAAAAGAGAAAAGAAAGAAAGCATTAGTGGTATTAGATTTGAGTTACCTTGTAATTTACTTTCAATGTAGTATAATGAAAATGTAGTGTTTCTTCTTTTCAGATTTGTTGTGTTTTTCTTCTTCTCTTCCATATTTATTAATCTGCGCTTCCGTTATTAATTGCGTTTTACTTTTTTGATGTTCTCCGCCATTTTATTTTTTTTTTTGCTATTAAAATGTTAATCCTTGTTTAAATTTTTCTTCTTTAATTTAATTTAATTTAATTTGTCTTTTTATTCAAACTTTTGTTTAGTTGTTTGACTAGTTTAAAATATTTTTTTATTTCGAATTTAATTTAATTTAATTTTTTTTTTTTTTTAAATGTGCTTCTTTTTTCGCTTGCAAATTCGGAAGCTCCTCTTAGTTGCTAACACGCAATGAAGCGAAATGAATTTATGTTCTTGCTTTGTAAAACAGCTCCAAAAAATAAATAAAAACTGGGAGACAAAATTTTGTTTTACTTTTTTGATTTTTTCCGCAATTTTTTTTTTTTGCTTTTTAAATGTTAACTTTGTTTGTTAATTTTTTCTTCTTTAATTTAATTTAATTTAAATTGTCTTTTTATTCAAACTTTTGTTTAGTTGTTTAACTAGTTTTAAATAATTTTTTTTTATTTCGAATTTAATTTAATTTACTTTATTTTTCTGAAAATGTGCTGCTTTTTTCGCTTGCGAATCGGATGCTCCTCTTAGTCGCTAACACGCAGTCGAGCGAAATGAATTTGTTCTTGCTTTGTAAAACAGCTCTAAAAAATAAATAAAAACTAGGAAACAAAATTTCCTTATTATATAGAAAGATAAAATTTTTTTTTTACACATAATAGTTCGTTTTCGATTGATTTTTAATTATACCTCGTCAAATTTCCGATTATTATTTCTTCAGTTATATTGATAACGTGTCCTTATTGAATTTCAATTTACGACGTACACGTTAGAGCAATGGATCTCGACTGCCGACTGTGTAGTCAATTTTCATTTATTAATTTATTTTTATTTTTCGCCGCCTACTCTGTATTTTATTTTTCTCGGTAAGCTGTAATAATCAGAGATACTGAGTGTTCATTTCTCGAATGTGTTTTGAGAAATGGCTAGGTTATATTTACGCCTGGTAACTCTGGCTGTGACTCATTACTGAAAGTGAATTCCATACTATATCTGAACACTCTTTAGTAAGGTAAAGCACGTTTAGTCCACCACGCCGAGAAGACATTAATCCGAGAAACCTTTGACACTTCGGTATTTTCGTACCATATTTTGTTTCATCATGCGGAAACCTCACATAGCACGTCGTCTAGTTAGTTAGTGATTTTATGAGGTGGCTTCATGGTCTTGCTTGTTGCTTTCTATTACCATTGCTCTATCGTTCTACCTTTCTATTGTCAGTCATTGGTGCCCTCATGCAACACTTAATTTTTTCTGACCTGACCCGAAGATATGTGTCCAAGGCTGGAAGTCCATCAATATATTTCGACTGGCGCTTCAAAAACAGCACTGCGTAATGATGCATAAAAGGAGCAGTGAAACCCATGGGTGGATGGGAGCGAACATACAGGGCAAAGTCTCTGATTGCCTTCAACTCGACGAAGGCCAGGACGATCCTTGTCGCCGTTCAATCCAAGTTGCAGTCTTCACGTGACACCCTTGGGTAGCTACATTGGCACCCGCCAAGCAGTGAACCAATGCATGCAGCGACATCCTGAGGAAGGTTGGCGCAGGGCTAATAACCTTGCCCGTAAAAATTAATTATTATGGCAAATTTAACAACCCTCGGATAGGGACCGGATACACGACGACGACCACGGAAACGAAAATGGCTAAACGATTTAAGAATTTTCTCATAGAACGTCCGCTCACTATACGGAGCTCGAGCTGCACAGCAGCTAGCCGATGCCCTGTCCGAATATAAAGCTGACATAGCAGCATTGCAAGAAATAAGATGGACATGGAGTGGTGTTATCCAAAGAGACGAGTATGACATTTATTACAGCTATCATGCAAAACACCATGTGCTCGGGGTAGGCTTTCTAGTCAAGCAAAAAATGAAGCCTGCCATCATCGCCTTTAATGCAATAAACAAAAGGTTCTGCGCTCTTAACGTGCGAGGCAAGTTGACGACGAAAAGGAAGAATACTACGAGAACGTCGAACGGGCCCTCAATGCCTGTCCAAAGCGAATGCTAGGAATCGTCACAGAAACTCCTCAACCAATCGGTCTTGACGAGACCATTTTAAAGGGAAAACGATTAACCGACATATTTATAATAAATCAAGAATTAGAAATAAGATAATTTCTATCGAGTGTTTTTGATTGTCTTCTTTCGTTTCGTCCACGGGATAAGCGTTGAAGGCAATCACTTGGTTTTGATTCGTTTGATCGTGTCGGGTTTGTTTTCGTTTTTAGGGATTTGTACTGGGCAAGACACCAACGCCCGTTCGTCTTGAGCAGAGTCCGGCTCTGGGGGTACAATCCGCCTATTTAAAATCATCTTTTGCCGACCAGTACCGGATATACAGTCTACTCAACTATAGGAAGTTGCGGAAGTCGTTGGAAAAAGCGCCGTTCGCGATCTCAGTTTTCTTTTCGTTTCAGTAACATTTTTGGTCCTTCGAGCCGGATCTCGGCGATAAAAAGAGGATGGCGATGACAAGATCGGCCAAAGCTAGAAGCACGCTGTCATCCCCTGTGGGGGTCCTGTCTACTCAACCTGGAGTGGACAGTACCGGACCTGTCGGAGCGCTCGCCAGAAGAGGGAAATCAGCATAAGTAACCGAAGCGGTGGAAAGAACGATGCCGATAACGAGATCGGCCAAAGCAAGGAGGATGCTGACATTCCCTACGGCCGTACTGTCTACACAACCTGGAGTGCGCAGCACCGGACCAGGGGTAAGCGCCACAGGATAAGAATCTGCCACACCGCTAGGAGGAGATTATGACGGACCTGTCGGAGTGCTCGCCAGAAGGGGAGAATCGGCGCACGTGGCGGAAGCGGAGGAGACCCACTCTAAACCCCACACCCCCGGGCGGCGGATCGACCCAACGTACCAAGAGGTAAGCCAGAAGACCAGTGTCGCCGGGGAGAACAGAGACCGGAACAGCCGTGCCAAGATCAAAGCGCGGCACGGAACACGAGGCACAGGCTCGAGAGCGAGCGATCAAGGCGGACCGAGATCGAGGTAAGTTTGGAAGTCGCCGAGGCGAAGGCGAAAGTAGTCCGAGCGAGACTTGAACTGATGAGAGCAAGTTCCGAAGACGAGAGACCCAGGGCGATGCTGACGAGGACATGGACGAGCAGAAAACCCCCGCAAAACATGGGACGATCTATCAAGGCCACCCGAGGAAAGGCGAAAGGAGCCAGCCTATGAGGACAGGTCGCCGCATCACGAAGAGGTAAGGAGCGACATCCAGGATAACCATAGCCAGGTTATCGCGAGCACCCTCGGGAGCAATTACCTCTCGAGAAATGATCGAGCTACCCCTCTTCAACGGCGCCAGCGTGGCGTGGCTGGCTTTCAAGAGATCGTTTGAAGACACCGCCGCCGGAATTATACACGCGCAGAACTTGGCGCGTCTTCGGAGAGGTCTTCAGGAAAGAGCACGAGAAGCTGTTAGATGTCTCCTGTTCATTGCCGAAGACCCACAAGAGATAATGAACGGACTGCAGACTCGCATTGGAAGACCAGGAGCATTAGCCCTGGCGGAGCTGACGAAATTAAAAGGACTGCCTCGAGTCACAGAGGACCTAAACGCCCTTAAAACGGAATCGATGATATGTCGACGAATCGACCTGGGTCTCAGTTACGGCAAGGATATCAGGTTTCGTTGTTTGCAAATATTGGTGGACGGCGTTTGCATTCGTGTTGGTGAAACCGATGCCCCTGATGTTACAAAATGTTGTCACCAGTCGGGCGTGGGCAGAGCCTCGAGAGCGAGCCCGGTTATGCGATGAGGAACCTCTTAAAGTTCCATTATTTATCATGATATCTGAATGATGTTCCCCCTGACATAGTCCCCCCGGAGATCCGAATGGGAGACTAGTTTACCTCCGGAATTCTTTACATCAGAAGGTACCATCATGACTTATCTCGTGTCAGTCCGGGCCATCAGCCACACATCCGAAACACCGTCGAAGATTTCTCTCGGCGATATCGCGGAATGTACAGCGTAACCTTGGGCCTGACTATCACCTAACCAACATTTTCTCGAACCGGTCCATCAGCCAAGCTCCGAAAGAAGTCCAGGGATTTCTCCCGACCATTTCACGGAGCCTAAAGCTTGATGGGGTGGTATTTCACCGGGCGCACAGGGCGTTGGGACCCAGCCTACCACTCGGTCTTTAGTCGCCTCTTACGACAAGCCGGCCTAGCTGTGAGTATATTCTAACGGCCTACTCACATGGCAAAATGTTGAATGAAAGGAAATTCGTCGTAAAAAGTGGCAAAGTTATCTCTGAAATTACTCACAAAATAAAAAACGGTCTGCAACAGGAAGCGGTGTTATCTCCGATCCTTTTTAATATTTACACTAGTGACTTGATAGGGTCTCTTCATCAGGCTATTGCGTAAGCAGACGATCTGATAATATATAGAACAGCACCAAAAATTGAAATCATTAACGGATTATTACAAGGGGATTTCAATGATATTCAGCGATACTGCGACAACTGGAAACTCAAAATCAATATCCAGAAGTGTGAAACCATCCTCTTTAGAACACCACTGGCTGAAGCTACCGGAGACACCAGGAGAAACTGGCGAAAGCCAGCTATTATGGGACCACACCAACAAACACTGGAAACCAAAAATGTAGTCAAATACTTAGGCATCTGGCTGGATCAGTATCTATATTTTAACAAACATGTGGAGGCTGCGCTGGCCAGGGCAAAGAAAGCTTATGATATGACAAGAAGACAGTTTCATAATAGTCAATTTGACAGCAGAGTTATAGTTATATGCAAAAATGTGGAACGCTTCACGATTTTGCGTGTCATGCTTGCGCAGGGGCCATGCTAATCTTGTCTCTATCGTTCCAATTTTAGTATATGTTCTTCCGAAGCAAGAACAATTACATTGAAACACCCACCACTTTGTGTTTTATTTCTTTATTTTACATTTATTTTACACTAACTTTTGTAACTAGTTTTTCTTTTGTATTTATTTTACATTTATTTTACACTTTCGAAGGCCACGACGGCTTTTTTCGAAAATTCACACATGAGAGAGTCTGCCCCATGGAGGCTTTCAATACCACACGAGGCTGATCGCTCCCCATCCGCGCCCTTTTATACCGATCGCCCATTTCTGATTGCACACTCATCCTCTTTTTTCTCATTTCCCCACCCACTAAATGTGAATAAACTCTCGCGGATTCACTCAGCAGTCAATGAACCCAGAGAAAATGGGACAATTGCAAAGGAGAGCACCTTAGGTTAGGTCTTGATTAGGTTTCGCTTGCAACGAAAGCAACACTAAAGGGTGGACTGCGTATCCTCGTTTAGAGACTTGGGTAATTCTTGGAATACAGAATCACGATGTGCATTGCGAGAAGGGGAATTGGAGAGGGTTGAAAAGTATACTCATGCATATTTTAACCGGATGTTGGAACTATTCATTAGTGAATAGTCTGTACTTTTTGTACCTGAGAAGCGGAACATTTGTTTGGGAAAAACTTTTACAGCGGAATTGAAAAGGAACTTGGGGGTGGGAAAAAATGTTTCGCTATGTGGAAAATGCGTCCTCTGTCAATGTTTTGCTGTTGGTAAACAGCTACGTCATGATGGTGGTTTCTTGTAAGGAAATCGCTATTTAGAATCCAAGGACACGAATCAGCTCAATGATTCGGGGGAGGGGGTTTTAATTATGTAACTGCCTAAGCTAAATGGGACTAGGTATACGCGACCACATACCTCAAAGCAGTCTTACTATCGCTTCTTCTGTATTAGGCAGGTAGGCTTCAATCTGATGGGACTAGATTTGGTCTGTGTAAAGTAAAATTCTCCTTAACCAACCTCATCCTCCTTCTCTGAACCCACTGCCAATAGCTCAAGCTGTTTAGCTTGATGACTTTTAACTTTCACCAGACGATCATCACAATTGCTTCAGCGTCGGTCATTATTTTGATAATCAATTTGTCCCAATATTCTCTTCACTCGAGAGCGTAAGTTGCGCATCATATGTCATTCACTATAGAGGTTTCCTCCCCTTCGATGATGCTGATCAACAGCTCGATGCACAACGACATAGGTCAAGAAAGTTCCGTTCCTGCCTAGTGTTATTCACACGCACTGGTTGCTGTCTGCCAATGTGTACAGAGGCCGATATTATGTAATTTCTTCCATGGGCGAATGATGCCCTACCGATGGTGTGGAGGCGTCCGTTTTGAATTAAACGACTTGGTAATTAGCGTCTTCCAATTTCAAAGCTCCGCCTAGAAGGACAAAATATGGGCGGACGGTATCTTCAGTGATTGAAAGCATTTTCTGGTGGATGCGCACCATTCTTCATTACGAAATGACTCTAACCCCTACGTTCAATAGTGTTCTGAAAATCTTGCTCTGAACGAAGTAATCGTAACATATTTTTACCAGCATATTAATTATGACAATGGAGTACAAAAATCGTGACAGAACATTTGACTTTGATTCGGCTACGGGGAAGGTAGAGCTAACAATGTTATGAAAAACACTTTCAAATAGAATATTCTGCATCAAAGTACAAGGCTAGTTCCTTTTTTTTATACATATTCGTTTTGCGACGTGGTGATGTGGATAAGCTGTACGCAACCTACCTTGAAGCTAATGTTGTAAGAAAAATCAAGCGCGGTAGACTCCGGTGGGCGGGACACCTAGCTCGAATGAACGAAGAGGAGCCTGCCCGGAAAGTCCTTTGTGACAGGATGTATGGAAGGAGACAGCGCGGCAGACCTTGTCTGCGATGGAGGGATGGCGTAGACCAGGGCGCCCAGAGCCTGAGAGTGCCAAACTGGACATCGGGTCGAAATCGGGATCGGTGGAGATATTTGTTAAATAAGGCCAAGACCGGATCCCGGTTGTAGTGCCGATGATGATGATGGTGATAAGGATGTGGATAAGGTGGTTGAAACATACCATATACATAATTGTAAATAGAATGAATTAGCGAATCTGAGTCATTAAAAAGAGTTAGTTTATAACTTAATAATTATGGTTCCAAGCTGTGGAATCTGAAATCAATTATGTCCAGAGGTTATGGACCTAAAGTGCCGTTGAAGTCTGTTATGATGTGATTATAATTGTCTATTGTTACACGTTCTGAATTTAAGGAGACGACATTACGAATTGTATTTGGTAATGTTATTCAAGCTGTGTAATATAGAATTTTGTGACATTGGTAGTCGCTTCTGTTATTGATAGACAGCTTGTTTGGTATATGAATCCCTTGACTACCTAAGAACAATCGTTTGCTACCCAAAATAACATTGACTGCACGCTTCTGCTTGGACAAACAAAATGAATCCATAAGAGTGCTGGATATTCATGAAAACTTCCGAACGTGGAAGTAGCGAATAATGAGACCTTTCACATTACGAACATTTGAAATCAAAGTGAAAGTGAAGTATATTTAAAGCCCGAATTTCGTAATTATCATTAAACGTATTTGTAAAGACATGATTAAAATGTTACCGCAATGTAAACAAGTAAAAAACAAACACAAACTTAGCCGAAGGCATTTATTTTAATTGTACAATTAACTGAACGAATAGACTTTTATACCATGCTAATTATGGTATATTTATTCTTCATTAAAATCTATAATCAACCTTAAGTTTGTAAAACACGTATATCGCATACGCGCTTAACATATCCTTGAATTTTCGTATTTTGATTTTTCATTTTGGAATATCAAAGTCTCGTCGAACTCATTAAAAAAAAAATGTGGAAAATGTTTGTATGTTATATACAATGGAAACATTGGACCTTGAGAATTGTGTTTTGAGATAGGATTAGGTTAGGGAAATTTTGAATTGATAAATAGTGAAAATGAAAATCTTCTATTGAGACGTGGGAAAAATGTTGTTTTTCTGTATGCTAGATGTGTGATTATGGGATAAGGGCGCGAATTTGCGTAATTAATTTAGATAGAAAGGGGGGCTGGGAATTAGCTTTGGTAGTTATATAACAGTCTATCGGTGAAGAACACCACCCGCTTGTCCTTTTTGGTAAAGGGCGCCAGTCGATCGTCCGTGCTTGTTCTCAAATACCGGAGAAGCAAAGGAAGTGCTGACGATCATGGCGGGTTTGTCCTACCTGGGACTCATGGTAGACTCTTTGATATCGCGTTGAAAACACTTCACACTCATCGCGAATACCTCTCAGGTCACCTTATGCTTCCTCGCTTCGCGCATGGAGAATGCTGCCGTTCCCTACGGCCGGACTGTCTACTCAACCTAGAGTGCCCAGCACCGGACCAGGAGTAAGCGCCACAGGATAAGAATCTCCCACACCGCTAGGAGGATATTACGAGTTTAGAAATCGAATTCGTACACGCGGCCAGTAGCCTGATGTGTTAAGCATTGGTTCAATTTTTGATGATTCTAACTGCCATAGCGCCAGTTCAAATCACACGTTCTTCATTATCGTAGCAAACGCTATAATTGGTGACCCCTACGTGATATCTCTGTACACACACCACACACTTTTCCATAGTAAACAGAACTTCACGGCAGGATCACGACTTCCGCATAGAGCACCGGCACACTCGCCTGCTCCGAGGTTCCCCCGCCCGCTCGTTCCAGGCTCCGTCGTTCGCACACGAAGCTGATCGTAACAAAGTTACTGAGAGGGAGTAGTGTGGCGTTTCTAACAGATACACACACAATACACAAGCGAATAGTGAAGAACACCGAACGAAAATCGAATAAGAAAATGCATCAGAGCCGTATACCATAGCGATAACATAACAATTCCACATCAGTTGAGTGTACCTGAGTTTAGAAATCGAATTCGTACACGCGGCCAGTAGCGTGATGTGTTAAGCATTGGTTCAATTTTTTGTGATTCTAACTGTTATCACGTCAGTTCAAATCACACGTTCTTCATTATCGTAGCAAACGCTATAATTGGTGACCCCTACTTGATATCTCTGTACACACACCACACACTTTTCCATAGTAAACAGAACTTCACGGCAGGATCACGACTTCCGCATAGAGCACCGGCACACTCGCCTGCTCCGACGTTCCCCCGCCCGCTCGTTCCAGGCTCCGTCGTTCGCACACGAAGCTGATCGTAACAAAGTTACTGAGAGGGAGTAGTGTGGCGTTTCTAACAGATACACACACAATACACAAGCGAATAGTGAAGAACACCGAACGAAAATCGAATAAGAAAATGCATCAGAGCCGTATACCATAGCGATAACATAACAATTCCACATCAGTTGAGTGTACTTGAGTTTAGAAATCGAATTCGTACACGCGGCCAGTAGCGTGATGTGTTAAGCATTGGTTCAATTTTTTGTGATTCTAACTGTTATAGCGTCAGTTCAAATCACACGTTCTTCATTATCGTAGCAAACGCTATAAATCTCTGTGCTCCATCGCGTGGAATATCTGTAACATATTTATCTCGTTGTCTCTCTATACGAAAGATATTTGTAGATCGTGATCGTACTTCGGGACCACGAAAGTCTCCTCAATTCTATAACCCACGGTACAAACCTGTTCTTTTTTTTTGTGCGGCCGTACATTCCCAACTCATGAAATCTTCTATGTCCTTTAGAAGGCTACTGAATATTAGCCAGCATCCACCTCCATTTATAGTCATCATTATTGACGTCTGAATAAATTTGGAAGATATTGAAGTAGTTCATTGCAAATGGCCAAAAGACGGAGGTGCCTTAACAAACAAAAAAAAAAAAAGCAATCAGCTCTTTATAGCGCTGATTTGATAAACGTGTTCCCTTTTACATTAATGAAAAGTGGAACTCTAATTACCTCTATTCAATTTTAAATAATGTAAACTGTTTATTGGAATTGTAACTAATAAGAAAAAAGCAATCCCTCTTGTATGCTATTGATGTGACAACCGTCTTTTCTTTTTCACCATCAAGCTAAAATTCAAATCAGAGTCACTCGCGAAGCAAAAACAAGAGTCGTTGAATTTCATGGAAAATGCTGATCGATGTACCAGGCGATCATATTACCGGCAATCAGTAATTGTCATGTTAAATTAATAGTCTGATAAAATTAGCTATTTGACGTCATAAAGCTAAAACATCATCGCACGGACAATTACCTGGGGTTCAATATTTATAATAGATGGCACTGAAGTGTGATTTTCTACGGTGATCGACATCTAACCAATCCCAATAAACTTTGTCACTTTATCATTTAGGCCACACCTTCCTTCGGATTACACCTTTTGTACATTTTAGATCATAGCGAGCGCCAACAACATAGACCCATACTTCGATATTGATTTTGTTTTTAAGCAGCTCATCTTTTACTTTATTGCGTTTTCTATTATTCATTGTTATTTGATATCACGTAACTTCTAACAAAATTCCAAACAAACGACACATAAACTGTTTGAGAACTAATATTAGTAACGAAGTGTATACCTATGCTATTGGCGTTCACTGTCATCGCAATTGTCCTATGGTTGACTCCGAATGAAGGCAGTTCCCAGAATACAAAGGTTGATAGGGTCAGTATTGTGTTTTAAACAATAGTTCATCATAGAAAATCACATGACGACGCCATCTGTTTTAATTATGGTGTCATCGATATATATAAACCTTAACTCAAAACCATTTATATCAGATTCCATTAATTTAGCTTCAAGTCCACATAACATCACCCTTGTTGGTTTCTGCTAAGTATGATCCCCTGGTGCATCGATCAGCATTCTTCGCGACGACTCTTGTTTTTGCTTCGCGAGTGACTCTGATTTTAATTTTTGCTTGATGGCGGAAAGAAAAAGTGGCATAAACACGACAATTAAGAAAGGATTGTTTATTTGATTTTTGCAATAATAATTTATCTATTTGATTATTTCCATTAGTTGACTATATTGAAAAATGGAAAGGAGATTGCATTGAATTATAGTTTGACGGTGGAAGAGAAAAGACGGTTGTGAGTTTGATGGAATAAGATTTATTAATTTGATTTATTGGCTATTGCAATATGTTAGTTGATGCGGAGTTGGCGAGGCGGCGTCCAATTTCCAACATAGTCAAGGAATTAGCAAACACTGAGCCTGTTACGGGTGTGGCAAGGAAAGTGCATTATTAGAGTGCTGGCTCGAAGGAAGATCTTGCTGTTCTCAGTGTAAATTGGATTGCAGATCCAGGCTCGTCATTCTCAGGCTCCGGTTATGCCCTGTTTCATATTATAGGGAATTTGTAGACTCTTGGGTTGTATTACTTCATATTATCAAGTATTTTGCACCTTGTCTTGCGTCTCATATGTTATAATTAATGTGGTAAATAGCGGGGAGGGTACACCCCATAATATTTTCTTGGGTTGTTGGCCTCTCTGGTTACGCTGTTCTGATTGCTGGGTACATTGAATCTTTAACCCCAAGTTGTAAATGATGATATGAATAATGAGGAAGAAAAATTCGCCAGGTAAGTAAAGCGCTAGACATATTAAACTGATTGCAGGCTAACACACATCCAACAACGGGGTATCAGAGATTTCAATTTACTAGTTTGTGAGAACTGATTGCAAGATAACACAGATCCATCAATGCGGTATCAAGAGAGTTCAATATTATTTAACATTCCAAAGACTGATTTTATTCGATTAGCTGAACAATACCCGAAGAATAATTTAAAGCAATCCAGCAATTTCAACAATAGTATTATATACGTTTTTTTTTTTGAGGCCTACACCTATGTTTTGACCCTCAACATTTACCTGGCGAAATTTTCTTTCTCATTACTCAGCTTATCATTTACAACTGGGGGCTAAAGATTCAACACTCCCACCAATCACAACAGCCGTAAGCAGAAGCGCCAACAACTCAAGAAAGTATTAAGGTGAGTACCCTCTCCATTATATACACGATATAAACATTTTGTGCGTAGCAAGGCTTGTGGTTTGTGAGCAACAATAATGAAATTGGCGATGTTTGCACTTGTTGAAAGTTATTGAAGTAAGAATCCCCATTCAATTTTGTGTACGTAATGAAATTTCTCCTGCAGAAACATTAAAAATATTTCAAAATGCCTCCAGTGACGAGATGTCGGAAACGCACCCAACACCGCCTCTTTTCATTCAATATTTTCTTGGGCCGACCTCGGTGTCATATATTAAGATCCGATCTTTGAAGTGTGACACAATGTTTTAGGAAAGTAGCGCAGTAGCCCCAGATGAGACAACACATTCATAAAGTAACACATTCTTGATTTCCAGCCTAGTCATTGTATAGTTCTAATTTGTGACAGGACGCCATCTATATCATATCAGAGTTACGCCGGCAACTCTTTACACTTTACACTTGGATGATGGCATCTGTAATGGTACTTTTGCATCTGAAGTCATACTGCACTTACGGCAGTCGTTCTCACTCCTCAGTGAACTGCTCCAACTTCAAGAGGAAGAGTCTTCAACACTTTTCCAGCGGCTCTCTGAAAATAGACGGAATGGTATATAATAATTCTCCTTTGGGTAGTAAATCCTTTGAAAAGTATATATAGTATTTATAGAAAATGCGAGTTACTGGTTTCTGGTGCTAGGCTGTTTGTTAACTTAATTGATGTTATTTTAAATTATTTGTTATTAAATAAATAATAATAATATATAAATGTTGAAAAAACGCGGTGCTTGTGGACAACCACTAAGATAGTTAAATTAAAACAATTCAGGAGAATAAAATGAAGGAAATTAATATTAGAATTAAATGAAATAAGAAGAAATAAGAAGGAAAAAAAGAGGGGAGAAAAATGAAGACAAAAGACAAAGAATTAAAATATATTTATCGAATCGCTGTGGTCATGAAATTTCGGGTGCATATACGAAATTTCATGACCCCACCAATTAGGCTACGCCATCGTTCCCTGTCCTGCGCACTCTTCTTTCACACTTCGCTTCTGATCCGACCTCCCCGAGGTCACGCTTTACATTGTCCTTCCTGCTGATCTTTTCCCCGTTGGTCTCCCGTTTAGAATTCTGCGCACGGTTCTGTCGTTGCCTATTCTCGTCCGTCTTCATCTTCACGACTTGACGAGTTTTTTGGGGGTATAGCCCTTCCAATTCGCGAAAGTGGAGGTTTTTCTGTTATCCTAGCTCTTCATCATATCTACGGCTGAAGATACTCGTTTTTTAACCCATTTATGTCTCGCATCGGTATATCAGGTGTATGCATACGTTTTTTTCCGGTTTCCTTGGTCCAAAAGATACGTAAATTTGTACGGAAATTATTTTTTTTTTCTATTCAAAATATTAGTCATCGGCTTCTGCACATTTCGACCATCATTCAGGTAATTTATTAATAGCATGCCAGAACGACAGCTTGTCTTTCGCGGAAACTATTCGTCCAGCCATTTTTCAACTTCCTCGAAATCGCTGGTGCTGCTCTGCGAGCGCATGACCCATTGATGCAAAGAGGTGATAGTCAGATGGCGCCAGGTCTGGGGAGAAGGGCGGGTGCACTTCAAGGTGTCTTTGACTAGTTTTGATACGATACTAACCGATACGAAGATGAAGACGCTAAGAAGGCGCTAGACGTGCTAACATCACAAAAAACAGGTCTACTTTTCCCTATTTCACAGAGTAGATTTTTTTCCCAGGCACTTTTCTTTTGTCTGTGGAATCTTTTTCGAATCTTCTGAGCTCTTTGTATCTTTCCTCGTTAGCCGCGTCCTATATGACCGCTGTATTGTCAGGTATGCAGCATTCTAATAACTTCAACAAGTCGTCGCAGCAGTCGATAACGAGAAAACCCTTTAACAAAACGCTACAAAACCTCGGCCGGCTACGTGCAGGTGTTATAAGGCGTTTCGTCGTGCTTCCTCAATAATGAGGAAAGAGCGAGTAGGCAGCGGGGAGTTAAAATAAATGAAAGTATATTACCACTTTTGAAACATTTTTAATTTATTTGTTGATATTACTTTAGTGGCGCACGGCTAATAACCTTGCCCGTAAAAATAAATTATTATGGAAAATTTAACAGGCCACGAGACTTGCTAAATAAGGCCAGGACCGGATCCCAAATACCCAAATTATTGGGGGAGAATCAGAGACGATGCACTCTATTTGTCCCCACTTGGCATGACCCCAAACGCATGACCCATATTGAGTCCAATTGCCTGGTATGAGTCATTCGTTTCGTCACTTCGAATTATCGGTGGCAATTCGTCTTTATCCACGTGCTTTCTTTCGTACGCGTCAACATTTTTATGGGAATTCCCACGTGGCGTACGGTAATTGTCACTACTCGTTGCATTTTTGCAGGCGTTGCATGTTTGCAAGCTCCAGCAATTACCAGAGTATCCCTCATGCCAAGTGTTTGCTTTTGGATATGAATGACGATATACGACACGATGCAAAAAATGTATTCGTAATTTGATAGCGTCTTGCTTGAGTGGAAAATGACTGCGCACCACGGGTATGCAATTAAAAAGGAGACGATTGAGACTTCATTTTGTGCGATATGAATATTATGAATTGAATTTATATTACGTTAAATGGCCTGTGGGTGCTACGACGAAGAACTATTCCATCAATACTTCACGATGGATAAATATGGAAATAAGACCATTCGAAGAAGAGGACATGAAGACATCACCACAAAATTCAACGAGATGGAATCTGTGGAGATTATATTTTTAATATATTCTTCTTACCTCCTGCTCGGGCTGCTTCCGGCGGTCAGAGGTCTGCTGGATTTAGTCAACCACTGCTGGCGGCGTGTCGAGCCCAGTTGGCTGGGCAGGGGTTAGGGTGAAGGCAACGTCGGGAGTGTATACCTTTCTCGCTGCTTTGGTGGAAGACTTCCTGAGGAGCCGATCCTTCAGTATGTGGTCCTAAAAAAGAGTTCCCGGGTTGGAAGGGTCGCTGGTTGTTGTAGCCGGCTTGGTCCAGCTGTGGGTGTCCGGGCCTGACGGGTCCCACAACGAACTGTCTTTTAACTTTCTCCAAAGGAGGCAGGCTCGCAAAACTTTTAGTTTACTGATAAGCTTTTAGTTAATTTAGAAACTATTTAATGGAAGACCTTTTTTTGTTTCTTTAGATATTTATGTTATTCATAAGTTCTGGATTATCTTGGCCGACAAAATCCAGAGCAACATTCTCACTATGAATCAGGATATATTCTCCATAGTGAATCAGAACTCCGCCATCGGTATGCGCCATATTAACAGACATTTTTATGTCCCACTTCCGAAGATCTAGTTGACCCTACTCTAATTAATCCTCGAAATTCTAGAACCCAGTACTCCTTGCCACAGCTTAAGTTTCAGATAAAACGTATAGTTTTTCTCCCGCGAACGTCAAACATGAGACATATTCCAGTCCCGGGCTCCGGATTCGAACTGATCTAAAACCAAAATGCGCCGCCCTTTTATACTCTGTGGCGACAGAGATTTGTTAAAGATTCTACATAAAAATTCCAAGAAGCGCAAGCAAGATTTTGTGTGATTCAATTGGAATGGAAATGAATGGAAAATTATGAAATGCATTTGGATCAATGTGCAACAAATTAACTTTCGGTTTAATTTGTCGTGCATATGATTCACTAGGGGATTATGATTGGGATTATGGATAAATGGTAGGGTAATTGGGAATTAAATCAATGTGCGACAAATTAACTCTAGGTTTAATTTGTCGCTCGTATGATTCACTGTGGAAAGAAGGTTGGGGTATTGGATGGGAGTAGTGATTTAGTATCACTACAAATCGATAGCCATAGAAGGGACAGAAGAAAGGCTCACCAAAGGGAAGAAGAGACAAAAACATTCCAAGCAGTCGTTTTACTGATACGAAAACAAAGAACTGCCATGGAAGGGCTAAGAAATATCTGTACACACAACAGAAAAATTTTGCCGGGTTAAAAAGGAATACTTGGAGCAAGCCATGCATGGCAAAATACCGGTCTTAAAGGGAACGATATTTCGAAGTATCACGACCTAGAGAAAAAGGAACAAGGATGTCTAATTAAACTACAGGAGATGATGTCAAGACATGTCTAAAAAACGCCAAAGATGATAGAGCATAAATGTAGTCTGTGACAGAGATTACATGAACTGGGCACAGTTGAGCAATCTGTGCACCGAACTAGTGCGTAATATGTTAGAAAAATATTATTTTAATTTTAAGGCTAATTCGACATCTGCACATCCATTGGAGCCAATTATAAACTAGGCTGTGACATATTGACGAGCAGATGGGATAACAAACGCATTTCAGCTAAAACAACACACACCAGGCGACATGTACAATCAACCACATCCAGCAATAATCCCAGATAAATCAAGGCCCTACATAATGTCACATAAGAATGCCTACGCGCATTAAATACCCTTGACGTCGACACAAGCTCGTGGCACCAATCATCGTACACCCACTCACACGGATGGTAGACATATCGACCCGCACACTATGGGAGCAATCTATAAAACAACGCTACAGTCTTTGAAAGTCCTGATGAGTTACGGGGGTATTCTGGTTTTCATAGTTTTCGAATACCCCGAGTTGCTTCCCCGTGGTAAGCGACAGCTCAACCCGATTTTTCTCTTTCATTTTCAGGCATTGTAAATCGCTTTCCCCCACCAGTTGGTAAGGAATGGTTCGCTAAACTAGATTACTGGTAAAATATCGCGGTGCAGTGAACCAGTGATATCGCACGGCCGAACGAGTAAGAGAACTCGACTCAGCGAATCTTCTGCTAAAGGTATCACTTCGTCACACCATCGCATAGAAGAATCGTTGGAAAGGCCTATAGCGTTTGCGACGATAGTGAAGAGCGTGTGATTCGAACCGGCACTACAACGGTTAGAATCACTATAAGATAGAACCATCAGACTACTGCTGCATGTACGAATTCGATCGGTATTCTGAAGTACACTCAACTGATGTAGAATTGCTATGTTATTACTGTGCTATATGGCTCTGAGGCTTTTCGCTTATTCGATTCTGGTTTGGTGTTTTTCTTCACTATTTGCTTGAATACTGTGTGTATCTGTTAGAAACGACACAGGCCCACTTATTCACATTCACTATGAATCAATAACCGGACGAAATCGGCTTGAAATCGGGACCGGTGGGAAGAGTTGCTAAATAAGGCCAAGACCGGATCCCCGTTGTGGTGCCGATGATGATGCAAAAACAGCCTTTTTAATTAGACAATTAAAGGAGGCCATTTATATGCCACAACCTGAGGAGCTTGAAATTTAAGATAAAGAGATGATCTATAAACTCACAAGAAACAACAATTTAAAAAACGCGACTAAAACTTGGACGATCGCTTAGATGACATTTTATGAAGCGGAGCAGTTACTTGTCTACATGTGAAGCGACAGCAGGAGTATATTATATACGTCATTGTTTATGTAGATGAAAGAAAGAGAATGGTTGTCGTTCAGAATAAAAAAGGAGGTACGCCAAGGAGATCCCCTCTCGCCTCAACTATTTTTGGCACTATTGGAACATATATTCAAGAAAATGGATTGGGATGCATTTGAAATAAATATAAACGGAGAAAAGCTCAATTCAATTCAAGATTCGCAAGCGACCTGATGTTGCTTAACCAAACCCCAAGGGCCCGCAAATAATGTTAACGCAATTAGAAAGAGAAAGAAAAATTATGGGATTCACTATGAACGTAGACAAAAAAAATTAATGACCAACCAAGTAAAAACACCAATTTCGCTAAATGCCAAACAAATAGAATCAATATATATATATTTAGGACTACTAATATCAACCGAAAATCAAATGCAGAAGGTAATATACATCAGAATAAGCAGTGCTTGGAAAAGATGTTGGTCCCTTAAAGAAATTCTGGAGAATCCACATATACCCGTGACGGACAAGATTACAGTATTCAAATCGTGTGTATTGCCATGTTTAACCTATGGATCACAAACCCGGGCCCTTATCAGCAAACATAGTGTAGCATTCAGAGTCTGTTAAAATATGATGGAGAGAAGCATTTTAAACATCAAGCTACGGGACAAAAGCAAACTAACAAACATAAGAAGTAAGACGAAAGTTACAGATGTCACGTATACAGTGAAAAAACTTAAATGGAAATGGGTAGACCACATGATACTACTACTGGTATTATTTATTGATCTGTAGGAACTCGGAAGTTCACGACCTCGCCGACCCGACGCCGCCATCGTTCCTTGTCCTGTGTACTCTCCATATCATAAGAAACAGAAATAATAAATGCTCAAAAGATGTCTCCATGAGGTACCCGCGAGATGGGAAAAGAAGAAAAGAGCATCAACAAGAAGGAGATGCGATGACGAAATTAAAAAAATTGCTGGAACATGGCAGAGAAAAGTCACAAGCAGACAATTATGGCAAACCATAGGCGAGGCCTTGGCGCAAGGTTAATAACCTTGCCCGGAAAAACAAATTATTATGGACAATTTAACAAGTCACGGATAAGGACCGGATACCGGTGGAGAGATTTGCTATATAAGGCCAAGACCGGATCCCGGTTGTAGTGCCGATGATGATGATGATAGGCCAGGCCTATGCAAAGAGGGCAATTTGATACTGAGGTTACCGATGTCGAAGATTAGGAAAAATAAAAAAAATAATTATTATTATTGAATATAAACTGTACACTTTTTAGTATCAGCAATAAAGGCTATTTGCATTTGTATTTTATATTATGTAGATGATTTTCTACTCACTAGCGACAAAAAGGCATCAATTAAAGGTACAACGATAACTCTGAAAGTATATTTACAATTGTCAAATTTGGGTGAATTATGATCTGTCTCGGAGTATAAATGGTTAGGGATGCCGATGGAATTTTTTTGATTCATCAAGGAATTTATATCGCCCATATACGAATTTGTTTAGATTTAGAGGCCATGAAATGTTATGCTCTAACAGCAAACACTAATAGATATCAACAACTGACTGGAGCGTTGCTGTACGTATAAGCAAATATAAGGCTTGATATTACAGCAATTATCTGCATACTGAGCCAACATACGTGTTCCCCCGAAACTACATGAAATGAGGATCAAGCCCTTATGATCAAGCTCGGCAATGTAAAAGACAAAGAAAGATACCTCTGTGGTCACTTGGACTTCGAATGGGATTATAATAAAGAAGATAGTCGAATACCAAACACATTTATAAGTGGAATGGAAGCACTATTAGTTGATGCGGTAAAAAAAAAAAATGCATTTTGCTCTCGACTTTTGAAGGCGAATACTTAGCTGTATCAAAAGCCCATCAAGGTCTACAAGAAAAAGGTTTATTTAAAGACAAATCGAAGTTGCTTGAAGTTCATTGGGAAGCCGAAATTTGTCAATAGATCCAACCATTTCGGCACAAAACACCAGTTTATAAAAGACCTTCGAGGGCTAACAAAAGTGAAGGGTTCCAATACTGCCCATCCTATTCGAATGCATTGGCATAAAAACACCCATACGCCAGGGTTTTAAAGATGGCATTATCAACTTCATTTCCGAACTAACATTATCTAGATGAGCTATATACTACCCCTTATAACATAACACACTCGATTTAAGTTAAAGAATATAATATAAAAAGAGAAAAGAAAGAAAGCATTAGTGGTATTAGATTTGAGTTACCTTGTAATTTACTTTCAATGTAGTATAATGAAAATGTAGTGTTTCTTCTTTTCAGATTTGTTGTGTTTTTCTTCTTCTCTTCCATATTTATTAATCTGCGCTTCCGTTATTAATTGCGTTTTACTTTTTTGATGTTCTCCGCCATTTTATTTTTTTTTTTGCTATTAAAATGTTAATCCTTGTTTAAATTTTTCTTCTTTAATTTAATTTAATTTAATTTGTCTTTTTATTCAAACTTTTGTTTAGTTGTTTGACTAGTTTAAAATATTTTTTTATTTCGAATTTAATTTAATTTAATTTTTTTTTTTTTTAAAATGTGCTTCTTTTTTCGCTTGCAAATTCGGAAGCTCCTCTTAGTTGCTAACACGCAATGAAGCGAAATGAATTTATGTTCTTGCTTTGTAAAACAGCTCCAAAAAATAAATAAAAACTGGGAGACAAAATTTTGTTTTACTTTTTTGATTTTTTCCGCAATTTTTTTTTTTTGCTTTTTAAATGTTAACTTTGTTTGTTAATTTTTTCTTCTTTAATTTAATTTAATTTAAATTGTCTTTTTATTCAAACTTTTGTTTAGTTGTTTAACTAGTTTTAAATAATTTTTTTTTATTTCGAATTTAATTTAATTTACTTTATTTTTCTGAAAATGTGCTGCTTTTTTCGCTTGCGAATCGGATGCTCCTCTTAGTCGCTAACACGCAGTCGAGCGAAATGAATTTGTTCTTGCTTTGTAAAACAGCTCTAAAAAATAAATAAAAACTAGGAAACAAAATTTCCTTATTATATAGAAAGATAAAATTTTTTTTTTACACATAATAGTTCGTTTTCGATTGATTTTTAATTATACCTCGTCAAATTTCCGATTATTATTTCTTCAGTTATATTGATAACGTGTCCTTATTGAATTTCAATTTACGACGTACACGTTAGAGCAATGGATCTCGACTGCCGACTGTGTAGTCAATTTTCATTTATTAATTTATTTTTATTTTTCGCCGCCTACTCTGTATTTTATTTTTCTCGGTAAGCTGTAATAATCAGAGATACTGAGTGTTCATTTCTCGAATGTGTTTTGAGAAATGGCTAGGTTATATTTACGCCTGGTAACTCTGGCTGTGACTCATTACTGAAAGTGAATTCCATACTATATCTGAACACTCTTTAGTAAGGTAAAGCACGTTTAGTCCACCACGCCGAGAAGACATTAATCCGAGAAACCTTTGACACTTCGGTATTTTCGTACCATATTTTGTTTCATCATGCGGAAACCTCACATAGCACGTCGTCTAGTTAGTTAGTGATTTTATGAGGTGGCTTCATGGTCTTGCTTGTTGCTTTCTATTACCATTGCTCTATCGTTCTACCTTTCTATTGTCAGTCATTGGTGCCCTCATGCAACACTTAATTTTTTCTGACCTGACCCGAAGATATGTGTCCAAGGCTGGAAGTCCATCAATATATTTCGACTGGCGCTTCAAAAACAGCACTGCGTAATGATGCATAAAAGGAGCAGTGAAACCCATGGGTGGATGGGAGCGAACATACAGGGCAAAGTCTCTGATTGCCTTCAACTCGACGAAGGCCAGGACGATCCTTGTCGCCGTTCAATCCAAGTTGCAGTCTTCACGTGACACCCTTGGGTAGCTACATTGGCACCCGCCAAGCAGTGAACCAATGCATGCAGCGACATCCTGAGGAAGGTTGGCGCAGGGCTAATAACCTTGCCCGTAAAAATTAATTATTATGGCAAATTTAACAACCCTCGGATAGGGACCGGATACACGACGACGACCACGGAAACGAAAATGGCTAAACGATTTAAGAATTTTCTCATAGAACGTCCGCTCACTATACGGAGCTCGAGCTGCACAGCAGCTAGCCGATGCCCTGTCCGAATATAAAGCTGACATAGCAGCATTGCAAGAAATAAGATGGACATGGAGTGGTGTTATCCAAAGAGACGAGTATGACATTTATTACAGCTATCATGCAAAACACCATGTGCTCGGGGTAGGCTTTCTAGTCAAGCAAAAAATGAAGCCTGCCATCATCGCCTTTAATGCAATAAACAAAAGGTTCTGCGCTCTTAACGTGCGAGGCAAGTTGACGACGAAAAGGAAGAATACTACGAGAACGTCGAACGGGCCCTCAATGCCTGTCCAAAGCGAATGCTAGGAATCGTCACAGAAACTCCTCAACCAATCGGTCTTGACGAGACCATTTTAAAGGGAAAACGATTAACCGACATATTTATAATAAATCAAGAATTAGAAATAAGATAATTTCTATCGAGTGTTTTTGATTGTCTTCTTTCGTTTCGTCCACGGGATAAGCGTTGAAGGCAATCACTTGGTTTTGATTCGTTTGATCGTGTCGGGTTTGTTTTCGTTTTTAGGGATTTGTACTGGGCAAGACACCAACGCCCGTTCGTCTTGAGCAGAGTCCGGCTCTGGGGGTACAATCCGCCTATTTAAAATCATCTTTTGCCGACCAGTACCGGATATACAGTCTACTCAACTATAGGAAGTTGCGGAAGTCGTTGGAAAAAGCGCCGTTCGCGATCTCAGTTTTCTTTTCGTTTCAGTAACATTTTTGGTCCTTCGAGCCGGATCTCGGCGATAAAAAGAGGATGGCGATGACAAGATCGGCCAAAGCTAGAAGCACGCTGTCATCCCCTGTGGGGGTCCTGTCTACTCAACCTGGAGTGGACAGTACCGGACCTGTCGGAGCGCTCGCCAGAAGAGGGAAATCAGCATAAGTAACCGAAGCGGTGGAAAGAACGATGCCGATAACGAGATCGGCCAAAGCAAGGAGGATGCTGACATTCCCTACGGCCGTACTGTCTACACAACCTGGAGTGCGCAGCACCGGACCAGGGGTAAGCGCCACAGGATAAGAATCTGCCACACCGCTAGGAGGAGATTATGACGGACCTGTCGGAGTGCTCGCCAGAAGGGGAGAATCGGCGCACGTGGCGGAAGCGGAGGAGACCCACTCTAAACCCCACACCCCCGGGCGGCGGATCGACCCAACGTACCAAGAGGTAAGCCAGAAGACCAGTGTCGCCGGGGAGAACAGAGACCGGAACAGCCGTGCCAAGATCAAAGCGCGGCACGGAACACGAGGCACAGGCTCGAGAGCGAGCGATCAAGGCGGACCGAGATCGAGGTAAGTTTGGAAGTCGCCGAGGCGAAGGCGAAAGTAGTCCGAGCGAGACTTGAACTGATGAGAGCAAGTTCCGAAGACGAGAGACCCAGGGCGATGCTGACGAGGACATGGACGAGCAGAAAACCCCCGCAAAACATGGGACGATCTATCAAGGCCACCCGAGGAAAGGCGAAAGGAGCCAGCCTATGAGGACAGGTCGCCGCATCACGAAGAGGTAAGGAGCGACATCCAGGATAACCATAGCCAGGTTATCGCGAGCACCCTCGGGAGCAATTACCTCTCGAGAAATGATCGAGCTACCCCTCTTCAACGGCGCCAGCGTGGCGTGGCTGGCTTTCAAGAGATCGTTTGAAGACACCGCCGCCGGAATTATACACGCGCAGAACTTGGCGCGTCTTCGGAGAGGTCTTCAGGAAAGAGCACGAGAAGCTGTTAGATGTCTCCTGTTCATTGCCGAAGACCCACAAGAGATAATGAACGGACTGCAGACTCGCATTGGAAGACCAGGAGCATTAGCCCTGGCGGAGCTGACGAAATTAAAAGGACTGCCTCGAGTCACAGAGGACCTAAACGCCCTTAAAACGGAATCGATGATATGTCGACGAATCGACCTGGGTCTCAGTTACGGCAAGGATATCAGGTTTCGTTGTTTGCAAATATTGGTGGACGGCGTTTGCATTCGTGTTGGTGAAACCGATGCCCCTGATGTTACAAAATGTTGTCACCAGTCGGGCGTGGGCAGAGCCTCGAGAGCGAGCCCGGTTATGCGATGAGGAACCTCTTAAAGTTCCATTATTTATCATGATATCTGAATGATGTTCCCCCTGACATAGTCCCCCCGGAGATCCGAATGGGAGACTAGTTTACCTCCGGAATTCTTTACATCAGAAGGTACCATCATGACTTATCTCGTGTCAGTCCGGGCCATCAGCCACACATCCGAAACACCGTCGAAGATTTCTCTCGGCGATATCGCGGAATGTACAGCGTAACCTTGGGCCTGACTATCACCTAACCAACATTTTCTCGAACCGGTCCATCAGCCAAGCTCCGAAAGAAGTCCAGGGATTTCTCCCGACCATTTCACGGAGCCTAAAGCTTGATGGGGTGGTATTTCACCGGGCGCACAGGGCGTTGGGACCCAGCCTACCACTCGGTCTTTAGTCGCCTCTTACGACAAGCCGGCCTAGCTGTGAGTATATTCTAACGGCCTACTCACATGGCAAAATGTTGAATGAAAGGAAATTCGTCGTAAAAAGTGGCAAAGTTATCTCTGAAATTACTCACAAAATAAAAAACGGTCTGCAACAGGAAGCGGTGTTATCTCCGATCCTTTTTAATATTTACACTAGTGACTTGATAGGGTCTCTTCATCAGGCTATTGCGTAAGCAGACGATCTGATAATATATAGAACAGCACCAAAAATTGAAATCATTAACGGATTATTACAAGGGGATTTCAATGATATTCAGCGATACTGCGACAACTGGAAACTCAAAATCAATATCCAGAAGTGTGAAACCATCCTCTTTAGAACACCACTGGCTGAAGCTACCAGAGACACCAGGAGAAACTGGCGAAAGCCAGCTATTATGGGACCACACCAACAAACACTGGAAACCAAAAATGTAGTCAAATACTTAGGCATCTGGCTGGATCAGTAACTATATTTTAACAAACATGTGGAGGCTGCGCTGGCCAGGGCAAAGAAAGCTTATGATATGACAAGAAGACTGTTTCATAATAGTCAACTTGACAGCAGAGTTATAGTTATATGCAAAAATGTGGAACGCTTCACGATTTTGCGTGTCATGCTTGCGCAGGGGCCATGCTAATCTTGTCTCTATCGTTCCAATTTTAGTATATGTTCTGCCGAAGCAAGAACAATTACATTGAAACACCCACCACTTTGTGTTTTGTTTCTTTATTTTACATTTATTTTACACTAACTTTTGTAATGAGTAGTTTTACTTTTGTATTTATTTTACATTTATTTTACACTTTCGAAGGCCACGACGGCTTTTTTCGAAAATTCACACATGAGAGAGTCTGCCCCATGGACGCTTTCAATACCACACGAGGCTGATCGCTCCCCATCCGCGCCCTTTTATACCGATCGCCCATTTCTGATTGCACACTCATCCTCTTTTTTCTCATTTCCCCACCCACTAAATGTGAATAAACTTTCGCGGATTCACTCAGCAGTCAATGAACCCAGAGAAAATGGGAAAATTGCAAAGGAGAGCACCTTAGGTTAGGTATTGATTATGTTTTGCTTGCAACGAAAGCAACACTAAAGGGTGGACTGCGTATCCTTGTTTAGAGACTTGGGTAATTCTTGGAGTACAGAATCACGATGTGCATTGCGAGAAGGGGAATTGGAGAGGGTTGAAAAGTATACTCATGCATATTTTAACCGGATGTTGGAACTATTCATTAGTGAATAGTCTGTACTTTTTGTACCTGAGAAGCGGAACATTTGTTTGGGAAAAACTTTTACAGCGGAATTGAAAAGGAACTTGGGGGTGGGAAAAAATGTTTCGCTATGTGGAAAATGCGTCCTCTGTCAATGTTTTGCTGTTGGTAAACAGCTACGTCATGATGGTGGTTTCTTGTAAGGAAATCGCTATTTAGAATCCAAGGACACGAATCAGCTCAATGATTCGGGGGAGGGGGTTTTAATTATGTAACTGCCTAAGCTAAATGGGACTAGGTATACGCGACCACATACCTCAAAGCAGTCTTACTATCGCTTCTTCTGTATTAGGCAGGTAGGCTTCAATCTGATGGGACTAGATTTGGTCTGTGTAAAGTAAAATTCTCCTTAACCAACCTCATCCTCCTTCTCTGAACCCACTGCCAATAGCTCAAGCTGTTTAGCTTGATGACTTTTAACTTTCACCAGACGATCATCACAATTGCTTCAGCGTCGGTCATTATTTTGATAATCAATTTGTCCCAATATTCTCTTCACTCGAGAGCGTAAGTTGCGCATCATATGTCATTCACTATAGAGGTTTCCTCCCCTTCGATGATGCTGATCAACAGCTCGATGCACAACGACATAGGTCAAGAAAGTTCCGTTCATGCCTAGTGTTATTCACACGCACTAGTTGCTGTCTGCCAATGTGTACAGAGGCCGATATTATGTAATTTCTTCCATGGGCGAATGATGCTCTACCGATGGTGTGGAGGCATCCGTTTTGAATTAAACGACTTGGTAATTAGCGTCTTCCAATTTCAAAGCTCCCCCTAGAAGGAAAAAATATGGGCGACGGTATCTTCAGTGATTGAAAGCATTTTCTGGTGGACTGTACCTATCTTAATTTTCTTATGCGCACCATTCTTCATTACGAAATGACTCTAACCCCTACGTTCAATTGTGTTCTGAAAATCTTGCTCTGAACGAAGTAATCGTAACATATTTTTACCAGCATATTAATTATGACAATGGAGTACAAAAATCGTGACAGAACATTTGACTTTGATTCGGCTACGGGGAAGGTAGAGCTAACAATGTTATGAAAAACACTTTCAAATAGAATATTCTGCATCAAAGTACAAGGCTAGTTCCTTTTTTTTATACATATTCGTTTTGCGACGTGGTGATGTGGATAAGGTCGATTATAAGGACGATTCCGGAGACGCTGTAACCATGAGCTGTACGCAACCTACCTTGAAGCTAATGTTGTAAGAAAAATCAAGCGCGGTAGACTCCGGTGGGCGGGACACCTAGCTCGTATGAGCGAAGAGAGCCTGCCCGGAAAGACCTTTGTGACAGGATGTATGGAAGGAGACAGCGCGGCAGACCTTGTCTGCGATGGAGGGATGGCGTAGACCAGGGCGCCCAGAGCCTGAGAGTGCCAAACTGGATGACATCGGGTCGAAATCGGGATCGGTGGAGATATTTGTTAAATAAGGCCAAGACCGGATCCCGGTTGTAGTGCCGATGATGATGATGGATGATAATGATGTGGATAAGGTGGTTGAAACATACCATATACGTAATTGTACATAGAATGAATTAGCGAATCTGAGTCATTAAAAGAGTTAGTTTATAACTTAATAATTATGGTTCCAAGCTGTGGAATCTGAAATCAATTATGTCCAGAGGTTATGGACCTAAAGTGCCGTTGAAGTCTGTTATGATGTGATTATAATTGTCTATTGTTACACGTTCTGAATTTAAGGAGACGACATTACGAATTGTATTTGGTAATGTTATTCAAGCTGTGTAATATAGAATTTTGTGACATTGGTAGTCGCTTCTGTTATTGATAGACAGCTTGTTTGGTATATGAATCCCTTGACTACCTAAGAACAATCGTTTGCTACCCAAAATAACATTGACTGCACGCTTCTGCTTGGACAAACAAAATGAATCCATAAGAGTGCTGGATATTCATGAAAACTTCCGAACGTGGAAGTAGCGAATAATGAGACCTTTCACATTACGAACATTTGAAATCAAAGTGAAAGTGAAGTATATTTAAAGCCCGAATTTCGTAATTATCATTAAACGTATTTGTAAAGACATGATTAAAATGTTACCGCAATGTAAACAAGTAAAAAACAAACACAAACTTAGCCGAAGGCATTTATTTTAATTGTACAATTAACTGAACGAATAGACTTTTATACCATGCTAATTATGGTATATTTATTCTTCATTAAAATCTATAATCAACCTTAAGTTTGTAAAACACGTCGCATACGCACTTAACATATCCTTGAATTTTCGTATTTAGATTTTTCATTTTGCAATATCAAAGTCTCGTCGAACTCATTAAAAAAAAATGTGGAAAATGTTTGTATGTTATATACAGTGAAAACATTGGACCTTGAGAATTGTGTTTTGAGATAGGATTAGGTTAGGGAAATTTTGAATTGATAAATAGTGAAAATGAAAATCTTCTATTGAGACGTGGGAAAAATGTTGTTTTTCTGTATGCTAGATGTGTGATTATGGGATAAGGGCGCGAATTTGCGTAATTAATTTAGATAGAAAGGGGGGCTGGGAATTAGCTTTGGTAGTTATATAACAGTCTATCGGTGAAGAACACCACCCGCTTGTCCTTGTTGGTAAAGGGCGCCAGTCGATCGTCCGTGCTTGTTCTCAAATACCGGAGAAGCAAAGGAAGTGCTGACGATCATGGCGGGTTTGTCCTACCTGGGACTCATGGTAGACTCTTTGATATCGCGTTGAAAACACTTCACACTCATCGCGAATACCTCTCAGGTCAACTTATGCTTCCTCGCTTCGCGCTCCAAGTCACTATCTATATCCTTCAGATTAACATCGTAAGACATCTTCGTCACTGTCTCATCCTGTGCCATCACCTTGTGTTCCGAGTCATGAAATTGTGTTTTTGAACTCAGAATCGCAAGTCTGCGCCAGTCTGTGGCGTTTCTAACAGATACACACACAATACACAAGCAAATAGTGAAGAACACCGAACGAAAATCGAATAAGAAAATGCATCAGAGCCGTATACCATAGCGATAACATAACAATTCCACATCAGTTGAGTGTACTTGAGTTTAGAAATCGAATTCGTACACGCGGCCAGTAGCGTGATGTGTTAAGCATTGGTTCAATTTTTTGTGATTCTAACTGTTATAGCGTCAGTTCAAATCACACTTTCTTCATTGTCGTAGCAAACGCTATAATTGTTGACCCCTACGTGATATCTCTGTACACACACCACACACTTTTCCATAGTAAACAGAACTTCACGGCAGGATCACGACTTCCGCATAGAGCACCGGCACACTCGCCTGCTCCGACGTTCCCCCGCCCGCTCGTTCCAGGCTCCGTCGTTCGCACACGAAGCTGATCGTAACAAAGTTACTGAGGGGGAGTAGTGTGGCGTTTCTAACAGATACACACACAATACACAAGCGAATAGTGAAGAACACCGAACGAAAATCGAATAAGAAAATGCTTCAGAGCCGTATACCATAGCGATAACATAACAATTCCACATCAGTTGAGTGTACTTGAGTTTAGAAATCGAATTCGTACACGCGGCCAGTAGCGTGATGTGTTAAGCATTGGTTCAATTTTTTGTGATTCTAACTGTTATAGCGTCAGTTCAAATCACACGTTCTTCATTATCGTAGCAAACGCTATAAATCTCTGTGCTCCATCGCGTGGAATATCTGTAACATATTTATCTCGTTGTCTCTCTATACGAAAGATATTTGTAGATCGTGATCGTACTTCGGGACCACGAAAGTCTCCTCAATTCTGTAACCCACGGTACAAACCTGTTCTTTTTTTTGTGCGGCCGTACATTCCCAACTCATGAAATCTTCTATGTCCTTTAGAAGGTTACTGAATATTAGCCAGCATCCACCTCCATTTATAGTCATCATTGTTGACGTCTGAATAAATTTGGAAGATATTGAAGTAGTTCATTGCAAATGGCCAAAAGACGGAGGTGCCTTAACAAAAAAAAAGAAACAATCAGCTCTTTATAGCGCTGATTTGATAAATGCCTTCCCTTTTACATTAATGAAAAGTGGAACTCTAATTACCTCTATTCAATTTTAAATAATGTAAACTGTTTATTGGAATTGTAACTAATAAGAAAAAAGCAATCCCTCTTGTATGCTATTGATGTGACAACCGTCTTTTCTTTTTCACCATCAAGCTAAAATTCAAATCAGAGTCACTCGGGAAGCAAAAACAAGAGTCGTTGAATTTCATGGAAAATGCTGATCGATGTACCAGGCGATCATATTACCGGCAATCAGTAATTGTCATGTTAAATTAATAGTCTGATGATATTAGCTATTTGACGTCATAAAGCTAAAACATCATCGCACGGACAATTACCTGGGGTTCAATATTTATAATAGATGGCACTGAAGTGTGATTTTCTACGGTGATCGACATCTAACCAATCCCAATAAACTTTGTCACTTTATCATTTAGGCCACACCTTCCTTCGGATTACACCTTTTGTACATTTTAGATCATAGCGAGCGCCAACAACATAGACCCATACTTCGATATTGATTTTGTTTTTAAGCAGCTCATCTTTTACTTTATTGCGTTTTCTATTATTCATTGTTATTTGATATCACGTAACTTCTAACAAAATTCCAAACAAACGACACATAAACTGTTTGAGAACTAATATTAGTAACGAAGTGTATACCTATGCTATTGGCGTTCACTGTCATCGCAATTGTCCTATGGTTGACTCCGAATGAAGGCAGTTCCCAGAATACAAAGGTTGATAGGGTCAGTATTGTGTTTTAAACAATAGTTCATCATAGAAAATCACATGACGACGCCATCTGTTTTAATTATGGTGTCATCGATATATATAAACCTTAACTCAAAACCATTTATATCAGATTCCATTAATTTAGCTTCAAGTCCACATAACATCACCCTTGTTGGTTTCTGCTAAGTATGATCCCCTGGTGCATCGATCAGCATTCTTCGCGACGACTCTTGTTTTTGCTTCGCGAGTGACTCTGATTTTAATTTTTGCTTGATGGCGGAAAGAAAAAGTGGCATAAACACGACAATTAAGAAAGGATTGTTTATTTGATTTTTGCAATAATAATTTATCTATTTGATTATTTCCATTAGTTGACTATATTGAAAAATGGAAAGGAGATTGCATTGAATTATAGTTTGACGGTGGAAGAGAAAAGACGGTTGTGAGTTTGATGGAATAAGATTTATTAATTTGATTTATTGGCTATTGCAATATGTTAGTTGATGCGGAGTTGGCGAGGCGGCGTCCAATTTCCAACATAGTCAAGGAATTAGCAAACACTGAGCCTGTTACGGGTGTGGCAAGGAAAGTGCATTATTAGAGTGCTGGCTCGAAGGAAGATCTTGCTGTTCTCAGTGTAAATTGGATTGCAGATCCAGGCTCGTCATTCTCAGGCTCCGGTTATGCCCTGTTTCATATTATAGGGAATTTGTAGACTCTTGGGTTGTATTACTTCATATTATCAAGTATTTTGCACCTTGTCTTGCGTCTGATATGTTATAAATAATGAGGTAAATAGCGGGGAGGGTACACCCCATAATATTTTCTTGGGTTGTTGGCCTCTCTGGTTACGCTGTTCTGATTGCTGGGTACATTGAATCTTTAACCCCAAGTTGTAAATGATGATATGAATAATGAGGAAGAAAAATTCGCCAGGTAAGTAAAGCGCTAGACATATTAAACTGATTGCAGGCTAACACACATCCAACAACGGGATATCAGAGATTTCAATTTACTAGTTATTTGTGAGAACTGATTGCAAGGTAACACAGATCCATCAATGCGGTATCAAGAGAGTTCAATATTATTTAACATTCCAAAGACTGATTTTATTCGATTAGCTGAACAATACCCGAAGAATAATTTAAAGCAATCCAGCAATTTCAACAATAGTATTATATACGTTTTTTTTTTATGCCTGCACCTATGTTTTCACCCTCAACATTTACCTGGCGAAATTTTCGTTCTCATTAATCTGCTTATCATTTACAACTGGGGGCTAAAGATTCAACACTCCCACCAATCACAACAGCCGTAAGCAGAAGCGCCAACAACTCCAGAAAGTATTAAGGTGAGTACCCTCTCCATTATATACACGATATAAACATTTTGTGCGTAGCAAGGCTTGTGGTTTGTGAGCAACAATAATGAAATTGGCGATGTTTGCACTTGTTGAAAGTTGTTGAAGTAAGAATCCCCATTCAATTTTGTGTACGTAATGAAATTTCTCCTGCAGAAACATTAAAAATATTTCAAAAACTCTCCAGTGACCAGATGTCGGAAACGCACCCAGGGCACCGCCTCTTTTCATTGAATATTTTCTTGGGCCGACCTCGGTGTCATATATTAAGATCCGATCTTTGAAGTGTGATACAATGTTTTAGGAAAGTAGCGCAGTAGCCCCAGATGAGACAACTCATTCATAAAGTAACACATTCTTGATTTCCAGCCTAGTCATTGTATAGTTCTAATTTGTGACAGGACGCCATCTATATCATATCAGAGTTACGCCGGAAACTCTTTACACTTTACACTTGGATGATGGCATCTGTAATGGTACTTTTGCATCTGAAGTCATACTGCACTTACGGCAGTCGTTCTCACTCCTCCGTGAACTGCTCCAACTTCAAGAGGAAGAGTCTTCAACACTTTTCCAGCTGCTCTCTGAAAATAGACGGAATGGTATATAATAATTCTCCTTTGGGTAGTAAATCCTTTGAAAAGTATATATAGTATTTATAGAAAATGCGAGTTACTGGTTTCTGGTGCTAGGCTGTTTGTTAACTTAATTGATGTTATTTTAAATTATTTGTTATTAAATAAATAATAATAATATATAAATGTTGAAAAACGCTGTGCTTGTGGACAACCACTAAGATAGTTAAATTAAAACAATTCAGGAGAATAAAATGAAGGAAACTAATATTAGGGGGTGCCCCAGGGTTCTATTTTGGCTCCAACCTTGTTCTTGCTTCACATAAATGATTTGTTGGAGACAACGGATAACAAAGTGTTCAGTTTTGCGGATGATAGTACGCTTGTTTCCTCCTTTTCGAGTGATCGGCCGATTGGTGCATCAACGTCGCACCAGCTGAGATGTAGACAGATTGACTCTCTGAACCAGGATCTAGATAAAGTCCTGCAGTGGGGAAAGGCCAATCTTGTCGACTTCAACGCAACGAAGACCCAGTATACAACATTCTCAAAAAAAACTGGATCATCGGTTCCACAGCTGATGATGAGTGGCCGGGCCCTCGAGGCTGGGGAAAGTTTGAGATTGCTCGGCGTCACGGTCTGTGGGAATGTATCATGGCATAAACACGTATCGGGTATCGCCAGATCAGCCTCAGGAAAACTGAGTTATCTTTTTAGAGCCAAGAAATACTTTACTCCGGCCCAACTTCTTCTCCTATATAAATCTCAAATTAGACCCGCGCTCGAATATTGCTCTCATGTTTGGAGCTCGGCCCCTAAACATACCCTCGACCTACTTGAGAGCGTACAAAGACGAGCGATCCGCCTGATCGGGGACTCGGCGCTGACGTCGGGACTACAGTCGCTATCACATCGAAGGCGCGTGGCCGACCTCTGTCTGTTTTACAGATATTATCACGGGTGCTGTTCTTCGGAGATTCTTGGCATTGTTCCACGCAATTCGGTCTATATGCGCTCCACAAGACAATCCGACGGATCGCACCCGCTTGTGGTTCATCTCCCGACAGCGCGAACATCCCTGTATCAGAACTCGTTCCGTTACAGAGCGGGGAAGCTGTGGAACTCCCTTCCCACGCGAGTGTTCCCGGAGCGTTACAACCAGCAACTGTTCAAAAAGAACTGCAACAGTTATTTGATGGCATCTCGGGGCGCCCACTCGACGCTATAGGTTCGCCCCTCCCGAGAGAAGTCTAATAAAAAAAAAAAAAAAAAAAATTAGAATTAAATGAAATAAGAAGAAATAAGAAGGAAAAAAAGAGGGGAGAAAAATGAAGACAAAAGACAAAGAATTAAAATATATTTATCGAACCGCTGTGGTCATGAAATTTCGGGTGCATATACGAAATTTCATGACCCCACCAATTAGGCTACGCTATCGTTACATCATAAATTAAAACAATTCAGGAGAATAAAATGAAGGAAATTAATATTAGAATTAAATGAAATAAGAAGAAATAAGAAGGAAAAAGAAGGGGGAGAAAAATGAAGACAAAAGACAAAGAATTAAAATATATTTTTCGAATCGCTGTGGTCATGAAATTTCGGGTGCATATACGAAATTTCATGACCCCACCAATTAGGCTGCGCCATCGTTCCCTGTCCTGCGCACTCTTCTTTCACACTTCGCTTCTGATCCGAGCTCCCCGAGGTCACGCTTTACATTGTCCTTCCTGCTGATCTTTTCCCCGTTGGTCTCCCGTTTAGAATTCTGCGCACGGTTCTGTCGTTGCCTATTCTCGTCCGTCTTCATCTTCACGACTTGACGAGTTTTTTGGGGGTATAGCCCTTCCAATTCGCGAAAGTGGAGGTTTTTCTGTTATCCTAGCTCTTCATCATATCTACGGCTGAAGATACTCGTTTTTTAACCCATTTATGTCTCGCATCGGTATATCCGGTGTGTGCATACGTTTTTTTCCGGTTTCCTTGGTCCAAAAGATACGTAAATTTGTACGGAAATTAATTTTTTTTCTATTCAAAATATTAGTCATCGGCTTCTGCACATTTCGACCATCATTCAGGTAATTTGTTAATAGCATGCCAGAACGACAGCTTGTCTTTCGCGGAAACTATTCGTCCAGCCATTTTTCAACTTCCTCGAAATCGCTGGTGCTGCTCTGCGAGCGCATGACCCATTGATGCAAAGAGGTGATAGTCAGATGGCGCCAGGTCTGGGGAGAAGGGCGGGTGCACTTCAAGGTGTCTTTCACTAGTTTTGATACGATACTAACCGATACGAAGATGAAGACGCTAAGAAGGCGCTAGACGAGCTACCATCACAAAAAAACACGTCTACTTTTCCCTATTTCACAGACTAGATTTTTTTTCCAGGCACTTTTCTTTTGTCTGTGGAGTCTTTTTCGAATCTTCTGAGCTCTTTGTATTTTTCCTCGTTAGCCGCGTCCTATATGACCGCTGTATTGTCAGGTATGCAGCATTCTAATAACTTCAACAAGTCGTCGCAGCAGTCGGATAACGAGAAAACCCTTTAACAAAACGCTACAAAACCTCGGCCGGCTACGCGCAGGTGTTATAAGGCGTTTCGTCGTGCTTCCTCAATAATGAGGAAAGAGCGAGTAGGCAGCGGGGAGTTAAAATAAATGAAAGTATATTACCACTTTTGAAACATTTTTAATTTATTTGTTGATATTACTTTAGTGGCGCACGGCTAATAACCTTGCCCGTAAAAATAAATTATTATGGAAAATTTAACAGGCCACGAGACTTGCTAAATAAGGCCAGGACTGGATCCCAAATACCCAAATTATTGGGGGAGAATCAGAGACGATGCACTCTATTTGTCCCCACTTGGCATGACCCCAAACGCATGACCCATATTGAGTCCAATTGCCTGGTATGAGTCATTCGTTTCGTCACTTCGAATTATCGGTGGCAATTCGTCTTTATCCACGTGCTTTCTTTCGTACGCGTCAACATTTTTATGGGAATTCCCACTTGGCGTACGGTAATTGTCACTACTCGTTGCATTTTTGCAGGCGTTGCATGTTTGCAAGCTCCAGCAATTACCAGAGTATCCCTCATGCCAAGTGTTTGCTTTTGGATATGAATGACGATATACGACACGATGCAAAAAATGTATTCGTAATTTGATAGCGTCTTGCTTGAGTGGAAAATGACTGCGCACCACGGGTATGCAATTAAAAAGGAGACGATTGAGAGCGCATTTTGTGCGATATGAATATTATGAATTGAATTTATATTACGTTAAATGGCCTGTGGGTGCTACGACGAAGAACTATTCCATCAATACTTCACGATGGATAAATATGGAAATAAGACCATTCGAAGAAGAGGACATGAAGACATCACCACAAAATTCAACGAGATGGAATCTGTGGAGATTATATTTTTAATATATTCTTCTTACCTCCTGCTCGGGCTGCTTCCGGCGGTCAGAGGCCTGCTGGATTTAGTCAACCACTGCTGGCGGCGTGTCGAGCCCAGTTGGTTGGGCGGGGGTTGGGGTGAAGGCAACGTCGGGGGTGTATACCTTTCTCGCTGCTTTGGTGGAAGACTTCCTGAGGAGCCGATCCTTCAGTATGTGGTCCTAAAAAAAGAGTTCCCGGGTTGGACGGGTCGCTGGTTGTTGTAGCCGGTTTGGTCCAGCTGTGGGTGTCCGGGCCTGACGGGTCCCACAACGAACTGTCCTTTAACTTTCTCCAAAGGAGGCAGGCTCGCAAAACTTTTAGTTTACTGATAAGCTTTTAGTTAATTTAGAAACTATTTAATGGAAGACCTTTTTTTGTTCCTTTAGATATTTATGTTATTCATAAGTTCTGGATTATCTTGGCCGACAAAATCCAGAGCAACATTCTCACTATGAATCAGGATATATTCTCCATAGTGAATCAGAACTCCGCCATCGGTATGCGCCATATTAACAGACATTTTTATGTCCCACTTCCGAAGATCTAGTTGACCCTACTCTAATTAATCCTCGAAATTCTAGAACCCAGTACTCCTTGCCACAGCTTAAGTTTCAGATAAAACGTATAGTTTTTCTCCCGCGAACGTCAAACATGAGACATATTCCAGTCCCGGGCTCCGGATTCGAACTGATCTAAAACCAAAATGCGCCGCCCTTTTATACTCTGTGGCGACAGAGATTTGTTAAAGATTCTACATAAAAATTCCAAGAAGCGCAAGCAAGATTTTGTGTGATTCAATTGGAATGGAAATGAATGGAAAATTATGAAATGCTTTTGGATCAATGTGCGACAAATTAACTTTCGGTTTAATTTGTCGTGCATATGATTCACTAGGGGATTATGATTGGGATTATGGATAAATGGTAGGGTAATTGGGAATTAAATCAATGTGCGACAAATTAACTCTAGGTTTAATTTGTCGCTCGTATGATTCACTGTGGAAAGAAGGTTGGGGTATTGGATGGGAGTAGTGATTTAGTATCACTACAAATCGATAGCCATAGAAGGGACAGAAGAAAGGCTCACCAAGGGGAAGAAGAGACAAAAACATTCCAAGCAGTCGTTATACTGATACGAAAACAAAGACCTGCCATGGAAGGGTTAAGAAATATCTGTACACACAACGGAAAAATTTTGCCGGGTTAAAAAGGAATACTTGGAGCAAGCCATGTATGGCAAAATATCGGTCTTAAAGGGAACGATATTTCGAAGTATCACGACCTAGAGAAAAAGGAACAAGGATGCATAATTAAACTACAGGAGATGATGTCAAGACATGTCTAAAAAACACCAAAGATGATAGAGCATAAATGTAGTCTGTGACAGAGATTACATGAACTGGGCACAGTTGAGCAATCTGTGCACCGAACTAGTGCGTAATATGTTAGAAAAATATTATTTTAATTTTAAGGCTAATTCGACATCTGCACATCCATTGGAGCCAATTATAAACTAGGCTGTGACATATTGACGAGCAGATGGGCTAACAAACGTATTGCAGCAAAAACAACACACACCAGGCGACATGTACAATCAACCACATCCAGCAATAATCCCAGATAAATCAAGGCCCTACATAATGTCACATAAGAATGCCTCCGCGCATTAAATACCCTTGACGTCGACACAAGCTCGTGGCACCAATCATCGTACACCCACTCACACGGGTGGTAGACATATCGATCCGCACACTATGGGAGCAATCTATAAAGCAACACTACAGTCTTTGAAAGTCCTGATGAGTTACGGTGGTATTCTGGTTTTCATAGTTTTCGAATACCCCGAGTTGCTTCCCCGTGGTAAGCGACAGCTCAACCGGATTTTTCTCATTCATTTTCAGGCATTGTAAATCTCTTTCCCCCACCAGTGGTAAGGAATGGTTCGCTAAACTAGATTACTGGTAAAATATCGCGGTGCAGTGAACCAGTGATATCGCACGGCCGAACGAGTAAGAGAACTCGACTCAGCGAATCTTCTGCTAAAGGTATCACTTCGTCACACCATCGCATAGAAGAATCGTTGGAAAGGCCTACAGCGTTTGCGACGATAGTGAAGAGCGTGTGATTCGAACCGGCACTACAACGGTTAGAATCACTATAAGATAGAACCATCAGACTACTGCTGCATGTACGAATTCGATCGGTATTCTGAAGTACACTCAACTGATGTAGAATTGCTATGTTATTACTGTGGTATATGGCTCTGAGGCTTTTTGCTTATTCGATTCTGGTTTGGTGTTTTTCTTCACTATTTGCTTGAATACTGTGTGTATCTGTTAGAAACGACACAGGCCCACTTATTCACATTCACTATGAATCAATAACCGGACGAAATCGGCTTGAAATCGGGACCGGTGGGAAGAGTTGCTAAATAAGGCCAAGACCGGATCCCCGTTGTGATGCCGATGATGATGATGCAAAAACAGCCTTTTTAATTAGACAATTAAAGGGGGCCATTTATATGCCACAACCTGAGGAGCTTGAAATTTAAGATAAAGAGATGATCTATAAACTCACAAGAAACAACAATTTAAAAAACGCGACTAAAACTTGGACGATCGCTTAGATGACATTTTATGAAGCGGAGCAGTTACTTGTCTACATGTGAAGCGACAGCAGGAGTATATTATATACGTCATTGTTTATGTAGATGAAAGAAAGAGAAGGGTTGTCGTTCAGAATAAAAAAGGAGGTACGCCAAGGAGATCCCCTCTCGCCTCAACTATTTTTGGCAGTATTGGAACATATATTCAAGAAAATGGATTGGGGTGCATTTGAAATAAATATAAACGGAGAAAAGCTCAATTCAATTCAAGATTCGCAAGCGACCTGATGTTGCTTAACCAAACCCCAAGGGACCGCAAATAATGTTAACGCAATTAGAAAGAGAAAGAAAAATTATGGGATTCACTATGAACATAGACAAAAAAAATTAATGACCAACCAAGTAAAAACACCAATTGCGCTAAATGCCAAACAAATAGAATCAATATATATATTTAGGACTACTAATATCAACCGAAAATCAAATGCAGAAGGTAATATACATCAGAATAAGCAGTGCTTGGAAAAGATGTTGGTCCCTTAAAGAAATTCTGGAGAATCCACATATACCCGTGACGGACAAGATTACAGTATTCAAATCGTGTGTATTGCCATGTTTAACCTATGGATCACAAACCCGGGCCCTTATCAGCAAACATAGTGTAGCATTCAGAGTCTGTTAAAATATGATGGAGAGAGGCATTCTAAACATCAAGCTACGGGACAAAAGCAAACTAACAAACATAAGAAGTAAGACGAAAGTTACAGATGTCACGTATACAGTGAAAAAACTTAAATGGAAATGGGTAGACCACATGATACTACTACTGGTATTATTTATTGATCTGTAGGAACTCGGAAGTTCACGACCTCGCCGACCCGACGCCGCCATCGTTCCTTGTCCTGTGTACTCTCCATATCATAAGAAACAGAAATAATAAATGCTCAAAAGATGTCTCCATGAGGTACCCGCGAGATGGGAAAAGAAGAAAAGAGCGTCAAAGAAGGAGATGGGATGACGAAATTAAAAAAATTGCTGGAACATGGCAGAGAAAAGTCACAAGCAGACAATTATGGCAAACCATAGGCGAGGCCTTGGCGCAAGGTTAATAACCTTGCCCGGAAAAACAAATTATTATGGACAATTTAACAAGTCACGGATAAGGACCGGATACCGGTGGAGAGATTTGCTATATAAGGCCAAGACCGGATCCCGGTTGTAGTGCCGATGATGATGATGATAGGCCAGGCCTATGCAAAGAGGGCAATTTGATACTGAGGTTACCGATGTCGAAGATTAGGAAAAATAAAAAAAATAATTATTATTATTGAATATAAACTGTACACTTTTTAGTATCAGCAATAAAGGCTATTTGCATTTGTATTTTATATTATGTAGATGATTTTCTACTCACTAGCGACAAAAAGGCATCAATTAAAGGTACAACGATAACTCTGAAAGTATATTTCCAATTGTCAAATTTGGGTGAATTATGATCTGTCTCGGAGTATAAATGGTTAGGGATGCCGATGGAATTTTTTTGATTCATCAAGGAATTTATATCGCCCATATACGAATTTGTTTAGATTTAGAGGCCATGAAATGTTATGCTCTAACAGCAAACACTAATAGATATCAACAACTGACTGGAGCGTTGCTGTACGTATAAGCAAATATAAGGCTTGATATTACAGCAATTATCTGCATACTGAGCCAACATACGTGTTCCCCCGAAACTACATGAAATGAGGATCAAGCCCTTATGATCAAGCTCGGCAATGTAAAAGACAAAGAAAGATACCTCTGTGGTCACTTGGACTTCGAATGGGATTATAATAAAGAAGATAGTCGAATACCAAACACATTTATAAGTGGAATGGAAGCACTATTAGTTGATGCGGTAAAAAGAAAAAATGCATTTTGCTCTCGACTTTTGAAGGCGAATACTTAGCTGTATCAAAAGCCCATCAAGGTCTACAAGAAAAAGGTTTATTTAAAGACAAATCGAAGTTGCTTGAAGTTCATTGGGAAGCCGAAATTTGTCAATAGATCCAACCATTTCGGCACAAAACACCAGTTTATAAAAGACCTTCGAGGGCTAACAAAAGTGAAGGGTTCCAATACTGCCCATCCTATTCGAATGCATTGGCATAAAAACACCCATACGCCAGGGTTTTAAAGATGGCATTATCAACTTCATTTCCGAACTAACATTATCTAGATGAGCTATATACTACCCCTTATAACATAACACACTCGATTTAAGTTAAAGAATATAATATAAAAAGAGAAAAGAAAGAAAGCATTAGTGGTATTAGATTTGAGTTACCTTGTAATTTACTTTCAATGTAGTATAATGAAAATGTAGTGTTTCTTCTTTTCAGATTTGTTGTGTTTTTCTTCTTCTCTTCCATATTTATTAATCTGCGCTTCCGTTATTAATTGCGTTTTACTTTTTTGATGTTCTCCGCCATTTTATTTTTTTTTTTGCTATTAAAATGTTAATCCTTGTTTAAATTTTTCTTCTTTAATTTAATTTAATTTAATTTGTCTTTTTATTCAAACTTTTGTTTAGTTGTTTGACTAGTTTAAAATATTTTTTTATTTCGAATTTAATTTAATTTAATTTTTTTTTTTTTTAAAATGTGCTTCTTTTTTCGCTTGCAAATTCGGAAGCTCCTCTTAGTTGCTAACACGCAATGAAGCGAAATGAATTTATGTTCTTGCTTTGTAAAACAGCTCCAAAAAATAAATAAAAACTGGGAGACAAAATTTTGTTTTACTTTTTTGATTTTTTCCGCAATTTTTTTTTTTTGCTTTTTAAATGTTAACTTTGTTTGTTAATTTTTTCTTCTTTAATTTAATTTAATTTAAATTGTCTTTTTATTCAAACTTTTGTTTAGTTGTTTAACTAGTTTTAAATAATTTTTTTTTATTTCGAATTTAATTTAATTTACTTTATTTTTCTGAAAATGTGCTGCTTTTTTCGCTTGCGAATCGGATGCTCCTCTTAGTCGCTAACACGCAGTCGAGCGAAATGAATTTGTTCTTGCTTTGTAAAACAGCTCTAAAAAATAAATAAAAACTAGGAAACAAAATTTCCTTATTATATAGAAAGATAAAATTTTTTTTTTACACATAATAGTTCGTTTTCGATTGATTTTTAATTATACCTCGTCAAATTTCCGATTATTATTTCTTCAGTTATATTGATAACGTGTCCTTATTGAATTTCAATTTACGACGTACACGTTAGAGCAATGGATCTCGACTGCCGACTGTGTAGTCAATTTTCATTTATTAATTTATTTTTATTTTTCGCCGCCTACTCTGTATTTTATTTTTCTCGGTAAGCTGTAATAATCAGAGATACTGAGTGTTCATTTCTCGAATGTGTTTTGAGAAATGGCTAGGTTATATTTACGCCTGGTAACTCTGGCTGTGACTCATTACTGAAAGTGAATTCCATACTATATCTCAACACTCTTTAGTAAGGTAAAGCACGTTTAGTCCACCACGCCGAGAAGACATTAATCCGAGAAACCTTTGACACTTCGGTATTTTCGTACCATATTTTGTTTCATCATGCGGAAACCTCACATAGCACGTCGTCTAGTTAGTTAGTGATTTTATGAGGTGGCTTCATGGTCTTGCTTGTTGCTTTCTATTACCATTGCTCTATCGTTCTACCTTTCTATTGTCAGTCATTGGTGCCCTCATGCAACACTTAATTTTTTCTGACCTGACCCGAAGATATGTGTCCAAGGCTGGAAGTCCATCAATATATTTCGACTGGCGCTTCAAAAACAGCACTGCGTAATGATGCATAAAAGGAGCAGTGAAACCCATGGGTGGATGGGAGCGAACATACAGGGCAAAGTCTCTGATTGCCTTCAACTCGACGAAGGCCAGGACGATCCTTGTCGCCGTTCAATCCAAGTTGCAGTCTTCACGTGACACCCTTGGGTAGCTACATTGGCACCCGCCAAGCAGTGAACCAATGCATGCAGCGACATCCTGAGGAAGGTTGGCGCAGGGCTAATAACCTTGCCCGTAAAAATTAATTATTATGGCAAATTTAACAACCCTCGGATAGGGACCGGATACACGACGACGACCACGGAAACGAAAATGGCTAAACGATTTAAGAATTTTCTCATAGAACGTCCGCTCACTATACGGAGCTCGAGCTGCACAGCAGCTAGCCGATGCCCTGTCCGAATATAAAGCTGACATAGCAGCATTGCAAGAAATAAGATGGACATGGAGTGGTGTTATCCAAAGAGACGAGTATGACATTTATTACAGCTATCATGCAAAACACCATGTGCTCGGGGTAGGCTTTCTAGTCAAGCAAAAAATGAAGCCTGCCATCATCGCCTTTAATGCAATAAACAAAAGGTTCTGCGCTCTTAACGTGCGAGGCAAGTTGACGACGAAAAGGAAGAATACTACGAGAACGTCGAACGGGCCCTCAATGCCTGTCCAAAGCGAATGCTAGGAATCGTCACAGAAACTCCTCAACCAATCGGTCTTGACGAGACCATTTTAAAGGGAAAACGATTAACCGACATATTTATAATAAATCAAGAATTAGAAATAAGATAATTTCTATCGAGTTATTTTGATTGTCTTCTTTCGTTTCGTCCACGGGATAAGCGTTGAAGGCAATCACTTGGTTTTGATTCGTTTGATCGTGTCGGGTTTGTTTTCGTTTTTAGGGATTTGTACTGGGCAAGACACCAACGCCCGTTCGTCTTGAGCAGAGTCCGGCTCTGGGGGTACAATCCGCCTATTTAAAATCATCTTTTGCCGACCAGTACCGGATATACAGTCTACTCAACTATAGGAAGTTGCGGAAGTCGTTGGAAAAAGCGCCGTTCGCGATCTCAGTTTTCTTTTCGTTTCAGTAACATTTTTGGTCCTTCGAGCCGGATCTCGGCGATAAAAAGAGGATGGCGATGACAAGATCGGCCAAAGCTAGAAGCACGCTGTCATCCCCTGTGGGGGTCCTGTCTACTCAACCTGGAGTGGACAGTACCGGACCTGTCGGAGCGCTCGCCAGAAGAGGGAAATCAGCATAAGTAACCGAAGCGGTGGAAAGAACGATGCCGATAACGAGATCGGCCAAAGCAAGGAGGATGCTGACATTCCCTACGGCCGTACTGTCTACACAACCTGGAGTGCGCAGCACCGGACCAGGGGTAAGCGCCACAGGATAAGAATCTGCCACACCGCTAGGAGGAGATTATGACGGACCTGTCGGAGTGCTCGCCAGAAGGGGAGAATCGGCGCACGTGGCGGAAGCGGAGGAGACCCACTCTAAACCCCACACCCCCGGGCGGCGGATCGACCCAACGTACCAAGAGGTAAGCCAGAAGACCAGTGTCGCCGGGGAGAACAGAGACCGGAACAGCCGTGCCAAGATCAAAGCGCGGCACGGAACACGAGGCACAGGCTCGAGAGCGAGCGATCAAGGCGGACCGAGATCGAGGTAAGTTTGGAAGTCGCCGAGGCGAAGGCGAAAGTAGTCCGAGCGAGACTTGAACTGATGAGAGCAAGTTCCGAAGACGAGAGACCCAGGGCGATGCTGACGAGGACATGGACGAGCAGAAAACCCCCGCAAAACATGGGACGATCTATCAAGGCCACCCGAGGAAAGGCGAAAGGAGCCAGCCTATGAGGACAGGTCGCCGCATCACGAAGAGGTAAGGAGCGACATCCAGGATAACCATAGCCAGGTTATCGCGAGCACCCTCGGGAGCAATTACCTCTCGAGAAATGATCGAGCTACCCCTCTTCAACGGCGCCAGCGTGGCGTGGCTGGCTTTCAAGAGATCGTTTGAAGACACCGCCGCCGGAATTATACACGCGCAGAACTTGGCGCGTCTTCGGAGAGGTCTTCAGGAAAGAGCACGAGAAGCTGTTAGATGTCTCCTGTTCATTGCCGAAGACCCACAAGAGATAATGAACGGACTGCAGACTCGCATTGGAAGACCAGGAGCATTAGCCCTGGCGGAGCTGACGAAATTAAAAGGACTGCCTCGAGTCACAGAGGACCTAAACGCCCTTAAAACGGAATCGATGATATGTCGACGAATCGACCTGGGTCTCAGTTACGGCAAGGATATCAGGTTTCGTTGTTTGCAAATATTGGTGGACGGCGTTTGCATTCGTGTTGGTGAAACCGATGCCCCTGATGTTACAAAATGTTGTCACCAGTCGGGCGTGGGCAGAGCCTCGAGAGCGAGCCCGGTTATGCGATGAGGAACCTCTTAAAGTTCCATTATTTATCATGATATCTGAATGATGTTCCCCCTGACATAGTCCCCCCGGAGATCCGAATGGGAGACTAGTTTACCTCCGGAATTCTTTACATCAGAAGGTACCATCATGACTTATCTCGTGTCAGTCCGGGCCATCAGCCACACATCCGAAACACCGTCGAAGATTTCTCTCGGCGATATCGCGGAATGTACAGCGTAACCTTGGGCCTGACTATCACCTAACCAACATTTTCTCGAACCGGTCCATCAGCCAAGCTCCGAAAGAAGTCCAGGGATTTCTCCCGACCATTTCACGGAGCCTAAAGCTTGATGGGGTGGTATTTCACCGGGCGCACAGGGCGTTGGGACCCAGCCTACCACTCGGTCTTTAGTCGCCTCTTACGACAAGCCGGCCTAGCTGTGAGTATATTCTAACGGCCTACTCACATGGCAAAATGTTGAATGAAAGGAAATTCGTCGTAAAAAGTGGCAAAGTTATCTCTGAAATTACTCACAAAATAAAAAACGGTCTGCAACAGGAAGCGGTGTTATCTCCGATCCTTTTTAATATTTACACTAGTGACTTGATAGGGTCTCTTCATCAGGCTATTGCGTAAGCAGACGATCTGATAATATATAGAACAGCACCAAAAATTGAAATCATTAACGGATTATTACAAGGGGATTTCAATGATATTCAGCGATACTGCGACAACTGGAAACTCAAAATCAATATCCAGAAGTGTGAAACCATCCTCTTTAGAACACCACTGGCTGAAGCTACCAGAGACACCAGGAGAAACTGGCGAAAGCCAGCTATTATGGGACCACACCAACAAACACTGGAAACCAAAAATGTAGTCAAATACTTAGGCATCTGGCTGGATCAGTAACTATATTTTAACAAACATGTGGAGGCTGCGCTGGCCAGGGCAAAGAAAGCTTATGATATGACAAGAAGACTGTTTCATAATAGTCAACTTGACAGCAGAGTTATAGTTATATGCAAAAATGTGGAACGCTTCACGATTTTGCGTGTCATGCTTGCGCAGGGGCCATGCTAATCTTGTCTCTATCGTTCCAATTTTAGTATATGTTCTGCCGAAGCAAGAACAATTACATTGAAACACCCACCACTTTGTGTTTTGTTTCTTTATTTTACATTTATTTTACACTAACTTTTGTAATGAGTAGTTTTACTTTTGTATTTATTTTACATTTATTTTACACTTTCGAAGGCCACGACGGCTTTTTTCGAAAATTCACACATGAGAGAGTCTGCCCCATGGACGCTTTCAATACCACACGAGGCTGATCGCTCCCCATCCGCGCCCTTTTATACCGATCGCCCATTTCTGATTGCACACTCATCCTCTTTTTTCTCATTTCCCCACCCACTAAATGTGAATAAACTTTCGCGGATTCACTCAGCAGTCAATGAACCCAGAGAAAATGGGAAAATTGCAAAGGAGAGCACCTTAGGTTAGGTATTGATTATGTTTCGCTTGCAACGAAAGCAACACTAAAGGGTGGACTGCGTATCCTTGTTTAGAGACTTGGGTAATTCTTGGAGTACAGAATCACGATGTGCATTGCGAGAAGGGGAATTGGAGAGGGTTGAAAAGTATACTCATGCATATTTTAACCGGATGTTGGAACTATTCATTAGTGAATAGTCTGTACTTTTTGTACCTGAGAAGCGGAACATTTGTTTGGGAAAAACTTTTACAGCGGAATTGAAAAGGAACTTGGGGGTGGGAAAAAATGTTTCGCTATGTGGAAAATGCGTCCTCTGTCAATGTTTTGCTGTTGGTAAACAGCTACGTCATGATGGTGGTTTCTTGTAAGGAAATCGCTATTTAGAATCCAAGGACACGAATCAGCTCAATGATTCGGGGGAGGGGGTTTTAATTATGTAACTGCCTAAGCTAAATGGGACTAGGTATACGCGACCACATACCTCAAAGCAGTCTTACTATCGCTTCTTCTGTATTAGGCAGGTAGGCTTCAATCTGATGGGACTAGATTTGGTCTGTGTAAAGTAAAATTCTCCTTAACCAACCTCATCCTCCTTCTCTGAACCCACTGCCAATAGCTCAAGCTGTTTAGCTTGATGACTTTTAACTTTCACCAGACGATCATCACAATTGCTTCAGCGTCGGTCATTATTTTGATAATCAATTTGTCCCAATATTCTCTTCACTCGAGAGCGTAAGTTGCGCATCATATGTCATTCACTATAGAGGTTTCCTCCCCTTCGATGATGCTGATCAACAGCTCGATGCACAACGACATAGGTCAAGAAAGTTCCGTTCATGCCTAGTGTTATTCACACGCACTAGTTGCTGTCTGCCAATGTGTACAGAGGCCGATATTATGTAATTTCTTCCATGGGCGAATGATGCTCTACCGATGGTGTGGAGGCATCCGTTTTGAATTAAACGACTTGGTAATTAGCGTCTTCCAATTTCAAAGCTCCCCCTAGAAGGAAAAAATATGGGCGACGGTATCTTCAGTGATTGAAAGCATTTTCTGGTGGACTGTACCTATCTTAATTTTCTTATGCGCACCATTCTTCATTACGAAATGACTCTAACCCCTACGTTCAATTGTGTTCTGAAAATCTTGCTCTGAACGAAGTAATCGTAACATATTTTTACCAGCATATTAATTATGACAATGGAGTACAAAAATCGTGACAGAACATTTGACTTTGATTCGGCTACGGGGAAGGTAGAGCTAACAATGTTATGAAAAACACTTTCAAATAGAATATTCTGCATCAAAGTACAAGGCTAGTTCCTTTTTTTTATACATATTCGTTTTGCGACGTGGTGATGTGGATAAGGTCGATTATAAGGACGATTCCGGAGACGCTGTAACCATGAGCTGTACGCAACCTACCTTGAAGCTAATGTTGTAAGAAAAATCAAGCGCGGTAGACTCCGGTGGGCGGGACACCTAGCTCGTATGAGCGAAGAGAGCCTGCCCGGAAAGACCTTTGTGACAGGATGTATGGAAGGAGACAGCGCGGCAGACCTTGTCTGCGATGGAGGGATGGCGTAGACCAGGGCGCCCAGAGCCTGAGAGTGCCAAACTGGATGACATCGGGTCGAAATCGGGATCGGTGGAGATATTTGTTAAATAAGGCCAATACCGGATCCCGGTTGTAGTGCCGATGATGATGATGGATGATAATGATGTGGATAAGGTGGTTGAAACATACCATATACGTAATTGTACATAGAATGAATTAGCGAATCTGAGTCATTAAAAGAGTTAGTTTATAACTTAATAATTATGGTTCCAAGCTGTGGAATCTGAAATCAATTATGTCCAGAGGTTATGGACCTAAAGTGCCGTTGAAGTCTGTTATGATGTGATTATAATTGTCTATTGTTACACGTTCTGAATTTAAGGAGACGACATTACGAATTGTATTTGGTAATGTTATTCAAGCTGTGTAATATAGAATTTTGTGACATTGGTAGTCGCTTCTGTTATTGATAGACAGCTTGTTTGGTATATGAATCCCTTGACTACCTAAGAACAATCGTTTGCTACCCAAAATAACATTGACTGCACGCTTCTGCTTGGACAAACAAAATGAATCCATAAGAGTGCTGGATATTCATGAAAACTTCCGAACGTGGAAGTAGCGAATAATGAGACCTTTCACATTACGAACATTTGAAATCAAAGTGAAAGTGAAGTATATTTAAAGCCCGAATTTCGTAATTATCATTAAACGTATTTGTAAAGACATGATTAAAATGTTACCGCAATGTAAACAAGTAAAAAACAAACACAAACTTAGCCGAAGGCATTTATTTTAATTGTACAATTAACTGAACGAATAGACTTTTATACCATGCTAATTATGGTATATTTATTCTTCATTAAAATCTATAATCAACCTTAAGTTTGTAAAACACGTCGCATACGCACTTAACATATCCTTGAATTTTCGTATTTAGATTTTTCATTTTGCAATATCAAAGTCTCGTCGAACTCATTAAAAAAAAATGTGGAAAATGTTTGTATGTTATATACAGTGAAAACATTGGACCTTGAGAATTGTGTTTTGAGATAGGATTAGGTTAGGGAAATTTTGAATTGATAAATAGTGAAAATGAAAATCTTCTATTGAGACGTGGGAAAAATGTTGTTTTTCTGTATGCTAGATGTGTGATTATGGGATAAGGGCGCGAATTTGCGTAATTAATTTAGATAGAAAGGGGGGCTGGGAATTAGCTTTGGTAGTTATATAACAGTCTATCGGTGAAGAACACCACCCGCTTGTCCTTGTTGGTAAAGGGCGCCAGTCGATCGTCCGTGCTTGTTCTCAAATACCGGAGAAGCAAAGGAAGTGCTGACGATCATGGCGGGTTTGTCCTACCTGGGACTCATGGTAGACTCTTTCATATCGCGTTGAAAACACTTCACACTCATCGCGAATACCTCTCAGGTCAACTTATGCTTCCTCGCTTCGCGCTCCAAGTCACTATCTATATCCTTCAGATTAACATCGTAAGACATCTTCGTCACTGTCTCATCCTGTGCCATCACCTTGTGTTCCGAGTCATGAAATTGTGTTTTTGAACTCAGAATCGCAAGTCTGCGCCAGTCTGTGGCGTTTCTAACAGATACACACACAATACACAAGCAAATAGTGAAGAACACCGAACGAAAATCGAATAAGAAAATGCATCAGAGCCGTATACCATAGCGATAACATAACAATTCCACATCAGTTGAGTGTACTTGAGTTTAGAAATCGAATTCGTACACGCGGCCAGTAGCGTGATGTGTTAAGCATTGGTTCAATTTTTTGTGATTCTAACTGTTATAGCGTCAGTTCAAATCACACGTTCTTCATTGTCGTAGCAAACGCTATAATTGTTGACCCCTACGTGATATCTCTGTACACACACCACACACTTTTCCATAGTAAACAGAACTTCACGGCAGGATCACGACTTCCGCATAGAGCACCGGCACACTCGCCTGCTCCGACGTTCCCCCGCCCGCTCGTTCCAGGCTCCGTCGTTCGCACACGAAGCTGATCGTAACAAAGTTACTGAGGGGGAGTAGTGTGGCGTTTCTAACAGATACACACACAATACACAAGCGAATAGTGAAGAACACCGAACGAAAATCGAATAAGAAAATGCTTCAGAGCCGTATACCATAGCGATAACATAACAATTCCACATCAGTTGAGTGTACTTGAGTTTAGAAATCGAATTCGTACACGCGGCCAGTAGCGTGATGTGTTAAGCATTGGTTCAATTTTTTGTGATTCTAACTGTTATAGCGTCAGTTCAAATCACACGTTCTTCATTATCGTAGCAAACGCTATAAATCTCTGTGCTCCATCGCGTGGAATATCTGTAACATATTTATCTCGTTGTCTCTCTATACGAAAGATATTTGTAGATCGTGATCGTACTTCGGGACCACGAAAGTCTCCTCAATTCTATAACCCACGGTACAAACCTGTTCTTTTTTTTGTGCGGCCGTACATTCCCAACTCATGAAATCTTCTATGTCCTTTAGAAGGTTACTGAATATTAGCCAGCATCCACCTCCATTTATAGTCATCATTGTTGACGTCTGAATAAATTTGGAAGATATTGAAGTAGTTCATTGCAAATGGCCAAAAGACGGAGGTGCCTTAACAAAAAAAAAGAAACAATCAGCTCTTTATAGCGCTGATTTGATAAATGCCTTCCCTTTTACATTAATGAAAAGTGGAACTCTAATTACCTCTATTCAATTTTAAATAATGTAAACTGTTTATTGGAATTGTAACTAATAAGAAAAAAGCAATCCCTCTTGTATGCTATTGATGTGACAACCGTCTTTTCTTTTTCACCATCAAGCTAAAATTCAAATCAGAGTCACTCGGGAAGCAAAAACAAGAGTCGTTGAATTTCATGGAAAATGCTGATCGATGTACCAGGCGATCATATTACCGGCAATCAGTAATTGTCATGTTAAATTAATAGTCTGATGATATTAGCTATTTGACGTCATAAAGCTAAAACATCATCGCACGGACAATTACCTGGGGTTCAATATTTATAATAGATGGCACTGAAGTGTGATTTTCTACGGTGATCGACATCTAACCAATCCCAATAAACTTTGTCACTTTATCATTTAGGCCACACCTTCCTTCGGATTACACCTTTTGTACATTTTAGATCATAGCGAGCGCCAACAACATAGACCCATACTTCGATATTGATTTTGTTTTTAAGCAGCTCATCTTTTACTTTATTGCGTTTTCTATTATTCATTGTTATTTGATATCACGTAACTTCTAACAAAATTCCAAACAAACGACACATAAACTGTTTGAGAACTAATATTAGTAACGAAGTGTATACCTATGCTATTGGCGTTCACTGTCATCGCAATTGTCCTATGGTTGACTCCGAATGAAGGCAGTTCCCAGAATACAAAGGTTAATAGGGTCAGTATTGTGTTTTAAACAATAGTTCATCATAGAAAATCACATGACGACGCCATCTGCTTTAATTATGGTGTCATCGATATATATAAACCTTAACTCACAACCATTTATATCAGATTCCATTAATTTAGCTTCAAGTCCACATAACATCAGCCTTGTTGATTTCTGCTAAGTATGATCCCCTGGTGCATCGATCAGCATTCTTCGTGACATTCGACGACTCTTGTTTTTGCTTCGCGAGTGACTTTGATTTGAATTTTAGCTTGATGGTGGAAAGAAAAAGTCGCATAAACACGACAATTAAGAAAGGATTGTTTATTTGATTTTTGCAATAATAATTTATCTATTTGATTATTTCCATTAGTTGACTATATTGAAAAATGGAAAGGAGATTGAATTGAATTATAGCTTGACGGTGGAAGAGAAAATACGGTTGTGAGTTTGATGGAATAAGATTTATTAATTTGATTTATTGGCTATTGCAATATGTTAGTTGATGCGGAGTTGGTGAGGCGGCGTCCAATTTCCAACATAGTCAAGGAATTAGCAAACACTGAGCCTGTTACGGGTGTGGCAAGGAAAGTGCATTATTAGAGTGCTGGCTCGAAGGAAGATCTTGCTGTTCTCAGTGTAAATTGGATTGCAGATCCAGGCTCGTCATTCTCAGGCTCCGGTTATGCCCTGTTTCATATTATAGGGAATTTGTAGACTCTTGGGTTGTATTACTTCATATTATCAAGTATTTTGCACCTTGTCTTGCGTCTGATATGTTATAAATAATGAGGTAAATAGCGGGGAGGGTACACCCCATAATATTTTCTTGGGTTGTTGGCCTCTCTGGTTACGCTGTTCTGATTGCTGGGTACATTGAATCTTTAACCCCAAGTTGTAAATGATGATATGAATAATGAGGAAGAAAAATTCGCCAGGTAAGTAAAGCGCTAGACATATTAAACTGATTGCAGGCTAACACACATCCAACAACGGGATATCAGAGATTTCAATTTACTAGTTATTTGTGAGAACTGATTGCAAGGTAACACAGATCCATCAATGCGGTATCAAGAGAGTTCAATATTATTTAACATTCCAAAGACTGATTTTATTCGATTAGCTGAACAATACCCGAAGAATAATTTAAAGCAATCCAGCAATTTAAACAATAGTATTATATGCGTTTTTTTTTTTTTGCCTACACCTATGTTTTGACCCTCAACATTTACCTGGCGAAATTTTCTTTCTCATTACTCAGCTTATCATTTACAACTGGGGGCTAAAGATTCAACACTCCCACCAATCACAACAGCCGTAAGCAGAAGCGCCAACAACTCCAGAAAGTATTAAGGTGAGTACCCTCTCCATTATATACACGATATAAACATTTTGTGCGTAGCAAGGCTTGTGGTTTGTGAGCAACAATAATGAAATTGGCGATGTTTGCACTTGTTGAAAGTTATTGAAGTAAGAATCCCCATTCAATTTTGTGTACATAATGAAATTTCTCCTGCAGAAACATTAAAAATATTTCAAAATGCCTCCAGTGACGAGATGTCGGAAACGCACCCAACACCGCCTCTTTTCATTCAATATTTTCTTGGGCCGACCTCGGTGTCATATATTAAGATCCGATCTTTGAAGTGTGACACAATGTTTTAGGAAAGTAGCGCAGTAGCCCCAGATGAGACAACTCATTCATAAAGTAACACATTCTTGATTTCCAGCCTAGTCATTGTATAGTTCTAATTTGTGACAGGACGCCATCTATATCATATCAGAGTTACGCCGGAAACTCTTTACACTTTACACTTGGATGATGGCATCTGTAATGGTACTTTTGCATCTGAAGTCATACTGCACTTACGGCAGTCGTTCTCACTCCTCCGTGAACTGCTCCAACTTCAAGAGGAAGAGTCTTCAACACTTTTCCAGCTGCTCTCTGAAAATAGACGGAATGGTATATAATAATTCTCCTTTGGGTAGTAAATCCTTTGAAAAGTATATATAGTATTTATAGAAAATGCGAGTTACTGGTTTCTGGTGCTAGGCTGTTTGTTAACTTAATTGATGTTATTTTAAATTATTTGTTATTAAATAAATAATAATAATATATAAATGTTGAAAAACGCTGTGCTTGTGGACAACCACTAAGATAGTTAAATTAAAACAATTCAGGAGAATAAAATGAAGGAAACTAATATTAGGGGGTGCCCCAGGGTTCTATTTTGGCTCCAACCTTGTTCTTGCTTCACATAAATGATTTGTTGGAGACAACGGATAACAAAGTGTTCAGTTTTGCGGATGATAGTACGCTTGTTTCCTCGTTTTCGAGTGATCGGCCGATTGGTGCATCAACGTCGCACCAGCTGAGATGTAGACAGATTGACTCTCTGAACCAGGATCTAGATAAAGTCCTGCAGTGGGGAAAGGCCAATCTTGTCGACTTCAACGCAACGAAGACCCAGTATACAACATTCTCAAAGAAAACTGGATCATCGGTTCCACAGCTGATGATGAGTGGCCGGGCCCTCGAGGCTGGGGAAAGTTTGAGATTGCTCGGCGTCACGGTCTGTGGGAATGTATCATGGCATAAACACGTATCGGGTATCGCCAGATCAGCCTCAGGAAAACTGAGTTATCTTTTTAGAGCCAAGAAATACTTTACTCCGGCCCAACTTCTTCTCCTATATAAATCTCAAATTAGACCCGCGCTCGAATATTGCTCTCATGTTTGGAGCTCGGCCCCTAAACATACCCTCGACCTACTTGAGAGCGTACAAAGACGAGCGATCCGCCTGATCGGGGACTCGGCGCTGACGTCGGGACTACAGTCGCTATCACATCGAAGGCGCGTGGCCGACCTCTGTCTGTTTTACAGATATTATCACGGGTGCTGTTCTTCGGAGATTCTTGGCATTGTTCCACGCAATTCGGTCTATATGCGCTCCACAAGACAATCCGACGGATCGCACCCGCTTGTGGTTCATCTCCCGACAGCGCGAACATCCCTGTATCAGAACTCGTTCCGTTACAGAGCGGGGAAGCTGTGGAACTCCCTTCCCACGCGAGTGTTCCCGGAGCGTTACAACCAGCAACTGTTCAAAAAGAACTGCAACAGTTATTTGATGGCATCTCGGGGCGCCCACTCGACGCTATAGGTTCGCCCCTCCCGAGAGAAGTCTAATAAAAAAAAAAAAAAAAAAAATTAGAATTAAATGAAATAAGAAGAAATAAGAAGGAAAAAAAAAGGGGAGAGAAATGAAGACAAAAGACAAAGAATTAAAATATATTTATCGAACCGCTGTGGTCATGAAATTTCGGGTGCATATACGAAATTTCATGACCCCACCAATTAGGCTACGCTATCGTTACATCATAAATTAAAACAATTCAGGAGAATAAAATGAAGGAAATTAATATTAGAATTAAATGAAATAAGAAGAAATAAGAAGGAAAAAGAAGGGGGAGAAAAATGAAGACAAAAGACAAAGAATTAAAATATATTTTTCGAATCGCTGTGGTCATGAAATTTCGGGTGCATATACGAAATTTCATGACCCCACCAATTAGGCTGCGCCATCGTTCCCTGTCCTGCGCACTCTTCTTTCACACTTCGCTTCTGATCCGAGCTCCCCGAGGTCACGCTTTACATTGTCCTTCCTGCTGATCTTTTCCCCGTTGGTCTCCCGTTTAGAATTCTGCGCACGGTTCTGTCGTTGCCTATTCTCGTCCGTCTTCATCTTCACGACTTGACGAGTTTTTTGGGGGTATAGCCCTTCCAATTCGCGAAAGTGGAGGTTTTTCTGTTATCCTAGCTCTTCATCATATCTACGGCTGAAGATACTCGTTTTTTAACCCATTTATGTCTCGCATCGGTATATCAGGTGTATGCATACGTTTTTTTCCGGTTTCCTTGGTCCAAAAGATACGTAAATTTGTACGGAAATTATTTTTTTTTTCTATTCAAAATATTAGTCATCGGCTTCTGCACATTTCGACCATCATTCAGGTAATTTGTTAATAGCATGCCAGAACGACAGCTTGTCTTTCGCGGAAACTATTCGTCCAGCCATTTTTCAACTTCCTCGAAATCGCTGGTGCTGCTCTGCGAGCGCATGACCCATTGATGCAAAGAGGTGATAGTCAGATGGCGCCAGGTCTGGGGAGAAGGGCGGGTGCACTTCAAGGTGTCTTTCACTAGATTTGATACGATACTAACCGATACGAAGATGAAGACGCTAAGAAGGCGCTAGACGAGCTACCATCACAAAAAAACACGTCTACTTTTCCCTATTTCACAGACTAGATTTTTTTTCCAGGCACTTTTCTTTTGTCTGTGGAGTCTTTTTCGAATCTTCTGAGCTCTTTGTATTTTTCCTCGTTAGCCGCGTCCTATATGACCGCTGTATTGTCAGGTATGCAGCATTCTAATAACTTCAACAAGTCGTCGCAGCAGTCGGATAACGAGAAAACCCTTTAACAAAACGCTACAAAACCTCGGCCGGCTACGCGCAGGTGTTATAAGGCGTTTCGTCGTGCTTCCTCAATAATGAGGAAAGAGCGAGTAGGCAGCGGGGAGTTAAAATAAATGAAAGTATATTACCACTTTTGAAACATTTTTAATTTATTTGTTGATATTACTTTAGTGGCGCACGGCTAATAACCTTGCCCGTAAAAATAAATTATTATGGAAAATTTAACAGGCCACGAGACTTGCTAAATAAGGCCAGGACTGGATCCCAAATACCCAAATTATTGGGGGAGAATCAGAGACGATGCACTCTATTTGTCCCCACTTGGCATGACCCCAAACGCATGACCCATATTGAGTCCAATTGCCTGGTATGAGTCATTCGTTTCGTCACTTCGAATTATCGGTGGCAATTCGTCTTTATCCACGTGCTTTCTTTCGTACGCGTCAACATTTTTATGGGAATTCCCACTTGGCGTACGGTAATTGTCACTACTCGTTGCATTTTTGCAGGCGTTGCATGTTTGCAAGCTCCAGCAATTACCAGAGTATCCCTCATGCCAAGTGTTTGCTTTTGGATATGAATGACGATATACGACACGATGCAAAAAATGTATTCGTAATTTGATAGCGTCTTGCTTGAGTGGAAAATGACTGCGCACCACGGGTATGCAATTAAAAAGGAGACGATTGAGAGCGCATTTTGTGCGATATGAATATTATGAATTGAATTTATATTACGTTAAATGGCCTGTGGGTGCTACGACGAAGAACTATTCCATCAATACTTCACGATGGATAAATATGGAAATAAGACCATTCGAAGAAGAGGACATGAAGACATCACCACAAAATTCAACGAGATGGAATCTGTGGAGATTATATTTTTAATATATTCTTCTTACCTCCTGCTCGGGCTGCTTCCGGCGGTCAGAGGTCTGCTGGATTTAGTCAACCACTGCTGGCGGCGTGTCGAGCCCAGTTGGCTGGGCAGGGGTTAGGGTGAAGGCAACGTCGGGAGTGTATACCTTTCTCGCTGCTTTGGTGGAAGACTTCCTGAGGAGCCGATCCTTCAGTATGTGGTCCTAAAAAAGAGTTCCCGGGTTGGAAGGGTCGCTGGTTGTTGTAGCCGGCTTGGTCCAGCTGTGGGTGTCCGGGCCTGACGGGTCCCACAACGAACTGTCTTTTAACTTTCTCCAAAGGAGGCAGGCTCGCAAAACTTTTAGTTTACTGATAAGCTTTTAGTTAATTTAGAAACTATTTAATGGAAGACCTTTTTTTGTTTCTTTAGATATTTATGTTATTCATAAGTTCTGGATTATCTTGGCCGACAAAATCCAGAGCAACATTCTCACTATGAATCAGGATATATTCTCCATAGTGAATCAGAACTCCGCCATCGGTATGCGCCATATTAACAGACATTTTTATGTCCCACTTCCGAAGATCTAGTTGACCCTACTCTAATTAATCCTCGAAATTCTAGAACCCAGTACTCCTTGCCACAGCTTAAGTTTCAGATAAAACGTATAGTTTTTCTCCCGCGAACGTCAAACATGAGACATATTCCAGTCCCGGGCTCCGGATTCGAACTGATCTAAAACCAAAATGCGCCGCCCTTTTATACTCTGTGGCGACAGAGATTTGTTAAAGATTCTACATAAAAATTCCAAGAAGCGCAAGCAAGATTTTGTGTGATTCAATTGGAATGGAAATGAATGGAAAATTATGAAATGCATTTGGATCAATGTGCAACAAATTAACTTTCGGTTTAATTTGTCGTGCATATGATTCACTAGGGGATTATGATTGGGATTATGGATAAATGGTAGGGTAATTGGGAATTAAATCAATGTGCGACAAATTAACTCTAGGTTTAATTTGTCGCTCGTATGATTCACTGTGGAAAGAAGGTTGGGGTATTGGATGGGAGTAGTGATTTAGTATCACTACAAATCGATAGCCATAGAAGGGACAGAAGAAAGGCTCACCAAAGGGAAGAAGAGACAAAAACATTCCAAGCAGTCGTTTTACTGATACGAAAACAAAGAACTGCCATGGAAGGGCTAAGAAATATCTGTACACACAACAGAAAAATTTTGCCGGGTTAAAAAGGAATACTTGGAGCAAGCCATGCATGGCAAAATACCGGTCTTAAAGGGAACGATATTTCGAAGTATCACGACCTAGAGAAAAAGGAACAAGGATGTCTAATTAAACTACAGGAGATGATGTCAAGACATGTCTAAAAAACGCCAAAGATGATAGAGCATAAATGTAGTCTGTGACAGAGATTACATGAACTGGGCACAGTTGAGCAATCTGTGCACCGAACTAGTGCGTAATATGTTAGAAAAATATTATTTTAATTTTAAGGCTAATTCGACATCTGCACATCCATTGGAGCCAATTATAAACTAGGCTGTGACATATTGACGAGCAGATGGGATAACAAACGCATTTCAGCTAAAACAACACACACCAGGCGACATGTACAATCAACCACATCCAGCAATAATCCCAGATAAATCAAGGCCCTACATAATGTCACATAAGAATGCCTACGCGCATTAAATACCCTTGACGTCGACACAAGCTCGTGGCACCAATCATCGTACACCCACTCACACGGATGGTAGACATATCGACCCGCACACTATGGGAGCAATCTATAAAACAACGCTACAGTCTTTGAAAGTCCTGATGAGTTACGGGGGTATTCTGGTTTTCATAGTTTTCGAATACCCCGAGTTGCTTCCCCGTGGTAAGCGACAGCTCAACCCGATTTTTCTCTTTCATTTTCAGGCATTGTAAATCGCTTTCCCCCACCAGTTGGTAAGGAATGGTTCGCTAAACTAGATTACTGGTAAAATATCGCGGTGCAGTGAACCAGTGATATCGCACGGCCGAACGAGTAAGAGAACTCGACTCAGCGAATCTTCTGCTAAAGGTATCACTTCGTCACACCATCGCATAGAAGAATCGTTGGAAAGGCCTATAGCGTTTGCGACGATAGTGAAGAGCGTGTGATTCGAACCGGCACTACAACGGTTAGAATCACTATAAGATAGAACCATCAGACTACTGCTGCATGTACGAATTCGATCGGTATTCTGAAGTACACTCAACTGATGTAGAATTGCTATGTTATTACTGTGCTATATGGCTCTGAGGCTTTTCGCTTATTCGATTCTGGTTTGGTGTTTTTCTTCACTATTTGCTTGAATACTGTGTGTATCTGTTAGAAACGACACAGGCCCACTTATTCACATTCACTATGAATCAATAACCGGACGAAATCGGCTTGAAATCGGGACCGGTGGGAAGAGTTGCTAAATAAGGCCAAGACCGGATCCCCGTTGTGGTGCCGATGATGATGCAAAAACAGCCTTTTTAATTAGACAATTAAAGGAGGCCATTTATATGCCACAACCTGAGGAGCTTGAAATTTAAGATAAAGAGATGATCTATAAACTCACAAGAAACAACAATTTAAAAAACGCGACTAAAACTTGGACGATCGCTTAGATGACATTTTATGAAGCGGAGCAGTTACTTGTCTACATGTGAAGCGACAGCAGGAGTATATTATATACGTCATTGTTTATGTAGATGAAAGAAAGAGAATGGTTGTCGTTCAGAATAAAAAAGGAGGTACGCCAAGGAGATCCCCTCTCGCCTCAACTATTTTTGGCACTATTGGAACATATATTCAAGAAAATGGATTGGGATGCATTTGAAATAAATATAAACGGAGAAAAGCTCAATTCAATTCAAGATTCGCAAGCGACCTGATGTTGCTTAACCAAACCCCAAGGGCCCGCAAATAATGTTAACGCAATTAGAAAGAGAAAGAAAAATTATGGGATTCACTATGAACGTAGACAAAAAAAATTAATGACCAACCAAGTAAAAACACCAATTTCGCTAAATGCCAAACAAATAGAATCAATATATATATATTTAGGACTACTAATATCAACCGAAAATCAAATGCAGAAGGTAATATACATCAGAATAAGCAGTGCTTGGAAAAGATGTTGGTCCCTTAAAGAAATTCTGGAGAATCCACATATACCCGTGACGGACAAGATTACAGTATTCAAATCGTGTGTATTGCCATGTTTAACCTATGGATCACAAACCCGGGCCCTTATCAGCAAACATAGTGTAGCATTCAGAGTCTGTTAAAATATGATGGAGAGAGGCATTCTAAACATCAAGCTACGGGACAAAAGCAAACTAACAAACATAAGAAGTAAGACGAAAGTTACAGATGTCACGTATACAGTGAAAAAACTTAAATGGAAATGGGTAGACCACATGATACTACTACTGGTATTATTTATTGATCTGTAGGAACTCGGAAGTTCACGACCTCGCCGACCCGACGCCGCCATCGTTCCTTGTCCTGTGTACTCTCCATATCATAAGAAACAGAAATAATAAATGCTCAAAAGATGTCTCCATGAGGTACCCGCGAGATGGGAAAAGAAGAAAAGAGCGTCAAAGAAGGAGATGGGATGACGAAATTAAAAAAATTGCTGGAACATGGCAGAGAAAAGTCACAAGCAGACAATTATGGCAAACCATAGGCGAGGCCTTGGCGCAAGGTTAATAACCTTGCCCGGAAAAACAAATTATTATGGACAATTTAACAAGTCACGGATAAGGACCGGATACCGGTGGAGAGATTTGCTATATAAGGCCAAGACCGGATCCCGGTTGTAGTGCCGATGATGATGATGATAGGCCAGGCCTATGCAAAGAGGGCAATTTGATACTGAGGTTACCGATGTCGAAGATTAGGAAAAATAAAAAAAATAATTATTATTATTGAATATAAACTGTACACTTTTTAGTATCAGCAATAAAGGCTATTTGCATTTGTATTTTATATTATGTAGATGATTTTCTACTCACTAGCGACAAAAAGGCATCAATTAAAGGTACAACGATAACTCTGAAAGTATATTTCCAATTGTCAAATTTGGGTGAATTATGATCTGTCTCGGAGTATAAATGGTTAGGGATGCCGATGGAATTTTTTTGATTCATCAAGGAATTTATATCGCCCATATACGAATTTGTTTAGATTTAGAGGCCATGAAATGTTATGCTCTAACAGCAAACACTAATAGATATCAACAACTGACTGGAGCGTTGCTGTACGTATAAGCAAATATAAGGCTTGATATTACAGCAATTATCTGCATACTGAGCCAACATACGTGTTCCCCCGAAACTACATGAAATGAGGATCAAGCCCTTATGATCAAGCTCGGCAATGTAAAAGACAAAGAAAGATACCTCTGTGGTCACTTGGACTTCGAATGGGATTATAATAAAGAAGATAGTCGAATACCAAACACATTTATAAGTGGAATGGAAGCACTATTAGTTGATGCGGTAAAAAGAAAAAATGCATTTTGCTCTCGACTTTTGAAGGCGAATACTTAGCTGTATCAAAAGCCCATCAAGGTCTACAAGAAAAAGGTTTATTTAAAGACAAATCGAAGTTGCTTGAAGTTCATTGGGAAGCCGAAATTTGTCAATAGATCCAACCATTTCGGCACAAAACACCAGTTTATAAAAGACCTTCGAGGGCTAACAAAAGTGAAGGGTTCCAATACTGCCCATCCTATTCGAATGCATTGGCATAAAAACACCCATACGCCAGGGTTTTAAAGATGGCATTATCAACTTCATTTCCGAACTAACATTATCTAGATGAGCTATATACTACCCCTTATAACATAACACACTCGATTTAAGTTAAAGAATATAATATAAAAAGAGAAAAGAAAGAAAGCATTAGTGGTATTAGATTTGAGTTACCTTGTAATTTACTTTCAATGTAGTATAATGAAAATGTAGTGTTTCTTCTTTTCAGATTTGTTGTGTTTTTCTTCTTCTCTTCCATATTTATTAATCTGCGCTTCCGTTATTAATTGCGTTTTACTTTTTTGATGTTCTCCGCCATTTTATTTTTTTTTTTGCTATTAAAATGTTAATCCTTGTTTAAATTTTTCTTCTTTAATTTAATTTAATTTAATTTGTCTTTTTATTCAAACTTTTGTTTAGTTGTTTGACTAGTTTAAAATATTTTTTTATTTCGAATTTAATTTAATTTAATTTTTATTTTTTTTAAAATGTGCTTCTTTTTTCGCTTGCAAATTCGGAAGCTCCTCTTAGTTGCTAACACGCAATGAAGCGAAATGAATTTATGTTCTTGCTTTGTAAAACAGCTCCAAAAAATAAATAAAAACTGGGAGACAAAATTTTGTTTTACTTTTTTGATTTTTTCCGCAATTTTTTTTTTTGCTTTTTAAATGTTAACTTTGTTTGTTAATTTTTTCTTCTTTAATTTAATTTAATTTAAATTGTCTTTTTATTCAAACTTTTGTTTAGTTGTTTAACTAGTTTTAAATAATTTTTTTTTATTTCGAATTTAATTTAATTTACTTTATTTTTCTGAAAATGTGCTGCTTTTTTCGCTTGCGAATCGGATGCTCCTCTTAGTCGCTAACACGCAGTCGAGCGAAATGAATTTGTTCTTGCTTTGTAAAACAGCTCTAAAAAATAAATAAAAACTAGGAAACAAAATTTCCTTATTATATAGAAAGATAAAATTTTTTTTTTACACATAATAGTTCGTTTTCGATTGATTTTTAATTATACCTCGTCAAATTTCCGATTATTATTTCTTCAGTTATATTGATAACGTGTCCTTATTGAATTTCAATTTACGACGTACACGTTAGAGCAATGGATCTCGACTGCCGACTGTGTAGTCAATTTTCATTTATTAATTTATTTTTATTTTTCGCCGCCTACTCTGTATTTTATTTTTCTCGGTAAGCTGTAATAATCAGAGATACTGAGTGTTCATTTCTCGAATGTGTTTTGAGAAATGGCTAGGTTATATTTACGCCTGGTAACTCTGGCTGTGACTCATTACTGAAAGTGAATTCCATACTATATCTGAACACTCTTTCGTAAGGTAAAGCACGTTTAGTCCACCACGCCGAGAAGACATTAATCCGAGAAACCTTTGACACTTCGGTATTTTCGTACCATATTTTGTTTCATCATGCGGAAACCTCACATAGCACGTCGTCTAGTTAATTCGTGATTTTATGAGGTGGCTTCATGGACTTGCTTGTTGCTTTCTATTACCATTGCTCTATCGCTCTACCTTTCTATTGTCAGTCATTGGTGCCCTCATGCAACACTTAATTTTTTCTGACCTGACCCGAAGATATGTGTCCAAGGCTGGAAGTCCATCAATATATTTCGACTGGCGCTTCAAAAACAGCACTGCGTAATGATGCATAAAAGGAGCAGTGAAACCCATGGGTGGATGGGAGCGAACATACAGGGCAAAGTCTCTGATTGCCTTCAACTCGACGAAGGCCAGGACGATCCTTGTCGCCGTTCAATCCAAGTTGCAGTCTTCACGTGACACCCTTGGGTAGCTACATTGGCACCCGCCAAGCAGTGAACCAATGCATGCAGCGACATCCTGAGGAAGGTTGGCGCAGGGCTAATAACCTTGCCCGTAAAAATTAATTATTATGGCAAATTTAACAACCCTCGGATAGGGACCGGATACACGACGACGACCACGGAAACGAAAATGGCTAAACGATTTAAGAATTTTCTCATAGAACGTCCGCTCACTATACGGAGCTCGAGCTGCACAGCAGCTAGCCGATGCCCTGTCCGAATATAAAGCTGACATAGCAGCATTGCAAGAAATAAGATGGACATGGAGTGGTGTTATCCAAAGAGACGAGTATGACATTTATTACAGCTATCATGCAAAACACCATGTGCTCGGGGTAGGCTTTCTAGTCAAGCAAAAAATGAAGCCTGCCATCATCGCCTTTAATGCAATAAACAAAAGGTTCTGCGCTCTTAACGTGCGAGGCAAGTTGACGACGAAAAGGAAGAATACTACGAGAACGTCGAACGGGCCCTCAATGCCTGTCCAAAGCGAATGCTAGGAATCGTCACAGAAACTCCTCAACCAATCGGCCTTGACGAGACCATTTTAAAGGGAAAACGATTAACCGACATATTTATAATAAATCAAGAATTAGAAATAAGATAATTTCTATCGAGTGTTTTTGATTGTCTTCTTTCGTTTCGTCCACGGGATAAGCGTTGAAGGCAATCACTTGGTTTTGATTCGTTTGATCGTGTCGGGTTTGTTTTCGTTTTTAGGGATTTGTACTGGGCAAGACACCAACGCCCGTTCGTCTTGAGCAGAGTCCGGCTCTGGGGGTACAATCCGCCTATTTAAAATCATCTTTTGCCGACCAGTACCGGATATACAGTCTACTCAACTATAGGAAGTTGCGGAAGTCGTTGGAAAAAGCGCCGTTCGCGATCTCAGTTTTCTTTTCGTTTCAGTAACATTTTTGGTCCTTCGAGCCGGATCTCGGCGATAAAAAGAGGATGGCGATGACAAGATCGGCCAAAGCTAGAAGCACGCTGTCATCCCCTGTGGGGGTCCTGTCTACTCAACCTGGAGTGGACAGTACCGGACCTGTCGGAGCGCTCGCCAGAAGAGGGAAATCAGCATAAGTAACCGAAGCGGTGGAAAGAACGATGCCGATAACGAGATCGGCCAAAGCAAGGAGGATGCTGACATTCCCTACGGCCGTACTGTCTACACAACCTGGAGTGCGCAGCACCGGACCAGGGGTAAGCGCCACAGGATAAGAATCTGCCACACCGCTAGGAGGAGATTATGACGGACCTGTCGGAGTGCTCGCCAGAAGGGGAGAATCGGCGCACGTGGCGGAAGCGGAGGAGACCCACTCTAAACCCCACACCCCCGGGCGGCGGATCGACCCAACGTACCAAGAGGTAAGCCAGAAGACCAGTGTCGCCGGGGAGAACAGAGACCGGAACAGCCGTGCCAAGATCAAAGCGCGGCACGGAACACGAGGCACAGGCTCGAGAGCGAGCGATCAAGGCGGACCGAGATCGAGGTAAGTTTGGAAGTCGCCGAGGCGAAGGCGAAAGTAGTCCGAGCGAGACTTGAACTGATGAGAGCAAGTTCCGAAGACGAGAGACCCAGGGCGATGCTGACGAGGACATGGACGAGCAGAAAACCCCCGCAAAACATGGGACGATCTATCAAGGCCACCCGAGGAAAGGCGAAAGGAGCCAGCCTATGAGGACAGGTCGCCGCATCACGAAGAGGTAAGGAGCGACATCCAGGATAACCATAGCCAGGTTATCGCGAGCACCCTCGGGAGCAATTACCTCTCGAGAAATGATCGAGCTACCCCTCTTCAACGGCGCCAGCGTGGCGTGGCTGGCTTTCAAGAGATCGTTTGAAGACACCGCCGCCGGAATTATACACGCGCAGAACTTGGCGCGTCTTCGGAGAGGTCTTCAGGAAAGAGCACGAGAAGCTGTTAGATGTCTCCTGTTCATTGCCGAAGACCCACAAGAGATAATGAACGGACTGCAGACTCGCATTGGAAGACCAGGAGCATTAGCCCTGGCGGAGCTGACGAAATTAAAAGGACTGCCTCGAGTCACAGAGGACCTAAACGCCCTTAAAACGGAATCGATGATATGTCGACGAATCGACCTGGGTCTCAGTTACGGCAAGGATATCAGGTTTCGTTGTTTGCAAATATTGGTGGACGGCGTTTGCATTCGTGTTGGTGAAACCGATGCCCCTGATGTTACAAAATGTTGTCACCAGTCGGGCGTGGGCAGAGCCTCGAGAGCGAGCCCGGTTATGCGATGACGAACCTCTTAAAGTTCCATTATTTATCATGATATCTGAATGATGTTCCCCCTGACATAGTCCCCCCGGAGATCCGAATGGGAGACTAGTTTACCTCCGGAATTCTTTACATCAGAAGGTACCATCATGACTTATCTCGTGTCAGTCCGGGCCATCAGCCACACATCCGAAACACCGTCGAAGATTTCTCTCGGCGATATCGCGGAATGTACAGCGTAACCTTGGGCCTGACTATCACCTAACCAACATTTTCTCGAACCGGTCCATCAGCCAAGCTCCGAAAGAAGTCCAGGGATTTCTCCCGACCATTTCACGGAGCCTAAAGCTTGATGGGGTGGTATTTCACCGGGCGCACAGGGCGTTGGGACCCAGCCTACCACTCGGTCTTTAGTCGCCTCTTACGACAAGCCGGCCTAGCTGTGAGTATATTCTAACGGCCTACTCACATGGCAAAATGTTGAATAAAAGGAAATTCGTCGTAAAAAGTGGCAAAGTTATCTCTGAAATTACTCACAAAATAAAAAACGGTCTGCAACAGGAAGCGGTGTTATCTCCGATCCTTTTTAATATTTACACTAGTGACTTGATAGGGTCTCTTCATCAGGCTATTGCGTAAGCAGACGATCTGATAATATATAGAACAGCACCAAAAATTGAAATCATTAACGGATTATTACAAGGGGATTTCAATGATATTCAGCGATACTGCGACAACTGGAAACTCAAAATCAATATTCAGAAGTGTGAAACCATCCTCTTTAGAACACCACTGGCTGAAGCTACCAGAGACACCAGGAGAAACTGGCGAAAGCCAGCTATTATGGGACCACACCAACAAACACTGGAAACCAAAAATGTAGTCAAATACTTAGGCATCTGGCTGGATCAGTAACTATATTTTAACAAACATGTGGAGGCTGCGCTGGCCAGGGCAAAGAAAGCTTATGATATGACAAGAAGACTGTTTCATAATAGTCAACTTGACAGCAGAGTTATAGTTATATGCAAACATGTGGAACGCTTCACGATTTTGCGTGTCATGCTTGCGCAGGGGCCATGCTAATCTTGTCTCTATCGTTCCAATTTTAGTATATGTTCTGCCGAAGCAAGAACAATTACATTGAAACACCCACCACTTTGTGTTTTGTTTCTTTATTTTACATTTATTTTACACTAACTTTTGTAATGAGTAGTTTTACTTTTGTATTTATTTTACATTTATTTTACACTTTCGAAGGCCACGACGGCTTTTTTCGAAAATTCACACATGAGAGAGTCTGCCCCATGGACGCTTTCAATACCACACGAGGCTGATCGCTCCCCATCCGCGCCCTTTTATACCGATCGCCCATTTCTGATTGCACACTCATCCTCTTTTTTCTCATTTCCCCACCCACTAAATGTGAATAAACTTTCGCGGATTCACTCAGCAGTCAATGAACCCAGAGAAAATGGGAAAATTGCAAAGGAGAGCACCTTAGGTTAGGTATTGATTATGTTTCGCTTGCAACGAAAGCAACACTAAAGGGTGGACTGCGTATCCTTGTTTAGAGACTTGGGTAATTCTTGGAGTACAGAATCACGATGTGCATTGCGAGAAGGGGAATTGGAGAGGGTTGAAAAGTATACTCATGCATATTTTAACCGGATGTTGGAACTATTCATTAGTGAATAGTCTGTACTTTTTGTACCTGAGAAGCGGAACATTTGTTTGGGAAAAACTTTTACAGCGGAATTGAAAAGGAACTTGGGGGTGGGAAAAAATGTTTCGCTATGTGGAAAATGCGTCCTCTGTCAATGTTTTGCTGTTGGTAAACAGCTACGTCATGATGGTGGTTTCTTGTAAGGAAATCGCTATTTAGAATCCAAGGACACGAATCAGCTCAATGATTCGGGGGAGGGGGTTTTAATTATGTAACTGCCTAAGCTAAATGGGACTAGGTATACGCGACCACATACCTCAAAGCAGTCTTACTATCGCTTCTTCTGTATTAGGCAGGTAGGCTTCAATCTGATGGGACTAGATTTGGTCTGTGTAAAGTAAAATTCTCCTTAACCAACCTCATCCTCCTTCTCTGAACCCACTGCCAATAGCTCAAGCTGTTTAGCTTGATGACTTTTAACTTTCACCAGACGATCATCACAATTGCTTCAGCGTCGGTCATTATTTTGATAATCAATTTGTCCCAATATTCTCTTCACTCGAGAGCGTAAGTTGCGCATCATATGTCATTCACTATAGAGGTTTCCTCCCCTTCGATGATGCTGATCAACAGCTCGATGCACAACGACATAGGTCAAGAAAGTTCCGTTCATGCCTAGTGTTATTCACACGCACTAGTTGCTGTCTGCCAATGTGTACAGAGGCCGATATTATGTAATTTCTTCCATGGGCGAATGATGCTCTACCGATGGTGTGGAGGCATCCGTTTTGAATTAAACGACTTGGTAATTAGCGTCTTCCAATTTCAAAGCTCCCCCTAGAAGGAAAAAATATGGGCGACGGTATCTTCAGTGATTGAAAGCATTTTCTGGTGGACTGTACCTATCTTAATTTTCTTATGCGCACCATTCTTCATTACGAAATGACTCTAACCCCTACGTTCAATTGTGTTCTGAAAATCTTGCTCTGAACGAAGTAATCGTAACATATTTTTACCAGCATATTAATTATGACAATGGAGTACAAAAATCGTGACAGAACATTTGACTTTGATTCGGCTACGGGGAAGGTAGAGCTAACAATGTTATGAAAAACACTTTCAAATAGAATATTCTGCATCAAAGTACAAGGCTAGTTCCTTTTTTTTATACATATTCGTTTTGCGACGTGGTGATGTGGATAAGGTCGATTATAAGGACGATTCCGGAGACGCTGTAACCATGAGCTGTACGCAACCTACCTTGAAGCTAATGTTGTAAGAAAAATCAAGCGCGGTAGACTCCGGTGGGCGGGACACCTAGCTCGTATGAGCGAAGAGAGCCTGCCCGGAAAGACCTTTGTGACAGGATGTATGGAAGGAGACAGCGCGGCAGACCTTGTCTGCGATGGAGGGATGGCGTAGACCAGGGCGCCCAGAGCCTGAGAGTGCCAAACTGGATGACATCGGGTCGAAATCGGGATCGGTGGAGATATTTGTTAAATAAGGCCAAGACCGGATCCCGGTTGTAGTGCCGATGATGATGATGGATGATAATGATGTGGATAAGGTGGTTGAAACATACCATATACGTAATTGTACATAGAATGAATTAGCGAATCTGAGTCATTAAAAGAGTTAGTTTATAACTTAATAATTATGGTTCCAAGCTGTGGAATCTGAAATCAATTATGTCCAGAGGTTATGGACCTAAAGTGCCGTTGAAGTCTGTTATGATGTGATTATAATTGTCTATTGTTACACGTTCTGAATTTAAGGAGACGACATTACGAATTGTATTTGGTAATGTTATTCAAGCTGTGTAATATAGAATTTTGTGACATTGGTAGTCGCTTCTGTTATTGATAGACAGCTTGTTTGGTATATGAATCCCTTGACTACCTAAGAACAATCGTTTGCTACCCAAAATAACATTGACTGCACGCTTCTGCTTGGACAAACAAAATGAATCCATAAGAGTGCTGGATATTCATGAAAACTTCCGAACGTGGAAGTAGCGAATAATGAGACCTTTCACATTACGAACATTTGAAATCAAAGTGAAAGTGAAGTATATTTAAAGCCCGAATTTCGTAATTATCATTAAACGTATTTGTAAAGACATGATTAAAATGTTACCGCAATGTAAACAAGTAAAAAACAAACACAAACTTAGCCGAAGGCATTTATTTTAATTGTACAATTAACTGAACGAATAGACTTTTATACCATGCTAATTATGGTATATTTATTCTTCATTAAAATCTATAATCAACCTTAAGTTTGTAAAACACGTCGCATACGCACTTAACATATCCTTGAATTTTCGTATTTAGATTTTTCATTTTGCAATATCAAAGTCTCGTCGAACTCATTAAAAAAAAATGTGGAAAATGTTTGTATGTTATATACAGTGAAAACATTGGACCTTGAGAATTGTGTTTTGAGATAGGATTAGGTTAGGGAAATTTTGAATTGATAAATAGTGAAAATGAAAATCTTCTATTGAGACGTGGGAAAAATGTTGTTTTTCTGTATGCTAGATGTGTGATTATGGGATAAGGGCGCGAATTTGCGTAATTAATTTAGATAGAAAGGGGGGCTGGGAATTAGCTTTGGTAGTTATATAACAGTCTATCGGTGAAGAACACCACCCGCTTGTCCTTGTTGGTAAAGGGCGCCAGTCGATCGTCCGTGCTTGTTCTCAAATACCGGAGAAGCAAAGGAAGTGCTGACGATCATGGCGGGTTTGTCCTACCTGGGACTCATGGTAGACTCTTTGATATCGCGTTGAAAACACTTCACACTCATCGCGAATACCTCTCAGGTCAACTTATGCTTCCTCGCTTCGCGCTCCAAGTCACTATCTATATCCTTCAGATTAACATCGTAAGACATCTTCGTCACTGTCTCATCCTGTGCCATCACCTTGTGTTCCGAGTCATGAAATTGTGTTTTTGAACTCAGAATCGCAAGTCTGCGCCAGTCTGTGGCGTTTCTAACAGATACACACACAATACACAAGCAAATAGTGAAGAACACCGAACGAAAATCGAATAAGAAAATGCATCAGAGCCGTATACCATAGCGATAACATAACAATTCCACATCAGTTGAGTGTACTTGAGTTTAGAAATCGAATTCGTACACGCGGCCAGTAGCGTGATGTGTTAAGCATTGGTTCAATTTTTTGTGATTCTAACTGTTATAGCGTCAGTTCAAATCACACGTTCTTCATTGTCGTAGCAAACGCTATAATTGGTGACCCCTACGTGATATCTCTGTACACACACCACACACTTTTCCATAGTAAACAGAACTTCACGGCAGGATCACGACTTCCGCATAGAGCACCGGCACACTCGCCTGCTCCGACGTTCCCCCGCCCGCTCGTTCCAGGCTCCGTCGTTCGCACACGAAGCTGATCGTAACAAAGTTACTGAGGGGGAGTAGTGTGGCGTTTCTAACAGATACACACACAATACACAAGCGAATAGTGAAGAACACCGAACGAAAATCGAATAAGAAAATGCTTCAGAGCCGTATACCATAGCGATAACATAACAATTCCACATCAGTTGAGTGTACTTGAGTTTAGAAATCGAATTCGTACACGCGGCCAGTAGCGTGATGTGTTAAGCATTGGTTCAATTTTTTGTGATTCTAACTGTTATAGCGTCAGTTCAAATCACACGTTCTTCATTATCGTAGCAAACGCTATAAATCTCTGTGCTCCATCGCGTGGAATATCTGTAACATATTTATCTCGTTGTCTCTCTATACGAAAGATATTTGTAGATCGTGATCGTACTTCGGGACCACGAAAGTCTCCTCAATTCTATAACCCACGGTACAAACCTGTTCTTTTTTTTGTGCGGCCGTACATTCCCAACTCATGAAATCTTCTATGTCCTTTAGAAGGTTACTGAATATTAGCCAGCATCCACCTCCATTTATAGTCATCATTGTTGACGTCTGAATAAATTTGGAAGATATTGAAGTAGTTCATTGCAAATGGCCAAAAGACGGAGGTGCCTTAACAAAAAAAAAGAAACAATCAGCTCTTTATAGCGCTGATTTGATAAATGCCTTCCCTTTTACATTAATGAAAAGTGGAACTCTAATTACCTCTATTCAATTTTAAATAATGTAAACTGTTTATTGGAATTGTAACTAATAAGAAAAAAGCAATCCCTCTTGTATGCTATTGATGTGACCGTCTTTTCTTTTTCACCATCAAGCTAAAATTCAAATCAGAGTCACTCGGGAAGCAAAAACAAGAGTCGTTGAATTTCATGGAAAATGCTGATCGATGTACCAGGCGATCATATTACCGGCAATCAGTAATTGTCATGTTAAATTAATAGTCTGATGATATTAGCTATTTGACGTCATAAAGCTAAAACATCATCGCACGGACAATTACCTGGGGTTCAATATTTATAATAGATGGCACTGAAGTGTGATTTTCTACGGTGATCGACATCTAACCAATCCCAATAAACTTTGTCACTTTATCATTTAGGCCACACCTTCCTTCGGATTACACCTTTTGTACATTTTAGATCATAGCGAGCGCCAACAACATAGACCCATACTTCGATATTGATTTTGTTTTTAAGCAGCTCATCTTTTACTTTATTGCGTTTTCTATTATTCATTGTTATTTGATATCACGTAACTTCTAACAAAATTCCAAACAAACGACACATAAACTGTTTGAGAACTAATATTAGTAACGAAGTGTATACCTATGCTATTGGCGTTCACTGTCGTCGCAATTGTCCTATGGTTGACTCCGAATGAAGGCAGTTCCCAGAATACAAAGGTTGATAGGGTCAGTATTGTGTTTTAAACAATAGTTCATCATAGAAAATCACATGACGACGCCATCTGTTTTAATTATGGTGTCATCGATATATATAAACCTTAACTCAAAACCATTTATATCAGATTCCATTAATTTAGCATCAAGTCCACATAACATCACCCTTGTTGGTTTCTGCTAAGTATGATCCCCTGGTGCATCGATCAGCATTCTTCGTGACATTCGACGACTCTTGTTTTTGCTTCGCGAGTGACTTTGATTTGAATTTTAGCTTGATGGTGGAAAGAAAAAGTGGCATAAACACGACAATTAAGAAAGGATTGTTTATTTGATTTTTGCAATAATAATTTATCTATTTGATTATTTCCATTAGTTGACTATATTGTAAAATGGAAAGGAGATTGCATTGAATTATAGTTTGACGGTGGAAGAGAAAAGACGGTTGTGAGTTTGATGGAATAAGATTTATTAATTTGATTTATTGGCTATTGCAATATGTTAGTTGATGCGGAGTTGGCGAGGCGGCGTCCAATTTCCAACATAGTCAAGGAATTAGCAAACACTGAGCCTGTTACGGGTGTGGCAAGGAAAGTGCATTATTAGAGTGCTGGCTCGAAGGAAGATCTTGCTGTTCTCAGTGTAAATTGGATTGCAGATCCAGGCTCGTCATTCTCAGGCTCCGGTTATGCCCTCATATTATCAAGTATTTTGCACCTTGTCTTGCGTCTGATATGTTATAAATAATGAGGTAAATAGCGGGGAGGGTACACCCCATAATATTTTCTTGGGTTGTTGGCCTCTCTGGTTACGCTGTTCTGATTGCTGGGTACATTGAATCTCTAACCCCAAGTTGTAAATGATGATATGAATAATGAGGAAGAAAAATTCGCCAGGTAAGTAAAGCGCTAGACATATTAAACTGATTGCAGGCTAACACACATCCAACAACGGGGTATCAGAGATTTCAATTTACTAGTTTGTGAGAACTGATTGCAAGATAACACAGATCCATCAATGCGGTATCAAGAGAGTTCAATATTATTTAACATTCCAAAGACTGATTTTATTCGATTAGCTGAACAATACCCGAAGAATAATTTAAAGCAATCCAGCAATTTCAACAATAGTATTATATACGTTTTTTTTTATGCCTACACCTATGTTTTCACCCTCAACATTTACCTGGTGAAATTTTCTTTCTCATTAATCTGCTTATCATTTACAACTGGGGGCTAAAGATTCAACACTCCCACCAATCACAACAGCCGTAAGCAGAAGCGCCAACAACTCAAGAAAGTATTAAGGTGAGTACCCTCTCCATTATATACACGATATAAACATTTTGTGCGTAGCAAGGCTTGTGGTTTGTGAGCAACAATAATGAAATTGGCGATGTTTGCACTTGTTGAAAGTTGTTGAAGTAAGAATCCCCATTCAATTTTGTGTACGTAATGAAATTTCTCCTGCAGAAACATTAAAAATATTTCAAAAACTCTCCAGTGACCAGATGTCGGAAACGCACCCAGGGCACCGCCTCTTTTCATTGAATATTTTCTTGGGCCGACCTCGGTGTCATATATTAAGATCCGATCTTTGAAGTGTGATACAATGTTTTAGGAAAGTAGCGCAGTAGCCCCAGATGAGACAACTCATTCATAAAGTAACACATTCTTGATTTCCAGCCTAGTCATTGTATAGTTCTAATTTGTGACAGGACGCCATCTATATCATATCAGAGTTACGCCGGAAACTCTTTACACTTTACACTTGGATGATGGCATCTGTAATGGTACTTTTGCATCTGAAGTCATACTGCACTTACGGCAGTCGTTCTCACTCCTCCGTGAACTGCTCCAACTTCAAGAGGAAGAGTCTTCAACACTTTTCCAGCTGCTCTCTGAAAATAGACGGAATGGTATATAATAATTCTCCTTTGGGTAGTAAATCCTTTGAAAAGTATATATAGTATTTATAGAAAATGCGAGTTACTGGTTTCTGGTGCTAGGCTGTTTGTTAACTTAATTGATGTTATTTTAAATTATTTGTTATTAAATAAATAATAATAATATATAAATGTTGAAAAACGCTGTGCTTGTGGACAACCACTAAGATAGTTAAATTAAAACAATTCAGGAGAATAAAATGAAGGAAACTAATATTAGGGGGTGCCCCAGGGTTCTATTTTGGCTCCAACCTTGTTCTTGCTTCACATAAATGATTTGTTGGAGACAACGGATAACAAAGTGTTCAGTTTTGCGGATGATAGTACGCTTGTTTCCTCCTTTTCGAGTGATCGGCCGATTGGTGCATCAACGTCGCACCAGCTGAGATGTAGACAGATTGACTCTCTGAACCAGGATCTAGATAAAGTCCTGCAGTGGGGAAAGGCCAATCTTGTCGACTTCAACGCAACGAAGACCCAGTATACAACATTCTCAAAGAAAACTGGATCATCGGTTCCACAGCTGATGATGAGTGGCCGGGCCCTCGAGGCTGGGGAAAGTTTGAGATTGCTCGGCGTCACGGTCTGTGGGAATGTATCATGGCATAAACACGTATCGGGTATCGCCAGATCAGCCTCAGGAAAACTGAGTTATCTTTTTAGAGCCAAGAAATACTTTACTCCGGCCCAACTTCTTCTCCTATATAAATCTCAAATTAGACCCGCGCTCGAATATTGCTCTCATGTTTGGAGCTCGGCCCCTAAACATACCCTCGACCTACTTGAGAGCGTACAAAGACGAGCGATCCGCCTGATCGGGGACTCGGCGCTGACGTCGGGACTACAGTCGCTATCACATCGAAGGCGCGTGGCCGACCTCTGTCTGTTTTACAGATATTATCACGGGTGCTGTTCTTCGGAGATTCTTGGCATTGTTCCACGCAATTCGGTCTATATGCGCTCCACAAGACAATCCGACGGATCGCACCCGCTTGTGGTTCATCTCCCGACAGCGCGAACATCCCTGTATCAGAACTCGTTCCGTTACAGAGCGGGGAAGCTGTGGAACTCCCTTCCCACGCGAGTGTTCCCAGAGCGTTACAACCAGCAACTGTTCAAAAAGAACTGCAACAGTTATTTGATGGCATCTCGGGGCGCCCACTCGACGCTATAGGTTCGCCCCTCCCGAGAGAAGTCTAATAAAAAAAAAAAAAAAAAAAATTAGAATTAAATGAAATAAGAAGAAATAAGAAGGAAAAAAAAAGGGGAGAGAAATGAAGACAAAAGACAAAGAATTAAAATATATTTATCGAACCGCTGTGGTCATGAAATTTCGGGTGCATATACGAAATTTCATGACCCCACCAATTAGGCTACGCTATCGTTACATCATAAATTAAAACAATTCAGGAGAATAAAATGAAGGAAATTAATATTAGAATTAAATGAAATAAGAAGAAATAAGAAGGAAAAAGAAGGGGGAGAAAAATGAAGACAAAAGACAAAGAATTAAAATATATTTTTCGAATCGCTGTGGTCATGAAATTTCGGGTGCATATACGAAATTTCATGACCCCACCAATTAGGCTGCGCCATCGTTCCCTGTCCTGCGCACTCTTCTTTCACACTTCGCTTCTGATCCGAGCTCCCCGAGGTCACGCTTTACATTGTCCTTCCTGCTGATCTTTTCCCCGTTGGTCTCCCGTTTAGAATTCTGCGCACGGTTCTGTCGTTGCCTATTCTCGTCCGTCTTCATCTTCACGACTTGACGAGTTTTTTGGGGGTATAGCCCTTCCAATTCGCGAAAGTGGAGGTTTTTCTGTTATCCTAGCTCTTCATCATATCTACGGCTGAAGATACTCGTTTTTTAACCCATTTATGTCTCGCATCGGTATATCCGGTGTGTGCATACGTTTTTTTCCGGTTTCCTTGGTCCAAAAGATACGTAAATTTGTACGGAAATTAATTTTTTTTTCTATTCAAAATATTAGTCATCGGCTTCTGCACATTTCGACCATCATTCAGGTAATTTGTTAATAGCATGCCAGAACGACAGCTTGTCTTTCGCGGAAACTATTCGTCCAGCCATTTTTCAACTTCCTCGAAATCGCTGGTGCTGCTCTGCGAGCGCATGACCCATTGATGCAAAGAGGTGATAGTCAGATGGCGCCAGGTCTGGGGAGAAGGGCGGGTGCACTTCAAGGTGTCTTTCACTAGATTTGATACGATACTAACCGATACGAAGATGAAGACGCTAAGAAGGCGCTAGACGAGCTACCATCACAAAAAAACACGTCTACTTTTCCCTATTTCACAGACTAGATTTTTTTTCCAGGCACTTTTCTTTTGTCTGTGGAGTCTTTTTCGAATCTTCTGAGCTCTTTGTATTTTTCCTCGTTAGCCGCGTCCTATATGACCGCTGTATTGTCAGGTATGCAGCATTCTAATAACTTCAACAAGTCGTCGCAGCAGTCGGATAACGAGAAAACCCTTTAACAAAACGCTACAAAACCTCGGCCGGCTACGCGCAGGTGTTATAAGGCGTTTCGTCGTGCTTCCTCAATAATGAGGAAAGAGCGAGTAGGCAGCGGGGAGTTAAAATAAATGAAAGTATATTACCACTTTTGAAACATTTTTAATTTATTTGTTGATATTACTTTAGTGGCGCACGGCTAATAACCTTGCCCGTAAAAATAAATTATTATGGAAAATTTAACAGGCCACGAGACTTGCTAAATAAGGCCAGGACTGGATCCCAAATACCCAAATTATTGGGGGAGAATCAGAGACGATGCACTCTATTTGTCCCCACTTGGCATGACCCCAAACGCATGACCCATATTGAGTCCAATTGCCTGGTATGAGTCATTCGTTTCGTCACTTCGAATTATCGGTGGCAATTCGTCTTTATCCACGTGCTTTCTTTCGTACGCGTCAACATTTTTATGGGAATTCCCACTTGGCGTACGGTAATTGTCACTACTCGTTGCATTTTTGCAGGCGTTGCATGTTTGCAAGCTCCAGCAATTACCAGAGTATCCCTCATGCCAAGTGTTTGCTTTTGGATATGAATGACGATATACGACACGATGCAAAAAATGTATTCGTAATTTGATAGCGTCTTGCTTGAGTGGAAAATGACTGCGCACCACGGGTATGCAATTAAAAAGGAGACGATTGAGAGCGCATTTTGTGCGATATGAATATTATGAATTGAATTTATATTACGTTAAATGGCCTGTGGGTGCTACGACGAAGAACTATTCCATCAATACTTCACGATGGGTAAATATGGAAATAAGACCATTCGAAGAAGAGGACATGAAGACATCACCACAAAATTCAACGAGATGGAATCTGTGGAGATTATATTTTTAATATATTCTTCTTACCTCCTGCTCGGGCTGCTTCCGGTGGTCAGAGGCCTGCTGGATTTAGTCGACCACTGCTGGCGGCGTGTCGAGCCCAGTTGGCTGGGCAGGGGTTGGGGTGAAGGCAACGTCGGGGGTGTATACCTTTCTCGCTGCTTTGGTGGAAGACTTCCTGAGGAGCCGATCCTTCAGTATGTGGTCCTAAAAAAGAGTTCCCGGGTTGGACGGGTCGCTGGTTGTTGTAGCCGGTTTGGTCCAGCTGTGGGTGTCCGGGCCTGACGGGTCCCACAACGAACTGTCCTTTAACTTTCTCCAAAGGAGGCAGGCTCGCAAAACTTTTAGTTTACTGATAAGCTTTTAGTTAGTTTAGAAACTATTTAATGGAAGACCTTTTTTTGTTCCTTTAGATATTTATGTTATTCATAAGTTCTGGATTATCTTGGCCGACAAAATCCAGAGCAACATTCTCACTATGAATCAGGATATATTCTCCATAGTGAATCAGAACTCCGCCATCGGTATGCGCCATATTAACAGACATTTTTATGTCCCACTTCCGAAGATCTAGTTGACCCTACTCTAATTAATCCTCGAAATTCTAGAACCCAGTACTCCTTGCCACCGCTTAAGTTTCAGATAAAACGTATAATTTTTTCCCGCGAACGTCAAACATGAGACATATTCCAGTCCCGGGCTCCGGATTCGAATTGATCTAAAACCAAAATGCGCCGCCCTTTTATACTCTGTGGCGACAGAGATTTGTTAAAGATTCTACATAAAAATTCCAAGAAGCGCAAGCAAGATTTTGTGTGATTCAATTGGAATGGAAATGAATGGAAAATTATGAAATGCATTTGGATCAATGTGCGACAAATTAACTTTCGGTTTAATTTGTCGTGCATATGATTCACTAGGGGATTATGATTGGGATTATGGATAAATGGTAGGGTAATTGGGAATTAAATCAATGTGCGACAAATTAACTCTAGGTTTAATTTGTCGCTCGTATGATTCACTGTGGGAAGAAGGTTGGGGTATTGGATGGGAGTAGTGATTTAGTATCACTACAAATCGATAGCCATAGAAGGGACAGAAGAAAGGCTCACCAAAGGGAAGAAGAGACAAAAACATTCTAAGCAGTCGTTTTACTGATACGAAAACAAAGAACTGCCATGGAAGGGCTAAGAAATATCTGTACACACAACAGAAAAATTTTGCCGGGTTAAAAAGGAATACTTGGAGCAAGCCATGCATGGCAAAATACCGGTCTTAAAGGGAACGATATTTCGAAGTATCACGACCTAGAGAAAAAGGAACAAGGATGTCTAATTAAACTACAGGAGATGATGTCAAGACATGTCTAAAAAACGCCAAAGATGATAGAGCATAAATGTAGTCTGTGACAGAGATTACATGAACTGGGCACAGTTGAGCAATCTGTGCACCGAACTAGTGCGTAATATGTTAGAAAAATATTATTTTAATCTTAAGGCTAATTCGACATCTGCACATCCATTGGAGCCAATTATAAACTAGGCTGTGACATATTGACGAGCAGATGGGATAACAAACGCATTTCAGCTAAAACAACACACACCAGGCGACATGTACAATCAACCACATCCAGCAATAATCCCAGATAAATCAAGGCCCTACATAATGTCACATAAGAATGCCTACGCGCATTAAATACCCTTGACATCGACACAAGCTCGTGGCACCAATCATCGTACACCCACTCACACGGATGGTAGACATATCGACCCGCACACTATGGGAGCAATCTATAAAACAACGCTACAGTCTTTGAAAGTCCTGATGAGTTACGGTGGTATTCTGGTTTTCATAGTTTTCGAATACCCCGAGTTGCTTCCCCGTGGTAAGCGACAGCTCAACCGGATTTTTCTCTTTCATTTTCAGGCATTGTAAATCGCTTTCCCCCACCAGTTGGTAAGGAATGGTTCGCTAAACTAGATTACTGGTAAAATATCGCGGTGCAGTGAACCAGTGATATCGCACGGCCGAACGAGTAAGAGAACTCGACTCAGCGAATCTTCTGCTAAAGGTATCACTTCGTCACACCATCGCATAGAAGAATCGTTGGAAAGGCCTATAGCGTTTGCGACGATAGTGAAGAGCGTGTGATTCGAACCGGCACTACAACGGTTAGAATCACTATAAGATAGAACCAATGCTTAACACATCAGACTACTGCTGCGTGTACGAATTCGATCGGTATTCTGAAGTACACTCAACTGATGTAGAATTGCTATGTTATTACTGTGGTATATGGCTCTGAGGCTTTTTGCTTATTCGATTCTGGTTTGGTGTTTTTCTTCACTATTTGCTTGAATACTGTGTGTATCTGTTAGAAACGACACAGGCCCACTTATTCACATTCACTATGAATCAATAACCGGACGAAATCGGCTTGAAATCGGGACCGGTGGGAAGAGTTGCTAAATAAGGCCAAGACCGGATCCCCGTTGTGATGCCGATGATGATGATGCAAAAACAGCCGTTTTAATTAGACAATTAAAGGGGGCCATTTATATGCCACAACCTGAGGAGCTTGAAATTTAAGATAAAGAGATGATCTATAAACTCACAAGAAACAACAATTTAAAAAACGCGACTAAAACTTGGACGATCGCTTAGATGACATTTTATAAAGCGGAGCAGTTACTTGTCTACATGTGAAGCGACATCAGGAGTATATTATATACGTCATTGTTTATGTAGATGAAAGAAAGAGAAGGGTTGTCGTTCAGAATAAAAAAGGAGGTACGCCAAGGAGATCCCCTCTCGCCTCAACTATTTTTGGCACTATTGGAACATATATTCAAGAAAATGGATTGGGATGCATTTGAAATAAATATAAACGGAGAAAAGCTCAATTCAATTCAAGATTCGCAAGCGACCTGATGTTGCTTAACCAAACCCCAAGGGACCGCAAATAATGTTAACGCAATTAGAAAGAGAAAGAAAAATTATGGGATTCACTATGAACATAGACAAAAAAAATTAATGACCAACCAAGTAAAAACACCAATTGCGCTAAATGCCAAACAAATAGAATCAATATATATATTTAGGACTACTAATATCAACCGAAAATCAAATGCAGAAGGTAATATACATCAGAATAAGCAGTGCTTGGAAAAGATGTTGGTCCCTTAAAGAAATTCTGGAGAATCCACATATACCCGTGACGGACAAGATTACAGTATTCAAATCGTGTGTATTGCCATGTTTAACCTATGGATCACAAACCCGGGCCCTTATCAGCAAACATAGCATTCAGAGTCTGTTAAAATATGATGGAGAGAAGCATTTTAAACATCAAGCTACGGGACAAAAGCAAACTAACAAACATAAGAAGTAAGACGAAAGTTACAGATGTCACGTATACAGTGAAAAAACTTAAATGGAAATGGGTAGACCACATGATACTACTACTGGTATTATTTATTGATCTGTAGGAACTCGGAAGTTCACGACCTCGCCGACCCGACGCCGCCATCGTTCCTTGTCCTGTGTACTCTCCATATCATAAGAAACAGAAATAATAAATGCTCAAAAGATGTCTCCATGAGGTACCCGCGAGATGGGAAAAGAAGAAAAGAGCGTCAACAAGAAGGAGATGGGATGACGAAATTAAAAAATTGCTGGAACATGGCAGAGAAAAGTCACAAGCAGACAATTATGGCAAACCATAGGCGAGGCCTTGGGGCAAGCTAATAACCTTGCCCGGAAAAACAAATTATTATGGACAATTTAACAAGTCACGGATAAGGACCGGATACCGGTGGAGAGATTTGCTATATAAGGCCAAGACCGGATCCCGGTTGTAGTGCCGATGATGATGATGATAGGCCAGGCCTATGCAAAGAGGGCAAGTTGATACTGAGGTTACCGATGTCGAAGATTAGGAAAAATAAAAAAAAAAATAATTATTATTATTGAATATAAACTGTACACTTTTTAGTATCAGCAATAAAGGCTATTTGCATTTGTATTTTATATTATGTAGATGATTTTCTACTCACTAGCGACAAAAAGGCATCAATTAAAGGTACAACGATAACTCTGAAAGTATATTTCCAATTGTCAAATTTGGGTGAATTATGATCTCTCTCGGAGTACAAATGGTTAGGGATGCCGATGGAATTTTTTTGATTCATCAAGGAATTTATATCGCCCATATACGAATTTGTTTAGATTTAGAGGCCATGAAATGTTATGCTCTAACAGCAAACACTAATAGATATCAACAACTGACTGGAGCGTTGCTGTACGTATAAGCAAATATAAGGCTTGATATTACAGCAATTATCTGCATACTGAGCCAACATACGTGTTCCCCCGAAACTACATGAAATGAGGATCAAGCCCTTATGATCAAGCTCGGCAATGTAAAAGACAAAGAAAGATACCTCTGTGGTCACTTGGACTTCGAATGGGATTATAATAAAGAAGATAGTCGAATACCAAACACATTTATAAGTGGAATGGAAGCACTATTAGTTGATGCGGTAAAAAAAAAAAATGCATTTTGCTCTCGACTTTTGAAGGCGAATACTTAGCTGTATCAAAAGCCCATCAAGGTCTACAAGAAAAAGGTTTATTTAAAGACAAATCGAAGTTGCTTGAAGTTCATTGGGAAGCCGACATTTGTCAATAGATCCAACCATTTCGGCACAAAACACCAGTTTATAAAAGACCTTCGAGGGCTAACAAAAGTGAAGGGTTCCAATACTGCCCATCCTATTCGAATGCATTGGCATAAAAACACCCATACGCCAGGGTTTTAAAGATGGCATTATCAACTTCATTTCCGAACTAACATTATCTAGATGAGCTATATACTACCCCTTATAACATAACACACTCGATTTAAGTTAAAGAATATAATATAAAAAGAGAAAAGAAAGAAAGCATTAGTGGTATTAGATTTGAGTTACCTTGTAATTTACTTTCAATGTAGTATAATGAAAATGTAGTGTTTCTTCTTTTCAGATTTGTTGTGTTTTTCTTCTTCTCTTCCATATTTATTAATCTGCGCTTCCGTTATTAATTGCGTTTTACTTTTTTGATGTTCTCCGCCATTTTATTTTTTTTTTTGCTATTAAAATGTTAATCCTTGTTTAAATTTTTCTTCTTTAATTTAATTTAATTTAATTTGTCTTTTTATTCAAACTTTTGTTTAGTTGTTTGACTAGTTTAAAATATTTTTTTATTTCGAATTTAATTTAATTTAATTTTTTTTTTTTTTAAAATGTGCTTCTTTTTTCGCTTGCAAATTCGGAAGCTCCTCTTAGTTGCTAACACGCAATGAAGCGAAATGAATTTATGTTCTTGCTTTGTAAAACAGCTCCAAAAAATAAATAAAAACTGGGAGACAAAATTTTGTTTTACTTTTTTGATTTTTTCCGCAATTTTTTTTTTTTGCTTTTTAAATGTTAACTTTGTTTGTTAATTTTTTCTTCTTTAATTTAATTTAATTTAAATTGTCTTTTTATTCAAACTTTTGTTTAGTTGTTTAACTAGTTTTAAATAATTTTTTTTTATTTCGAATTTAATTTAATTTACTTTATTTTTCTGAAAATGTGCTGCTTTTTTCGCTTGCGAATCGGATGCTCCTCTTAGTCGCTAACACGCAGTCGAGCGAAATGAATTTGTTCTTGCTTTGTAAAACAGCTCTAAAAAATAAATAAAAACTAGGAAACAAAATTTCCTTATTATATAGAAAGATAAAATTTTTTTTTTACACATAATAGTTCGTTTTCGATTGATTTTTAATTATACCTCGTCAAATTTCCGATTATTATTTCTTCAGTTATATTGATAACGTGTCCTTATTGAATTTCAATTTACGACGTACACGTTAGAGCAATGGATCTCGACTGCCGACTGTGTAGTCAATTTTCATTTATTAATTTATTTTTATTTTTCGCCGCCTACTCTGTATTTTATTTTTCTCATTAACTGAGTGTTCATTTTTCGAATGTGTTTTGAGAAATGGCTAGGTTACATTTACGCCTGGTAACTCTGACTGTGACTCATTACTGAAAGTGAATTCCATACTATATCTGAACACTCTTTGGTAAGGTAAAGCACGTTTAGTCCACCACGCCGAGAAGACATTAATCCGAGAAACCTTTGACACTTCGGTATTTTCGTACCATCTTTTGTTTCATCATGCGGAAACCTCACATAGCACGTCGTCTAGTTAATTCGTGATTTTATGAGGTGGCTTCATGGACTTGCTTGTTGCTTTCTATTACCATTGCTCTATCGCTCTACCTTTCTATTGTCAGTCATTGGTGCCCCCATGCAACACTAAATTTTTTCTGACCTGACCCGAAGATATGTGTCCAAGGCTGGAAGTCCATCAATATATTTCGACTGGCGCTTCAAAAACAGCACTGCGTAATGATGCATAAAAGGAGCAGTGAAACACATGGGGGGATGGGAGCGAACATACAGGGCAAAGTCTCTGAGTGCCTTCAACTCGACGAAGGCCAGGACGATCCTTGTCGCCGTTCAATCCAAGTTGCAGTCTTCACGTGACACCCTTGGGTAGCTACATTGGCACCCGCCAAGCAGTGAACCAATGCATGCAGCGACATCCTGAGGAAGGTTGGCGCAGGGCTAATAACCTTGCCCGTAAAAATTAATTATTATGGCAAATTTAACAACCCTCGGATAGAGACCGGATACACGACGACGACCACGGAAACGAAAATGGCTAAACGATTTAAGAATTTTCTCATAGAACGTCCGCTCACTATACAGAGCTCGAGCTGCACAGCACCTACCCAATGGCCTGTCCGAATATAAAGCTGACATAACAGCATTGCAAGAAATAAGATGGACGGGGATAGGTGTTATTCAAAGAAACATGAGAGTATGACATTTATTACAGCTATCATGCAAACCACCATGTGCTCGGGCTAGGCTTTCTAGTCAACGAAAAAATGAAGCCTGCCATCATCGCCTTTAATGCAATAAAAAAAAGGCTATGCACTTGTGGGGAAGGATGTGTATTGTGCCAGGCATGGGCACTCGGTTCACCTTCCTCCTCCATCATAAAACGTAAGTTCCACCGCAGCAGACTTCCATCAGTATAGGAGAATAAATAAATAAAACGCACTGTCTATTGGTGATTACCGTTTTTTTATTATTTTAATAGCTTATTTCTTTTCACATTTTACACAATTTTTTTTGGACCGCGGTCACTAGAGACATTACTTTTAATCGCTATCAGTTTTACCCGACTCAATTTTTACAACTCCACTATATACGTGTCCTCGGCGCGCGACGAGGAGCGGGAGCGGCAACGACCGTGGTGGTCGGCGGGTGGAATTAGACTCAAAGATTCAACCTTCGTTTGGGGTGGGTTTGTGGTGTGGTGGTAGATATCCTCTCCACTAAGGATATGTATTTACTTACCACCAGAGAAACGTAAAGTCTCTCTTGGTGGAATAGAGAACCAGATCTCGTAATGGAGATCATGGTGGTATCTGTGTGATCGTTCAGATCTGTGTTGTTTACTCATGCGCGGAGGCAATGGCAAAACAAAGCAGGCAGGTGGCAAGGACAAAGGGGTCGAGAAGATCGTTGTCTATGAACTGCATCGCGTCTAAATAAATATACGACGATACTTCGAACAAATGTGGTAAGAGAAAATATGAGACGAGGGCATCATAATAGTCTTAGATGAGTGATGCCCTTGTGTAAATATACGAATAGCCATTGGAAAGAGGTGCTAATGTATTACAATACTTTATACAATGAGAATTGTATATCGTATCTTAGGTCGGTGGCCAAAGCGAATCCCTTGCTTGCATTTGTATATGCAGGGAAATTCGCTGCGGTAGAGAAAGGAATTGGAGATTGTTTGTTAGTGGGAAAACAAATCATTGGATGGCTATTATGCATGTTTACATGCGTAGGAATTCCGTTTTATGGCACTAGACGCTAGATGCGCGTATTGTTTTTGTCTCTTGGACAAAGGGTCTGCAAGATACGTGCATGTGGGAAGATAAGGGTGCACATGAGGAACAAAGTTGCGTGGCAAACAATGGTGCCGGAATAGTTTTCCTACTTATAATACATGTATGCCAACGAATTATTTTCCAACGAATTCTAATGATGCATTAAATGTGTGAACAGAATCTTTCAAGAATTTTCATGTAATGTGTTGAAAGCATGAATGTCCTTGTAGTAGGAAATATTTATGCTGGGTGGAGATTGCGGTGCAGGTGTGAGAAAGTTGGAATTTGCCCGGCAACCGAAGGTACCGAATAGGTTTTGGGTTTCCTGAAAAGGCAGAAAAGAAATCTTACAGGGAATTGTATGCGAAGAGATGCATGAAAAGTAAGTTTTCTTTTACAGGGACTTTTAGATTAAAGATTTGGTCTATTTAATACGTGAAGCATTTAAGATGCTAATGCGATTGCATTAGTGAAGTTATGAGATTGGGTGGAAGTTATGGGGGTTTTTCAGGTAAGCGAACCGTGGGGTTTGGCGGAACCGCCACACACTCTTTGCGTGCGAGGCAAATTTAAGACCAAAAACCTCATAAACGTTCACGGACCTACAGAGGAGTCCCCTGACGAGGAAATGGAAGAATACTACGAGAACGTCGAACCGGCCCTTAATGCCTGCCAAGATACGATGTAAAAATCCTTCTTGGTGCTTTGAATGCAAAAATATGTCGGGAGCGGGTTTTCAGGCACTACCCGCGGTTCCCATAGTTTGCACGAGAACACTAATGACACTCGACTACGAGTCATCGAACTGGCAGCACCAAAAAACTTGGTCGTTGCAAGTACCAGTGTTGGCGATGCAATCACGCCGACACGAAGAGCAAGGAAAGCGCCAGCACACGGGCAATCAGCGCGATGATCAACTGTACGCCGATTGCGAAAGAACATCACTCAGGAGAAATCGAGTGAAGGAGAAGTACAGCTAGGAATCGAGCGAAAGTAAGGATAGCTGTGGGCTATATAAGGCGAGCGCATCAACCGAACACTAGGAGTCGCCACAGGAACTCTTCAACCAATCGGTCTTGACGAGACCATTTTAAAGAGAAAACAATTAACAGAGATATTTATAATAAATCAAGAATTAGAAACAAGATAATTTCTATCGAGTGTTTTTGATTGTCTTCTTTCGTATCGTCCACGGGTTACGCGTTGAAGGCAATCACTTGGTTTTGTTTCGTTTGATCTTGTTGTCTTCGTTTTCGTTTTTAGGGATTTGTACTGGGCAAGACACCAACGCCCGTTCGTCTAGAGCAGAGTCCAGCTCTGGAGGTACAATCCGCCTATTTAAAATCATCGTTTGCCGGCCCGTGCCGGATATACAGTCCACACAACTACGGAAAGTTGCGAAAGTCGTTGGAAAAAGCGCCGTCTGCGATCTCAGTTTTCTTTTCGTTTCAGTAACATTTTTGGTCCCCCGAGCCGGATCTCGGCGATAAAACGAGGATGCCGATGGCGAGATCGGCCAAAGCTAGAAGGACGCTGTCATCCCCTGCGGGAGGACTGTCTACTCAACCTGGAGTGGGCAGTACCGGACCTGTCGGAGCGTTCGCCAGAAGAGGGAAATCAGCGTAAGTAACCGAAGCGGTGGAAAGAACGACGATGCCGATAACGAGATCGGCCAAAGTATGGAGAATGCTGCCGTTCCCTACGGCCGGAATGTCAACTCAACCTAGAGTGCGCAGCACCGGACCAAGAGTATGCGCCACAGGATAAGAATCTCCCACACCGCTAGGAAGAGATTACGACGGACCTGTCGGGGCGCTCGCCAGAAGGGGAGAATCGGCGCACGTGATGGGAGCGGAGGAGATCCTAAACCCCACACCCCCGGACGGGGCATCGACCCAACGTACCAAGAGGTAAGCCAGAAGACCAGCGTCGCCGGGGAGAACAGAGACCGGAACAGCCGTGCCAAGATCAAAACGCAGCACAGAACACGGGGCACAGGCTCGAGGGGGAGCTCGGTAAGGCCATCAAGGCGGACCGAGATCGAGGTAAGTTTGGAAGTCGCCAGGCGATAGCTGGAAGTCGCCGAGGTGAAGGCGAAAGTGGCCCGAGCGAGACTTGAACTGATGAGAGCAAGTTCCGAAGACGAGATGACCCAGAGCGAGGCTGGCGAGGACATGAACGAGCAGAACCCACGCAATACATGGGACGATCTACCAAGGCCGCCCGAAGAAAGGCGAGAGAAGCCAGCCTACGAGGACAGGTCGCCGCATCACGAAGAGGTAAGGGCCGACATCCAGGATCTGGCTGGCTTTCAAGAGATCGTTTGAAGATACCGCCGCCGAAATTATACACGTGCAGAACTTGGCGCGTCTTCGGAGAGCTCTTCGGGCAAGTGCGCGAGAAACTGTTAGAAATCTCCTGTTCATTGCCGAAGACCCACAAGAGGTAATGAACGGACTGCAGACCAGGAGCATTAGCCCTGGCGGAGCTGACGACATTAAAATGTCTGCCTCGAGTCACAGAGGACCTAAACGAGTTTGTAGTCTTTGCCAGCCAGGTGACGAACTCCGTGGCCACCATCAGTGCCCTAGGCAAGGAACGGTACCTGAACTCACCTGAGACGGTAAAGGAACTGACCGCCAGGATGCCGTCATCGATGAGGTACAGGTGGTTCATGTACCACCACAACCATCGAGAAGAGGACCTGCCAGAGCTGACGGTTTTCAGTGACTTCGTGAGACTGGAGGCAGACATGTGTGCCGATTTCGCCCCACCCGAAGTATGATGGGAGCCGAGAGGATGCTACCATCAACACGCATCAGTCCAGGTATGGTGCGATCCGGGAAGGAGACCAATCCATGCCGTCCGAGAGAAGGGCACACCTAGGAACGGAAGCGAGTCAGAGTGCCCAGTTTGCCTCAAAGAGACCGATGTGTTCACATGCCCCATGTTTTAAGGGGCCAATATTAACGCGAAATGGGATCTGGTGGAAAAGGCAAGGCTTTGCTTTAAGTGCCTTCGATCCAAACATCGAAGATCGGATCGTTGGGAACCACCGTGTGATAAGTGCGCAAGAGAGCACCACGTCACCCTCCACCCAGACGAATTTTCACCGAGGATGGCACCAAGAAGAGAAGGAAGGTCACGCCATGACATCTCCCCATCGAACAACGATCGCGAGCAAACCAGAGGAGAGGTGGTTACTACCGTGCCTACCGTCGGCGGCACCAAATCATACCTGAAGATGGTCCCAGTGGATCTCTGCGGACCTAGGAGATCGGCCCGGGTATTGGTTCTGCTAGACAAAGGATCCACCATTTCGTTGCTGGACTCGTCAATCGCCGAAAAGATCGGTGCGAAAGGCGGACAGGGAGCGCTCGTTCTGGAGACAGTCGGTAGATCGGGCATTAGGAGGAACGATTCGCAAAGAGTCCAAGTGGGACTAAAAGGAGCCCACAACCGAAATGGAAAATCGATCGAGGTAAGAACCATCCCAGGATGCGAGCACCTACGAGACCTCGGACACCAGTTGACATACACCCAGCAGGAACCTAAAATACTTATCGGTCAGGACAACTGGGACCTGATAGTTACCAGGAGGCTGAGGAAAGGGAGAAGCACCGAACCAGTTGCTTCATTCGCCAGTTTGGGATGGGTCTTGGCAAGGCCAGGAACAGCCCACCAGCGAAATTCGTCAGCTACGGCAGGACAAAGGAAGACGAGGCAGAATTGCTCGTTGGGCGTCACTTCAAAACCGAAGAAAGAAAGAATTGACAACTCTGCGGACAGTACATTCCACCGGAACATCAAATTGGTGAAACAAAGCTGAAAATGAAATGAAAATGTATCCTACATCAGTGAGGGAGAAGCCATTTACACCGACCCAACAACCAAGTACAAATACAAGTGGTGTGGTATTGAAGAGAAGTGGCTGCCTTGGCAAGAACATGATGGTCAACCCGATGACAGTACAAATCAATTGATGAGTCTTTACGAAAGCGAACACTATCGCTGGTGCACGGAAACAAATCAATGGATTCCTAAAGCTCTTGAAACGAATGTTGAACAGTTTGAAACGGAATATTATCGTTGGGATATTAGCAAGAATCAGTGGATACCAAAGAATCAGATATCCGTGAAGGGGAATACGCATGGTTTTGAAAATGGTGTACGGACATACACAGATAAGAATATATTCTTTTGGGACACCGAGAAGGAAGCATGGTTTCCGAAAATCGATGATGACTTTATGGCAAGGTATCAAAGGAGTTATAGCCTTATTGACAACACGACACCAACGGCAGGACAGCGGACAGAGAAACGAACAAAACCGCCAGACAAGGTGGTAAAGGAAGCGGTCAAAACGATTGCCCCTGCAGAGATTGGATCTGGTAAAAGAAAGGCTGCTACAGAGCTACCACAATGGTTCGATTTGGAATCGAACGACGAAGAATGCCTCACGCCGAACCGTTTCCTGCCGGGGCGCTCTTGCCGTGCGACGGCACCCGATGACTTCAATGACCACAACCTTGTTGGTAGGGCGAGCTGGAGAACAGCGCAGCGGCTGACGAACTATCTTCCGGAGAAGAAGGGCCAACGCGCCGAGTCGTGGTGCTGATTCCAGTGACGACATCGCCATCACAAGAGGAAGTGCTGCGCACTGCGGGGGAGACTGTTGGCGATGCAATCACGTCGACCCGAAGAGCAAGGAAAGCGCCAGCACACAGGCACTCAGCGTGACGATCAGCTGTACGCCGATTGCGAAAGGACATCACTCAGGAGAAATCGAGTGAAAGAGAAGTACAGCCAGGAATCGAGCGAAAGTGAGGATAGCTGTGAGCTATATAAGGCGAGCGCATCAACCGAACACTAGGAGTCGCCACAGGAACTCTTCAACCAATCGGTCTTGACGAGACCATTTTAAAGAGAAAACAATTAACAGAGATATTTATAATAAATCAAGAATTAGAAATAAGATAATTTCTATCGAGTGTTTTTGCTTGTTTTCTTTCGTTTCGTCCACGGGTTAAGCGTTGAAGGCAATCGCTTGGTTTTGATTCGTTTGATCTTGTTGTTTGTTTTCGTTTTTAGGGATTTGTACTGGGCAAGACACCAACGCCTTCGTCCAGAGCAGAGTATGGCTCTGGAGGTACAATCCGCCTATTTAAAATCATCGTTTGCCGGCCAGTGCCGGGTATACGGTCCACACAACTACGGGAAGTTGAGACGTCTTGGAAAAAGCGCCGTCCACGATTTCAGTTTTCTTTTCGTTTCAGTAACAACCAGGTTTCCGCGTAAAGATATCCACAAAGCCACCTGGGTATCACATGATGGAACCACTCGCAACCAAATTGACCACGTGTTGATAGATCGCAGCCATTCCTCTAGCCTGATGATGTTACGAACGTATCGAGGTGCCAACGTCGACTCGTATCACTATCTTGTTGGTACAGTTTTCAGAGCGCGGATTGCCTTACGTAGACGTATTGCAACCGCGGGTCAGGTTCGAATCAACATGGCTGCCTTACTCAATGAGAATACCAGTAACACCTTTGGTCATGCGCTAAGACTCGCCCTCGAAGAGCTCGACGGAGGGAGAGTAAGTCCTGGGGCAAGAATTCCGGGCATAGAAGAGAAGTGGACACGCCTTCAGAATACTGTTATTAGTACAGCCAACTCCATCTTAGGCAGTAGTCGTAGAGATCGGAGCGACTGGTTTGATGATAAGTGCAAACTAGCGACTGAACGTAAGAATGCTGCATACCGGGCAATGCAGCAGTCTCACAGGACGCGGGTGCGCGAGGAGAAATACAAAGAGCTCAGAAGATCTGAAAAAAGACTTCACAGACAAAAGAAAAGTGCCTGGGAAAGAACCCTTTTCTGTGAAATAGAGAATAGTAGAAAGCGAGGTCAACACCAGGCGCGGAAGTTCTACCAAATAATCCGCAGTATGATACCGTACACACCACGCTGCACTTACTGCAAGGATAAAGAGGGTAATCTGATCACCGATCCTGAAGGCATTCTGGCCTTTCAATGAATTGCTAAATAGTCAGCTCACAGAAGAACTGGAGGCTCCACCAATGCAAAATCAGGACAACCAAGCATTGAGGAAACAGTAAAAGCCATAAGACAGCTCAAATCAAATAAAGCCCCCGGAGCTGATGGCATACCAGCTGAGGTGTTCAAACAAGGAGAGACAGCGTTACATCACACAATTCATGAGATCGTGGTGCACGTATGAGAGCAAGAGGAGATGCCGGAAGATTGGCGTTGTGGTATAATTTGCCCCATACATAAGAAGGGAGATATCACACTGTGCAGCAACTATAGGGGTATAACATGGCTGGGTACCGCCTATAAGATACTCTCCACTATCCTACAAGATCGGATAGCACCATACACTAAAGTCATCATTGGTCAATATAAGTGTGGCTTCATACCAGGCAAATCAGCGATTGATCAGATATTCACCCTTAGGCAGGCGATGGAAAAATGTCAGGAATTTAAGATTCCATTATATCATCTATTTATAGACTTTAAGGCCGCGTACGACAGCATTGCCAGGGTAAAACTATATAATGGCATGAGAGAGTTCGGCATTCCAAACAAATTGATATCACTTTGTAGGTTGGCCATGACCAACGTAACTAGTTAATTAAAAATAAGGGGATTGCTTCCAAACCAATAAACATCTGTAATGGACTCCGACAAGGGGACGGTCTTTCCTGCCTCCTCTTCAACCTGGCGTTGGAAATAGCAATCCGTGACTCTGGGGTTACAACCAGAGGGACGATTGTCACCAAGTCCAGCCAGATACTTGCCTACGCAGATGACATCGACATCATCGGTAGAACCGAATCGGCGGTACAGGAATCCTTCACCCAGATCGATCAAGCGACACAAAAACTGGGATTGCGCATTAATGAGGGGAAAACTAAGTACATGGTTGAACGTCTGCGAAGAGAAGACCTAACGTTGGTCAAACTATCAGGGTAGTGGAGCACGAATTTGAAGTAGTGCAATCCTTTACCTACCTTGGGTCAATAGTATCAGCCGATAACAATATGGAAGAAAAAATACGCGAACGGCTGATCAAATCCACCATAGCCTATGGCCTGTCAAGGCTCTTTAAATCCCGAAATTTATCCAGAACGTCCAAGCTACTACTGTACAAGACCATGGTCTTACCAGTACTCATGTGTGGATCCGAGACCTGGGTGCTCAATAAAAGGCACTCTGAACTCAGCCGCGTTCGAGAGGAAGGTCTTAAGGAGAATTGTTGGCCCCGTATGTGAGGGACGCTGATTCCGGAGAGGCTACAACCATGAGTTGTACGCAATCTACCTTGAAGCTAATATTGTAAGAGAAAACAAGCTCGGCAGACTCCGGTGGGCGGGACACCTATCTCGAATGAGCAAAGAGGAGCCTGCCCGGAAAGTCCTTTGTGGCAGGATGTATGGAAGGAGACAGACCTTGTCTGCGATGGAGGGATGGTGTAGACCAGGACGCCCAGAGCCTGCGAGTGCCAAACTGGATGACATCGGCTCGAAATCGGGACCGATGAAGAGATTTGTTAAATAAAGCCAAGACCGGATCCCGGTTGTTGTGCCGATGATGATGGTGATGATAATGAAACCCATGGTAAACTCAAAGGCAAGTGCTTCAATTCCGAAATTCATTCACCATGTGTAGCGCCTACTACATTCCTGAAGTTGTCACAATCATTGTTCACCAGATCTTAATAAATGCAGCCCACCTCAATTGTTATTACTCCCCTGTGCAGTTTAGTGGAAACTGTGCGCCGATTAACTCTAGTTATTAAGTTCAGACATCTAGTTCACGCGAGACATTCTTAATCCCTTGTTCCGTCATTCCTGCAGACATTCAGGGCCTAGCTGCGTTGATACGTCTTCTTTCTAACTCTTCTTCTGTCCGTCTTGTGCACTGATATTTAAGAATGTAAAAATCAAGATCTAGCTGCATCGATAGTTCATTTTCCTAACTCTCCTTCCTGTGTTCTGCACTGATATTTAAGTACATCAAGTCCCATTTCTTCATGTGTGTAATAATAAAGCGTAAGCAATCGTTGGTGGCTCAAGGAAGCATTTGTACCTCTACTAAAGACAACACATCTTGTATGAACTATTATTATTATTATTATTATTTTTTACTTAAAATAAGAACTTATCTGTGTTATATCCAGCAAGTCTATAGTCGTCTAATGGATAAATGGAATTCTAGAATTTTGGTTTTAGTTCTACAAGTCCTCTTTGGTGTTTCTCTCTCCTTTCTGTGGGCTGCTCGCATCTGCTTGCGATGTAAGTTGCTCATACAAGCACTGTTGATCGTGCTTTGGTAAGGCCTTTTCTTCGCACAGGAACTTGGTTAGCGTTTTCTCGTTCTGGTGGTTGTAGTACCAGTCTTCAATGTCACTTTCATGCTTCTCCAGGAGATTCTCGCACTGAGACTTCATTTGTGTGACCTCAACTGGAGGGTTGTCCCAAAGTTCATATGGAATGCCTAATTCGACCTTCACACCTTTGTCCACTAATCCATGTAGGGCTTGGAAAGTTTGTGACATCCCCTTGGCAAAACGGGTGCTGTCCTTACGTTCTTTGTGTAGGTTGTACTGAAGAATTCTATCACATACGTTCTCCATGGACTCCACTAAGCGTAGTTCACTGCGTCGATATTCAGTTCGTTTTTTTGGTTTAACATCATCTAATGAGTACCTACGGTGGAAAGGATTAGTTAAAGTGTCTTATTGGAGATATCCAAATTTACCCAAGTTCAAGGACGTCATGCGATTTACCGGTTTCACTGAGTTTGCTTTGGAGCTCAGTGGCCATGATTTTACACGCTTCACAATTACTCGCATAGCGCACGCCTTCGTCCTCTTCTGCTCCTCCAAAAATTAAGTTAATTAGATTAAAAAGAACAAAAAGCCGGATAAGCATCGTCAAAGGTTATCCCCTGCTTCACCAGTAGTTTTGGAATGCACATTGACGTGTGCTTGTGACGCTAAGTTGAAAACAATCAGCTGTGCTGTCACATTTCACTCGACGCGTTCACAATGAAGTGATCCAAAATAAATGAAAAAAAGTGTTTTTCTTTGTCGAAAATATCAAATCGTCAGCGATAAAGCTATATATACCAAAATATTATAATTTACTTTCTTTCTTTCGTGACCGGCCGATATTTTTTCTTCTCACTACCATATGAATTTCATCTAGTCATACATACTTCAAGTTAAGGTGCCTTTTCAATATTAAATCAATCATATCAATAAAGAAACGATTAAATGAGAGAGCTGCAAGAAAAAGTGTTGCCTGACAATCTCTGGTGACCATAGAAAAGCACTAACATCATATGTGTGGGATTATACGTATGATAACTCAAAACGCCATGGACTCGAACAAGCCATAACTGATAATAAAAAAAAAAAAAACAACCCGGGGAAGTCGACCGTTTTCCAGACTAGCTTTACAACTGAGCTCAAGTTTAAGCAACCTAGGCAAGCTGAGACTCAATAACCACGAGGTCCCAATTATAATGCTAAAAGATGAGGAAAGCACGTCCAGTCAAACTCTTGTGGAAAGACCATTGATCGCTCAAGACGGAACAGATTCTTTGAATTGGTTCAACTGGTTCCAAATCGTCGGACATTTTTCGGTTTTCAGCTGGGTAAACAACTCCTTTTGGGAAAAGAACAGACGTATGGTTAACAAAATGTTACGTCCTTTGTTGCCAATAAAATAAATTACTGTGGTCTGATCATAATTTATAAAATATTGTGACGCATATGACAATCAGTACTGGGATCTTCGAAACAAGAGAAAGTCCGAAACAAAGTACTAGATTATTTTAGGAAGTACTGGAAAACTGGAATAGAAATGTCGAGATTATGGAACGTACGGAAACGAAACGCCAAATCAGAATGAGGGAACGGTATAAATACGTCGCACACAGATGATGGAGATGAGTAAGAAGTAGAACGTGAAGCAAGCGATAAGTGTGGTAGTACTAAGTAATAAGTAAGCAGTAAAGTACGCGATAATTACGGAAGTGATAAATAAAGAAAACGTTAAGCGTACGGTAAAAAGTAACGACTGTTATTACGGACTAATAAAATGTTACATTAATTCAGAATCGATTTAACGGCTCTTATTTATTTACAAATAATTAATCCAGCGAACCCTAAGCTCGCTACAATATAGAAAAAATCGCGTGTTGAATATCTTAAAGTCGATGCTATGATCTTTAAACTTTGAGATAACTTATATATCGCGAACAAAACGTAAGGTCTTTGCTGATAACAGCGTAACATGTGTAGAAGTCATCTAAATTCTTGTGATAATCTCAAAGAAGATGCCTTCACAGAAAAACAAATCCGAACATAGAAAATTACCGTAAAACGTTAACTTTCGGATCTCGATTATAACGAATACTTCACCGAGATAGAAGCGAGATATACACTCGCTGTGGAGAGAATCTAAAGATACTAAAATCAATGGGCTCAATATATTTTATGAAGTGTTCATTGTGGGATAAGTGTTTGAGCGGCTACACGAACCAATCGTAAAAATAAAATACATTAACTGTCTGCCTTCTCGGAAAACGCAAAAGTGTTCAACTTCTCGGTCTTAAAATCAATCTTCGTTCGCGGCCTTTCTTCGTCTTACTTCAATACTAGAATTATATATGGTTTGCCTTGAACATGATTATCATAAATATCCTGACCTTAAATAATTACTTGCTGATTTTAATAAGTTGTCGCTGGCCTCAATGTAGTATCCCACTATATATACCCCATTTAACATAATAATAAAATCACGCAATGTTTCCTCTTTAATTAGCTGTCTATGGCGCACAGTTATTCCTTAAGCTACACGCTATTCAATTACGAGTATATTTTTTGCATCATATCGATATTACTACTATTTATTGGCCTGTAGGAACCCGGAAGTTCATGACCTCACCGAATCGAGTCCGCCATTGTTCCCTGTCCTGTGCGCTCTCCTTCCACACTTGACCATCTGATTCGATCTCCTCATGGTCAAACCTTACATTGTTCTCCCATCTCCGTCGCGACCACCCTGTCGGTCTCTTTCCCGTTTGCTTACCGTCAAGAATTCTATGCACGGTCCTATCGTTGCCCATTCACGCCACATGTCCGGCCCATCTTAATCTTCGTGACCTGATTACTCTCACTATTGTAGGTTTGTGGTATAGCTCTTCCAAATCGTGGTTGTGGAGTGTCCTCCATTGACCTGACTCCTCGTCATATTCACCGCTAAAGATACCCCTTAAAACTTTATTCTCGAATACGCGGAGTTTGTTGACTTCCCGCTTCGTGAGAGCCCATGTTTCGCATCGGTATAGAACAATCGGCATGATTATGGTTCTATAGACAGGGAGCTTTATGTTACGTGATAGCAGTTTGGGTTTCAGCAGTTTACTGACTGCATGCCGACTAGCGTTGCCGGAGTGTAGTCTTTTGTTGATTTCCTTCGACATTTCGTTACTGGCCGTCAGTATCGTTCTCAGATATTTAAATTCTTTGACATTTTCAAATATCTTGCCCTTGACGTTTATATGTGTTCTCTGAGGTCCACCTGCTCTCGTCGTAATCATGTATTTCGTTTTGTCTTCGTTTATTTCTAGGCCTACCTCTTCTGCTGCTTGCATGATGATTTCACTGTTTTTACTTATAGTTTCAAGATTATCGCCCAGAACGGCGATGTTATCCGCATACGCGAGCACTTGTGTGATCCAGCCGTGTTGTCGTCTTGTACCTTTCTGATAACATACTCGAGGACAAGGTTAAAAAGGCACGGTGAGAGGCCATCCCCTTGTTTTAGTCCGTCCCGGATTTCAAATGGTTCTGAGAGGTGGTTTTCTATTCTAACTCGCCCTTTGTTTTCGTTCATGCAAATTTGAATGAGGGCGGCATATTTTTTCAGGATCCCCAGCTCAACCACAATATGGTAGTGTCTTTACCTTGCGACTGAGTCGTAGGCTTTTTTGAAGTCAACGAACAGTTGGTGAACCATCTCTCCGTATTTCCACTTCTTTTCCAGCAGTTGCCTTATTGTGAACATTGGTCGCTTGTTGACCGGTTCCTACGGAATACGCATTGGTAGTCTCCCAGTATTTCTTCTGCGTACGGTGTGATTCTCACCAGTATGACTTTTATTAGTATTTTGTATGTAGTTGGGAGCAATGATATTCCTCTGTAGTTTTCGCAGTCAGATCTGTCGCCTTTTTTGAAAATTGGGACGACTATTGAGGTTTTCCATTCTTCCGGAGTGACTTCCTTATCACATACTGTTTTGATAAGCTGGTAGATCTTTCGAGCGGTTGTCTCCCTCCATGTCTCACAAGCTCTGTCGGCATGCAGCCGACTCTGGGAGCTTTGTTGTTTTTCAATCGATTTATTGCGTCTACAACTTCGTTGAAAGATGGCTATGGGATCTGAGGCTCGGCTGTATGTACGTCTGGTGCGTTTATTTGTGGTTGATGGGTGCGTACGTTGAGCAGGTTTTCAAAGTACTGCTTCCATTTTGTCACGATATTGTTTGTTTCTGTGACCAAACAACCGTTTGTGTCTCGAATTATTTTGGCTCTCCCTCGGTAGCCATTTCTAATTGAATTTATGCCGGCATACATACCTCTGATATTCTTTGCTCTGGCATTTTATAGGATTTTTTAGATCCGAGTCTTCTCCCATTCGCGTTTTTGGCTTTTGAAAAGTCTCGCTGTATCTTTCCGAATTGTCGCTTATCTTTCTGCGTTGACATCATCATATCTTTCTAAGTGAATCACTCTAAGTCGTTTACGTTCTTCGATCTTCGCCCTGCACTCATCGCTAAACCAACGTTTGGACTTAATTGTTTTCTTAAATCCTAATACCTTTTGGACTGTTTGTTTGATTGTGTCTCTGATCGATGTCCATTTTGTGTCCACACTATTGGCTTCCTCTTCCTCACTACTTCCATTCTCTAGGATGCTAAATCTATTCGTTTTTGCATCATATCATATATCGTAATTGACGTGGGAGATTTCTGGGCAATTACTTACGCCTGTAAAAATATAACGTACGGATAATGACAAATACCGTGCGCCTGGTGTCACGCACTCGTTAAAGCGAATTCCTAATAAAAATGCTTATGCCTACGAAAAAAAGGCATACGGGTAGTAATGTACCGCCATCGGCGGTTAGAAGTAATGAAACGAATGTTTGAACCAAGGCCACTGCACTTTATGTGGATCGATAAAGTTGAAATATAATTAAAGGAAAGGAATGCCAGGCGTTTGCACTCAATATGGGCCAAAGCCGACTGAGTGAAACTGTGGCAGGGTAAATGACTTGAGCCTGAGGTAATGCTGAGTGGAGAGGAATTCGATCCATGGTTTGCGATTCTTTCCCGATAATTTGGGTATAGAAGGAGTGTTTGCAAACGGAATATTAGTCAGTTAATCGATAAAGTCTAGAGGAAAGTGTATATAGCAAAGTATATATTGGAAAGGAAAAAAGAGAAATATTAAAGAATACATAAAGATTTAAGTTAGTTAAATTAACAGAAGATAAATGAATGGTCAAATAAAGAGTTGTTGCAGCACAACATGGTTTCGGTCTCCTTGCCGGCGGCAATTGCAATTTGAATTAACACTCTGACAAGACTACTCGCACATTAATTATTGTTCAGTGTGAATGCACGTTTGGGAGATATTTTACATAGGCAGTATCGATATCTTATCATCATCATCATCGGCACTACAACCGGGATCCGGTCTTGGCCTTATTTAGCAAGTCCCGCGTTTTTTCGGGCAAGGTTATTAGCCTTTCGCCATATATATATATATATATATATATATATATCTTATACTAAAAATATGACGGGACCGACATTACTTCTCTAAGACACGTCAGATTTACTTGCAAATTCACCAGAAAAGTTGAATAGTCTGTCGAAATCAAATCAAATCAAATCGAGAGCTGTTCCCTTTTTAGTATTGCTATCGATCGATACAAGGTGAGATGCGTTTTCTGATAATGTCCACCACTGAAGTCCCCCAGTCAATATTGTCAGCACTAGACATATGATGAACATACCGCGTCACCAAACGAAAAATACCGAATACGCCAGAACTCTATATAAAACCTGTGGCATCACGACATGATCTCCGTCCTTTTACCGGCGGGTATTGCAAAATCAATTGCCACAATCAATTCATAATTGATGTCGACAATTGAGTTGATCGATCGTATGATGAGAATATGGGCGTTAAGGAGAGACGACAAAATTCTATGTTTGTCGAACCTCACACAGATACGCCCACACACACAAAAACCCGGCATTGGCTATGGCGTGCGATGTTCTCGAGAGAACAACGAAGTGTACCGATTCACGACAGCTTATGATAGCAGTGAACGAAGCCAAAAAAAGACTGACCCAGAGGGTCAATGACCTCAGAGAAAAAAAAAAAAGCTTAAGATCACCGGTGCTGCTGGCTTCTTGAAGGCTTAACACACAAGAGAGTATTCTATTCTCAAATTCAAGGTACAAGTACTTTGTGGGCGGAGCAGTGGATTATACGTAAAATAAAAGAAAAAGCTTAATATATTTCTAAATTACACAAAATAAAAAATACAAAAATAAAATTAACATATTAAACATATGGCGGGGATGGGAGCGAGCATACAGGGCAAAGTCTCTGCTTTCAACCAGGCGAAGACCTGGACGATCCTGGTCCCTGTTCAATTCAAGTTGACCTGCAGTCTCGTAATACCCCTGGATAGTTACTTTGGCAACCGCCAAGTAGTGAACCAATGTATGCAGCGACATCCTGAGAAAGGATGGCGCAAGGCTAATAACCTTGCCCGGAAAAACAAATTATTATAGACAATTTAACAAGTCTCGGATACAGATGGAGAGACCTGCTAAATAAGGCCAAGACCTGATCCCGGTTGTAGTGTCGATGATGATGATGATTAAACCCATAAAAAAAACTAACAATCGTTTTTTTTATTGTTGATTGAGCTAAGGATTCCAGTCCCGTCGGTTTTTTTTTGTTTTACCTTTTCAAGGTGTGTTGTACCTTAGTGTACAAGAGTTAAGAACAGCGAACATCTGCGAGGGAATTAAACAATCGGCATAACTTTGGTTTTTCTAACTCTCTGTCTACTCGCTATTGCAAAAGCAAGGCGAGCGGCGTCATAATATCAACTCGTGCGGCGCTTTTGAATTATGCTCATTACTTTATAATGTCTCTAAAGCCACTGAGAAATTTTACTATGTTCTAACAAATGGATGTCAAGTTATAGTCGCCTTTTATGCCAAGTCTAGTCAACTGCGATTAAATTTACCCAAATATTTATAGTCACTTTAAGGGATAATATCACCTTGCGTTCGTTAAACTTCAAGTGATTTTCTGTGACACACCACGAACGATAACAGAGATATAGGTATGAGGTTTTGTGCATATGAAGGTACTACTTTAACTACAAAAAAAAAAACACTATTATTATATTAATTTTACGATGCAAAATGGCAGCACAAGAGCGCACACAGGGAAAGAAAAAATCTTGGACGGTCAGCATGGGCGCACCGCTACAGGTCACAACTTTTAATCTGGAACAATCTTTAAGTATAGTCGGAAATCTAGTAAACATCGTGGTCATTTTTTGGAAAATGTAAAAAAAAAATGTTTATTTGAACTTTTTTCCTCGTTTCTTATTAGAAAAAATTCCCCATTCAAAACATATCCCAAATAGTTTTTCCTACAAAACATAATCCCAATCTGAAAAGCCGGCAAGGCTAAATTTCCCATTGTATATAGAACAACACGTTGCAATCGTTAAACCAAAGAATTGCCAAATTCTCTATACGAGGGTGACGACTCTTTGAGTATTCGAACAATTCAGATACCACAACTTCAAATTGGACGACATTGTCATCTGTGGGAAAAACCTAGACAACCATAATGACAAACTCGGGAGAGTATTCGAACAATTGAGATACCACAACTTCAAATTGCAACCAGAGAAAAGGAGGTTCCTACAGAAAGAGGTAGTTTACCTAAGACATGTTTGTTCCGAAAAGGGGGGAATGCCAAATCCGGACACCACTGCTAATGTCAGGGATTTCCCCGTTCCCAAGATGGTAAAAAACGTCCAATCTCTTCGAAACCAGGCGAACTACTTTGTTCCAAATTTCTCCAAGATAGTACGCCCCTTAATAAACTTGTTAAGAAAGGACGCAAAATTCACGTGGTCAGGGAAATATCAACAGGCATTTGATAAAATAAATGAATTTTTGGTCCCGTCACCACTATTAATCTATCCAGATATCCCTTAATATGACCACCGATGCGAACACTGAAGCACTGGGAGTCGAGCTATCGCAAGGTGAAGTGGGCAAAGTGCAGATTATCGCCTATGCTAGTCGAACCTTTGTTATATTATTAACAAATAAATTAAAATAGAACGTAAAGGTAGTCACGTCACAAGACGACGAACCGATGACTGGTTGACGTTGAACCACTATTCAGATTGCTGGGGTCGTTGTGTGTTGAAACCCCTGTTGTAAATCCTTTTGATTGCACCTTTAGTTTATGTGATTAAAACTTATAACAAAAAAAACCTAAGAACCATTGGTGGAACAACATGATGCGCGACATTGAGCAATACAGTAGAGTATGCAAAAAATGGGAAACCATAAAATCTTCACCAAACCTATGTATGCCCATACTAACAACTATCATTGCGAAGATGCCTTTTGACAAAGTATATTTGGATATAGTGGTTTTTTTTATCATTCTTGGATACTTCAAGGAGTGTTTGCCAATAAAAAAAAAAGTGAAAAAAAGTCATATAGTGGTATTACCCTGTCGCATCATGCTTAATAAAATAGCATAGCCAACATTGACTGCCAACATCAATCGAAAGACGACGACCATCGAACATTGCATTAACGCCCTAACTGTCATAAGTCGTACGTCACATCATCGTCCAGTTCGTCCAGTTATCGTTCTGCAATTTCTATTATGCAGACACGTAGCCATGATGGCCCCGCCTACTTCCGTTCATCAAGGGAGTCTTCGTTGAGTTGCAGATATAAAAGGAACTTGTGGGGGTGCGATGGTGGGATGTACCAACGTATGGCACCAGTTAACCGTCGCCCCACTACAGGGTTGTTTACCAGCGAAGGTGTCCGCAAGCGCAAGGAAAGAAATGAAACACTGGGAGTCGGCCGCAAGAGTCTTTTTATTCCATTTTAGGATTTGTCATAAGTTGTCTAGTTTTTATCCGCGAACTGCGCCCGAATGGTTTTTTTTTCTATTTATTTTCGACGCTGTACCCGCGGCAATTGGAAGGAAAATATTAGGGCGGACTTTATTTGGCACGCTGGGGCGGCGTGCCCCCGTGTGGCCGCGGCGGTTTTTTTTTTTTATTTTTTTTTTTATTAGACTTCTCTCGGGAGAGGCGAACCTATAGCGCCGAGTGGGCGCCCCGAGATGCCATCAAATAACTGTTGCAGTTCTTTTTGAACAGTTGCAGGTTGTAACGTTCCGGGAACACTCGCGTGGGAAGGGAGTTCCACAGCTTCCCCGCTCTGTAGAGGAACGAGTTCTGATGTAGGGATGTTCGCGCCGTCGGGAGATGAACCATAAACGGGTGCGATCCGTCGGATTGTCTTGTGGAGCGCATATAAGCCGAATTGCGCGGAACAATACCACGAATCTCCGAAGAACAGCACCCGTGATAATATCTGTAAAACAGACAGAGGTCGGCTACGCGCCTTCGATGTGATAGCGACTGTAGTCCCGACGTCAGCGCCGAGTCCCCGATCAGGCGGATCGCTCGTCTCTGTATGCTCTCAAGTAGGTCGAGGGTATGTTTAGGAGCCGAGCTCCAAACATGAGAGCAATATTAGAGCGCGGGTCTAATTTGAGATTTATATAGGAGGAGAAGTTGGGCCGGGGTAAAATATTTCTTGGCTCTAAAAAGATAACTCAGTTTTCCTGAGGCTGACCTGGCGATGCTCGACACGTGCTTATGCCATGATACATTCCCACAGACCGTGACGCCGAGCAATCTCAAACTTTCCCCAGCCTCGAGGGCCCGGCCATTCATCATCAGCTGTGGGACTACAGGGGTCTACCGATACGCGCGTTGTGGTAGTTGGAGGACGACTGACTTATGAATGAAAATAATTCATTCAATGCGTCATGGCGGTGCATCATACCGAAATTAGGCTTGCTGCCAATTACGAAGAATTTTGGAGGAGTTGCTACGCTCGCATAAGAACTCAGTTCCAGCGAATTCTAGCCGTACAGGCTGGGTTGACTTCGTTGGTTGGGTGTACCGGGAAATTGGCTTTGGGGATGCGAGCGAGTATGGGCATGCATTTTCCGGGGAAATTGGAATGGCTTGGGTGCAAGCAAGGGATATCGTTTAGATAGAAATGTTAACCGAAAATATTTCGGGGAAATGTGCGCGGTTTAGTTAGTTGGTAATGTTCCGTTGAGGATTTGGATATGCGTTTGTTATGGCATATGAATTCCGGGGAAATTAAGATTGCTTGGTCACAAAGAGAAAATATAACTTAAGTAGGAAGTTGACCGAAGCAATTTTGGGAAAACGTATGTGGGGTGATGTAATTGAGGGAAATGATTAATGCTCCGTTGTAAATTGGAATATGCATTTATTTCAGCTTGGGAAATGGGTTCCTGGTAAGTATGGGATATATGCAAATGCAGATTTTGCACGGGGAGTTGGATTGAGGTGACCCGCTGTTAGCGGTCAAGATTGGTTGGCATTGTGGGTTGGTTCTCCATGTGGTTAGAGAAGCCCCTACAGTACTCCTCTCCCAGTGACGTAGTCACGAAATGACGGTAGGGCGGAGGAGTTTGGTGTGGTGCTGGAAGGAGGGCTAGACGCTTGAAAGATAAGGTAGGTCTTCTCGCTTCGGGAGGCGCGGTGGTGGGGTATTGGAACTGCCCTGAGTGACGGGTTCCTGGGTCGTGGTGGGCCTGGGTCGATACAAGGAGTGGACACGTTGTTGCCGCGTTGAAGCCGCGTTGATGCCACATGGGCAAGGGGTGTGCGGCGTGGCCTACTGGCCTGTTGTGGGTCGCTTGAAGCAACACGTTTGTCGCCAGAATGGGTCAGGGCCTATCGGGAATTCGCTCGCATCCGCAGTGACGAAGTGGCGTGTGCGGGATGGAAGAGGTTCGAGCCAGGGTTGATCGCATCCGCGTGGGTCCCTTGAAAGAAGAATCCTTGCGTGGGGTAAGGGTGGTAGAGGCGGGCGTCCTGACTATTGTTTGCTACTCGGAGTAGCGGGTGGGTAGCAAGGAGCCGGCCTGGGAGTCGGTCGTCCTACTGGTTGTTTGCTACGCGCAGTAGCTGTGGTTCAGTGAGGAGCCGAGGTTGTGAAAGCGCGTGAAGCCGAGAGGGTTGAGTGGCGGCGTCGTGTGCCAGTATGCCCCTACGGGGCAGGAAGGAGTCGAAGGATCGAAGTAGGTCGCACTGTGTCGAAAAGGGTTGGTCGGTGTCGAGCGATGTCGAAGGGGTTGCGTGGGGTCGAGGGGAGGCGAGCTGGGTCGCATGGAGTCGGCTGGTGGGCAATGCTGTGCCGAAGTTGAGAGAGGAGCCGGTTTGAAGGAAATTGTGGATTTCGAGGAGTGTCGCGTGGAGTTGGGCGGTGGCGGAGGGAGTCGGGTTGATGGAGTGAGGTTGGGCCGATGTCGAGGAGGGGGGGGGGGGGGGTCGTGCGAGGTGTGTTAATGCGGTGTTGTGCGCGGGTTGTGCCCGGAAGGGGCTTACGATGGTTTATAATATGATTATTTGAAGGCGGATAAAGTAGTATACGCGTAAAATAAGGCGTTTTTTATATTCGTGAGGGAAAATGAAGAAAATTGCTTTCGGTCCGGATATATCTCTGGTTACTGCGCTAGTTTTTCTTATTTTAAGCGTATAGGCGGTATGTGCTCGTATAATCTAGCGGAGAGATATACGTGTTATGATATTGTTTAATACGATTTTCTTTGCGCGGGGGCGGCAGTTCGGGGAATAAAATACAAAAGTGGATGGTAAACTTAATTATCTAACAAAAATGGGACGGGCCGGTTATTTGCTAGGCGGTTATCTGCTTAAATTACATACAATGTCTTATATATTTATACGCAGTTCTCTTATATATAATAATAATTATAAAACGAAAATATTTTCTTTGATAAATAAAAAAATTAAGTTATGTTCACAAAGGGGTCCGAAAGTGCCTACGGAATATTATTTAGTATGTTTTAACGTCTACTTTAAGTGTGAGTCCTTACATAAAAATTATTCTAAGTGTGAACTTTTGGTACATTGCGTGCACTGGAGTGTTGCATGTATTCTTAAATGTGCGATTTTTTAAATGCGAGAAAATTTATACAAAATATATAGCCTATATTTCTAATGCTAAAATTTAATTTGTTTCTATGGGTAGTGAATCCTGGTTTACATTGCAATCAAATTATCGTTAAGCATGTGTGTATCATTTATACTTGGTTTTTGAAGTTGTTCGACAGATTCAATTAAGGCTAGGCGTGTTAGATATTTTTAAAGCTTAATAGTTAATTCTATAGTAGGAGTACAAAAGGAAGGCCGTCTTCATTGGCATTATTAATGGACAATTTATGTTGTATTATACATATAGTGTGAAGAGAACATATATTTGTATATATGCGCTGGCATATATATCTGTATATATATTTAGATGTATACATACTAGGTATATGTATTTTTTAATTTTCTTCTTATATTAATTTAATAAGGGTTGGCTTGATTTGATTACCTATTCTATTTTACAATGAACGGCCGAAAGTTGAAAAGTACCGTTTATTTTAACTAACCGATATTTGTAATACAGTGCAAGGCGGGCAAGGCCCATGAGACATTTGTTTAAACAATTTATGCTTATAATCTAAGTATGTACATTACATTTAAAATAGAGCGTGTAAAATAGTTTGAAAGGAAAAAAAAAAACTATTTATAGAATTCTTTGCTTTTCTTTAATAACCTGCCGTTTGTTAAAGTTAAAATTGTTTTTTCGTTTATTTGGGCTTGCACCCCGGGACAGGCTTACAGTAATTGTAATTTAGACAATGGAATTGTGTATATTAAGGATTCGTGATATATATTGATTGCCGTTACAATTAGTAATCTGTTAAAATGTTTAAATTAATAATGTAATGGGTAGCGCGTTTGGCAGCGATCTTAATTACAACTCTTATTTGTTTATGTTTATAATTTTAATATTTGGGTTAATACGTGTACAATTGGGCGCTTTACTTGCGAGATTAGTATGTATATAAAATATGTATGTTCCTTTTGTATTACTGGGATATTTCTTAAATATTTTTAATTAAGCTACTAAATTTGGTATTTTTTGGGTGAGTAACAATTGTTTTTAAGTTGACTATTTAGGGTATTTTCTCTTTTCAATTTAACGGAATAAATTTTAATCGATTTTTGGGAATATTATTTAGAATTTTAGGTTTGTGGCTCGGAAGGAACTCACCAAAAGGAGAGATAACAATTTGAAGAAAAAGGAAAAAAAAGTTGGAATAAAAAGAGAGAGAATAAAGAAAAAGGGTAAAAAAGAAACCTGGTGTCCTTTTGATGATGTGACTGCAGTCCATGGTATGGTGATGGTGCGTCGCTTCGACGTTGTTCGGCTTGACGTGATTTGTTGGGGCACTGGTTGCCCTTTAATTGGTGTCCTTTTGAATTTTTACACTGGCACTTAGTTCTGGGAGACTGTCTTTAATGTTTTTGGTTTATTTACGATGTCCTGGTGTTGAAATTGCTTAAATTTCGAATTGAATTCTCTGATTGGGAATAAGTGTTTAAACGGTGTGTATTACTGTTGGGCAAGTGAAACCATTTTGTAAATATATGCGGTAAGAAAGTGTAGGTTGTGGCGTTTTGTAGTCTCTCGTATGTATAATTTTATTTATTTTAACATAGATTTTGTTGCACTTGCTTTGGGTTAATGTGCATCGAAACAATTATGTGCACGTGCTATTTTTGGTGTTTTCGATTTGATTGCCCAATGAGAGATGATGATAAACGAAATCGACCGAAGCCCAATAACCGTATTGGCTGTCTTACTTCACTTTCGGATAGAAAACCTTTGCCGGATTTCACTCAGAATTTGTTTAATTACCAATGGTACTAATGTTTGCGTTATTGTTGTCTATTATATTGGATTAATAGTTTTAAAATGAAATTAGATACGCGCATAGCGAAAATGTTTGGTATTTAAGCGTCGCAGTGGTTCTGAAGGTGTGTGTTTTTATCGTGCACTTTGTAATTGTTTTTGAAAAATGTTTTTAGTTACGGGCACAGACACTGTTCTGGTTTTTTTTTTTTTGGGCTGGAGGTTGATTTCTTTCCCACCATCCCTCTATACAAGTAGTTAGAGAACACCTGGACTAACACTGTCCGCACTATCCTTGGATACCCCCACTTTTTTTTCGTTTCTTTTCAGATATCGCGAGACCGAGCCCAACATCCTCACGGATGTGGGTGATTCTGGTTATCGCAAGATGACCAGAAGCCAGAGACAAGATGAAGGACACATCTGTCCTTGTCTCCCTAAAGTCGGCCCTCTCGCCACCCATTTTTTTTTCGCTCATGCTCTCGCTCATAATCTCGCTCGTAATCTCGTTCGTTCGCTCGTACGCTCGGTCTATCGCCTTTTTATTTCATACAACTACAGTCCACTAATTTTTCGTGTCATTTGTCGGTCTCTAGGCATAATCGTTGTTCGTTGTCAATATTTGGAAATTATATTCGTGCTTTATATTAAATAAAATTATTATTTGTAAATCTAGCGTGTGTTGTTATTTTCTTGTCGCTGTGTTCTTTTGAATTAAAAATACGAGCGATAAACTAATCGCATAAAACATACCCCTTAAAAGTTACTACAAGCTTAGGTTATTGCCATAAATAAAGGCTTTACCCTTTCCTATCCTGCCTTCTCGACACTGGCGCCGCATATTCCGGTATCATTCGAGTTTTAAATAGCCGTTTAACGACGAATTTTTTTAAAAGATGATTTCGAAAATTAGGAGCGCATATACTGTTTAATTATGGATTGGATAACACTGATTTCCAACGGATTGAAAAGTGATAAATAAATTCCGATCGAAATCTATTCACAGCATTTTCGTAAAGTTGAGAACATTACCGATAAAAGATATTTCTTTGCCCATTTCTTTTAAATAATATGAAACCAAAATTACACGGATGCTATCGAGAATAGTTATGATTAAATTTACCAAATTTGCCTACGTGTGTTAACAATTTATAGCATTTAGTATCTATTCAGAAATGTAACGAATGTTTTGAAATTAACTGTATTAGAATCTGAGTTCGAATTTCTTACTTCGAACACAGTTGTCATATTACAGCTCTTCGAAATTTGCTACCCACTCTTTCTCGGAAATATTCGCTTACGATATTGGGTCTTGTCTGAGGTACCGATGGAACTACCTTACCGTATGTATTCGTTATGCACTCTGTTTGAAAATGTCAGTTTTAAGTAACCAAAGTTTCCAATTCTGATTATATTTATGCGGGGTGTTCGTTTGGAATTATAAACCTAAAATTAATAAGGCGTTCGACAAATTCCCTTTTGAGACAACCGCCAAATACAAAGAACATTCTGAGGCACTATTAAATATCAAAGCACAGTTTGAACTGAAGAAGAGGGGGAGGATAAGGGAAGAAGATATCAATATATAGCGTTTGCGACGACAGTAAAGAACGTGTGATTCGAACCGACGCTATCACGGTTAGAATCACTAAAATATAGAAGCAAAGCTCAACGCACCAGGCCACTGCCGCGTGTGCGAATTTGATTAACCTCGGCATTCCACAGGGCTCCATTCTGGGGCCTGTCTTTTTTTTTTGGTCTACATAACTTCACGGTTCACTCTTGATTTCAAGGGCTCACCTACAGCTTTTGCTGCCGATATTGCCTTCTTCTATGGTCGTCCCTATTTTCAAAAAAGGCGACAGATCTTACTGCGAAAACTACAGAGGAATGACATTGCTTCCAACTACATACAAAATACTAACAAATTTGAGTTAGAATAGAAAACCACCTCTCAGAACTATTTGAAATCCGGGACGGACTATAACAGGGGGGTGGCCTTTCACCATGTAGTTTTAACTTTGTGCTCGAGTATGTTATCAGAAAGGTACAAGACGACAACATGGCCGGATTATCCCTGAACGGAGTCGCACAAGTGATCACATATGCGGATGACTTCGCCGTTCTGGGCGATAATCTAGAAACTGTAAGTAAAAACTATGAAATCATCATGCAAGCGGCAGAAGAGGTGGGCCTAGAAATAAATGAAGACAAAACAAAATACATGATTACGGCGAGACCAGGTGGACTAGGGAGAACACATATAAACGTCAGAGGCAAGATATTCGAAAAAGTTAAAGAATTTAAATATCTGAGAACGATACTGACGGCCAGTAACGAAATGTCGAAGGAAATCAACAAAAGACTACACTCCGGCAACGCTAGTCGGCATGCAGTCAGTAAACTGCTGAAACCCAAACTGCTATCACGTAACATAAAGCTCCCTGTCTATAGAACCATAATCATGCCGATTGTTCTATACCGATGCGAAACATGGGCTCTCACGAACCGGGAAGTCAACAAATTCCGCGTATTCGAAAATAAAGTTTTAAGGGGTATCTTTGGCGGTAAATATGACGACGAGGCAGGACAATGGAGGAAACTCCACAAGCACGATTTGGAAGAGCTATACCGCAAACCTACAATAGTGAGAGTAATCAGGTCGTGAAGATTAAGATGGGCCACGATAGGACCGTGCGTAGAATTCTTGACGGTAGACCAACGGCGAAAAGATCGACAGGACGGCCGCGGCGGAGATGGGAGGACAATGTTGTGTTTGACCTTGAGTAGATCGGATGGACTGGTCAAGAATGGAAGGAGAGTGCACAGGACAGGGAGCGATGGCGGAGTCGAGTCGGTAAGGTCATGAACTTCCGGGTTCCTACAGACCAATAAATAGTAATAGTATGGTTTGGGCCGTTCGTTAATTTGATCTCTGATGTTAACTGGGATTTGAGTTTGCTGAGACACTGGTTTGCCGAACATAACCTGGTAATCAGTTCCAAAACTAAATTAATGTGCTTCAGCTTACCTCCTGCATCCGACCTGAAAGCCGTTCTGGATTTTCATGCTCCGAAATGTTGTAGACTTAATCTTACAAACTTCTGCTCTTTAAGCGGTTTCTATTCGCCCACTTTTTGTTACAGTCGAACCTGTAGTGACTATTGAGAGTGTAAACGAATTTAAAGAACTTATACTCGACTCGAGAATGAGCTTTTCTTGTCATGCTAATACACCAAGAAAATATTTCCGATACGCTCTTCGCCATTTTTATTTTTTACGTAACGTCTGTTCCACTAAGCTTTTGAGGATAATTTATTATGGTCTATTCCATTCCAAGTAACAATATGGAATTGCATGTTGGGATGGTGGTTGTAAAAATAAAATACAACAACTGTAAATCCTGCAGAAATTAATTCCTAGAAAAATTTGTAGAAAGCCTACCAGGCACCCATCCTTTCTTTTGTTCAGGGTCCTGAATGTTCTTCCTATAAGACACTTGTATTGCTTAAAAGTGTTAAAGATATTCTTCTTGAGGTCTGGAACTCTTAATTTTCGTTTAATCTCCCGATAAAACCTTAGGTATAATTATTTATTTATGTTAACTGTTCCCAAATTCTGTACTATATCATATCGTGATTTCTTTACTGTGTTGTCACTTCGATTGTTCAATGAGTTACCTACATCAGTCAGGGCGCTAGTAAGACCTGGTGCATTTCTAAAAGGAGCGAAGATGTGGCTCTTCAGCCTAGACTATGCTGCCTTAGGTTCTTGTATTTCTGGTAATCTGGTTTAATCAGAGTTTGTATCTTTTCATTTGCCTCCAACCGGCTTAACAATTGTACTTACATTTATGTTTTTGAATTAATGTTCAATGTTTATGCAAGTTTTGTGGTTCTTGTATGTACTACACCACTGTTCCTGATCTGGTAATACCCACCAACCTTAGAAAATCGATACTTTACTTGATGGCCATCGTAAGGAGGCATTCAACTCTGTTTTGTTACTTTAATCGTATAAAAACACTGAATGCCTTCTAGTTTTCTTATATATTATTATATTCGATAATATTTGTCAATTGTATTGTAAAATTTAATGTACAAACCATATAAGAAATAAAACTACTACTACTACTACTACTACTACATACAATGTGTGACCGCTGGAATAGTAAGCCACTGTTTGAAAGCCTTATCTTTTTTTATTGGTGTAATCTATTTGCAGTTTTTATCAAACCAGGTTATATCAGATAGAATTTCATTTTACATAATGTGGAGTGTGAAGTGAAGTGAAGGGGTATGGGAGCGAACATACAGGGCAAAGTTACTGATTGCTTTCAACCCGGCGAAGGCCAGGACGATCCTTCTCCCTGTTCAATCCAAGTTGACATGCAGTCTCCACGTGACACCCCTGGATAGCTACCATAGCACCCGCCAAGTAGTGAACCAATGCATTCAGTGACATCCTGAGAAAAGTTGGCGCAACGCTAATAACCATGCCCGTAAAAATGAATTATTATGGCAAATTTAACAAGCGTCAGATATGGACCGGATACACGACGACGACCACGGAAACGAAAATGGCTAAACGATTTAAGAATTTTCTCATGGAACGTCCGCTCACTATACAGGGCTCGAGCTGCATATCACCTAGCCAATGGCCTGTCCGAATATAAGGCTGACATAACAGCATTGCAAGAAATAAGATGGACGGGGAGTGGTGTTTTTCAAATAAACGTGTATGACATTTATTACAGCTGTCATGCAAAACACCATGTGTTTGGGGGTAGGCTTTCTATTCAGCCAAAAACTGAAGCCAGCCATTATTGGCTTTAATGCAAAAAACCAAAGGCTATGCACTCTTCGCGTGCGAGGCAAGTTTAAGAACATACGCCCCATAAACGTTCACGGACCTACAGATGTCGAAAAAGAAGAATTCTATGAGAACGTCGAACAGGCCCTCAATGTCTGCCCAAGATACGATGTGAAAATCGTTCTCGGTGATTTGAATGCAAAAATAGGCCGGTAGCCGGTTTTAAGGCACTACGCAGGTTCTCATAGTTTGCATGAGAACCCTAATGACAATGGACTAAGAGTCATCGAACTGGCAGCATCAAAGAACTTGGTCGTTGTGACTAACAGGCAACCGTGTAAAGATATCTATAAAGCCACCTGGGTACCACCTGATGGAGCCACTCGCAACCAAATTGACCACGTGTTGATAGCTAATAACTTTGCCCGGAAAAACAAATTATTATGGACGATTTACCAACTCTCGGATAAGGACCGAATACCGATGGAGAGACTTGCTAAATAAGGCCAAGACCAGATCCCGGTTGTAGTGCCGATGATGATGATGATAGATCGCCGCCACCCGTCGAGCCTGATGACGGTACGAACGTACCGAGGTGCCAACGTCGACTCGGAACACTATCGTGTTGGTACAGTTTTCCGAGGGCGGATTGCCTTACGGAGACGTATTGCATCTGCGGATCAGGTTCGAATCAACACGGCTGCCTTACGCAATGAGAATACCAGTAACACCTTTGGTCATGCGCCAAGACTCGCCCTCGGAGAGGTCGATGGAGGGAGAGTAAATTCTGGGGCCAGAATGCCCGGCATAGAAGAGAAATGGACATGCCTTAAGAATACTGGCATTAGTACTGCCAACTCTGTCTTAGACAGTAATCGTAGAGATCGGAGCAACTGGTTTGATTATGAGTGCAAACTAGCGACTGAACGTAAGAATGCTGCATACGGGGCAATGCAGCAGTCTCATAGGACGCGGGTGCGCGAGGAAAATACATAGAGCTCAGAAGATCTGAAAACAGACTAAACAGACAAAAGAAAAGTGCCTGAAAAAAACCTTGTCTGTGAAATAGAGAAAAGTAGGCACGGAAGTTCTCCCAAATAATCTGCAGTGTGACGGGGTACATACCAAGCTGCGCTCACTGCACGGATAAAGAGGGTAATCTGATCACCGATACTGAAGGCATTCTGGAGCGATGGGAAGTGCACTTCAATGAATTGCTAGATATCACATCGTGCAGCAACTATAGGGGAATAACATTGCTGAGTACCGCCTATAAGTTCCTCTCCACTATCCTACACGATTGAATAGCCCCATACGCTTAAGCCATCATTGGTCAATATCAGTGTGGTTTCATCCCAGACAAATCAGCGATTCATCAGATATTCACCACTAGGCAGGCGATGGTAAAATGTCAGGAATTTAAGATCCCATTATATCATTTATTTATAGACTTTAAGGCCGCGTACGAAAGCATAGCCAGGGTAGAACTATATAATGCCATGAGATAGTTCCGCATTCCAAACAAATTGATACGATTTTGTAGGTTGACCATGACCAACGTAACTAGTCAAGTAAAAACAACGGGATTGCTGTCCAAACCAATAAACATCTTTAATGGACTCCGACAAGGGGACAGTCTGGCATGCCTCCTCTTCAACCTGGCGTTGGAGAAAGCAATCCGTGACTCTGGCATCACAACTAGAGGAACTATTATCACTAAGTCCAGCCTGATACTTACCTATGCAGATGACATCGACATCATCGGTAGCACCGAATCGGCTATACAGGATTCCTTCACCCAGAACGAGCAAGGGACACAAAAACTGGGACTGCACTTTAATGAGGGGAAAACTAAGTACATGGTGGCAACTTCTGCGAAGAGAAGACCTAACGTTGGTTAAACTATCAGGGTAGTGGAGCACGAATTTGAAGTAGTGCAATCCTTTACCTACCTTAGGTCAATAATATCCGCATATAACAATATGGAAGAAGAAATACGCGAACGGCTGATCAAATCCAACAAAGCCTACTATGGTCTATCAAGGCTCTTTAAATCCCGAAATTTATCCAGAACATCCAATTTACTTCTGTACAAGACCATGGTCTTACCAGTACTCATGTGTGGATCCGAGAGCTGGGTGCTCAATAAAAGGCACTCTGAACTCTTACCCGCAGTCGAGAGGAAGGTCTTAAGGAGAATTGTTGACCTCGTATGTGAGGCGGGACGATTCCGGAGACGCTACAACCACGCGATCTACCTCGAAGCTAATGTTGTAAGAAAAATCAAGCTCGGTAGATTCCGGTGGGCGGGACACCTAGCTCGAATGAGCGAAGTGGACCCTGCCCGGAAAGTTCTTTGTGGCAGGATGTATGGAAGGCGACAGCGCGGCAGACCTTGTGTGCGATGGAGGGATGGTGTAGACCAGCACGCCCAGAGCCTGGGAGTGCCAAACTGGATGACATCGGCTCGAAATCGGGACCGGTGGAGAGATTTGTTAAATAAGGCCAAGACCGGATCCCGGTTGTAGTGCCGATGATGACGATAAAGTTCCATTCCGAGAATGATGATTACGGTGATTGACTCTGCCCACAAAAACGACATGAAGAAATCCCGCAAATCGTCCTAATTTGTAGCTCCACACATCCAAACCTGACGATTTGGCTTAGGTTAAATAGTCGCTGAATATGCAAATGAATGTGTTACAGATAATGGTCTGATTGTTCCAATAGCGCAGTTGTTTGCAAGAAATATATGCTTGTCTCAGACGACAGAACCACATCCAATACACAACAACCCGACCACAAAATATCCACATTGTATAGAGTAATTTTAAACATTCTAAATACGAGGGTTGCCTCTTATGTTTCGGGATTTGGCAACCCTAGTGTTGCAATCCGGCAATTGACAGCTCTGTCGTAAAGTTGGACATTTTTGAGGTTATACGCACTCAGAACGTTTTGAGATACGAGCGTTATTTGTGTTGTTTACAGTAACTTAAAAGATTCATCTCGGCCCAAAAATGGAATTAAATCGTCAACATTTTCGTGCGATTATTTTTTACAACTTTCGGCGTGGATTAACTCAGCAACAGTGCATGGATGAACTTAATTCAATTTTTGGCGATGAAGCTCCATCAAGGACCAGTGTTTATCGATGGTATGGTGAATTCAATCGTGGTCGTAGTTCACTCCAAGATGAATTTCGTGAAGGTCGTCCAAAATCAGTTGTTGTTCCGAAAACAATTGATGCTGTGCGCGAACTGATATTGGAAGATCGTCATGTGACCTATCGTGAGATTGAGACAACTTTAGGGGTTAGTGGGACCAGCATACATTCAATATTGCATAAACATTTGACTGTCAAAAAAATTTGTTCGCGTTGGATCCCACACAATTTGTCAATCGCCCAAAAAAATACGGTCGCGGTGCTTGGAAACACGTCTATGACATCGTGACAGGTGATGAATTGTGGATTTACGCGTATGAGCCCGAAAGTAAACAGCAGTCGACTGTCTGGGTGTTTCAAGATGAGCCAAATCCAACAAAAGTTGTTCGCGCACGAAGCACTTCCAAGCAAATGGTCGCCTGTTTTTTCGGAAAAACTGGGCATGTCGCAACCGTACCACTAGAACAACGCAGAACAGTCAATTCTGAGTGGTACACAACCATTTGTTTGCCAGTTGTCTTCCAAGAAATCAGGAAAACCAACCGCCGAAGACGGATCACTCTTCACCACGACAATGCGAGCTCTCACACATCGGCTGCGACAACTGCATTTTTCAGCACCCAAAACATCGATTTGATGGGTCATCCGCCGTATAGTCCTGACTTGGCACCGAATGACTTCTTTTTATTCCCGTACGTAAAAAACAAACTGAGAGGTCAACGTTTTTCGACACCTGAAGAAGCGGTTGCTGCATTCAGAATGCAAGTGTTGGAGATACCTCAATCAGAGTGGCAAAAGTGCTTCGACAATTGGTTCAAACGCATGCAAAAGTGTATAGATCTTCATGGTGAATATTTTGAAAAACAATAAAGTGATTTTCGATGATCAATACATGTTTTTGTTCTCTAATCCCGAAATATAAAAGGCAACCCTCGTATTCTTTTAGTTTCCACACTGTTCCGTTTGTCTGCTTTCAGATATCTTCTTTCGTTCTTATTGTGTTGTGTTTGCTTTTAGAAATAACATTTAACTTTATTTCTGTCACACTATTATAAAAAAGTTCAGAATACCAAATTTCCTCATTGCGTAGAAAAATAATATTGTAGTTAAAGAAAGCATAACCATTATATTTGTTAAAATTTTTGTAAAACTAACCAATAAATAAAACACTACTATTGTTCTTAAATTTAAAAAGACTTTATTGCACAAAAGAAAAAAATCCTCTTCGTGAAGTTTCACTATATAAATTCTCTTCCTTTTTTTAATTGAAACTTTCGCAGAGTTACAAACTAATACCTTTATTGAACAATATATTTAATAAGTATATCTTGCTCCCTACTTACAAGTGAATGTGTGAGATCGAAACAAAACCTTAGTGTTCGTAAGTGTTTGTCAATTAAATTCGATGCATAAGCTCTGTTGTGTGATTATAATTTGTGTTTATGTGCCTAGGTGCCTTGTGCGGCGGCGTGTGCTTCAAAATACAATAAATAAAATCAAAGGTGACAAAAGGTGATACTAATTCTACCAGCTACTCTATGCGAGTCATATTTACAAGAAAAAACTCGTGTCCTTATGACTAAATTCGAAATAATCTTCAGCGGCCTATCTCTAGCCGCCCCCTTGTCTGTCGTAGCTCAAGAAACTCCTTTGGAACATTCCTTCGTTGTCATTCGGATTGAATTTGTGTCACATATCCGTGCTGATTCCTAGATTCTGGCCAGGTTCGACCTTGAGCTGATGTGGGTGCTGGTAGAACAGGTTAATATCACCTGTTGGCATTGTCTGAATGTCAGGAGAATGATTTCGTTTGATCGGATAGGGTTGGTCGGGTGGATCATCGTGTATGCGAAGGATATCACAATTATTGTTGTTGTTATTGTTGTGAGACTGAGGTGAAAGACTGGCGCTGCTGCTGGCTGCTGGACTTTGCATAGCAGCTAAGGACCGTACTTGAAGGAATAATCCGCTATTGAGTAACCGTGCCTGATGCTCCTGCGCCTTTGCTCTTAGGCACGCAATAGAGTTATTTCTGTAGAATAAGAAAGATAAAAGAAGAAATTATTGATTAGGTGATGCATTATGAAGTTGAGTTAAAGTGTAGAGAAAATTTATCAAATCACCGTATCATCAAAATTGGGTCACGATTGTAGTTGTCAACCCACCTAAAGACCTCCGGATCCTGATCTATGTAACTTGTGGGTTGACCATGGGATTGTCTGTGCGCATGAGGTGGTGGAGGTGGTCCGACCCCAGGGTGTAAGCCAGGTATGTGGGAAGAATGTCCTACAGCGGCAGCTGCTGCAGCAACTGCTGCGGAACTCATCAGCATATGGAGGTCCTTATTGGGCGGGGTATCGAGTAAGTGGTTTGGGTGGTGGTGATGTATTTGATGATGATGCTGTGACAATTGGTGATGGGGTGGATGTTGCTGTTGTTGTTGTTGCTGTGGTTTATGTTGATGAAGGGGGGAAGGATGATTTATAGTTTGATGTGGCGTATGCGCTTGAGGGGGGCTGGCCATATCAATATGGGAATTTAGGGGCGACGACGAGTGACCTGTTGGGGTTGTACCGGCTGAGGAATGCAGCTGGGGTGGCGGCGGACTAACAACATTGAGCGATTCGGATGATGAGGTCAGCTGTCTCATTTCGTCGTTTGATTTCGATGTGTTGTCTTCGTGATCGCTTGCTTCACTGTCATCTTTTAACGTCTCCTGAGCTTCTAGTGATTTTCGATGCATACCTGAAAGGAACAATATCGGCAATGAGTGGAAGACAGAAGAATTAGTTCTTTTAGTTAGGGTTATTCTCATTTCAAGTTTCAACAGACATTTGGTTAAAAAAAGATATCGAATATGCAATGCAGTGTTTCAAAGAATGCAAACAACAGATAGCTCCGTTGGGATACATCTTTTTTGCACTTTTTACTGATTAAATCGCAATTTCGGTATTTACGTAGCAAACAGGAATCTGTAGAGAGATAGTGAAAATACAAAAATATTACCAATGATATCAGTGAAGACGTAGAGGTAAAAGATTATTATTATTATATGGTATTTTAAATATGTTGTACTTTTCTCAGGAGAGGTGAACCCATAACGCCGAGACATCGCTCTGACGTGCTATTAGATTACTGTTATGGCGTTGTCTTTGATCAGTTGCAAACGGTAGTGCTCCGGTAACATTCATGTAGGGAGTTCCGCAGTTTTCCCATTCTGCAACAAACTAGTTTTAGTATAGGGATACATGCGCCACTAAAAGACGAACTGCAAATTATTGGAATCCATGGAATTTCCTTGTGGCACAAATAAACCAACTTCATTAGAATCACGGATCCCCAAGCAATTTCTCCCGTAGTATTATCTCAAGCGCCTTCATATGGCAGTGACTGTAGCATTGAGGTGTGTTGCGTTTCCAATTAGGTGGATTGGTCATCCTTGAATGTTATCAAATAGATCGAAGGCGTGCTTAAGAACAGCATTCCAATCAAGTGAATAATCCCCGACCGCGAGTAAAATTTGAGATTTGTAGAGAATAAGAAGTTGAACTGAAGTAAGATTGTGAGCAGGGCGTTAGAATATACTCACAGCTAGGCCGGGTTGTCGTAAGAAGTGACTAACGGCCGAGTGGTAGGGGTAGGGGGCCCAACGCCCTGTCGCCCGGTGAAATATCACCCCATCAAGTTATAGGTTCCGTGAATTGGTCGGGCGAAATCTCTGGTCATCTTTCGCAGCTTGACCGATGGACCGGTTCGAGAAAAGGTTGGTTTAGGTGACTGTCGCTCCCAAGATGAGATACAACCCGTCACATTGTACATTCCGCGATATCGTCAGGATACATTTTGAGGAACGTTTCAGATGTACGGCTGATGGCCCGGACTGACACGGAGATAAGTCATGGTGGTGCCTTCTGAGGTAAAGAAATCCGGAGGTAAACTAGTTCCCCATACGGATCTCCGGGGGACTATATCCAGGGAACATCATGCAAATATTTTGATAAAAGACCGAAATTTAAGAAAATAATTCGTCGCATAATCGTGTACGTTCTCGAAACTCTGTCGACGTTCGAGTGATAACGGGACTTTTTAACATCAGAGTCATCGGCTGCTCAGGATACGACTTGCATTCGAGATTCAAAGAAAATAAACAAAAGGTTACATTCCGGCAACGTCATTTGGTACGAAGTTGCTTAGGATACGTTGCCAAAGGATACAGGTGTTAGAACCCACTAAGTTGGACGTCATGCGATTGAAGGTCGTGCTGAGGAATTCTCTTAAATTTCTTTGTTATCTTTACCGCCCCCCGAATGATGATCGATCGGTGACACTTTTTGAACATCTTTCACGTACCATTGACTGGATACAGATCAACTACCCGGCTTCTGAAATTGTCGTCCTTGGCATTTTAATGTACACAATTTTGGCTGATTGCTACATTCCAACAGAATCGACGCGGCTGGAAGGCTAGCGGGTATGTTCACTGTTAGCCGTAATTTGACTCAAGTCGTGGAAGATCCTACGCGAGTGCCCTATACCCGAGGTGATTATGTGAACACCATGGATCTCTTTTTGACATACGAGCCGAGCGCTTATGCCGTGGAAGTTGCTGCGCCACTGGAAAACGCTCAACCACTTGCATTTCAAACGAATAACCGATCTAAGCAGCGTCGCCATTATGGGGGTATGGAGCTGCCAACTGGGATGATTTGCGAGATTTCTTTGCATCGTTTTAGCGATCGGAGGTGTGCTTTGGAGACTCCGATGTTAACGCATGCGCGGAGTCGGTCACGGAGATTATTCTTCTCGGGATGGAGATTTATATTCCGTAACGAGCATTTACATCGTGGAAATTGCTGTGCCACTTGGAAACTCAGATCGCTGCTTGGTATCGATCACGATATTATTCTTTTCAGGATGGAGATCTACATACCGCATTCCATCAAACAAAGTTCATCTGATAAGTCTTGGTTTGATAAAAAATGTGAGCAGATTACAGCGGCAAAAAATATAGCTTTTAAACAATGGCGCTCCAATCCTACCGAAGTTAAAAGAACGAATTTTGTTGGAATCAGAAACGCCTGTAATCAGGTGTTGGATACCACAAAGAAGGGGTACAATGACAGAGTGACCAATAAACTGCTTGAGTGGCCAACTGGTTCTTCTGGTTAATGGCAAGTGCTGTCAGCAATAACCTCGATTCTTCGTCTATTCTCCCGTTAGTGACGGGCACCGGGACACTAGCCATAAATTGAAAAGATAGAGCTAATATGTCCGCAAATTTATTTTCACCGAATTCAAACCTCAATGTCGGCCTTTTGGAGTCACCTGTGATCGCGATAATATGGTTTCATTTCATTTTCATTTTTAAAACATTTTTATTTTCTTTTTATATTCTTAGTTTCTAAATTAGAGGCTAGACAAAAAATGGTTAAATTCTAGCTTAATTATCTTATATAATAACTTACTGGTCCTTCGCAGACGCTCTAAGCTAAACATTACTTAACATTTGTATAATTTGCCTTTCGGCGACAGAACTTTGTGGCAGTACTTATAATTATTTGAAAGACAAAGAAAAATTTGAAAAACTTTGTCAATTTTTGTTGTTTTTTTTACACTTAACTTACCTACGTTTTTTTTTTTTTTTTTTTTTTTAATTTTTAATTTTATGTAAAAGCACTTAACTTAACTTAACTTAAATCTTATACTACCCTAATTCTAGAAAAGCTAAGTCTATGTAAGCTAGCCGATGATAGTGTGATTCTATACCGACTTTGGTATCCAGGTCTTTATATGCCACTCAACTACCAGAACTGTTGACGCTGTCTAATACTATCGTCCCGGTCTCTGTGGGAGATAGCTCTACTAAAGCGCAAGAGCTCTTCTTCGGTGCGCGTTATTTCCCGGTCGTAGCACAATCGCCCATCTACGGATGATCTACTTAATGCAAGCTCAAAATTGAACTTAAAATTAATTAATATAATAAGAACCTTACTTACTTACTTACATGATAGATCAGCGGAATTCCCGATCTATCCTGTATAAGCCCTTTCATGTCCAAGTCAAGGAACGCCTTTGGTGGAACAAAGCCGTTGCGACGCACGCTCTCATAGTACAGAGTGTTTGGATAATAGGCCCCGAAAATTAGGTCATTGGACGAGCTGATTAATTTAATCATAAAATTATCCACCCTATTTATGTACGCTTCATTATATAAAGTCTCATTTGAATAATACTTTTTATAGTCCGATTCCGGTGTCCGATATAATCTGAGACAACTTCTGAGACACTTCCTTTCGAACACCCGAATCTTTTCCATTAAATTTGGACCTATGTTAAACCGTACTGGGCAACCATATATGAGCATTGGCCTGATTAGCGTCATGTAGCATATGACTTTTACCCTGCTGTCAAGTTGGCTACTGTGAAATAGCCTCCCTGTCATAGCAAAAGTTTTCCTCGCTTTGAGCAAAGCAGCCTCTACATGTCTGTTGAAATACAGATATTGGTCTAGCCAGATGCCAAGGTATTTAACTAAATTCTTGGTTTCCAGTTTATCTCCATGCGGTCCCACGATAACTAGCTTTCGCCAGTTTTTCCTTGTGTCGTTCGTGGCTTTATATAATGGAGTTCTAAATAGGATGGCTTCACATTTCTGGAAGTTGATCTTAAGTTTCCAGTCATCGCAATAGCGCTGCACGTTGTTGAAGTCTAGCTGTATTAAACTATTTATGATCTCAACTTTCGGAGCTGTTCTGTAAATTATGAGATCGTCTGCGTACGCAATAGCCTGCGGAAGTGCATCTAATAAGTCGCTAATGTAAATGTTAAAAAGAATCGGAGAGAGTACCGCGCCCTGTTGCAAGCCATTCTTGATATTATACGTTTTATTAGAGGTCACATTACTATTTTTGACCACGAACCTCCTGTCCTTTAACATATCGTAAAGTACACATAGTAAAGGCTTATGTATGCCATGTCTGACCAGTTTGTAATATAACCCTTCGATCCAGACGGTATCAAAGGCTTTTTCCAAGACGATCAGACAGGCCCCTGTGCATTGGTTCCTACATTTATTCCATTGTATGTCGGAGACCACTTTAGCTGCGGCATGTGTGGTTTCATGCCCCGCCTTAAAGCCAAACTGGATATTTGGAATAATGCTGTTGTCGTCTACCCATTTTACCAGAGCTTTGTTAATGGTTTTTTCAAATGTTCACGCATGTTCATTGGGTTTGTGCAGTCTTTGCCCTTTTTTGGGATGGGCTGAATGATAGCCGTTTTCCAACGCGCGGGATAATATGCATTATTCAACGCCTTGTTAAACAGGACCGTGTATATATCTATTGCCATTGGGGGCAGGTCCTTGAGTACGATGTTACGTACTCCATCTATTCCCACTGACTTTTTGCTTCTTAATGACTCTGGATTCCTTCCCTTGTGATTAAAAGGCTATTAGCCCCACCATTGGCATTAATGTCAATTGACAGATTATCGTCACTGAATTCGGTAAAACCCGGATTCTCCGATTGCCAAAGTGAAATTTCATTTCGGAGGTGCAGGTGATTCAGTAGAATTCTGTCCTCCAGGTCATGATTTCGGTGAATGCTTTCATTCACCTTGTACATTTCCTGAAAGACAGCTCCCACAGCGTTCACCCTCTCCAAAGGATCTTCGATCACAAAGAGCTCACTATTGAGGATAGCGTTCTCTGTATCTATGCCAATGTTGGTTAGCAGCTGCTTGTTTACCTCAGTACGTGGAATTTGGAGACACTGAATCTCGTTTTCATTATTTCTCCTGAATATTTTATTTATTTGTTACATATTCGGGTTATTAGTTTTTATAGCCCGAATTCTGTTGTTCCAATACAAATTTGTTGCTAATTTATAATTGACTTTAAGTAATTGTTGGAGGTTTTTTAATTGAGATTTCTGCGATATTATCTCCTGGTCTTGTCTGTCTGTAAACTGTCTGTGTAATTGTTTTAATTTCGATAGCAGTCTGCTCTTTTTCTTGTGGAGTGCGTTTATTGTTGTGTTTCTGTACATGTTAATGTGATCTGTAACTGTTGTTTTGGGAATTGTTTTGTCCATTGTTCGTTTTACGGTTTCGTCCATTTGTTGGATGTATTTGTCGATTTCGTCATTTGTCAGGTTTCTGTTTACTGGCAGATTAAAGTCATTCGAACGAAGTTCTCTTGTTAATGATCTGGTGTTGTAGGGTTGCGGGATCACGAATTCCTCCAGATCTGCGAGATCACTCGGAAGCTCCATTACTGCCGTGAATGCACAGTGGTCACTGTCGTATTCAATCGTCCGTAGACAGTTTCTGTTTTGTCTGTTAGTGTTAAGTAGTCTCAGTCGTGAGTCAATTAGCAAGATATCTAAGGACGATCTACCTCTAGGGAACGATGGATAATTGGTAGCTAGCAGGTCAGTTCTATATTCAATATGATACTGATCTAACCAGCCAGCCAACTGATTTCCTCTGGCATTAGATATATAATTTCATCTTGCAACAGGTTGAAAAATTGTCTCTTCTCCCAGTTTTTATTAGTGAATTTACATTCACGACAAGAGCTTTTATTGATGTTGTGGTTAGATGGTTTATATTGACTTTTTGTTTAGATTGGACAAATGCGAATAGATCTCGTTTATTTGATTTTGCAGCTGTGTCATCTGTCTCTGCAGATTGAGCAAGACAGTGACTACGTCTACTTGCGATGTTGTTTCAGTCTGTGTGGGAGTATTTGTGGCTACCAATGTTGTAGCCTGGTTTGGTGGTATCCCACCCGACGTAACTTGTGCGTACGACCGCTGCGATGTTACGGGCATTGTTGTAGTACGAGCTGGCTCTGTGTTTTTTTGCCGCGTCACACTTCTTGCCATTATTTCTCGGAATTTAGGACATCCCCTCATTTCGACACACTGCGCACTTTAGAAGGGCTTTGTCTTCTACCCTTTCTTTTCCCAGAGGGCATTCTTCTGCCTTATGGTCCTTTCCGCATTTTACACAACGGTGCTTGCATTTCACAGTTCGCCGCTGCATGACCAAACCTTTGGCAACGGACACATTGCAGGATGTCTCTGCCTTTTTTTAATTTGTCCCATGTGCAGCTTTGATGATCCCAGACTGTAATTTTTCTTAGACCACCAATTCTGCTGCTGGGCGTTAGTTGAACTAAAAAGAAGGGTAGGTTGCGGTTTTCCCTTCTTGCCTTGGTTGTGGTGAACGGTTTTACGGAGATAAACTCGAGATCGTCGTGCTTCAACTTTTGAAGCATCTCGATCAGAGCCTCCGGTTCCACCTCAGGGTCGGCACCCTTTAATAGAACCGTTACCCTCTTTGTTTGCTTCGGCGTGAACGAGTAGAATTCCGCGGTGGCCCCTTTTAAGACCCCTTTAATTTTTTCGTGGTCTGCCACCGCATAGGTTTGAATGGCATGCCTGTTACCAGCCAGTCTTTTAACTACAAAATTGTTTCCTATAGCTAGCTTACAGAGACTTACCAACTCCTTACACTCAATATCTATGGTGCTGATTGGTGGCATCTTTATTTTTTCGTTGTTATTGTTGCTTTGCCGCCGCTGTGTTGCTTGCCGTGGTCGATTTTGTGTTGATAGTTGCTGTTGATGTTGATGTTGCTGTTGCTGTTGCTGTTGGCGGACTTTTGGCTTCGGATTTTGTTGTTGTTCTGTGTCTTTTTCTTTTTCGAGTGCCGCCATTTTTTTCTTTAGGCGTGTCTCTTTTAGTCGGGCTCTTGCCATCGCAAGTTTCGCCTCCAATTCACTTATTTCCTCTTCTTCATCTCCAGACTCTGAGGATGCAAGAGAAGCGAATGAGTTGTTTGCCCCATACATGTTAAAGTTGGAAGGGGATGGGAGCTCATTGACCTCCTCCATTTGCTGATCTCTTTTCTCCATTGTTAATTTCGCGGTTTTACTTCGCGTCACAATGGAGTTTTTCGATGTACCTTTTCGTGTGTGTGTTGTCGCGTTTTTATCTTCCTCCGAGTTAATGCTGGTTCTTTCCAGTTTGTTTTCATTAAAAAAAAAAACAAAGGCGACCTGCAATGCGAACCACGAAGTCGATTTCTTCCGTACGCCGACTCGAACTCGGCTATCGTCGGCTAAGAGTCAGTAAACTTGCACTCGCGCCATATGATGCTTTGAAAACTCTGTGCTTAACTAGCAATATATTGTGTGTTTTAATTTTCACTTTTACGACTGAGGTGATATATTTTAATTGTCTTACTTTGTTTTTGCACCTCACTGAAGTGATTTTGTGAGCACGTTTTTTGGCACTTTTAACATTCGTTTTGTTTGTTTGTTGTTGTTGCACTTTGGTTTAATTGTCACAACACGTCACGTCACTGTTTTTCTATTTCGTGGCTTCGTTCTCGTTCATGAATTAGATTAATTATATCAATAGGTTGTCCTTTTTTTAAACACACGTTTTGTAACTGAGTATTCACTGAGTGAAAGCCATGGAAATGGTGTCTCCCATGAAATTTTGGGCCGATAGCATTACTGTCTGCGTTATATAAGGTGATGGAAATGGTCATCAATGCCGAGTTAATTGTATATTTGGAACGCAACGGACTTCTGAATGATGGTCAACACCGATTCCGTGACAGGCGGTCCGCGGGAGACTTTTGACCCTTATAACCGATATATGGACATCTGCGATTGAGGGGCATAGTGAGTCAAGAACGGTCGCATTGGATATCTCCAAGGTTTTAACCGCGTCTGACACGGGTCATTGATGAGTAAACTTCGTTCCCAGCAGCTTTGTGACTGGACGAAGAGTTTCCTCGAAAATCTGACGAACCGGGTTGTTGTGGACGGCGTGTGCTCGGATCTGTTAATTCCGGGGTGTCTCAAGGTTCTACTTTGGCTCCAACATTGTTTTTGCTTCACATAAATGATTTGTTGCGGTCCACGGCTAAAAAGAGTGTTCAGTTTTGGGGATGATAGTACACTTGTTTCCTCATTTTCGAGTGATCGGCCGAATAGTGCATCAACGTCGCATCAGCTGAGATGTAGTCAGAGCGACTCTTTGAATCGGGATCTAGATAAAGTCCTGCAGTAGGGAAAGGCAACCATCTCGTCGACTTCAATGCAACGAACACATAATATACAACATTCTTAAAGAAAAGAGGGTCATCGTTTCCATAGCTGATGATGAATGGCCAGGGACTCGAATCTGGGGAAAGCATGGAATTGCTCGGCGTCACGGTTTGTGGGAATGTATCGTAGTATAAACACGTGTCGAACATCGCCAGGTCCGCCTCTGGAAAACGCGGTTATCTTTTTAGAGTCAAGCAATATTTTACTCCGCCACACATTTGTCTCCTGTATAAATCCCTGTTGCAGTACAGCAATAAAACATCATGCAGCCTAAATGTCATTCGGAAATGCCAGCAGTGATTCGAAACGACACATTGATCTGAGATCCACTGCTCGGCACATTAACAATCAATTTGTCACAGTTTCTTTCAAGCATTAAGCGCCTGAGCTTATACTTCGAAAGAAATACAACAATGAGTTGACAACATAAAGTTCTGGTGGCACTGAATGCCACCAATTGCTGAATAAAAGAGAAGGAAAAAATGACATCTCATTTAACCGTTTTGAATTGTTACGTATTAAGATGTTTTTTATATACGGTGCTTTTCAGCACCTGTTGTTTGACTATCCTTTTAAGTTCGTGAAATAAAAAAGTTAAATTAGTGTATTTGAAATGTTTAATTTGTTTAATTTTTGATATTTGCTGGCTATAACGCCAAAATTATTTGCTGTGTCCATGGTGACACAATATCATCTATTTGCTGGGCCACACACATTTTGCTGTCTCGTCGAGGAATCTCGATGCAGAAACAATCCCAAATTAGACCCGCTCTCGAATAATGCTCTCATGTTTCGAGTTCTGCTCCTAAACATACCCTCAATCTACTTGAGAGCATACAGAGACGGGCTATTCGGTGCTGACGTCAGGACTACAGTCGCTATCATATCGAAGGCCCGTAGCTGACCTCTGTCTGTTTTACAGATATTATCACGGGTGTTGTTCCCCAGAGATTCGTGGTATTGTTACACGTAATTCGTTTTATATTATATTATATATATACGAGACAATCCGACGGAGCGCACTACTTTGCGGTTCAGCTCCCTATGGCGCGAACATCTCTGCATCAAGACTCAACACTCGTTCCGTTACAGAGCTGGAAAGCTGTAGAATTCCCTCCCGTCGCGAGTTTTTCTAGAGTGTTACAACCCGCAACTGTTCAAAAAAAAAACTGCAACCGTTTTTTGTTGGCATCTTGGCCCTCTCGAAGTGTAATAAAAAAAAATCTGTTTGCTCCGAAAACACAAGTCATTTCCTTTAGTTCGGAGTTCACAGTATTCAACACATGTGTATGCCATGTTACATTTTTACCGACACAGAGTAACTTCATGCTTTTCTGGGACTTAGTGATCTGGCCTTTCGTCATCAGTTATGGCACTGGCAATCCGAGGAAACTTTTCTTCGAATCGCGTCGTTTTTGTGCTACTTTTCAGCCAAGCAAATCTTTATGTTTGGCACTAGAATCACTTCAAATCCTAACTGCAATGAGACTATATTTGAAGCCACGAAAGAGGCAGTGAAGTGCTACAGCAGTAAATACCTTACAACGACTGGTTTAGCCATCATTTACAACACATAAATATTAGCCCAAACCTGGAAACACATTGTAAAGGACTGAAACCCATACGAGACCTGAGGGCGTTCAATACATCATTTGAGCACAAGTTGGAAGAACCCCGGTTTGTCTTGTTCTACGGGTAATATGCTAGCAAATATAGTCTCGCTCTTTCTCTCCAAGTATTCGCCAACGAAAACCGCCAATTAGACCGTGCACGTCGCACACCTGGAAACACATCGTCAAGGATTGAAACCCATACGAGACCCGAGGGCGTTCAAGTCATCATTTGAACACAAGTGGGGAGAACCCTGGTTTGTCCTGTTCTACGGATTATATGCTGGCAGATGTAGTCTCGCCCTTTCTCCCCAAGTATTCGTCAATTAGACCGTGCACGTCGCTTTACACTAAATGTTAGTTTTAACATGTTGTATGAACAGATACTGTGAATCGTTCTTCGGTCGAATTACACTAACGCGCATTTGCTTTTTTTACGCCGCGGCTACAGTTTACAAACATTCTACAGCAATCTACATCAATAAATCTTGTCCCCATCTTCTCCATTTTAGTCTGCCCTTTTTGTGCATTGATATTTCAGGGTACACATAATTCTTCTGGCACATGCACATTATAGAAGAAAAACTCCCCTAATTGATAACATACTATATTTTATTGTAGCAAATCGAATTTCATTAATGTTTCAGACCGTTTTAATATAAAGATGCCTTGCTCAAATACGATTCGGAGGGAAACCACTATTCTCATAAATTCAAAACGAGTTTTTGCTCCACAGTATTATTTGAATAGTCATATTTTAATACAACTCCATCACTGGATAAAAACGGTACTTGAATATAGTTAATAATATCGATGAAGTTTGAATTTGCCATAAAAATTTAACAAGAAAAATAAAAGATCAACGAGTTTGATGCCACATATTAAATCCTATCATATCTGGCTTTCACGCCATAACAAAGGACGCAAATGACATCAAAGATTCGATAGTAAAGAAACAATCAAATCTATTGACGCAGCTTAAATGGTCTCATTAATGGACGGAGTTATTTGTTCTGGAATGATTCCACCCTTAGAAGGTTAGTCAAAATGGTTATTTCCAGAATACGTTTTACGATACTTTAGCGGATTATGTCATGGCGATAAATTAAACGCCTTAATAAAATTATGAGAAGTTATAAAGTTGAAAAAGAGCTACCAAGTGACATCTTGGGAAGTACCAAATTCTTTTATTTGATTCGGGGAGAATAGGAATGAAGTTGGTTATGTCATTATGATATATCGGTGGGTTTTTGAGTAAATATATCGTTCCTATGCTACTTAAATGCAAACCAAAACGTACAGAAATTATATAAAATCGCCGATATTGAATCATATTCAGTGAAAATGTTGAATACTATATCTTTATCCATAATAATGAAGTATACTACACGATGTATTATTATATTACAAGAATTTCGGGCGTGAGTGTAAAACACATTCTAAAACCAATTATTTGATTTGGTTTTGCCCTCTTCAAGTCGCATCAGATGAATTATTGGATTAGGAAGATTGTTTGCTTGATTTAAAAGTGTTATCTCTTAAACGGATAGTTGAATCTGGCAACTTTGGGTTTTGGTTTGGAATCAGATCAGTTGCTTATTGGTATTTGGCGCTTTGCGATAAAAGTTATTATAAAGTAAAGATGATCGGAAAGAATCTCAAAGGAGCTTCTCTAATGAATCAAGGGCGCTTCTCTGCGCCGATGACACAAAAAAGGAACCTTAAAATTGTTACTTTTGGAAGAAGTTTCAACCTTTTACATCCAAGAAACGACAGATGGTAATGAAAAATAATGGACAATATATTTTTAAATAAGACTGTTCGTGAATATGAAAAAGCAATCAAGTTTCAGTGAGAAACATTGTTTCAATTGTGTTTTCCCCAACCTTATATAATGAGCGTAGTTAAATAATGACAGTTATTTTTTTAGCTTCTGGCAATACTCAAAAAGCTTGAATCATAGTTCGGCTGTATATATAAAACGAATAGGTTCCAGGATTTCTTTTCAAGGTTAATTCGAATACAGGCATCGCAGATTGTGATTCGGATGTGATCAGTGTTATGGCTACCTACAAACAGGACAAACACCATGTATGGTAGTAGTTGAAAATGAGCATGTGTTCAAGTCAAATAAGTAGTTCGAATCCTAGGACACAGACTTGGACAATGTAAAGTGAAATCGAGAAAATTCAAAATGGTAAGGAATAACAAATTTCTTGTGCAACCAAAAAGTAGCAGAACAATAATATTATTATCCCACAGTTAGTTGATATTTCTGGGTAATCAAAAACTCTATCTCGTCAGTCGCCTTATAGATCATTGTTGATGACAATCCTGTCACTAATACAAAAGAGATAGCAAATTTACTTGGCGTCCATGTTGTATCCAACACTCGGTTACTTTATATCACATCTGTATACTTTTGTCCCAAGGTTTGCACGATGCGGTCCCCACCGTGCTTCCTATAACCTGAGGAAAGATTGACGACCGATTGTTGAAATTGGGCCTGGCAATCCTCTTGGCCAATTAAGTTTTAAAAGACTTTAATTTTATTTTGTTTTTTTTTATTTATTTAATTACTTTAAAAAATTTTAAACTATATTTTGGGCATCCACGCCGCTGGGGATCAAACTTGAGACTAGCCTTTTCTGTGCTACTTAGCCCGGTAGGCGTAGGTGTGATGAGTTGATACTACCATAAGGGAGGAATTAACCAAGAAAACACTGACTCGGCAAAAAGGAGACCTAGACGTGTCAGTGAGGTTCTCGAGTTCTTACAGGCCAGTAAATAGTAGTAAATCTGACGGATCTGGGTATAAGGTTGTGGGGGTTCTCTACATTACGCTGAGAACCAACCCACAATTTCAACCCAATTTCGCCCGCCAACCGCGCCCCACCTCAACCCCAATCCCTTCCGTCGGCTAATTTCGCCCGCAAAAGGTATACCCCAAAAGGACGCATAACCTGAATTCATTATTCTATGCAGATAATGCATAATTGAATTCAGCCCTTTCTCATACGGCAACATGATATCATAAACCACATGAGATTTCCAGCGGAAATCACAATTTCATGTTTGGTTAGCAACAGCAAAGTCTGGACAAACGATGCTGTTGCAGCATCGCGGAACCGCATGGGTAATATGGAATTCTTTTAATTCTTTTGCTCTCACCATATTTTTCCAAGCCATCGCAGCGTCCCCCCGACCTCCCCCAGACACGCTATTCGCTGGGGATCAATAAACTCTTTAGTTAGGTGAATAGCACAAAAATACTTTTCATTCCATTCCATTTCCCCTCCTCAGAGTGCACTGCACTCTGAGATCAATTTAACATCCAAACTGGGTCATTCGGTCACCACCGATTTTGCGTTCATTGCATGCAAAAACCAAAATCATCCCCGGGATCGTCACGCTCTCCTTTTTGATTCTTCCATTTTCTCTAAATCCATTGACTAGTGAATTAACCCACAAGAGTTTATTCACCTTGACGGGCGGGGGAAATGAGAGAGCGCAGATGAGAGTGCGATCTCGATTGGTTGATCGTTATATAGAACCGCAGAGTGAATTTTCATACCTCATTGGGAACAGTCGTCTTTCAATCACGGCCGTGTGTGCACACACCCCCTGTCGAGTTTACCCTATAGTTTATAAATATCAATTGGTTTAGTGTTAGTGGAGTGACTTTAAAGAATTGATTAATTTTATTGAATTGAATTGATTAATTTTATTGACTTCTATGTTTATTGGTGGTGCACACCACCTCCCCCGGTGAATCAAGTGATTAAGAACGCTAAAAATCAGTCAAACGGTAAATCTTTAAAAAGGTATGTCAAATGTCGAGACACTACCCAATTACATCATCGGATTACAAACTATACATTAAGACAATGTATAAAATAAAACATCCTAACCATTAAATCTAATTAAAACAACATCAAACGAGTGTTTATTCTTATCTATGCTGTGCTGAGCCCACTCCAATTCCTGCGCCTTCTGCCATTCCATGATTAACAATAAAAAAAAAACAATAAAATAATATTATCAAAACAGTGTGTTTCATTTGTACTTTTCCTGAGTGAACGGCTTTCATCGGAATAATAATGATTGGGATAGGAGTGAACCAGTGCCCGTGTAAGGTACAATACTTCTTCCCCACAGGGTGTCTAGACCAAATTTAGTGTCAATGGAATAGAAAAGATGGGAGGGAGTTTTTTTTTAATAGGAATTTGTGAAAATACATTCCGGAAAGATCGTGAAAATTGCGACGCACATTTTATGATCTTAGATAAAATTAGGAAATAAGTCTAGGCGCGAAAATCTGGTTCACGCATTTAATTTGATTTTTGGAATTTCAATTAATTTGGGGATGTGTTATTATTATGCATTATGGATATGGGGGAAAAGGAAATGTGGAACGGAAATAGTATGGCTTTGGGGAGCACTGCATATCAAGTCTGCTTCAAATTGAGTACCACTAACACATGAGCTAATTTTACTTTCGAACTCGTACCGTTGCCAGAGCACCCAAGGAGCTGAACGACTTGCAAGTCGAATAGTATCCTCTATACACATCTGAAGAGATGTTCTTCTAGGGTACTTAAATCGCCGTGGATGGCTTTTAATCTCACCCATTCAAGTGGATGCTTTATAGATGGATGACAGACAGAAAACACTCAATAAATTTGCAAAAAATGTGGTATATTGTCCCTGTCATAAGTATACATTTTTTTCTATAAGTCAAAAGACGTCGTTGATTTTTGTAATTAATACTTAACAACGATTTTTGTTGTACGTTATATATACACAAACACATTCATTATTTTATAAGACATCCAAAGTAACAAATTAAAGTATATTAAACAACATTAAAATTCAAAAGAAAAAAGTACAACTAAAAATATGGCAACCGTAAAATCGACCAGCCAATAAGCGTTTAACTTTTAACAATAAAAATTATAAACTGATTGAAATTAAAAAAAGTTATAGTAATAAAGCGGCGAAAAACGAAAATATTAAGACTAAACCAGTCGAAATAATTGTACCTAATTAAAATTATAAACAATTGTAAGCCCCTTCTGGGTATAATCAGTGTACAACACGGCATTATTCACAATGCCACTGGTCTTAACGTGACGCTCGCTTGACTCTCCTCGACTCCTTAGTGTCCACTAGCGAACCCTTTCGACTCTATACAGCGGCATGCGCAGCCCTCTGCCACCACGACCCCAGTAACATCAAACCCCCGAGTGTATAGCATTCGGAGTTGCTGCGAGTTCTGTGGCCGTATAGGTCACACCCGGAACAAGTGCGAAGATAGGGTGAGGCGGGAAAAAAACAAGTAATTCCCCGGTGACAACGACTCCAACACAAACTCGCAAGGCTAGGACTGTACGCCAACGCCAACTCCCACAAAACCTCACTTCTACCAAGGGCGGCAAACAACTCTCCATACCAACGTATGGACAAAAAATGCCGACCCTAGACTCAGTTCTAATGCATCCCGCACACGGCACCCCGTCACTGCGGAGGCGAGCGAGCTCTCGGATAGGCCCCGGCTTACTCGGATGCCACACCTGTTGGTTCAAACGAACAATAACAGGCCAGTGGACCGCATCGCAATCCCCTTGCCCCTGTCGGCAACACACGCGGTACCAACCAGGTCCACTTCCAATACTGACCCAAGCCCAGCCGCCACCCAGATCCTAAACACTCGACTCTCCTTCTGACACTTCACTGAACTCTCCTTCCACCATCCACTCTAAACTTCCTCGCGCCCCTACCTTTATTTCGTGACTACGTCACGGGGGGGGGGGGGGGGGCGGTGCGGGTTCTCCATACTACATGGAGAACCAACTCACAATTTCAACCACAATTTCCGCCTTATTTCGACCGCTTTCAACGCGTCATATCACCCCTTTCGCACAGTTCAGTTGATTCACCTGCAAAATATGTTCCCCAAAAGGACGCATAGTTAAACTCATTATCCTATGCAGATAATGCATAATTGAGTTTGGCTATCTTTTCGCCATACGGCAACTCCATTTCGCTAACCCATGAGATTTCCACCAGAAATCGCACCATGTCGGTTAGCAACGGCATAGTCTGATCAAACGACGCGGTTGCTTAATCATGCAACCGCTTGGGAAATAATCAAAGTATTTAATTTAGTTACCATGATCCGATTTGCCTAGCCAAGTCGGCGTCTTATTCACGTTCCCCAGACACTCCATTCGCTGGGGATCAATGATCTCTTTTCGCAGGTGAATAGCTACAAAACATTTTCCTCTCCTTTCCGTTTCTGTCTTCCCCGGGTTCAATGCACTCTGAGATCACCACAGTCATGCACAAGGGCAGTATGTCATCCTCAGAGGCTGCATTGATACCAGCACACAAGCTAAGCCAACCCCGAAGTTATTGCGCTCTCTCTTTTGTTCTTTTCATCCTTCGCATGCACAGCGTCGGTCGAATGATGTGCAAGTATTATTCACCTCGCTGAAACGTGCAAATGAGAAGATTCATGAGAAAAGCGCAATGATGATTGGATTATAGCCGTGCGTATGCAAAATCAAAATTCCATCCCTAATTGGGATCAGTCACTAATCATCCACCATACGGTGCACAAGTGACCTGAGTCGCTAGTCCTACTTCATCGGTGTCGGTCACGCCACACCAAGTAAAAATTCAATCGTAACGCTAAGTCGAGTGTCACTTGCTTTGTTGTGCATGCAATTTCAGTGTAAAATTTTCACGAAAGTTTTCACGATTTTTAACAAATTCTCGCTGGGTCTGTCCGTTTAAATTGAACTATTAATTAGTTGCCGCCAACTCGTTTTGTATCGAAACACAAATATTATAAATTTGCCTCAGTGTCGTTAATTATTTTGAATCAAGTGCAAATCAGTAAGGAATACAACAACAACCAAACCAGGCGCAATCGTTGCAGCAGCATCTAGTAAAATAAATCCAAATAATATAAATCTCATTTACCACATATCGATATTGAAATCATTTTAAAAAAAAACTAACAGAAAGACAAGCTGGTACATAAACAAGAACGGTATGAATTAATCGATTAACCAGCATCGTGTAATATGTGTATGCGCTTAAACTAAATGAAAAGAAATAAAAAAAGAACATTAAACAACAAACCAACTCCAGCTTTTTATTTTTCATTCCCTTTTTGTGAACGTGTGTTTGACGGAATAACCTGTTGGGGAAAAGTGAATCCGTGCCCCTGTCCGGGCACCCCTACTTCGCACCCGCACAGTCTCAATTAAGGGACAGAATGAAACTGACAGTTACCACTCTTTTGTATTAGACTACCAATGCGGATCTCTAGGAACCGGTCAACAAGCGACCAAATGTTCACAATAAGGCAACTGCTGGAAGTGGGAATACGGAGAGACGGTTCACCAACTGTTCGTTGACTTCAAAAAAACGGTATCTCGAAATCCGATTTACGCGCATTTCTAGTAAAAAGATGCCAATTCTGGATTGGTAGCCCTGTGATCACATTCTCCTAGTGAACGCGTCTGTGAAGTATCAACGTATCAAAAATAGGAAGTCGGGTAATATCCTAAAACTAATATTACGAAAGGAAAAATCAGGCCGAAGAAAATTTATACAGCGTTTTCCAATAAAAATTTACATATTCTTTCGTTCAAATTGTTTGTTCACATAATTTCCATTCTCTCCGATTATCTGCAGACATTTTTCGGCTAGGACGATTGATCCTTTAGTGCAGAGTCGGAAGTTTTATCGTTGGAAAATTTCAAATCTTTGTTCGAGATGAATATTGCGGCGGCAATAGAGCGTCACAGAGATCGGAACAAATGCACATAAATTTAATGATACCAGTAAATATTGGAATCCATCATTTTTCAAGCAGTGGTAACATTAAAAGATGCTACCCACGTGATACACAAACACACGACAGCACTTTCCCTGCAATCCCAGTTTTTCCACCATTTGCTGGGCATCCCTAACTTTTTTAGCAAAAAATTATTTTCATATCGCATTAATCCATTGATCTGTTCCATTTCTATCGTTTTCTACAATTTACTTCAAAAATGGATTGGTTTCGTTCCATTTCAATAGCAATTCGTAGGTAGAAGTTAGATACATTCAATTTTTCTTTCCAAGCCCAAATTTCGATCTCCTTTGTGTAACCAGTTTTTTTGCAAATGAAGCAAAGGCGTAATTGCCCGCATATCGGTATTCTTGTACCCTGTCCATAATTTCAGCCAAATATCCAAAACAAAATCAGGTGAACCATTTTCGGGTAATTGATTACGATACAGTAACTTTACCACAAATGTCACAAATCTTTTTATACGACTGTGCAACATTAATATCTCTACTGTATTAAAATTGTAAATTAAAATGAATTCTTTCCAAAATTTCACTAATCTTTCCGTTGCAAAAATTTCTACCACGGTTAGATGTTAAACTTGTTTTAAAGTATATATAAATAACGAGATACAAAAGTAACGATTAAACTCGAGTAAAAATATTCTACTTCCGATTTGCATCGATACAACGCAACCCAAACAAACCATAACTTAAATTCGATCTTAAATTTAAAACTATAAAGAACAATTGAAATGTATTTACTTTTGGCCTCCATACCTAGTAGCCAAGGAGCCACTGAGTCATTTTCTTTGGCCGACTTGATTATCGTCTCCGGGAGCGGCAGTGAGTGCCTCACCATTGCCCCATAAAGTCCATACTCCGCCATTATCGTGCTGCGGCCCCAACATTTTTCCGTTTTCCGCCACTTGGCGCGACGGTTTTGAAACCAAACCTGGAATAAAACAATGAGAGAGCATGAAAAGGCGAATGTGAGTGAGTGAGAGAACGACAAATATTCATTTTTCAAATGAAACTGTAACAGATGGCGCCTTTGGTGTGGGAGACATCTTTACAATGTGTCCTTTTTGATCGACGACCAACGGAATATTTTCAAAACGCATCCTGGCTATGCAAATTGTGTTCAAAATGTTTTACTCTGTTTAAGGGTGAACGATGTGCAGTCAAAAAGAAAACAGACAATTCGACAGGACATTAGAAATAAACCTCCGTTGGACGAGGAATCAACCAGAATGTAAAAGGACTAATATCACTACAAGTACAACTAGACAACTGTTCCGCTTAAAAAAGCATACAAAAAAGGATATTATAAAGTATATGATGGCTTGAACAGCGATGTCAAAATAGAAGGGCTGCAGGGAATCCTTCTGTCGGGAACTTGCGTTCTACGTTTAACGACTCCCTGAATCGGTTTAATGTCCTGGAAGATAATCTAATTTGGTCACTTATATGCGGAGATTTGCTATTTTGTGTTATTTACCGTTGGTGATTGTCGATTAACGTTTATACGACGACAGGACGAGAATCCTCGCATTTGGCATGCAACTAGAAGTGCCTAGTAGCGTGTGAATGGACAATAAATGCAAATTATGCGACACTTTTCTCGGATGTTATCTGGAAAAGTCCACATTAATTTATTTATAATTCAATTCGGGAATCTTCGTAGGAAATGTGCGCGTAAGTGTGTTAGGATGAATGGGACTTACCGATTAATGAGGGATAGATTAAGTGGGGGTTAATGGTATTAAAAGTAAATTTGCACTCGAGACGTTATATTCCTATTGAAGTTTTTTCACTATAATAAAAGAAGAAAGACAATTTAAAGCTATCATTACACAACAGCTATCAAATCACAATTATATCTCAAAATCAAATACATCCACTGAGGCCCTTTATTTTTATTCGAAAATGGGGTAATCAGCGAACTACCGCTGACAAATCTGAATAGTTTGTTACCTGTTGTTACCGAGAAATAATTAATATGCAGCAGAAATGGAATTTGCGTTAAAATGTAACCCAAAAGTTGGAATGAATGAAAAAGAGACCCCCCCATCTACAACAACCCGAATCGATTCTTTTTCTTCAAACTAAAACTACGCTGCTAACCTGACAAAACAAATGCCAAGACATTTCTGATAGCTGTTCACAACAGTCATACCAACCTAGCAAATGAATCGATATTCAATGTACGTATTAAAAAAAACTAGTTTAATTAATTTACGTCTTATTTAATATATAATGGGAGAAATGTTTCCGGTAGTATTCCATTTCATTTTTCATACATCCGGGGAACGAACTACTCGTTTTCTGTAAGGTGGCTGTTCGGCAAAATTACTACCTTACAAAATTCCTAATGACATTACTGACTCAGGCCACAACAGAGGCATCCAATAGTTAATATCGGACAGACAGTCGACATGGAACACTTATGTATCGGGATTATCATTAGGGATGCGGGGTAAGGTTTTACTGTGCTCCTGCACGGGAGCGGATTCGATAAACACCCACTGAATAACACTGGATAACAAGAAGAAAAAAATGTCAAAAATACTAAAACGCGCTGGATTGACTGTTGTTAATGTTTTCTTTCTTTATTTATTTTTTTATCTTTTTAAAGTACATTTGAGTTCACTTAATTCAAACTTCAACTTAACACAAGTGATTCACGATAATTCGACCTTTGGTTTTGAATGTTTCTTAACTGATATTGAAACATCCACAGTATGTCCACTTAGTTTTTAGTTCCCGATAGCACGTTCACACCGATAATCCATGGTTCTGGGTACAGCCCGATCGCACAATAAACTATTCGCGAATTCTCTCGTACGAAATAAAAATTGAAACTTAAAGTTCTTTACGCATCAACACTCTACAACCCGGGAGTAAAGGAAAACTCGACTCTTGGCACGCGTGTAATCCCGACAGGAGATAAAATCTGACTCTCTGAGCTGGGCGACGTCGACCCAGCCTCTGGTGATTGCGATGAGTTTCCACGCATGTCATCGCAGGGGAAAAACAATCTTTCCTTTTCAAGAAAGACACCCAAACACGTGCTGGGCGCAGGAAAGGAAAAACAAACATGCATCTGGTCAAATATGATGATCGGTGTACGGCTGGGTGTATTCCCGTCGTACGATAGGGGATCGATTGGGGTTAGCGATAAGTCAACAGAACTTTGCTGCGACGGAAAAGGCTACTAGATTTGGGTGCATGATTATTTTGGGAATTGGATAATGCACAGGAATACGTGTGTTTACGTAGAGCACACAGAAGCACAAGACAACGAATCATTAGACATGATCATGGGTATGATTGTCTAACGTCAACCATATTCGTGCCCAAATCCCATGATGGGTAGATAACGGATAAAGGAAATTGGTCGCAACTATAGCGAACCTTGGGATTAGAGCAATATTCACTCATGAACCGTAGCAAGAATATCGGCTACAGCTGTGTCAATAATTACGCTGGCCAGTGAGTGTTTATCGTTTATAATTGCTGACAAGCTGAGCCGATTGTCTGGCACGGTGCATGTAATATGAATGAAATAATTTGTGTGACGTGCATGCCTGCTGGGGTTTTACTTTCAGGTATGAAAAGTGCTGCTGAGAGCTTACGCTGCCCCAAATTGCAGGTAGGTACGGTGTCTTGTCGAGTGAGGGCAAAACAGGTAGATTTAAAGAAATGGCTGGTTCTTTGGGAAAGCTTTAAAGAACCACCACAGAGACATAACAATTTAATATTTAAATAAAGGGCAGAATAATTGAGATATCGGATTGAAATTTATTCCAGATGTAATAATTATGTTGATTTTGGAAGATCTTTACGCACGAGTCGCCGTCATGTGGTTTGAGAGTTTCCCGATTCCTGCGAATGACATGGAATCGAGTGATTTGGTTCATTTAGAACTGAGTTTAGGTTTCACACTTCAACTACCCCCCTAACTTTTCCCTCGGGCGCCTTTTCCATAACGCCTTTGATCCGACTTAATTCAATCCAAGCTGAAACACTTACTGCTACGATGTTTCCGGTTTTTCGACCGATCCTTTGTCTCACTGGGGCAGGAATATTTTGACTCAAATTTTTATAGCACGCACAACCTATCCTGTGGGTCGATGATTACGACCAAAACAAGAAGTACAACTTTTAAAGTTGCGATCACCGACTAAGATTTTTGTAGTGTTTTTTGATAGTGAACTTCACGACGATAAAAATGTAAACCTTTACTGATATTTTGACATTAAGTATTATTGAAAATAGTTTAAAGGAACATTCGTATTGAAATAAAATAGCGGGTTTTCCAATAGGGATTTGACAACTTCGAATTTAATTTGTGAAGGCACCCTTTCACTAATCATCAAACTGTCACTGTCAATTTATTCAGTAAAGTAAACATTTTCATCATGTTTAAGAATACGAACGAACAACGTCTGCAAATTATAAAAATTTACTACCGAAATTTGTAGTCGGTGACCTCAACTTTAAGAGCATTAACTCCAATTTTCGGTCGTAATTCTCGCCCTAGTAGACAGGCAATAACAAGTTTAGTGCAAAAATTTGAGTCTACATATTCGTTGTGAGATATTGCCGTGCCAGTGAGACAACGGGTTGGTCGAAGTGTCGAATATTTTGCTGCCGTTCAGGCGTTCGTAGCAAACGATCCAAATCAATCGATTCCACGGCGTTCTCAAGAATTGGGCATCGCCCAGACCACTTTATGGCGAATTTTGCGTAAGGATCTTGGTTTACACCCATACAAGATCAAGCTGATTCAAGAATTGAAGCCGATGGACCATTTGAAGCGACGTACGTTCTCCGATTGGGCTCTGGAAAAGATGCGCCAAGATGATGAATTTCATCTCAAAATCATCTTCAGTGACGAAGCTCATTTTTGGCCCAATGGGTTCGTCAATAAGCAAAACATGCGTTATTGGTCGGGTGAAAATCCACATGTGCTTCATGAATCACCACTTCGTACACAAAAAATAACTGTTTGGGCGGTTTGCATGCCGGCGGCGTCATTGGGCCATATTTTTTCGTCGACAATATTGATCGTCACGTTACTGTGAATGGACATCGTTATCCCGCCATGATTACCGATTATTTTTGGCCCGAATTGGAACATATGGACGACAAGTGGTTTCAACAGTACGGTGCCACAAGCCACACAGGACACGATACAATCGATTTATTGAAAAGTAAGTTTGATGAACGTGTTATCTCAAGAAATGGGCCAGTCGGTTGGCCGCCTCGTTCGTGTGATTTAACGCCTCTAGACTGTATTCTTTGGGGCTACGTCAAACAAGCCGACGACGTTGGAAGAGCTCAGAGCCAACATTGAACGCGAAATAGCGGATTGAAATATTTCAAATGGTTTGCGTTTTATTTAAAAAAAAAAGTTGTCAAGTCCCTATTGGAAAACCCGATATTATTATGTCCCTTTTGAAAAACCCTGATTGATGAATTAAATCATGCTCGAGGACGAATTCCATGAAGGTCTTCCAAAATGGGCTGTTGTCCCAGAAAACAGCACGCTGCAGGTGAATTGATAATGCAAGACCGCCACGTTACGTACTATGAGATTGATACATTTTTGGGCACTACCATGACAAGCATCAGTTAGACATTGCATAATCATTTGGTTATAAATAAGATTTGTTTCCATTGGATCCCGTTTAATTTGACAAGCGTAAAAAAAGGCTTGGGTTGTTTGATGTAAAGAAATGTTGAAAAATTTTGATTACGGTGGATCAAATACTGTGCATAACATTTGCACATGAGACGAATCGTAGATTAATTCCTCGTATCAGTCCGAAACAAAACAGCAATCGACCCTAAGGGTCCAAGCCCGGAAAAATCTAACAAGAGTTGTTCGCCAAGGAATTGCATCGAAGCAAATGGTTATTTGTTTCTTCGGGATGTTATTTCTTCATGTCATGTGGCTATAGAGAGGTTAGAGCAACGTAGGACGGCCAACACAACCGTTTTTGAAGAAAAATCAATCGCCGATGACGAACGATTTTGACAATTGGAGCCTGATCTCAACTAGTGTAAAGGTGTGTTTAAGAGCAGACCTCCAAGCATGAGAGCAATATTCGAGCGCGGGTCTAATTTGGGATTTATACAGGAGAAGATGTTGAGCTGGAGTAAAATATTTCTTGGCTCTAAAAAGATAACTCAATTTTCCAGTGGCGGACCCGGCGATCTTCGAGACGTGTTTATAACACGAAATATTCCCACAGACCGTGACGCCGAGCAATTCCATGCTTTCCCCAGATTCGAAGGCCTGGCCATTCATCAACAGCTGTGGATCCGATGATCCACTTTTCTCCGTGAGTGTTATATATTGTGTCTTCATTGCATTGAATTCGACGAGATGGTTGCCTTTCCCCACGGCAGAACTTTATCCAGATTTTGATTCAAAGAGTCGACCTGGCCACATCTCAGTTGGTGCGAGGTTAATACATTAATCGGCCGGTCACTCGAAAATGAGGAAACAAGTGTACTATCATCCGCAAAACTGAACGCTGTGTTATCTGTTGACTCCAACAGATTATTTATGTGAAGTGAAAACAAATTTGGGACTAAAATGAAACCTTGAGTCACGCCAGAAGTAACAGAATACAGATTCGAACATTCGCCATCCACAACAAGCTGGATCGATCAATTTTTGAGGAAGCTCTTCATACAGTCGTACAGCTGCTGAGAAACTCCGTATAAACGAAGTTTGCTCAGCCATGCTCCATGCCAGACGCGGTCAAAAGCCTTGGAGATATCTAATGCGACCGCCCTAGACTCAATATGGCCTTCAATCGCAGATGTCTATATGTCGGTTATAAGGGTTAAAAGGTTTCCCATGGACCGCCTGCTACGGAATCTGTATTGAAGATCATTCAGAAGTCCGTTGCACTCCAAATGCTTAATTAACTCGGCATTGATGACCTTTTACATCATCTATTGCTATCGGCCGGCAATTTTGTCGGAGACATTTTTTCCACTTTTTGGGATCGGCTGAACTCGAGTCACCTTCCAGCAGGTAGAAAATGTCCTCCGTGCATAAGGTAAGCGGAAGAATCTGCCAAGAACCGGCGACAGTTCTGGAACACATATTTTAAGGACTACTGCTGGTATTTTGTCCGGAACGGTTGCCTTCTTACCCAGTCCATGTAGAACCTAGGCGGAACCTCATATCCCTCATATCACAAGCGGCTCCAAAAGACCGGTATCGAAGTTTGAATTCGCGGAAAAAGAAAGTCGAGAATACATTAGCTTTATCTTTTGAATTTGTGACTACCGTCCCGCTGCCAGTCACCAACGGGGAAAAAGAGGTGGACGCGAAGTTAATACTGACAGCTCTTGCCATTGACCAGAAGGGACGTAAACCATTTTGGCACTTAAGGAGTTTATTGATACATCTGTCGTAGTAACCCTTCGTTGCGGTACCAATCGCCTGGTTGCACGCATTTCTGATTCTAACAAAATTCGTTGTGTTAACCTCGGTGAGATTGGAGCGCCATAGTTTATCAGATGAATTTCGCCTGATGTAATGCGGAATGTGGGTCTTCATCCCGAGAAGAATAATCGTCGGAGTCTCCAAAGCACACCTCACACCAGGGTGTGAAGAAATCTCGCAAACCGTGCCAGTTATCAGCCGCGTATCTGCATACATGGGGAAGTAGTTGCAAGTGGTTGCGTGACCGATATCAAGCAGTGATCTGAGTTTCGGCTCGGATGTCAATAGAGATCCAGGGTGTTGGCAGAATCACCATGGGTACCCGACACTCGCATAGGCAACTCCACGAGTTGAGTTAAATTGCAGATAACAACAAACATATCCGCCAGCCTCCCAGCCTCCCAGCCTCGTCGGTTCTGTTAGCCACGCGCCTGATCGGGAAAACGGCGGTAACATCTGGACTATACTCGCTATCACATCGAAGGCGCGTAGCTGTCTTCTGTCTGTTTTACAGATATTATGTCGGGAACTGTTCTTCGGAGATTCGTGGTATTGGTTCGCGCAATTCAGTTTATATGCGCTCCACTAGACATTCCAACGGATTGCAACAATTTACAGTTCATATCCCAATGGCGCGAACATCTCTGCAACAGAACTTGTTCCGTTACAGAGCGGGGAAGCAGTGGAATCCCCCCCCGCGCGAGTGTTCACGGAGCGTTACAACCTACAACTGTTCAAAAAGAACTGCAACGGTTATTTGGTGGCATCACGGGGCGCCGTGTCGGCCTTATAGATTCGCCTCTCCCGAGAGAAGTATATATAATATATACAAAAAAAGGCGGCCGGAGTTATGTACATTAAAATCGTCAAGGACGATAATTTCAGAAGCCGGGTGGTTGATCTGTATCCAGTCGACGGTGTGTGAAAGGTATTGGAAAAGTGTCGCCGGTCGATTATCGTTCACACAACAAAGAAATTTAACAGAATTCCTCAGCACGATCTTCAACCACATGATGTCCAAGTTATTGGGTTCTAACGGCTCCATCCTTTGGCAAGACTCCATTTTATCCCCGTACATCAAAAATAAATTACGTGGTCAATGCTTTTTGAAGCCCTAATAAGCGGTTGATACGTTCAAAATGTTACAATGGTAGTACCTCAATCGATGTGGAAAAAGTACTTCGAAAATTGGTTCAAACGCATGCAAAAGTGTATTAGATCTTATTATGGAGAATGTTTTGACAAACAATAAAACCAATTGCGTTGATAAACATTCGTTTTATTAGGCTAAGAATATAAGCAGCATCTGTCATATCAAATTAGATAACCTTTATCCTTCCATGTATCTCAACTGAGCCACACAGTCTCATTGCGGTGGTTTATTTTGGTATTCGTAGACAATCAGGAGACAGAAACGGCAATGAAGAACAAAAACTGCGTATATAATATCCAGATTTCAGTTGTTCAAAGACAAGGAAAGTTTGGTATGATTGTCCGATTACATGCTTAAAACACCCGGGGATATGACACAAAATGGACAGACAAAGTAAAACCACCGCTGGTCAAAAAATTTTCCGAAACCAAACAATAACCAAAAACTATTTTATTAATAGGAAGCACCCTTTCCTCAGACACCACTGTTATTAGTCCCAAGGTATCATCTTTCGTTGAATAATCTTTGTAAGCCACAAAGAATTTAATTGGCCGTCGTTTTGACACGTGCCATAAAGATATTCGTACTCAAGGTTTATTGAATGATAATGGGTATCGCTGAGTGCGAAGGGTGGAATCAAATTACTGGAATATTATCATAACATGTAAACAAAACCTTTGTGGTTAAGGTGTTTATAATTCCGTTTAAATAAGCAAGATGATCATTTAAATTGCATGGGAACGTCTAATTAATTTTACTATAGTTTATGGTCGTTCGACTGGTGGCCCTTTTGTGAGACATTTCCTTTATTGATGTATACAATTCGAGGGGCTTATCTTTAGTTGTTTGTAGAATAGGTTCCCTGTACTTTTAGTTCTTTTACATTTTGTCATACGGGACTTGTCGAAAAGGTGGTAAAACGTAAGGATTTTTGACCCATGAGTATATTATTTGGGGTAAGAGTGGGATAGGTGCATAGATAAATCTTCAGTTTTTTAAATATTAATATAAAATGGCACACCTCATTTTCTAGCTATTTTGAATGAGACTTTTTTCTCATTTCTGGCTAAATCTTTTGGGACGGAATGAGCGACAGAGGACAGATACAGAGACAGAGACAGAGACAGAGACAGAGACAGAGACAGAGACAGAGACAGAGACAGAGACAGAGACAGAGACAGAGACAGAGACAGAGACAGAGACAGAGACAGAGACAGAGACAGAGTCAGGGGTACAAAGGTAGATCTGCGCCGAAGACTCGTGATGAAATACACGGGACTAGCCCTTTTCTGTTAAAGGATTTTGTCCAGACCTCTACTGGTGTAACCATTACGAAATGAAATCAATACACTGTCGTCAACATAACTGAACTGTTGACACTAAAAAAATCGTTGATATAAAGCAGAAGTAGAATTGGTGGAAATATATAACACCGAGGGCACTCTGGAATCATTAGAAAAGAGGTAAACTGACGCGAAGGTACAAACCTCGGAAGAAAAACATGGCTTGATCCCACACTATGAAAGGGATAGCACCAAATCACCAACGCATTAGACCATGGCCGCGTGTATATGAGTATATTTAATTCGCTACATATGCTGTGACTACTATGTTAATGCTCCGGTAGACGGTGCCAATTATTGATTTCTTTCTCCTTTTGTGTTCGGTTCTGCTATTCTTTAAGGGTAAAAAATGTCCGGTCAAAAAGAAAACAGGCCATTACAAATAAGGAGAGGATATTAGAAACAAAAAATGAATAAAAATATATGAGGATTTTACCTCGCTACATAAGCTGTGACTGTTATGCTAATGCTTCAATAGACGGTGTCAATTATTGTTTTGTTTCTCTTTTTGTGTTCGGTTGTTTACTATAACTCGCTAAGTTATGATTACAATAAGGTGAAAATTTTACCCAGAATACAAAATTTAACAAACTTGATTATGAAATAGATATCACACATATGACTTCTTTTTTTTTATTATACTTCTCTCAGGAGAGGAGCATCTATAGCCCCGAGTCGTCGCTCCGAGATGCACCAAATAACGGATGCAGTTTTTCTTGAACAGTTGCAGGTTGTATCGCTCCGAAAACACTCCCGCGGAGAGGGACTTCCACAGCCTTCCCGTCTGTAAGGGAACGGGTTCTGATGCCGAGATGTCCGCGCCATCGGGATATGAACTGTAAATTGGTACGATCAGTCGGATTGTCTTGTGGAGCGCATATAAACCAAATTGCACGGAACAATACCACGAATCTCCGAGAACAGTTCCCGTGACAATAAAGGTCAACTTCGAGCCTTCGATGTGATAACGACTATAATCCCGACGTCACCAGCGTGTGCCCGATCACACAGATCGCTCGTCTCTGTTTGCTCTGAAAGAGGTCGATGGTATGTTTAGGATCAGAACTCCAAACATGAGAGCAATATTTGAGCGCAAAAATGCAACGTATGGATAATGATAATTACCGTATGCTGGACGGAAATCCGCATAAAAATGCTTACGCCTACGAAACAAAGACATCCGGCTATTCGAAGTGAAGAAATGTGTGCTGGAATGAAGGCCACTGCACTTTAAGTGGATCAATATAATTTTATTTATCAGACTTAATCCTGTCTTAAATTAATACAGACTAAGTTAAAAACTAAAGTAGTAATTAATAAAAAAAAAAATATATATACAATTAAAAAACAGAAGAAAAAAGAAGAAAAAACAAGGAATGAGAAGAGGGCTTGGGGTGGGGGAGGGAGGAGGCTGGAGGCTGGAGATGAGCGAGTGTATGTGGGGGTGGCAAATGTGGCATTTGTGAGACAGCGACAGTGAGCGGCATATGTGTTGGAATGTGTACAGGTTGTAAGGGTGTAGACGGTGAGCGGGGCAAGACCAGGAGGGGAAAGAGAAGAGACGGAGTTTGAGTGCAGTAGATGTAAGGTAGAAATCGAAGGAGGTAGAGTAAGAGTTTGCCCTAGTGGAAATATCAATTAAGCAAAGCGGATGACTCATGCCGGGCAATTGCACTCAATATGGGTCAAAGCCGACTAAGCGGACCTGCGGCCAGATACATTTTTTTTTGTTACACTAACACACGCACAAAAGGGGATTTTGAAGTACCCTTAAATGTCAGAGCACAGTGCGAGCGGATGGATAGGAAGTGGATAAGGAAAGAAGGTGTCGAAAACCATTAGTCTTGAATGCGTGGACATCACAAACAACAGGAAATACATGATGAGGCAGAACCTTCCACATTCGTGTGGTTCGGCTAAAGAATGACTATGTTTATTTGTGCGTCTGAAATCCACTTTCAACGTGAATTCATGGGTATTCACAGATTGACGGGTATCGCGGGAAAATGTCTGAAGGGGCGTAACACTTTCAGCAAGTTCAGTTGAGCAACGGCCGTGGTAATACGTATAGAAAAGAGATAGGCATGATACGTTGCGCCTGTGTTCTAACGACGGAATTGAACGACTTACGGCTGAGTCCCCATTAAGTTTCACTGCTTGCTTTTGCAATCTGTCGAGCACGTATAGTGCAGTTTTGGATGCGCCTGACCAAATATAGGAGTTGAACTCCATTTTTGGACATACTGCTATTGCGAATGCAAAATAAAAGAAGCGGAACACGCACTCACGGAGTGTGTGGGATCCAAGACTGCACGAACGATTTTGGAGAGACATATGGGTCGGACAGTTACTTCGGTAGGAGTAATAGAATACATGCTGGGTTCCAAACAGGCATGGTCCATAGCAAATGATAGTCTTCTTGCAAAGTTGTGACATACTGTGAAATCTGAAATTACTTTCAGCCATTTTTGACCTACGGAGGCTGTAATTCGTTTTCGTTTGCATTAAATTAACTTTTATTATCATTACAACTTGTTTCAAAGCAATTCTTAAGCTTCTACCCACTTTATGATATATTGGAGATTTTGTCGAATATATAAAACCCGACAATGATTGGAACCTGTACGGCAGAGGTCCCTGGAATTAGTTTTAAATTTGTTACCTTGCTAGAATGGCTCACACAGAAGCTTAAATGATGACTCACTTTACATCACTGAATCGTTCTAAGCTGGCAGACAAAGTTACAATGATTTATATAAAATGAGTCAAAAAAAAACAACAACAGTAACATTTCTCAACTTTTTCTACCTTCCCATTAATACTGATAACACAATCCAACAATTCACTAGACATTTTGAAAATTAAAATATTTGTCGAATATCAGCAATCCATCCGTAAAAAATTTGACCATCATTGAGGACAATGACGAACAAACAACTACTTACACCCCTCTTTCAATATTTACTCAGCTCAATGGTTGTCAGAGGATTTCACTTGCAATCCAATAATCATAACACACTTACAAAACGTGTCTACACCATCCCTGGGGACGCTCATCAACCCTGATGGGTGCCTCAATCGTGTGTTTATTTACTTGGGGCATCCTTAAACACCAAATTACACATTTACAACTTCTACCACACACCACCACTCAGTACTTGCAAGAGGAAAGTAAGGATTTAGGGCGAGAACACAACCAATTCACACGCCTGCCACTAAACCCGCGTTATCTGTGTTAAGGGTGTTATGCCGGCCTGGCGTACTTGTGTCCTGAGAGTATTATTGATACAAATTCACAATTGTCTTTCCTCCAAAACGTGACCATAAGACATTAATCATTTTGTATGAAATTGATTTAGTTGACGTAGAACTTGGTTGTAGAAGGGTTAATTTGTGTAGGGGATGACCTTAAGGAGATTTGGAGAACATCTGTACCATGTGGACTTTTGGTGTAAAACCGGTCATAGATATAACAATGTGACTTTATTTTATCTTTACCTCCCGTAATTAGCCGAAACTCTAGTTTTAACATGTTAACACAATCTATTGGTGATTTGCAGCATCGAAATATCTTGAAGAAAATCAATTTACAAAAATGCTAAGCCAACACGGAAGTGTTAACCCATGTAACTTAAGCTATTTTCAAACATGAACACACATATAACTTATCTGTATTTTCAGTAGAGCCATCTTCTTGTTATTTTTAGCCGTTAAACCAAAAATCATAACATGTGAACATGCTACGACGGTAGGTCAATAAGTTCTTAGAAACGCCTACGATGGTGATCGTAGCATCGCTAATAGTCGGTTTTTAGTAAGCACAATTCCTCACTAGGTATCTGTTAAATTTCAATTTGTTTCATGTTTCAATTATGGATGATAAATTTGATATAACAAAAAATATCTGCGAGATGGGTGCCTCATTTGCTCTCGGCTAGGAACGTTTGGAGCGCGTGCGTCACAACCCAGATGAGTTTCTGCGCAGATTAGTAACTGTAGACGAAACATGGATACACCACTACACTTCCGAGACAAAAGAACAGTCAAAACAGTGGCTTGCTAGAGGTAAACGGGGTCCAAAGGAGGCAACGATGGTGAAATCAGCTGGAAAGGTTATTGTGTTTTGGGATGCACGTGGCATTATCTTCATTGATCTTTGGAAAAGGGACCCACGATGACGTATGTGTCATAAAAGAAAACCGTCCTCATTTTTTAAAGACTTATTGATCTGCCCTCGTATTTCTTGGCATCTAAAAAGCATCGAAATATTTTTTATCAGACGGCCTATAACTTGGATTAAGTTGGATAATAAAAAAATAAAATTAATGTTGTCTGGAATAGTATTCAGTAGACATAGGGGGAATGTTTTGTAGATATTGAATCAAAAGAGCATAGGGAAACTTCTACACATAACAGGATTATAACCGTTGGATTCTCCCTCTAAACTACGTTTGTATTTCACTGAAATCAGATGTTGGCATCATTCTCAATATCGGTCAGAAAATATCACGCTTCCCAACAATAAAGAAAATTCATTAGCGTTTTGGGATAAACTACAAACAAATATAGCGCCATCTTTTAAGTCTGTATGTAAACATTGAATAACCTTGACATTTATCAACGGATTGACTTGAGTAGACATATTTTTGAAACGTCAATTCAATACAATTTTAACCATTAATCTCTTCACGCCGAAACAACGTACCGAAATAGTGACACTGTAGATTGAAATTAGCCGTTCAGTCCTGTTAACTAAACGTGGATATCGTCGGAAATATCGTGGCCAACGAGCACCGTCTGACAACACTATTCGTCGTAGTGTCGAATTTTAACTACACTTACCTAAGAAAGGAAGTGAAAGGACAAGAAAAAATAAAAGCTTTTAATTTTATTACGAAGGCATCATTCTCAATATCAGTCAGAAGAAATCACGCTTCACAACAATAAAAGAGAATTCATTAACTTGTCTGGATAAACTACTAACAAATATAGCGCACATATTGGGTGGTATTCGTCGTTTTGCCGAATTTTTTAGAGCACGGTACAGTGTGAGATCGTCAACATACCGTTCATCAGGCCCAAGGCGTTCCAATGAACTGTTTAAAACGTTAAAAGAGTGTTGCCGAGAAACCACATGTGTCATATCGTCATCGCGCTCAACATTTTGGCGTCAGTGGAACCCCCTTGCAGCGCATATTGAAGGATGATTTGCATTGCCGACAGACCGTCCACCTCGCTTGGATATGGCAAAACAGTTGCTCAAACGGTTGACACCGAATCCGACTTTTGGAAGCAAATTTTGATGGGCGACGATGCCAATTTCACACTCTCTGGCGTCGTTAACAAGTAAAATTGCAACACCTGGGGAAGGGAGAATCCACACGAAATCCATGAACACCATTGCATGACCAAAAAGTGACTGTTTGGGCCGACGTTTGCGCCAAAACCATCATTGGGTCATTTTTCTTCAGAGAAAGGGAAACAGTTGATGTCAATCGTTATTAGTGGAGGTTAGCTCATTATGTCTGCCCACAAATATGTGAAAAAGGTCTGGACGTCTACTGGTTTCAATGGGACGGTGCACCATGCCACACTGCAAAAGAAGCAATACAGTTTCTGCAACAAAAACTTCCTGGACTGTTAAAAAAATGGCAACATTCCCAAATCCTCAGATTTAATGCCTTCGGATTTCTTTTTGTGAGGTTTTTTGGAAAGCAAAGTACCCCAGCAAGCCTCAGACCATTGACGAACTCAAGGCAAAAATTCGCGCCGACATCATCACTACATCTCTAAAGATGTTGGAAAAAGTGATGGAAAATGCAGCAAAAAGGGCACATTGTGGTTTTCTCATTTGATTGATTCTGTAGTCGAAAACTAGTCCAAATAAATTTTAAAGAACCAAATTTAATAAAAGTACCGCATATATGGAAATCGTTTTTTTTTTAAGTTATTCAATATTCACACACCGACAAAAAAGATGGCGCACCCTATACTTGTCACAGATAGACGAAAACATTGATGCTAAGACGTTAGGAAAAGTGATCTGTGTTTATGAAGCCACTCAAGACAATTTAGTCTAAAGAACTGTTTTTTCTTGAGTGAGCTTACTAATGGATGTATCCATGGACGTATCCATGAGTACGTTCACTTTTTATAAATAAGCACTGGGATGAGTCGAATTTTTTTTTTACATTAATGCGCGGACAAAAGGGAATTTTGAAGTACCCTTAAATGTCAGAGCACAGTGCGAGCTTCTTCTTTAACATTGAGTTAATGTGCATCTGTTGTTTGGCCAACTTTTAGGTCATTTTATTTACAAATCAAGGGTTAAAATACACTTGGGCCAGTCGTATCTTAAATCGGACCATCCTACAATGGTACTCCAAACAACGGCTTTTATTAGTATTTACTCCTAAATGATTCAACGGCTAAATAGCTTCCTTTTAGGGCGAGTATACTCTAGAGAAGATCTTTCAAGTGAGTGTAATATTGAGTGAATTTATGCCTGAGTGAGTTTCCTGATGGGTATGTCTACTCTAGTGTGAACCTGTTCATAAATGAGTTCCAAATCATGGCATTACAAACAACGTACATCCAACATGTTCTGAAATATAATAATCTTGGATTCCATAGCTTATCACTAGTGTCACAGTAATAATTATTAGGTTTGTTGCTGAACCGCCACTACAGCAGAAGAAACTCATTTTCATGGCGGCGATCTGTCATTTCTATTGCGTGCTTATTGTTCTTATTTTGTATTCGATTGAAGGTGATTGCTCTTAAGTAAAAGAACCAAACTAATTTTCGAGGTTCGGCGATCAATAATAGCTCGCCTGGCGCAAAATAAATCCGGCCACGTTTATTGAGTCATGCAGCCCCCCGGATTGCTCCTCACCATAAGTGCGTTATTAATCAAAATTCTGATACTCGTGTCTGTGTCTGATAGCGACTCTGGTTGTCGTTAAGGGAGATTACCTACAGTACCCAACAACTGTTAAATCAATTGCATCCACAAGTACCGAGGAGTGAATAGACAAAGTCACATCCTCTCATACCAATCACATATGCAATGAATGTGCACCTGTGTAGCTCGGGATGAGAAGCATCCGCCTCTGATTGGGCTCCAATAACGCCAAAGTAATTATATTCCTCATCAAGTACCTGTACTTCATTCCTTCACTGTGTCGCATACCAGCGAATATCTATGTGGATATTGTCGCAAGGGGTCGACAGGGAAAGCTCCATGAGATGCACCATCTTTCAATTGCAAATGGCGAATTGTGCATTGGGAATTCTTATTCAATTTGAATCTCGTACTTCAGGAGAGTGCGACACGAGAATGCCGGGCTCTGCACAATGACTTCGACAAACTCGGAGGAGAAAGTTTGCGGAGCAGTACATCCACCTCAACGGGTGATACAAGGCCTCCCACTTCGAAGCCCATCCGCCGGAATCCAACCGTGTGGAAAATTATTTGTGCAACGACTTGCAATTAAAGTGGCAATTAAAACACCAAATTCACGTGGCCGTCTGTCGGATGAACTTGCTAATCTCCTTGTTATTCCATTAGGAATCTCAGTCTATCAGGTGGTACAAGTATCGCGAAATGGTGTTAAAATTTGTAATCAAAATAATGTAAATTCGTCCTTTGAGACGACCAACGCAAATCACGTAATGATTCTAAAGAACGCGTTGCAGATCAACGCTCAACTTTATCTATCGTCCCCAAGAGACGTGACATGAAGTTCCATTCGGCGTCGCTGATTTACCTACAACCGCCAAAGGCTCACCAGGAGACAGGCGTTTTCATCCGAGCGTGTGCGCCACAGCACGTGCGCGTCTAGCAAGTGGTATGAAACCAAGTAGAACATTTTTATGTCCTTTTTCGCTAATAATTTACCAATCTGCCGAGGATATGTGTTTTTTGTTGTCCGCCTTGTATCAAATTTGTTACTCGTTAGAGATGAGAACGACGCTAGAAAGTAACATCTCCACTATTGCGTGCTAACGCGGACTTGGACTCCTGCTGTGAGAAAACGTGGCTTTGCAGCATTATGCTTTTGCATCATTTCCAATTACAATATTTGTTGGTTGTTTTCATTGTTCTGTTTTTGGAACTCGTTTGCTTTTAACTAGACCGAGGGTGAGGGGTTTTCGAGGTATTTGTTTTGAAGAAAATCGTTTCGAGATATTTTTTGAAGAAAATTTATTTTGAAGAAAAATTAAAATTCACGTCTGGTAATAACTAGCGAACATTCATAACGTTGGGTTGCTTATGGGCAACATTCACTTTAGCTTTATGTAACGGTCATTCTCAGACAATTCAACAATTCGTATCAAAAAATAGGTAGAAAAGTGAAAGACAAAATGGGAAAGAGGAGAAGAAAATGCCGAACAAAACTAAAAAAAAAAAGAGAAAAGAAACAAACATGTGTATAAAGCTCCAACAACGATGCAATGTAGCTGGAGGTATCATAAAAATTGAAGATACAAGAAAATACAATGTTTAGAGGTGACTTTGACCTTGTTCTTATTTGAGTTGGAAGGAATGTAAACGATAGCGATATTTTAGTAAAAAGAAAGGGAAGAGTGCGAAAACATTTTTTTTTAAATATCAAAACGCACATAGAAAAGGGATTTTGAAATGTCCTTAAAAGTTCGGTTTATTGGATAACAGAGCCACCTGCGATCTCAAAGATGGTTTTTTTTTTAAGTTTTTAAACCACATTTATTTTCCTAATTCTTTTTACATATTATGTATAATATTAGGTGTAAATGTTAAACCCTCTTTTACAATTACAGTCCTTAAATTAACTTACTGGCTCTATGCGAGCTCTCTAACTTACACAGTATCATATAAATTGATTTTTATTTATGCCTTTCGGCGTACATTTTTTTTTCTTATATATATATGAACATCAAATAGGTAATATATTAGAGGGACTCCTCGTTTACATCTATATGTATACATTATTATTACAATTTTTTTTTTAATAACAAACAAAAACTTCAAAATGAAACGAAAAGGTAAATAAAAATAAAATAGAATAGCAACAAAATAAGTAATACACGTAACGGGGGAAGGTGGACAGGGGGTGGGGGGACAAGATGAAGAAGAGCGTTGCGCTTGAGAGGCATACTATATCTGAGGAAGTGAAGTCCTTTCCTCGTTGAGAAGCCATCACCATTTGGGAGATGTTCGATCTTTAACTGATTTATCTCTTTCACTGATCGCCGTGCTAAAACGCAGGCGATCTCGGGCATTGGAGATATCACTATCATGGAGAATTCGTTTATCCCTGGCACCACGGACAGCTACATAGCGTTAAGGTGGATTGGCCTGTATCAAAAAAATCTCAAAGATGGTTTTGCACGCCTGATTCACCTGGCATATCGCAGTTTCGTCCTTCGATGTACATACCACTGTTTTTTCCTGTGCTTTGGCATGCTGCTCGTGTACTGTATTGTTTTAATGGAGTTAAACTCCAGATCCCATAAATATTTTATAGTAAAATCCAAGTACCTTTATTTACTTGCTTCCAAGTTATTACATAAATCAATTTAATTTATTGTTTATCGTTAAATTCACTGAATATAATGGGTTCCTACTCATTGTGATTTGTGTTGGGGTTGTACTTAGCACGAACCATTGATGAGATGCCGAAATCCGTGTGTTGAGATGAGCTAACTTAATCCGTCTGTAGGTTGGTTGGCTGGAATACCGCTATGATGGGCTGACTTAATCCCTCTGTAGGTTGATTGGGTAGAACATTGCTACGATCAGCCGATTGCTGTGAAAGAGCCAAACGGGCGACCACCGAGGTCTGTCATTAAATTGCATCAATTCCCTTGTACTTGATCTTTCGTTAAATTATGAATAATCCCTTAACGGATAATATCAGATTTTCTTCACTCCACAACAGATTAAAATTAATTGATTTTAACGAACTTCCGAAATTCTCGCCGTGCCTTTGCTCCAACTCCGATCGATATCCTTTTCCGCGTTTCCGCTGTTCTCCTGATCGAGTTTTTCCTTGTTCGATCACAAACGTTATTTATTTTTTCCTTCTCCACCGTAATCGATTCCTTTCTCTCTCTCGTACTTTTCATGTTATTACTGATCAAGATCAATACCGTTGTTTGGTTAAACTAGAAAAAACGTTGAAGCGCTTTCCTTGGCTGATTTGGAGGGGGATCGATAAAGTCCTTCTTCATGTCGACGAATTGACTGTAATAATACCTGCTGGTTGTGTGGCACAGGATCTGCTTTCGTTAACAAGGTGCACTGGAGAACATACGTGATGCGATGATTTAAGGTGCGTGATGGATACAAGTGCCGCGAATTAATAAATGACAAGTCAACCGAAAAATATATTTTTTCGGGCTATGCCCTTTGTTATTTAAAATATATATTTTACATCCGGCGTTCATCTTCTAACTTCACTTATGTGCACGTACTTGTTACAGGGGATAAGGCCCAGGCTGCTTTGTGTGGCTCCCTTTTATACGATTTCTCCTTGTTTATGCTTTATCAGAATGTCTGCAGTTATCTTGCTGTTTCCATGATTCTATTTCTGGATGATCATTCGTTATCAGAATATCTGCGTGATTATTATTTTTGATGGTGACGCCCAGATATGAGTCCTTAACTCGCGGGACACATGCACTCATGTTGGCATCGAGATCTCTCCTCGTACTGATGGTGTTTGTTCTCTATTAGATCTTCGCCGGCACTTGGACTTGACCCTCCAGTCGCTGCTGTCACCGATGTGTCTGTCGTGTCGGGTGCAGCCAAGTCGAATTAAAGGTGAAGGCTCCTTTATTTTGGCTGATAAGGATAGCATACAATATGGTTCACCTCGGACAACAACTTCTTGCATATAATTTCGAATCAGTATACATCGCCCATTTGGCGCAAGGCTAATAACCTTGCCCAGAAAAACAAATTATTATGGGCAATTTAACAAATCTCGGATATGGACCGGATACCGGTGGAGAGTCTTGCTAAATAAGGCCAAGACCGGAAATGACAATAGTCCATAGTCTATGGTTTTGGTACCCAACGTGCATCAACGATACAATTTCAAGATGTCGAGTTGGCATGGACACGCAACTATGTGGAGTGAATATATCGCATATCACGAACTAAATCCGTTAACAAATTAAGACGGAAAGACCGATCAAGTTTTATTTCGTCCAGTATAAGCACGTCTTGTAGGCTGTCTCGGGAGCAATAATCAAAAACCATTCTGTGCGATTGGGATCATTCAGCAAACTTCTCCAAACAGATACACGTCATGGACGCTTGGAATTTACAAGTTATTATTATAATCACATAAATATAGTGGGAGACGTAAAGAACATAGCACAGTAGCAATTCTATCATTTCACTTATACTCCGACGGTTACAATTTAACTAAGTACGAACTTGGCATAATTTTAGTTTATGACATTTAAGTGAAATTGATAACTGAATTCAATTAGAGAATAATTGAGAAGATGTCTTCACAACGAACTTTTCAGCCCAACTGTAAATTGTCTATGGCTCATAACCGCGGATCCACGGTGCTATGATCGAAGATGTTTACATTATATCGAAGGTCAAAACGTCTGCAGCTGGTACAGAGTAACAAGGACATGCGATCAGTTGATGAGGGTGGCATTCGGTTGTCACTATCGCTGGTATTGAAGGTGGTGCTATATGCGATGTAGCTATTCAGGTTAAGCCAAATCTGCACCACCCTGGGAATACATTGAGCTGGGTTGATTTTGTGGCGGTGACTTGAAGGGTGAATGATCTTGTGGCAGGATGGTCATTGAATCCTGGGAATGTGTGTCTCTGGTGGCGATTTACGTTCGCTCTGTTGCAACGGGGTTGGCGGCTCTTAATCGGGTGTTTTGTTGGAGTTTTGTGCTTTGTGGCGTATGATGGGATGATCAGTTGGTGTGTGCATGCGAGTGGGACTTGTGGTGTGTGAGTAGGCTTTTCAACAACCGCTTTATTGTTCTCTTGATCTGCCCCAAGTATTTCTGGTGTCACAACGAAACGTAATAGATGTTGGTTTCAATGGTTGCGACACAGATTAACACAGGGTGGAGTGTTATTTAATAAAGTATTACAGTGAATACTCTCGTCACCACTAGATGCATACTGAAACTACCACTTTAATATCACTTTCACAACACAGGAACATGCCAGCACACAATTTTTTATTGTTGCACGAACTGATAAAATATACTTTTTTAAGTACATGAAACGAAAAATGATTATGGACTTTGAGCTTTATGCCAGTATAAAAAGGACCAGGTAAAGTAAGTAGGTGCTTTTCACATTGCTGACGAAGAAATACATTATTAGACAGAGCGTACCACATTCGCGTACTCCGGCTAAAGAACGATTGACAGTGTTTATCTGTGTATCTGACGTTGATATGCAACATGAAGTGATGTGTACTTTCTTACTGATGATCATCGCAGAAAAGATAAAATGCAGTCACCAAATTCAGTTGGGGATCAACAGTGATAATAACTGTGGGAATTAAACATTTTGCTCCCGGTCCCCAATGAGTTTCACTGCTCGTTCTTGCATCCTCTTTAGCATGTGCAGAACTATTTTAACAGACAATTGAATCCAAGTTCTAGCAAGTACATCCTTTCTATAGTGAAGTATATGTGTGTCTTGCATTTCTTAAAATTATTGGGAGGATTCTACGTGTGCCCCAAAAACTCGAAGAGATACAATTCCACCACTTGCTAAACTATGATGATGAATCGAATATAAACGGTAATCTTACTTTTTTACTTAGCAACAACAAGTTCCGAGATAGATAATCTGCTGCGTGGCTGTAGTTTGGTTTATGAAGAATAGGACTTCGACTTTGTAGTCAGTGCAGCCATGAGCGAGCAAGACATGCTCTGTTGTGCAACGGATTATTATAACATTTTTAACAAATGAAGGCATAAACCCTCAGAAATTTTTTCTCAATTGAAGGCACAGTTTGGTGATGATATACTGTCTCAGAATCGTGTGTATACGTGGGCCAGAGATTTTAAAAGTGGGCGAGAATGTATCGAAAACGAAAGTCATAATCGACGCTCAAGGACAAGTCCGTGCCGCTCGAGAGCTTATTGAAAGTTATCGCTGCTTAACTATTGGAGAAATCTCATCAGAAGTGTGTATAAGCTATGGAAGTATTCAATCCATTATCACTGATGATCTTAGCTTTAAAAAAAGTTACTGCTCGATGGGTTCGGAGGTTATTATCGTAAATCAAAAACAGGTCAGGATATATTACATACATTGGAAGAAACGGACTGGAAAACTTTGAACACACTCCTTATAGCCCAAACTTGTCTCCCAGTCAATATTTTTTGTTCGCACCCTTGAAGGAATCACTTGGAGGAAAAAAATTCGAAAGTAATGAAGAAGTCGAGAAGCACGTGCGCAGTTGGCTAACAACTCGCCCTTAATTTTTCTACGGACAAGGGCCACTAAAGCTTCCAAATCGGTGGCAGAAGTGTGTAGAGCACGCACGAGACTATATTGAAAAATGTTGATAGTATAGTTACAGTGTAACATTATTCAATAAATGTATAAGAAGAAATTAACGTTTAGATTTGATTCACCCTCGTAATTAGCACCTTCGAGAGACATTTATTTTCAAGTAAACTTCCCCATGCCTAAACGAACACGAATGCATCTATGTGGCGTAAAGCCACACCTGGAAAAACTTCTCCGAAGTGTCAAGGTTACTCGCGCATTGTATTGTATCGTATCAACGCATCGAGGCCCTTGTTTCCAGAACTGACAGATATGATGACGATAAGAAGCCAACACATGAATTTATACAATACCATCCTCGTTTGTGTGGTTTTTTTAAATTTTGTTTTTTGTATTAAATTTCCGTCAGGAGAGGCGAACCTATAGCGCCGAGTCGGTGCCTCGAGATGCCACCAAATAACCGTTGCAGTTCTTCTTGAACAGTTGCAGGTTACAAAGCTCCGGAAACACTCGCGAGGGGAGGGAATCCCACTGCTATCCCACTCTGTAATGGAACGAATTCTCTTGAAGAGTTGTTCGCGCCGTCGGGAGATGAACCGAAAGTTGGTGCGATCCCTCGAATTGTCTTGTGAAGCGCATATAAACCGAATTGCGCAGATCAATACCACAAATCTCCCAAGAACGGTTCCCGTGACAATATCTGTAAGACAGACAAACGGCAGCTACGCGCCTTCGATGTGATAGAGACTGAAATTCCGACGTCAGCGCCGTGTCAGGTGAATCGCTCGTCTCGGTATGATCTCAAATGGTTCGAGGGTACGCTTAGAGCTCCAAACATGAGAGCAATATTCGAGCGCGGGTTTAATTTGCCTATATATCTAATCGCCTATATCCCGTTCGCAGTCAATAAGATCGTAAACAGTTCTATACATGCATCGGTGTGAGCATGTAGCGCTAGCGAAGTAGTGAAGCACGTGATTCGAGCTCTCACTATGCAAAAGTTACAACCAAAGTACAGATCACGGCCACGTGTACACGAACCCATTTAACACACTACTTAGGCTGTGTGATTGCTACGTTAATACTTTGGTTTATGCCGCTGACTCAATTCTCTTGTGTACAATTTTATTGTGTGCTGTATTCTTCACTACGGTTGCATGTGCATTGGTACCTGTTGGAGTCGTCACTCTATTAGCTCCCCAGTGACTATGTTATGATCAACTTGTGCGGAGCGGCAGAGCAGACGAAATGAACCGAGTGAACTGAGCGAGAAAGTGATGTAATATTGTGGTTTACTGTGGGGGAGTGTTTTATTGTATATAGAGATCGCGCTATTGGTCACAAATTATAGCGTTTCTGGGAAATAGTGGAGAACCAGAGCATCAACACATCAGATGCTTTGCGTGTATGCAAAGATCTGGTAACTCACTATTTCAACTGTAGATTGCTACGTTAATGTTGTGGTGTACGACTCTGATTGTTTCTTTCTTTTTTTATTCTCCTTTTGAGACTGTGTTCTTCTGTACTGTTGCGTGAGTGTCCATGTCTGGTAGAATTATCACAAGTATGCTTTTCTGGACGGAAAAAGAAAAGAATTCGAGACGAAGAAAGTTGTGTGCAGGCAACCGACAATTTAATGAAGAGTTTCAAGAGGAGCCAGAGCTTTAGGGACACGCGTAGCCAATTAAGTAAACGTATCGTAAAGACTGTACGATAAATCACAAATTGATGCTCCCTTTGATATCGCAGGAAAAGGCAAGTCGCAGTTCACTTTCAAGAAACAAAGCTATCACGTATATGATTTACTCACAACTTGCTACAATATAAACACTGTAAAAATCAAATTCTGTTATAAAAAAAAAGTGTAAATGTGTGAAGGCAACGTAGCTCTTTAAATTGGAAATTATATTCGTCAGCCTTCACGCCTCACCCCAACATAACATTTAAGCCGATGACATGCCGCCGTTGGCCATCTCGACGAGGCGACTTCATCCAACTACCCCATATTATACTGGGGTAGTACCTGATGAAGATGATTCGTGTTCATAATGGATGCTCCACCTTCTATGGTCCTTCAGTCAAATCAGCCCTTCTCTTTAAAATGGATTTGATGGCTATTTGTTGACGAATCAATTCTGGAATGAATCCTGGAAAATAAACAAACGTTCGGTTCGTTGCATGAATGCAACTCTATTATCAGTTTACTAACAAACTCTGATAATTTAATTTAAGCCGAGTGATATTAATCAACAGACGACACGTATTTAGTATTTTGCTTTGAATAAAAATATTTAATTGAATCGCATGCCGAGACAGAAGATTTTCTATGGACCAAATTTGAGAGGAGCTTGTGGATGCGACAACTCGAGAGAATAATAACTTTTGGAGATGTGGTGGACGGGCTGTAGGCTCAGATCTAATGTATAGGTACGTCAAGTGGATTTCAAATACTGGCCTCTATGATGAGCCTGGTGACGTTGATGGTAATGTTGACAGCGATGGTGATGAGGTTGATGGAGATGAGCGTTGTTGTGGATGTTTGATGAAGGAGCAGATATGTATTTTAATAGTCGACAAGGGGTATGAACTGTAATTCATGCAATGTATTCTGACATGTTATTAAGTTTGTTGCATCAAGGAGGGTGTGTGGGGGCTATTTGAGTGCTGCGTGGAGATAGAAATTCAATAACGCTCATATCCTTTGTAAAGAGTTACTTTGTTTGTCGAATGGTCAGTGTACAGTATTGAATATTATGTGACTGATTGGAGTACTATGATGTGTCTTAGATAAGGTGATGAGAATGACGACACTATACTATAGAGAGAAATAAAATGCAATCCTTCTTCAAATTCAATTGGATAGAGATTATTGAAATCATCCGAACATTACGAATTTGCAATCATTATCTCAACTTATTTTGAATTGTGTGGTCGAATTTGAAGGGTCAGTTCGAATGATTTCATTCTCACATGGTTGCGGTGATTTCAGTAGACATCCGCGCAACCGTTAAGAAAAGCGCAGCACCAATAGAAACCAAAAAAAAAAAAGACAAAAATCGTCAGAGATGTATACCAAAGCATTCAACGTACATACACACATCTTTAAGGGGCGATTAATTCATACTCGTGTACACACCGTTTTGCTCTGATGCATTAGTACTTTGGTTCTAACCTTTTTTTAGTCTTCGGAACGTGTGTTCGAAACACACCTTTTACTACCATTCCTAAGCGGTATAAGTTCAGGCCCCAACTTTTACAACAGCATCAACTACACACTAAGTCATATCGTGTATCAATTATAGCAAGCGGGATAGGTCTTCTATATATACTACACATTCCGAAAAGTCCCGGGAGTTTTCAATAGGTGCCCCAATTAGAAAATGAACATGACTGATTTCGAGAGGCTCACCTGACACTAGTTTATGTATGAAGTTTCGTGACAATTTCTCCATTCGTCCCCAAGCTACAGTCGTTCGAGTGACGCTACTTTCGCCTTCTTAAAAAAAAAAGAAAAACTGGAATATCACATCTTGATCAAACATTGTTTTTTGATGTGAAAAACTTCTGAACAATCATTGCAATGGTTGCAGAAATGTTATCCCACAACTGCTCCTTCGAGAACAACACTTTATCGGTGGTTTAGTGAATTAAAAATGGGTCGCACAAGCACCTAAGATGCACCTCGCTCTAGAAGGTCAAAAGAAGCTCCGAATGTGGAAATCGTAAAAGGAGTGTATTGAGTTGTTTTGAGTGATCGTAAAGTGAAGTTGCACGAGTTAGCTGAGGCCCTGGGCATCTCAAAAGAATGGGCGGGATACAGTCTGCACGATCTTTTGGAAATGAAAAAGGTATCGGGGCGATGGGTGCCTCGTTTGCTGACCGTCGACCAAAAATAGCAGCGCGTTGATGATTCAAGGGCTGGTTTGGCGTTGTTGCAGCGTAATCGAGCGGGATTTTTTTCGACGTTTTGTAATGATGAATGATACGTGGGTTTGTTACCATACGCCTGAGTCCAATAGGCAGTCTACAGAGTGGCTGGAAAGCCATGAAAGTCAAAGTGGCCAAAAGACCAACACTCGGCCGGGATGGTTATGGCATGCGCTGTTTTAGCATGCGCATGGCATAATCTTCATCGATTATCTTCAAATGGGAAGAACAGTCACAGGAGAGCATTATGCAGCGTTATTGGACTAACTGAACGACGAAATAAAGAAAAAACGCCCCCATGCGACGAAAAAGTTGTGTTGTGGTGATTTCCTTGTCTTTCGTTATGTGCCGTCAATGGGACAGGTTCACGAAAGTTCCGTTCATACCAGTTCACCGTACGATTAGTAACAAACTCCGCCGTTAACAAAAAAGGAAATGAAACACAACGGCCTAAATTGAATGAATGATCTTTATTGTTAGTAACTTCCTTCAGTTGCAAATAAACCACTATCCATAGTTCTGCTACACTTCTTAATATAACATTGAATTCGAAAACGGAATAAACACTTGAGTTAAACATAAAAGGTTAAATTATAGTTCTGCAGCACTTCTTGGTATTAATTTCAATTCGAGTATAGACTATATACATGAGTTAACATGAAGGATTAAATTATAGTTCTGCAACACTTCTTGGTATTAATTTGAATTCGAGTATAGACTATATACATGAGTTAACATGAAGGATTAAATTATAGTTCTGCAACACTTCTTGCTATTAATTTGAATTCGAATACGGAACAAACACTTGAGTTAAACATAAAAGGTTAAATTATAGTTTTGCAACACTTCTTGACATTAATTTGGATTCGAGTATAGACTATGTACATGAGTTAACATAAAAGATTAAATTACTTTTTACTATTTCTAAGCTCTCTGGCGCGACCGTATGCTGTGGCGGTTAAAACTCGACTCGGTAATCATTTAACGTGGAGGCCCGACTTGCCTCCACGGAATCCATATCGCGATTGATTATATAGATCGAAGCGACAGAACACCGAAATTTTCATTCATCGCCCCGATGACCATATAAGGGATGATCTTAAAAGATGATCATCGAAAGGATGTGCACACGCACAGATGAGGTTACATCGCACTCTCATGGTGTGCATGAGCAAGCGGACCGTCGATACAAAAATTTCCTAAGGGATCATTAGCTGGCATGGTTACAGGTGGTGCCATTATCTCGACATAGAGATTTTGTTGCATACACGATCAGCGACTGCGTAAAGCATTTATGCTGATCGTGCATCTCCACGTAGTCGAGTTATCGATGGAAATTATCCATTTAGGAGAACTCGAATTCCTTGGGCGACCAGCCGTATGCCTTAATGTATTTGTCGGTCGGATGACCGACCGCTGTGGGCATGTATGAAAAGGAAAAGATGAAACATTTCCTGCGTGTGTGGCTGACGCGTAAGGGTATATCTTGGTGATATGGTTCGAACAATGTTGGTTGCCTGGTGTATGTCGCATGTTATAATTTCCTACTAGGAAATCCGATGATGCAACATGCACCCGGCGAATTACTTTCTAGCACATGATGCCCGTGAAGAAAATGTCTGTTGTGGTTCGTGCTATTGAATTAGCGAAAATATGGTCTAGGACACTTTAGGTGGGTGACGAAAAGGTAAGTACATGCTTAATTGCTAGGCAAGCCATCAGTACTTGTTTTATCGGTTTTCAGCCGCTATAGGTGGGAGTTTTTAAATGGTTAATGGGAAGATGATTAGTGGCGTTCAAGGGAACCGCCACAGTGTCCCATCACGGTAACGCACCGTCAGACAGGTCCTTGAAAGCGATGGCCAAATTGGATAAATTACGGTTTGATTTGGTTGCTCACCCACCGTATTTTCCAGAGTTGGCCCCAGCGACTGTTATCTGTTCCCAAACTTCAAGCGGTGGGACCAAGGAAAGACATTCAGATCGATTGAGTAAGTCGGAAACCGAGGCGTATTTCGAAAGCGTACACAATTCCTACTACAGAAATGGCATTGAAATCCGGGAAAATCACTAAACCAAGTGTATCGCCCCCGAAAGCAACTGTGTCGAGGAATAAATATAATTTTTCAACAAAAAACGCTTGTTTTCATTTAAAATTTCAGCCTATGTAGTATAAGAAAATTAAACTAGCTTTCATTATACTCGTACTTAGATACTACAGAAACTTGTTACACCCCCGATTGAACTTGGTTGTAAATTTATATTGTTTTATTTTACGGACAACGGGTTGTTGTTTCTCCTTTTCAGAAGAAGGTATCTGTATCTGCGCCAATAGAATCTTCATTATTAATGTCATTTTTAACTCATTAGTTTCCAAAATTATTACCGTTTTACTTGCTCTCAACATTAGATTTGAATTTGAATTTTGATTCCTATATTACCACACGATATGCGGCTCTCTAATCTCGCGAACGGTTTTTTCGATGAAAACAAAAATATCTGCACGAATACGATGCCATCGAGTAGGTTATGGCAAATAAAGTGGTGTCCTAACCTTAACACGGACAACATTTCCACAGCAAAAACTATTCAGATTTTAGACTCATGGTAGTCATACGACGAAAGTGCATACGAGCATAATCCGCGCAATCTCTAGATAATAAATTACATCCTAATTAAATTCACCACGGACATCCTGGTGTGCCACGTCCTGACAGACTATCGTTAATTTCCCCGAACAGGAAGATAGTAATAACTGCCAGTTAAATGGTTCTTCCCCGAACAAACCATTTGTATCATCGGCAATCAGATGAGCCGAAGGGTGGCTTCTTAATACTTCAATTTTGTTCCTTCCTGCAGTCCTGTGTCCTTTGTTTTTGGATTTATTTGAGTGCGGACGGCAATGATTATTATCCTGTGCCGTCTGTCATTCATTTATCAATTATTATGTGGAAATTTGTGCTTCTACTTAGAGAGTGACGAATGGGTTTCTTGTTTCGGGTGGAGGGGTGGACGTTAATTATTAAATAGTCTTCTGATTATGTTTTCCAATGTAGTTAGGAGCTTAGGAGATTGTATGGAATAAATTTAATTGTAAAAATGAAGGCGAAATCCTGCGCGGTTTGGAGGATCTTAGCAGATATAAATTTACCGGGCATAATAATTACCCTCCAAACATTTTCCATCTTTGCAGAAACTTTACTAATACTTAATTATAAATACACTAAATGTGGCTGAAGTTAAGACCCTGGGGGCCGATATTATGATTGGCATTAGCTTCAAGGTATTTTTATTTTTAACATTACGAAGTTGTAAGTTCTCCCTCTCTAAGTTTGGTCCATTTAGTTTCCAAAATACGATTCGAATTCAAAGGCCGAAGGTAAGAAAATTTCCACTCAAAATATGGTGTATCATATATGTATGTGATGTGATCACAAAACGATGGGCACTTTGTTAACTCTTGATGTGGTGATGTTTGGTAAAATTAAATTAGAAAAATATAAAGCCTCACTAAACTTAATATTTATATCATGTGCTAGAGGAATAAATATAATTTTTAGGATTAGAAGAATAACACATCAGGTTAAACGATGGATTTAAATAAGCTAAAGGAGTGCCATGGTATAGTGGAAGTCTATCTACATCGAGAGACAAAACCTATTGAGAGACATTCTTGGCTGCCGCCAACTTAAAGGCATATGTTTATTTGTTAAATACTAAATATGTCAGCTGCTTCCATGACATGTAAAATTCAATTGAACTCGCACCCAACCTGGAGGTACTGTTAACTATCGAAATATTTAGATTCAAACGGCCTACTTGACGACCGTCAATAGGGATTCCATAGCCACACATCCACAGGAGATTTGATAGTGTATTTTACCGAAAACTAGAGCCACCGGCTTGTTCTGTGGAAGAACAGTTGTCTCACTGAATATCTCAAAAGCGTTTGACAGAATTTGGCACCCACCCCTATTGTAGAAATTGCACTACGAAACACTGATTCCAAGACTAGGATATTATGTTACCGTCCGCTCAATCCAAATGCTCTGGATGGTGTCAAATCTACCTCCCACAGAATTAATGCTGGTGTTCTCCACGACTCCGTAGTCTCACCCGCTCTAATTTTTATTTTCACCAACTATATCTTCCCGTTCATCGCAATCCAAGTCACTCATTTGCTGATAGCAGCAAATTGAATTGCTCGTACTCATTCGCACATTCCTGAACCATATTATCAATCAGCAGGATGTGCTCAGCTCATTGAGTTCCAATCGCAATAAGATACACCAATCGTGAATTATCTAACTAGAATTCAATTCGTTATAACCCAATATAAACACATTGTCGATGCGGCACCTGCATCGTCAAAACTAAGGAAGTATCAAACGTTGGCAGTCGATTTAATTCGAGCCTTATTGATGTATTTATATTTTTATTCATTTTAATTTATTTTTCTGGTGGTGGTAATGTTCCCAAGATACAAGGACCCGGAGTCCACTTGCATATCCGATTCACTTCGCTCTCACTTATCCGACAGTGCCTATGAACTAAACTCAACCCCCCAATCTACTCCTTTTTGTTTCCCAGGGATCTCCTCTGGCCGTTTCTTCTAGACACAGGGTCAAAGTATTCTGTCTCTGAAGTTGTTGAAGTTTTTGTAGTGTGTGAATCTCCTGCATGATGTTGTCGAGCCATGCGCTGATGAGTTCCCACCCGTTGCTTAAACTTAGCACTAGCACTCTTATGTTGATCGTATCTGCTGCACCATTGGCCAGTACGAGTCTTCCTTGTGCAGGTATTATCCGAAATAACTATATCTTGTTAGGCATAGAGGCATATGAAAGTCTAATTCGCCATTTCTACTTATGCACTCTACTTGTACACTCTTTGATATTCGGTATAATTTTGAGCGTCCATCTTCCTGTGATGTCTGTGTCCCATTTCCGTTGGCATTGGCTAAGGCTCTGCCTTAGGATAGTTGTGAGTTCGACATTGTATCCACTGGGGTGTCGTACGTTCACTTGGCGCAGCTTGCACATCACCACCACTGATATCAAGCTTCTTCATATTTGGACGGATTCCAGGGGCTTATTATATGAGTTTTAAACAATTGCTCTAGCTCATACAGGGGTAGCGTTTAGGAAGATTGATTTGCTCAAAAAAGCAAGGAGCATTATGTCCGATCTTTTGGCCCCATCCACATTTGGGATCAGTTTCTCGAATGCTGCGTGGGTTTTCTTCTTTGATGCGTGGAATATGCGATGTTTAAAGTTCAAGTGATCTAGTATAACTCCTAATATTTTATAGTCGGGCTGAGTTCGATTACGTGTGATACAGCACGTAGGCTAACTTCTTAAAATTTTTTTTTTCGGGTAGCCCTCGGTTCTACTTCCGTTTTGATCTCTGCTAGTCTCAATTCGACATTTGTGAGCCAATCTCAGATATTTCTACGATTTGGTTCGATTTCTCACATGTTTCTCTAAGCGCTTTTGCTATTGTGGCAATTCCTAAATCGACGGAATTTTGATAGAGTGGTTTATTACTCCTTGGTATCAGGATAATACTTTTTTATCTCCAGCATCTTGGCAAAACCTCACATCTTAGGCACATGATGTATTATACTGAATATTGCTGGGTGGGCTGGAATAATCCTTTCAAGTATACTGTTTGGTATACCATCCATTTCTGGAACCTTGACACATCGTTCCTTCGAGCAGTTTTTTTTTTATATCCTCTGTGAGTGACTACACTACAATAGGCCGATTTGCTATCATACTTCGAACGCACACATTTCCGTCACTTGAAAATCGACTAATGGTCCACAACATTATCAGAATTCCCATAAAAAACTGCTTAAGTATGTGCTCGGACATTTAAGGGTACTTCAAAATTCCCTTATGTGCGCGCGTTAGTGTAAGAAAAAAGAATACATACCCCAGATTTTTGAGAGCTTTCTTTACGAAAGGTTAAGCTTTCACTGAAAATATCTCATTTCTCCTAGACAACACAGACTTCTTGCAGGCAGATCAACAAAAACAGACCATGTCGAATTTACATCTTTCACACTGTCAGTTCCAGAGATTTGCAAGGAGGTCGGCGTTGTTACGACCGGTCTCAGCAAGGCGTTCGACATAGTTTCTCATAAGCTTATACTTTTTTAATCGTCCACCCTCGGTTTTGAAACTATTCTGTTAAAATGGATTTCTTTATACTTGGAAGATCGACTCTACAGTGTTCGCTTCAGATTGCGATATCTTCCTGGCTACCTGCGGGCTATCCCAAGGCAGTCACCTAGGTCTCCTACTTTCCATTCTAACTACAAACGACATCCACAGAGTCATCAAGCCCTCCTGTGTGTCTCTCTATGCTGACTACACAAAATTCTATTAAACTATCATGTCATCACTTGATTGTGCTATACTGCAAGCAAATTTTGCCAAGTTCTTGGTTTGGTGTTTCAAAAACTGCTTAGAGTTTAATATCGCCAAATATCAGTCTATATCCTTTTCACAAAAACTTATATCTTGTCCTCCCAGTCCTTACTCTTTTCATATGCAAACCCTCACCATTGACCAACCGATTCGCGACCTTGGTATTTTATGTGATGAAGAACATAATTCTCTTTCACATATTGACGAAATGATTCTTAAGGCCAACTCTACCCTCGGATTTGTAAAACGGTGGTCTAAAGAAGTCTCTGACCCCTATGCCAACCGGTTCCTCTACAGTTTTTTTGTCCACCTGTAGTGCTCCCCGAAGCCCTACCACCCCC